>CM043022.1:85368689-86065182 GCA_023690525.1 Holotrichia oblita
TTAGAATGCATTCACCAATACCAGAAGAAGGATATATGCCCGGAAGCGATATTGGTGAACCCCTATCTCCACGCCCGAGAAGTCCATCTTTAGATGGTCGCGAAGATCATGTTAGAATGCATTCACCAATACCAGAAAGAACGCAATGCCACGAACCATGTTCGGCTACAACTCCTTATACTATGCGTCCTCATCGCGATCATTTCAGTCGAAAAGAAATCCTTTTAGACGATGACGAGCCTGAAGACTCGGAAATCGATCCTGGACAGGAAGTACACCCAGAGATCGTTCAGGAAAAACCGGAGAAACCGGAAGTTCGTCCTGAAATTATTCATCATCCTCAATTGCAGATTAGACGAGATTTATTACCACCACCACCTAAACCGGCGACAATTACGAGCGGAGCTATGGAACCGCCGTTTTTAGGTTCGTTCAGAAAGCGTCCTCATGATGATAATAGGGCGTCGAGTTCGATACAAGCGATGAGTGGTCGGCATACTCCGCCTTTAAATTTGAGGATACCAATGCATCACCCACCGCATTTGGGGATGCTCCACCAGGGTGTTCCTATACCTCCGAGTTCGATATTAAAACCGCCTGATTTAATACCAGGGACTTCAGGGTTGTTAACGACTGTTTCGTCGCTAACGGGGCAAAAATTAGATAGTGGGCCTAATTGCAATATGGCGAGTGATTTATCGATGAAAAAGGAAGATTTAACACAGCAGCCGGTTTTGCCGCCTCCACCACAAAGGCCAGTTCAAAATCCTCCGCCGAAGAAAACAGGGTTTACTATAGAAGATATTATGAGGCGATAGTGAGGTGGTTGAATTATTTTAGTGCCTTTTTATGTAAATTTAAATGTACAAAATTATTATTACTTTTTTAATTTAGATAGTTAGATGTTAAGTTATTTTAGAAAAGGAGGGATCAATACTCGCAATGACACTGTTTAATGTATAAGAGAAACAAACTAAATTGTACATAAGGTTTGTTTATATTTTTAAAATATATTTTTTTATTTTGAAAATAGATTTAATTTAATGGAAGAAGCTGTAAATAATGTTTAATTTATTTTGTTGAATTCAAATTAATCGGTTAAGACTTTTTATTTTGTTTCTGTAAATAAAACTGAGAAAACAAGATCTCATTATTAATCTGTATGTTTTTTTTTTAAATCTCGTGTTTTTGTTGCATGGAAATCTGAACGGGATAAAATCCATTTGATATGGTGTATTGGATTTTATTCCAGGACTAGAAAAACGTACAAAGAGAATTAAATGTAAGTTCAGTTATATTTTTATTTTAATTTGTTTAAGTATATAATGTAATTATGTTTATGTTAAATAAGTTGATTATTATTTTTTAATTAATTTTAAGTGAATCATGCATGGAATATTTGTGAATGAATCGCATGTTATTATACGTTTTTTTGTGGAATATTTTGAGAAATAAATTTTGATATTTAGTATATTGTGTTCGTTTCATTTGTGGTTCTTCTCGTAGCATTTTATTGAAGTGTACGTGTTTTCTGCAGTCCCTTTTATTGCTGTTTTAGAAGGTAAGTAAATAAACGAAATTGTTTAAGTTGCATTTTTAGTTTAAATCATGAAAAGAAGTTGAAAAGTTACGACTTTTTAAGAGGACCCTCCCAGATTGGAAAACTCCAAACAACTACATAAGATCATATTAGATTAAATTACAGTCGAGCTGATGGCGTAGTGGCCAGTACTCTTGTACTATGTTGTTGTACTATCGCTGAAGAATCTGGGAAATGAATCAGAGAAACGCAATCAGAAATCTAATTTGATAAAGGGTTTTCCAATAAGAATGATGATTTTACGAAAATCGTCGTTCTTTTGTGAACACTTTTCGTGCACTTCGCGAAAACTTTTGGGTTAAATCACCCTACTATGCTTGCTATGTCATTGTCATTCGTTTGAACTGTTGAGATTATTGCTGCTGTAAGAGCTAGTGTTGTAGAAGATCCAAATCTATCAATTCCTCGTCGTGTTCAAGAGTTAGGACTTAAAAAAAATTGGCGAATTTTTCAAAAAGATTTAAATTTACTCTCGCATAAGATTGTTTTGACCTAAGAACTTAAGCCATTGGACCATCGTCGGCTCGGCGAATTTGCTGCTTGGAGTTTAGAACGATTTGAAAGGGATCGCAATTTTTCGGCAAAAATTATCTCATTTTTTGGATAAGTGGTTACGTAAATAACCATAATTGCCGTTTTTGATGTGAAAACAATCCACAACAGATTCACGAGAAGCCTTTGCATCCCCTGAAGGTAACTGTATGGTGTGGTTTATGGTATGGTGGTATCATTGGACAATCTTGTTTTCAAAATGAGGTTGGACCGTCAGTTTTTGTCAATTTTTTTTCACTCATGACATATCACGAGTGCCCCATAGGGCATGACCAAACCAACATCGGAACACCTTTGTATGATAATAGAATCACTTCTTTCTACGTAAATCATGGTAATAATTAAAAAAAAAACCATCCAGGTCATTCAAGTTAAGCCTCCTCTTATCACTGAAACATAATAGTTTGCCATTTTTTTGTCCACCCCCTTCCCTCCCCTACTTGAGTAAACTGAAGACATGCAGTGCTTTAAAATTCCTTTAAAGCAGACCATCATTTTAATAGTGGGAAGCTCTTCAGTTTTTGTTCTTCATTCTTTCGTTTCTTCATTTTCCTCAGTATTGGAAATCTTTGATCATGATTTCTAATTACCAACCCTGGCAAACCATCAAACTCTCTCCTATTTACATTATCCAAACTCGCAGAAAAAAATCCTTGAATCTGATTACTAATAAGTTCACAATAGATACTCTAAAGGCTATTACCAGCAAAAACTGTACAGCCATATTAATTTTGGATATGGAAAAGGTTTTTTTGTACTCGCTTATCAAAACCTGTCATTTCACGATTCGATTTGCGTGCGTAAAAAGTCACTTTAAGCACGAGTGCGTAAAAGTAAAGTTGGTACTTCCTGGAACTTGATTAACTTAGTGACATTTTAAAATCATAAATCCCTAACCTTAATAATATGGTCATAAACGATAACGTATTTAACAATATGTATTATTATTATAGTTCTCGTACAAAAAATATTGTACAAACTTCGTGCGTGAAACATTTCGCGAATTCGTGTCCATAAAGCGCTCGCCTCCGGCTCGCTCTTTAAACTGGTCACTCATTTGCGAAATATGATTTCACGCACTTGGTTCGTAAATAACTATTAATGGGGTGTGGTCGTGGTAGGTTTGATCTACCAACTCATTGAATTCAAATTCAATTCGACGTTCATCATTAGTTCAGATTATCTACAGCTATTTCTGAAACCGCCGTTTTACAGGTAAGATCAACTTAAGCATAATAACAAGAGGAGAGCACACCAGAAGGTGTTCCTTAAGAATCAGCGCTGGGGCCTGTATTTTCTAATATCTATGATTGGCTTGAGCAACTGATGATTTTTTAATCGTTTGACTGACAATTACTTCCAAGGCTTTGCTACATGATAAACTGCATTTCTTAAAGTCATATTTTTTAAGCCGTTTGCAATATTTTCCTCTTCTTTTGAAGGATCTTCGAGGAATAACTTTTTCCTTTAGCAATCTTTAATATACTGAATCACGTACTAATTCATTGGGGAAGCCAATGGTGTTGTATTACGTGATGGGAATGTAAACAGGAATTTGGTCACTTGAAATCTTATCATCTATCTCTGAAAATTATTTTGCTTTCTTCTTCAAAGTGTTCGATTGTCGACAACTTTAGTATGCAAGAGCCCAAAATAGATGCGTTGTTTTTGGAAGTGAACTTCAATCCTACTATTGCAGGGATCAAAACAAGATTAATACATTCTACAGGCACTTTTTTAAACTCTTTAAAAAAGAGTCTCGCTTTGACCACCGTCAACTTCATTTTTTCTTATGGCCACCATATTAGATCTTGACATTATTAAATAAATCAATTTTTTCTGATATTTTTTCATGCGTATCACGCATGCTCATTAAAGAAAGTTAAATGCCTATAAATGCAGAATATGCGTTAAAAATAACAGTGTGCTGTGACGACAAAAAAACAAAACGTTTTGACATTTTTCTACGGCGAGAAAGAATCCATAAAGGTTTTTCTATTTTTGACAGAATAATGGGGAAGGTGGCGTTCCCTTTAAGAAACGATACCAATCAATTGAGAATCGTATGGCAGAGAAATCTGTCAAACAAGATGTTGAGTTGGACGGCCGAAAAATTGTTGTTTGCAAAGAAAACATTGATCTGGTCCATGATATTGTCAAAACAGACGAATCACTGAAATTCATAGCTCAGACTTATGGTTTTTCAGTAGGTAATGAAATCATTTTACATAAAGGATTAGATCTCGAAAAAGCGTGTTCATCACGTCACTTCAGGAACGAATTTGGCCATCATTAAGCGAGATCCTGAACATTTTCTAGCAAGATCTGTTACTGGGGAGGGGGAGGGTGAAAACTGGGTTCACCATTATGATGCTGAATCGAAAAGGCAGAGCATGGAATGCAAGCACAAGTGTTCACCACCCCAGAAAGTTTCATACAACAACATTGCAGACATCGAACAGCCATCTCATTCTCCAGATTTGGCCCCTAGTGACTTTCATGTATTCTGTATGTAAACTCAAAGAACACCTTCGCGAGATTCACTTTCACGACGCCGACGGTGAGATCATAGAGGTGAACGAGAGGTTTGCAGCCAAAGACATTGGTATACCAGGTGTCTCAACGTCTTAGAGGACTTTATTGAAAAATAAAAATTCGCCTTTCCAAGTCGTTTCGTTCTATATCAGGAACAATAATTTCTGAACTACTCTCGTATATCAACAATAAAGATTCTTTGAGATTGAGCCTTGCTTCCTAGTCCAGGTATACAAAGTTCGATCCCTGGTATATATTTTTCTGAATTAGGTCTCTTAGAAATGAGAGAAAAAAAAGAGAATTTTGAACCAGTTATTTTAGTCGTTTTAAACTTGCGAAGAATTCTGTTCAGCAGAACTTAGATTTCCTAGGAATTCAGACCTTTTAAACAAATCCCCATGTCCGCCTATTAAAGGCTATTAAAATAGAAGCATAACCTAATCTACATGCACCATTAATATGGCCAGAGAGGCAAGATTAATTTCCCACTTCTGCATAACAAATTGGTCTTATAATATATCTTGCGCAAAGGATCGGTCTTTTTTTTGTCTCATTTTAAAGCTCACATATTACGATTTATCTCCGAGTAAAATTTTCTGCACACACACACACAGACACACACATAGATATGCATAGTTTAGAGATAATGTATGATACATCTAACTAAGAGTAATACCTTAACAGAAAACTAACTAACTTGGCTATAACGTGTAGGAAATTTTCTCCACGAGATTCTAGAGCAGATTATAAATGAGACCCGACCGTCCAGTTAGTCATAATCGGGATTAGACGAGGACCGACGGCGATTAATAGAAAAGGATGGTAGACCGGATTGAAAAGAAGGTCCATTACTTTTCATTAGCGGTCTGACAATTCAGGCCATTCTAGAGGGACTCTCCATCCTTATCTGGTTGTGTATATCACTTTCTTTCGGCTTGTTGTGTTTGTTACATCGGAATAAACTGGAGTTTATTTTATGTATTCGGCATTCCAACGCTGTTTGGATATGCATTTTGCACGCGTTTCAGCCACATTCGTCGATTTTGGTTATCGTAAATCATGCAATTAAAATGAAAAAAATTCGTCGCCCGACGTAAACAAGCAGATAACCGAGAAACTCGTAATCTCTATCGTTTAATGAAATTATCCTTCGATAAAATTTATTCGAAACTATTAAGTCGGGTGCATGCATATTTAGTGATGAGCGATATTTCGCTAGTAATCTAAACAGGGGTGGAATTTTAACTTTTAATTGAATTCAAATCGATCTCGCGCTATTTGTTTTTGTAATTTCAAGCTACCGTAGGAGGGGCATATGTCACCCGGGTAAGATCCGGTGACAATGTAATATCAGAACAATAGCTCCCACCTGACAGGCAGTTATCCATCTCGGTTCTCTTGCATACGATATAGACGAAGATCCGAGAGGCTTGCTCGTCGACGGTATCGACTCATTTACATTTTAAAAAGAGCGAGGCTTGGTCCAATTATCGAGTCTGGGAGACCGAGTCTACAGTATTATATACAATACTTGTACATATCCGTATATATGTATATATATATAATATATTGAAGCAAAGAATACAGTTATGTAGAGTGTCTTTTATAAACTTTCAGTTTATCAAAATAAGACGCATTTGACTCGTTAGTACATCCCGAAAAACTTAAAAGAAGTCAAAAGATAAATTTTCCTCATTCTTCGGAAGCAAAGACAATGAAATTCATTCTTTCATCTCTTGAAGTCTTGAATCCCCGACAAAATCGTCATTTTAAGATTGCAGCTATTCTAACTTCAACAAAAAGAACTCCATATGATATTGAGCTAGTTTCAGAACAGCTTCGAGAAGCTATAATAAATTCGTATCATGCCAGCTGTCCTCAACTGAAAAGAGACAGTTCCAGAGCTTTCACAGTTAAAGCAGAAAATCCGCAAAGACAAAAAGACAGATGTGTGGGAGAACTACAGGGAAACACTCACTGAATACAATCAAGCTTTAAAAGTAGCTAAGCAGAAATCATGGAGGTAGTTCTGTGAAGATGTAGAAACTACATCGGAAGGAGGGCTCCATAAACTTCTGGCAAAAGATCCCATCACCCCCCCTCTAGGGACCATAAGGAAACCCAAGGGAGATTTTATAAACACCAGAAAAGAAACCCTTGAGGTACTACTTTGGAAACACTTCCCAGACTCGGAAGATCCTGAAAATCACCCTCAGAGAGCAGAGAGGAGCTTCTGGACATTGGCCAAAAGGGCAATAACATACGACAGGGTAGTATGGGCTATTAACTCTTTCAAGCAATACAAATCGCCTGGACCGGATGATATACTCCCAGTACTTCTACAGCGGGGAGAAGCATACAGACCTATAACTCTATCATCATTCATACTAAAAACAATGAAAAAACTGCTGGAAAAATACATTAGGGAAACTCTCTAAAACAGAGGCCATTACATCCTAGTCAACATGCATACCAGTCAGGAAAATCATGTGAGGCAGCTATCAACAATCAGGAGATTGCGCTGGATATAGAAGGAGCATTTGACAACTCCTTTAACTCAATGATGAGAGCTGCCAGCAACCGTGGCGTGGTAAACACTATTTGTAAGTGGATCAAGGCTAAGCTGGAATGAAGACTTATTGAAACATCATTAGCGGGTGATACGATGCAGGTGCTGGTGCGCAGGGAATGCCCCTACTGTGGGATCTGCTTGTAACTTTAAACGATGCAGGCCACTATACTCAGGGGTATGCAGATGACTTAGCAATACTCATTAGGAGAAAAAGTGCAAGTACTACTTCAGAACTTATGCAATGGCATTAGAGAGACAACCAAGGGGGCAGCAGGTCCATATCCTCTCGGATAGCCAAGCGGCCTAAAGACACTAGCAGCTTATAAGATAATCTCGAAGCTAGCTTGGGATCGCCTGGAAAACCTAAGAACCAAGGCCAAACACAACAAGGTAACCTTGGTGTGGGTGCTGGGACATAATGGTGTACCAGGTAACGAAATAGCAAACAAACTAGTAAGAAAAATTTCTGCAGTGGATCATAAAAACACACCAGGCATACTGGAAGAGCGTTGAAGGGCAGATTCATAGCAAACGAATGATGAGGCAGCCATGACAGCAGTTAGCAGCACATGTACTGGCTCTCAACCGGTTACAGCTTAGAACAGTTAAGGAACAGTCTAAGGAAATATCTACATAAAATTGGCATCTTTAAGGACGAGCCTATATGTAGACTATGCAATGAGGAGGAGGAGACAACCTACCATGTTATATTCGAATGCGTTGCCTTGGAACGACAGAGACTGCCGCTGCTAGGACCAATTAACCTACTGACAGGTCTACCGGAAAAAGACCTACCACACAGTCTATTAAACTTAGTAAAAGGGACTAACCTGTTTATATAAGGAAATTCAGTTGGTACCGAATAATACAATAGGCCATAGGCCGCGGTGTTAACGGGATGCTACTGAATAAAACTTGGTCGATAACCAGTGTCCAAATCAAATCAAATCCAACTTCAATTTCCTTTGTTTCATTTCGCGGAATCAGTTTCTTCGTAGAATTATTTTTGATAAAAAGGAAACTCTTAGATTTGATTAGGTCCGCCCTTTTTCCTCATTTAATCCAAGTTATAGAGGATACAACGTTGCTCTAGCACTATACAGAAGTGGCAAGCTTCTGTACAAAACTCAACGGCCATAGCTTAAATTTAATGAGTGAGTAGTACCGTAGGGAGAGGGGAGGAGAGGAGGAAGAGGCTGGGGATAAAGTCGATGATGCTTGTTCTTAAATTTTTAGACGCTTATGGTATATTGTTGGAAATCACCTTAAGAACGTGGATCTCCATGTCCTCCAGTGGGCAAGTTCGAAAGTAATACATCGCAGGCCAATACCCAACATAGGTCGGTACAATAGATACCTAGCAGATCTTGGCTACTAGAGGGCATGAGGTTAGAATTAGCCTATTTTCGGAGCTATTATACAATTAACCCTCTATAGCCCCACGTGACTTTAAAGTACCATACCAGAAAACAAATTTCTGCTGTCCTGTATCGTTATGTTCAAATTTTAGGAGTGTAAAGTAGACTTTATTTCAAGTAAGTAATAAAAACGCAACACTTCTATAACTATTTTTATTTGTTTCAGAGTTACTATGAATGTGATCCTAAAGTCCTGAATCCTAAAGTCAAAACGAACTGATTTTATTTAAAAAGGTTATACGATTCAATAACGACGATGAGAAGCCATTGTGCCCTAATCGATGACTTGTTGATTGGTCCTGTCGTTCTTCCTAGGATGTTAAATGGGGACAATTACCTTCAATTTCTTATTGACGAACTTCCCGTTCTTTTCAAGGATGCTCCACTGAATGTTGGACGAGACATGTGGTTTCACATGGATGGGACACCACCATATTTCGGAACCGCTGTCCGAAATTCGGTTAACGTCAATTATCCAAGATGGATTGGTCGAAATGGTCCTGTTGCATGGCCACATAGATTACACAACCTTAATCTCCTTGACTTTTATTTATGGGAAACAAAAGAACAGTTTTTGAACAAAGACCAGAGAAGAGTTGTTGAATCCTATTCATCATTACAAACTTTCATGTTCGTTAAGGTTGATCCTCGTTCAGATGCAGAGGAACAGTAAAATACAATAGCCAATAAAAAAATACAGTAGCCGAAAATTATTGAGTTTTATTGAGAAATATTGTTCATAAAAGTACGGTGTAAAACATGATCTGTGTGGGAACCACGTAATGTTAAGCTACTCCTTCTTATTTGCTTCTTTCTACGGAGTAGGTACAACGCATTTAATTCGATTGTGGTTTACATTGCCTATACGCACGTGGGCTTTTCTAATCGTTTTATAACCAAAAGTGGAGCTGACGTAGTCGTCCTCTTGACAGGTCGTCGAATAGATGGAAAACTGAATACACCTTTGTGTGCAAATTACATCTTTACTTCCTACTTGTTTGATTGATGGCAGCTTTTCATCTGAGCCGAACGGTATTCCACTAAATTTCTATTTCGGTAATTATATATTTGTCAAGCGATTCATTTTCGTAACAGCCACACACAAACATTAAAATGCAAATTATAACTGTATGGGACACGGTGAAAATTACCAATTATAATAAATATTTTTATTAAGGGAAGACCAATATTTACCGGGCAATAACAATTTTCTTCGCGAATTAAACCGGTTACACATTCATCGTCCAACAGAAATTAAATTGAATCGAACTTGTTGCCCATTAAAAAGGTAAAGGCATACACTGTTTTAAAGGTGGACGAGCTTACGAAACTGGGAATAAATAAATTGGACGGGTTTTGTCGTGGTAGACTTTTAAAGTTAATAGCACCACTGTTAATTTATTCATTGAAATCGACCTGAATTTCGATTGGTGATTTGTTGGTGTTACGTTTTTTTAATTTTTACAGAATCGCCCTGTATAGACCTTACATACACATATAACCAATCAGTTTAAATCAAGCTTTATACATATAATTAGTACATTACTACATACATTGTATGTAGCTTATTTCCTTAGTAGAATTAATATCCTTGCGTACAATAATTCTTATGGTGAATGTGTAGAAAATATATTCGCTGACGTGTGGTTAATTTTAGTTGGTTTGGAGAGGACAGTTCTGTGCTGGAAAAAATAACCCGAACTCAATTATACCTATATTGATAATAGTTATAAATATTGTTCGGTTTGCTGCAGGTGTTTCTTTATACTTGTTATTTCTTTCACTCCGCTTTCGAACTGCGATCTCTTATACCTTTTCTAATGAATGCACACACACCATCCAAAAAAAAAAAAAAAAGGAGAATGGTTATCCATTTCTCAACATACAAAGACGATTATAGCTTAAATCGTCATTGCTGATTATAATTTTATAAAAAAAACAAATTTTGCAAGTATTGTTAATAAAATAACACATCATGGCAATACTTGCAAAACATGACAGCACCGAACTACTTACATTGTTCCCCAGATATAGAATTTCTTCTAGGACATTATTTTATAAGACAAGTACTTGAGGAAGATCTTTTTGGACACGCTCAAAACATAAGTCTTGCTAAGTAAACATGGCAAATTCGATTCACATGCCAGCAGCGTGCGATGATTAAGCAAGTTCATCGACCGTGGCATATTTATGCATGACACAACTGCATACTAAGTTGCAATGGCAATGTCTAGCTAGTTAGCTGATCGTAAACCAGGCAACGCTTGAAATATCTCCCGCTATGTACATGGTACACAAAGCAGAACTTAAAGCGATCAGTTCCGCAAGTGGTGACTCAAAGTTGGTCTGGGATTACGTAAGAGCCCTAAATGAGGTAGGCACCGAAAGGAAAATAACTTTGGCCTGGGTCCCCAGCTACATGGGCGTGAAGCGAAACGTGGCGGCAGATGAGCTGGCCAGACAAGGTTCGTCAAGACCTTTCATAGGAGCGGACCCTTCCTTCGGCATCACCAAATCACAAATTAAAAAGCCCATCTACGAATGAACACAAAATAGGTCTGGCAGATGATGCTCTCTGCAGATTCTGTCAAGAGGAAGAAGAAACCCCAGTTCATGTTTTGTGCCACTGCGATGGCCTAGCGAGGACAAGGTTTGTAGTAAGTTATAGTATCATAGTATCATTTTTGAAAGCGGCTATAAAAGAGCCGCTTTCAAAAATGATAGGCCTAATTAAGATGGCGAAACTAGAGAGCGTTCTCTAAGGAAAAAAGGAATCACAAGATACCTGTAAAGGTCGCAGTGAAACAGGTTCGCATGCCACCCCACTCCTAACCTAATCTACATGGTACACATACGCCATGTTTATCGAATCCTTGCAATTAGATAGCTATTAACAACGAATTGATATGAAATGGAATTATTAACTTTTATATACGAGACTACAGCACATTTAAGACTGAAACCATTCTGTTTGCACCAATCGTGGATGACAGACTTTTTTGTAACTCATAACAGTCAGTATAATTAAAAATTTTTTCCAACATTTTCACATCATCAGCGTAAGCTCTAAGCATAACCTTCCAAAGATGTCATAACGACACTTATAAGTATATAAAATAGTAGGGGACTTAAGTCAGATCCCTGGGGTACACCGAAATGGATACATCCATCCATCCAACCCATCTCTAATATTAGAGAGAAGTATTGCTCGAAAATTTTGGCAAAATTCAAGAGATAAAGGTTCCTCTCTTTATCTCTTGAATTTTGGAGAGGTGGAGAGGGGCTGGGGGAGGAAAATGTTCAAAAGGTAATTCTTCCGACTTGTTCTGGTCGTAGAGCGGTACTGGTATGTACTGATGGATTGAAGAGACTCGTAAGCGGTTTTGACGTGTTCATATTTTCGAGCATGTACATGAATGTTTGAACTGCTAGAACGGGGGTTTCCAAACTATTTTGGGCAAGAGACCCCTTTTCTAAAATGAACTGATACCTTCCACTCCCATCTCTCTCTAATCTCTTGAAATTAATTAGATAGTAGATGAGTGTATTATAATTCAAGCTCCAACGAATTTCAACACGCAAATGAGCTTTCAACCTAAGTGCAAGCTTGTTATATAGTAAAATATGATTATCATTTCGTTCGTGTTGTTGTCCACGGTTACCAACTTGCCATCTTGTACGAACTTGTGCACGCTTATCGACTTGTTGAGATTTTTAAAAGTACAACAATGATACATCCTATTAAAATATTAGTCATCCTTATAACAAGTTGGTACACGTATCACAACTTATACAATATCTTGAAAGTTTCAAGTAAGAACTTGTGTTAATTAATAGGGGTCTATTTTTAAACCTCGTCGACCCCTAAAATCAGTTTTTGTTTATGTCAACCCCTGGGAAACCGATATCGACTCCAAGGGGTCGATTTCGACCACTTTGGGAATCCCTGGGCTGGAACATTTGCGGTTAGTGCCATAATTGGACGATAATTTCGGAAAATTAATTTTTACAAATTATAACATGCGCTTTCCAAGTAGAGCCATGCCGAGATTATCAAGAAGTTCTTCGAGGTAGTCAAGAAGACATATCCATTTTCTCTTTTCATACATGGAAGTGTTTTCTTCGAAAAGTTTCTTAAAACATTTTTTCCCAAATGTTCTCCAAATCTTCAATATTTTCGAATGGCTTGTGAAACTAATCAAGTGGACTCAAGTCTGGAAATCTACAGCATAACAGTCGATAATCTTCCTATTAAAAGGATTTTGGGACATGGTGCACTATCCTGTTGGCACCATATTTGCTGTCTCTCACGTTCTGGATGTTTTCACTGGTTGGCCCTTGAAAACGAACTAAGACGTTAGAGGTGGATCTTCCTCGCTTACACTCAAACACAAAAGAAAGAGGTAGAGGTAAAAAATAAAGACAAATATAGAAACAAATACTTCGACGAAGGCTTCCTTGGAGATTGTCCATAGTTTTTCGTGTGTCATTTTTGGTGGAATGGCAGCCACCTCTTCAGTGATTGCCACTTAAGTGCTTGCAGAGTTGTGGGACGATGTTTGTACGCTTGAGCGTACAAACATCGTCCTCAAAGGAAATAAAATCACAATGTGATAAATCGGCTGACCTTGAAGGTTTATAAGGATATCCAGGAAACCACTCTCTCAATATTTCTAGAGAACGCTGCAAAGTGTAAGCTATGGCACCGTCTTGTTAGAACCAGACTTTTGCTTCTTTATGGTCCTCCTTTATGGCTTACCTTAGCTTAAAACGTCATCAAAAAAAACACGGACTCCACGCACCAAATTCCGGTGGAAGTGGGTCTTGTCATATGAAGGCAAAATAGCGCTAAAAGGAATGTACACAAAAGAGAGACAATCCCAAGAGAAAATAACACCGGGCAAAAAATCAAATCAATGTGACTAAAGTTTTGATGATGTTGTAATAATAATGTTTGCCTCATTTTCCCGTGGGCATTTAATAAATATGTCTATTACACAAATTCATCCTTTTATTTTAGCGTAACTAATCAAATTAACATATTTAAAAGATTAAAAAATATATTATACTAACGCATACGTCTAGACTTCCCGTATGTGTTCGAAACTCACTTTAATTAAATACACATCGCGGTAAGCCTTCGACCAACACATATCCGCGTTCGACCGGTCTCCAAAGTCTTATCAATGATCCATCGGTCGTCGAGTCTTAGGAGGCTGCGGCCGTACACCTGGCAACGTGGTTAGTATACCGGTTTCGATTTTTCTCAAGCGGCCTCAACTCACCTGTAAACAAAGATGGGTGGATAGGATTTTCGGATATACTAGATGGAGATAGTCTTATTTGCTCGCATTCTTTAGTACACGCGCTTCTAGACTTTCGTACTCGTGGTACTATAGTACTTTGTACATGCTACAACGTACGAACGATAAAAAGATGATTGAAGGTTGATGTATCGGGTATTATAGAGATAGAAGAAGCTTTGAATAACGATTAGTATATTAGTTAAATGATTGATAATTGCTCGATGGAATATTTCAAGAGACAAATTGGTTATTACCGACCAAATTTAATTATACCGGTTTCGTGTAGTGAAAAAATCAACATTCATAAAACCATGTCCGATTGCAATATATTGCAGCTCACTGCAGATCACCGCGAAGATGAAATTCAATTTCGAAGTGTATTTATTCAAGTCGTTCAGGTCGTTTTGCTTTTCGTCGGATCGAGCCCGAATGGATTTGAGAGAGAGCAAGCGGCTTACTAATTTCGTAACAGATTGCCCCGGCGAAGCCGCTCTGTAATTTTAAATTGTCATATAATGGCAATTGGTTTCTATTGTTTCCAATGGAAACGAACGGTTTGTAGTGTATGGGGTGGCATGGATTTATTGTCATTCAAATTTATGGTTGTTGGGGTTAGGGATAGTACATCCTAAAAAAAAACAATAAAGACAAAAAATTGGTTTAGGTTCGGGATAATTTTAATTTTAATTAACTGTACGAGAGGCACGCTATATAACTACAAGTCTTCAAAATGATCACCTCCTGCATCAATGCGCTTTTGTAACCGAAGTTCCTACATCGTAAAAACTTGAAGCCAGTCATTTGCTGCAGATAAATGAAGCAATTCATCTAAATATTTTTTGAGAGCATTGCAAAGAAGCTATAAACTGTGATATGAGGGGCCACGAAGGTTGAAGTGGATTCATTGGTCGGCAAGGGCAACCTTTTTTCATAGAAAGAGAAGAAAGAAAATCTTAAGACTTCTTTCGAAGCCTGGAAATCATTTGGGCCTAAATGATTACAAATTCTTACAGCCTCTAAGCCAATTTCTGAACAATCTGAATCTCTGTTCTGCACATTTAGATCTGATAAAGCTATTTAATTTCTCACACCCTATTACATTGTCATTAATTGCTTTATCCTGTTGGATATCTATACTTTGTCTTGATCATCAAACGAACGTGAAGGACTGCAATTAATTCCAGTGTGGTAGTTGAAGGAAATGTTATCCTCCTAATGATTTTTGGCTGTTCTTATCTTCCAACCACCATGTAAGCATGGTCTTAATACCTTGATTTTTACGTTTTACTGATTTTTGATTCTGAAAGGCATTACAATTTTTAACTTGGGCCAAAAAAAAGGTAGCAAAGCTCGTGGACAACTTTAACAGCAAATTTATGGACCAAAATTGGTAATAAATGATAATCGTTTCTATCGTAATATTTTTTTATCTTAAATTTAGCTCTATCTCCATTCGGTTTTGTCCACACAGTCCAATTGATATATAGGTGTCTAGTACAATTAAAAAAAAATTCTAAATGAGTAAGGGCAGCCATAAGCAGTTGGTAGCACTGCGGCATTTAAGCAAGTAAACCACTTTGCCATTTTAGTAACCATGGATCATTGAAACGGGCAACAGCGTGTGTTAGCCATAGAAATAACATTTTTACAACTTAGAACGTCATGGTGGAACGTTGGATTCATAACTTTAAAGCAACTGGATTTGCCCTAAAGAAGAAACCAACAGGACGATCAAGAAGTGCTCGTACTTTAATGTTCAAGAAATCTGGTGTCAACAGGATGGAGCGACATCACACACTGCACGCCAATCAATGGAAGCTGTTGTTAGGTAACCGTGTGATCTCAAAATTTGGTAACACTTCCTGGCCCCCTAGGTCATCAGATTTGTCCGTTTATGATTTCTTCTTGTGGAACTACCTCAAGAGTAAAGACTCGACCAAGAATTCTGGATGAGTTAAAACAGAGAAAAGGGGATGAAATTCACAAGATCCCAGCTGAGATGTTGTAACGGGTAATGAGGAATCCCAACAGCAAATTCCAAGAATGCATTCGTACAGGAGGACGTCATCTAAAGGATGTAATTTTTTAAAAATCATAAATTCTTCCATCACCTTGTATTTTCATTAGAATCTTTTACCATAAGTAAATGTTTTGGTCAAATATTTTTTGCGTAACACCTTAACATTGTCTAATACAGGGGTTAGGAATGTGAGAGCTATTTTCGAGAATTTCATAAGAGCGGGGGACCAAACCCAAATTGACTCAAGAGTGTCCACACTTCGGGAAATATATGTACGAAGGCGATCTGAAATGTTTGCAGAATCGGGAAGAGATGGCGTACGAAGGTTGAAGTGGATTCATTGGTCGGCAAGCAAATGGAGAAAATCAAATTTCGTGCAGTGATAAAACACTTCTGAATGGCTGGGAAAACGGCAACGGAAATCTACTCAATTATTTTCGACCGTCAGCTTTTGGGTAAGCGAGTTCAAACGTGGCCGTACAAGCACAAATGACGAAGCACGCAGTGGACGCCCAAAAACGGCTACCAACGATGACATGGTGGACAGGATTCACGATGTCGTGTTAGCAGAGACAACAGGCATCTCAGAGGAGCGCGGTGGCCATACGAAATTTTGGGCAAGAAGAAGCTTTGGCCGCGATGGGTACCGCGTTTGCTCACACCGGAGCAAAAACGAAATCGAAATCGTTTCGGAGAAGTGTCTGACAAGGAGTCAACGCAATCCAAGAGATTTCTTCAAGCGTTTCGTAACCGTGGATGAGATTTGGAACCGCCACTACTTACATACCGGATACCAAGGAAAGGCAAATAACTTCCGGCTTCAATCGGTCGGAAAAGTCATGGCGACCATTTTCTAAAGTGTGATCCTCATCGACTATCTGCAGAAGATCATCTCAATAGCCGATTCAATGCAGTATTGAAGGAGAAACGGCCTCGTTTGCGGCGGAAAAAAATGATTTTCCACCAGGACAATGATTGGGGGCTCATTCATCCTGCATCGTAGTGTCCAAATTGAATGAGTTGCCTAACGAATTTGTCTCTCATCCTCCATATTCACTGGACGTAGCCCCCGCCAACTTTTTCCTATTCCCAAATTTGAAAAATCGCTGGCAGGAAAGAGATTTGCCTCAAATGAGAAGGTCATCGCCGCTACATATGATTATTTTGCAGATCTCGAAACATCCTACTTTTCCGACGGCTTGAAGAGACTGGAGCACCGCTTGAAAAAGTGCATTGATCTTCGAAAATACTACATCCAACAATAAAAATAAAAAACCACACCAATACCGTGTTTTTCCAGTCGATTCCGGAAACACTTCAGGTGAGGTTGACCTCTTTCTCTAGGGTATCGCTCGGATTCCTGCTAATCCGCTCCCTCCTGTCGGACAGGTAGAAGTTCCAACATTTATAGTCCTTCGTAAAAACGGGAAAAGCATAAAAGCCATCGACATCTTGGTAGAGATCCTGAATGCCACGCTGAGTCTCCGCTTCTTTCCTAACATCTGGAAACACGCGAATGTCCTCATGCTGCATAGGCGAGGGAAAAATCTTTCATTGCCATCGAGTTTTCGACCAAATCGATCCATCATCCAAAATCGATGAATCGGTTATTCTCTCTAAATTACGAGATTTTACCAACGAAGGTACCTAATCTCCTACCCGACGAACATGGGTTTCGGGAGGGCTTGTCTACTTCCAACTCCTCCGACTCACGGAGGAGATTCGAAACGTTTTGGACTAGAGGCATTCAACGGGCGCTGCTTTTCTCGATTTCGCTCATGCGTTCGACTCGGAGTGGCATAGGGGCCTGTTGTACAAAATGGGTAGTTTTGGCATTAATTCCAATATGATTGTCTTCTACCTGTTTGGCAGAACTTTTTCTATAAAAATGGGAGGTGAGTTGTCTGATCGAAGGCATATCTATGCCGGTGTTCCTCAGGGCTCGCTGCTGGGTCCTGAGCTCTTTATATTATATACGAGCGATATCTCGAGATCCATCGCCACAAAATTTACACAACGTCGAGGAACGACGCCTTGGTTTGCCGTCGACTTCAAAGGTCCGTGAACGAGATCTGTGGGTGGGCGTCCAAGTGGTGCCTATCAATGAACGTGGATAAATGCGTCGCAATTCGATTCTCCAGGAAACGCAATCCTCCACCTGCGGACATTATCATCGGAGGCTAGAGATTGCCGTGAAAAACCCACGTCCAGTACCTCGGCATGACTCTGAACACGAGGCTTACATTTAGGCATTTAGGCAGCACTTTTGAGGATCAAGCTTCTCATTTTTAAGACCTTTCTCCGACCTATTCTAACCTACGATGCCCTGACCTCGTCCAGCGCCAGCATTTTTCAAGTCAAAAGACTCAATGTACTCCAGAACCACACCCTGGTTCGTGACTAACTCAGTTACACAGAGACTTGAAAATATCGTCTCTGAGCGAGTATGCGCTGGCGCTGGCTAGGGAACCCTTTAAAGGGCCTTGAGGTTGGAGAATCTGCTGATCCAGCACTTGGGGGAGTTGGACCCTGACAGGCCGCCGCCTCGTGTCCAAACCCGGAGGATCCTGGAGATGGCAGTCACAGTGTCTCGTTGAACTTGGTCGAAAACAATTTGCGGCAAAAAGGGCGGCTCAGCCTTAGTTAAAACAGAAGCCCTACGAAACATTTCAAGTCGCCCTCGTACTGAATGAGGGTGATTGTCAAACCTTATTTTACAATTAGCGATGAATTTTCGCATTTGAAAGGTCTACTTTTTAAGGGTAATAAAGTAATTGTTTTGCAGTGTATTTTCGTACATACTTCCAAACAAAACATAATAAAGACATTTACTGACATGGTTAACCTGCGTAATACATACTATTGCACCTGTGTTTTCCATTCCCTTACAGCTATCAACATAACTAGGCATACAAGCGGCACTTAATTCCCCAGCAAGAGTTTTTAAATATAGAGGGTGGCCGCATACTATTCACTTCTCTCCCCTTAAGGGCTTCGGTTTACGTTTCCCGTAAAAAAACTCATCCAGGTGTTTGTCTATCTGACGCACGGTTGCTTGCCGTTTAAAATGTGTGATACCGGGGCATCGCTTAATCTTTCCGCAAAAAAAAAAGGTGGCAGGTGATTTTTCGTCTTACACCTTTCTTTAGTTCTTCTCCATTATTGATGTTTTTTGCGCTTTTATTGGTGATGATGTAACGCTAATTTTGACCGCAAATATTTTTTAACAACCGCATTTTATTATTTTGCACTACTGTACTACAAACACATTAAACTACCTGCATGTATTTTAATCGATTATTTCGGGGTTATTTCCTGTAAATGAATTATGATGAAACATCATAACATATAATTATAATCTAGGAATTATGTAATAGATACAAAATTGTTTCTCTATCATTGTATCCGTTAATGTTATTAATTTTATTATTAACTATCATTCGATGTTGTGGTTGGTTTTTCCAGCAATGAGAATGATAAACGATTGATTCGCGATAATAAAGATATTTTGTCGCGATTAGATTATTCTAACACACATTAAGTTGCATAATTTTATAGATCTTTCCAAGAATTCATGAAATACATGCATTTTAATGGTGATGAGGTTTTGATCAGCTACTCAGCTCCTAATTCGAATTTTTTTGACTGTATTTTTGTTTCGAACGTATCCCAGTTTCATCTGCAGTAATTAATCAATCATGTTCTTTGAACATGTTTATAATCTCTGCTATCTATTAATGGTCATTCATTCTTTTTCTAGGGTTGGATTTTTGTCCCTAAACCCTTTAATCCCCAATTGTGCGGAACCAACCCCGCTGTGGTGTATGTACAATGTAATCTAATTAAATAACTTGTCATCAGTCATCAGTAGGAGGGTAAAGACGAATCAAACATAACAAGGAAGACAAAACAAAAACGAAGTTGTCCAGCAATCCTCAAGGCGTGGTTTCCTGTCCCGTAGTGTGGGGTTTTGGGTAGGATCTATATGGTGGACTCCTACCGATCCTCATAAGTAATGGGATGGGGTCTGCTTAGATACCGACGTATGACCCGAATTTCGGCAGCCTTTCGAAGTTATCTTCAACCATGAGGTCAAGTTGGAGGAAAGCTCCCATTCAACTAGCCTCCACAAAGGTTGTTTCTCCTTCAATGGGGTGACGATCCAGAGACATCTCGATGACACTTTCGATTAGAATCTGAAAGGGAACATCCTTGAAAAGAACGATGTTCGAAATATCCTGAGATACGTTGACGTGCTCGGGAAATGCGCTCAGACGCTATTTGAAGAAACGAATCACAAATCACTAATATCTATAGATACTCGACGTCCGTGCATTAGGTTTAAAAAGAATACTTGAGCGCCTCTGGTGTTTGAAGGAAAGAAGTAATTTAATTTAGCGGTAAATTCAAACGGACGTCAGTAATAACTTGCGAATAATTTATGTATGTATATTTATATAACATTTTTTTCTATTAGAATCACTTAATAAAGCGAAACTATTTAAATCATTAACTTTATTGTAACATATTTATAACAAATGGTCAATAGAATAGACTAAATAATTCACTTATTAGCATCCTTTTTAACCTAAGAGTGACGATTTTAGTGTCTTAGTTTTCTCGGGAATATAGGCAACAAATACGTTTTCCAAACATTTACATATTTTCTTCGCATTACACCGTTCTATGAAGTGGTTGCTTCTCATTGACTTTGATTTTTCTGGCAAAAAATTCAGACTTAAGCGGTTGCAGCACTTCTGATCACAGGAAGTGTACTCAGAATATCACTATTTTATATAATTTTCTTCAAATATATTTTAAGCTAACGAGCAAATTGCGAGAAATTATTGTGCTTTTCGATATGTCAATTTGAATGTTACACACTGGTTGCTATTGACAACGCGCAATTTTCAGACTTTATCGTTCTAGATCAGCGATTCTCAAACTTTTTTAACCACGGAGCACTTTTTGCCGTAAGTTTATATATAGGGTGTTTCATAATATATGCGCAGGACTTCAGGATGTGATACCTTGTCCAAAAATTTGAAAAAAAGTTCCTATCAACTTGCCTTCTAAAATGCACCATTTTCGAGATACAGGGTGTTGTAATTTAAAAAAAAAATCGTTTTATCTCCGGAGCCGATTATCGTAAAGAAAACAGCTTTTGTAACCATTTTCTACTTATAATAAGCTAAGTTGTGTGCGAGAAAACAAAAATTGAATCATAATTGGTGAAGATTTTGAAGGGGTAGTAGTTGTTTTTCTCCCCAACTTCTACGCCACTGGAAAAAGTACGGTTTTGAGACGCCCATTTGGACCGCCAATGTTTTCTACACAAACAAGGTACTGTTGGTCATGAGCTCTAAAGTTGACCGTTTTCGAGAAAAATCAACTTTTATGTTGACAAACATGGTAAATTTTTTGAAATAAAAGTTTCATTTTACTAAAACATTAGAACAAGTAAGAAAAGCAAACGTTAACAACATAAAGGTAGATTTTTCTCGAAAACGGCCAACTTTAGAGCTCATGACCAACAGTACCAACAGTGGTCACAATTAAACCTCGAATGGCTCCATCTATTGTTTGAAGGAGCAAACCACCCAACTGGTACAATCCGGTTGCAATTAACTGAAACGTCTATAAGTGCAAGTGGTCTGTGAAACAAAAGGTCTGAGTTTACTTCCAAACTAGCTACTCGTTCCACATCCCCACGATGGATGACTTGTATTCAGGTTACTACCTATGATGATCGGATTGTGATATCCTCTGAGATCACCCCCTCCTCCCCCACACGAGCGGTGGAGACGTGATCAAAAATAATCGTCGAAGAACCAATGGTCTTAAGGATTGGACTGGGGGAAGATCTGAATTGATTTAAATATATTTTAGAACGATTCATGAACTTTTTAAAAAAGGAGTCCTCGATGGAATAGACGGCCTCGATCGCTTTTGTAACGGTTGCAATCTGATCTAGAAGCCCCTTGAAAGGCGTCAAGCAATGGAGTAATATGATTTCTTGTGGAAGCAGTACTTCCGGAAACTACAGGTTCCGGAGCCCTAGCTGGAATTTTCACCTTCCTGCGCAGAGGTATTTTTTAGAAAGATTAGTATGCTTCTCCCTTTCTTTTTGTATTTTTACAAAAATAAAGTTTCTTGACGAAAATGCGAATTTGTGTTGGTCTCACGAGCTGTGGCGCGGACTCTAACCGCATCTCTGTAAGTTTTTGTTGCTGTTTTAGTTGAGCGATGCAGATAGCCCTAGAAGCCACATAGGATTGTGATCTTGTTGGGTCAGGTCTATGAGGAGAAATTCGCCTAGAAGCAGCCTCTATAATTCGCAGGATGGTGGTCTCTACAGTTGGGGCATCTGAGTGGGTAATTTTTAGGTCTACCGGAGCCGCTCGCAGCGTGGTCCCCCTTCCTGCTCCCTCCTTCCCGCTCCTGCTCCCCAGGCTACACATTTTCGTTGAGCAGTACAGTGAGATTGAGCGTGACATCCAAAAAAATTGCCGTATTTGTACATAGTTTTGAGCGCAGAGACTCAACTGTCACGTGTAATTTAAGAATTTAAAAATCTCTATGATGTGGTAGATGTTCTTTTCGGATTTGGATAGCGTGAGAGACATGGAGGGACTACTACGAGGACGACGCATCTTGACCACCGTTTCGGAATGGTAACCGATCCTCTTAAGGGCGACAAGTATGTCACTAATTTCGATTTCCAGTGGTATGCCACGCAGAACAACATTGAGCAACTTTGGCGATGTTATCGTCAGTGGTTACAGTTTTTGGACGTCACGCTCAAGCTTGTACGGCCACGTTTAAATTCTGCTTCACAAAAGATATACGATGCTTAATTAGTTAGATCAAGTTCGTCAAGTCAACAAGAAATTTATAACATATTTATATTTATTTATTGGCTTGTCTGATGTCTTTTGATGATTTACAGGAGGGTGGCTACAGGTACAAGATGACCCAAAGTACAAAAAATTCTCCTACATATAAATAATTCACTTTTTGAGACAATATCAATAAGATCCCAAAATGAGATGAATTAATTAACAAAAAATAAAATCCAAAAGATTTTTTCTACCATACAAACTTGTTAAAAGGATTTGCAATCTACCCTCGCAAAATATAAATAAATTTGATTTCAATACTAAATTTAACAACATCCTGACAACTTAATTAAACCCAGCCTTTAAATCACAATTAAATTTGGCTACCCCGTACACCAATAACTGGAAAAGTAGTAATTTCTTCCACCGTACTCGTGAGAAACTCGTTACAAAAAGCTCATTCTCAATTTCATCCAAATTCTTACGGTGGCGAAAGCTGTTCCCTTTTTTTTTCTTTCTTTTTTACTTGTCGTGGTAATATCATTAAATTTCCTGGCAGTATGGATGGACAACTGTCCCCTATAATACTTCTACCGTACAATTTGAAGCCGTCGCGTCGATCAGGTAGGTAAATTATGTAAAAAATTCGTAGTAAACGTCCATATGCCGAGCGCGTATTAAAACGTACATGTAAATTAAACAAATGAATGAACACACAGCAGACAGGAAATATTAATATGATATATTTAGAAAAGCGTGAGCTTACACGTGTTTTACATCGATTCTTATCAGGATATCTAGCAGTTTCTGGGTCGTTATAATTTAAATGTTTTAATTACGGTAACAGAATTTGTGGTAGGCGCTCAACCAAGTGGAAATCATGTTGGTAGCCCTGCTCCTTTTTTTTCCCTCTTTTGACTGTGTTGTATAAATTACCGTTGTTTCCTCGTCTTTGCGTGTGCATGGAATAGCGGAAAATTGAAGATAGAAAACAATTTTAAATTATTAGAAACAAACGCAGTTTCCGACGTGGCACTCATAAAGTCTCTCAACCTGTTCTATTGCAACAGAAACTTGCGGTTCAATAATTGCGTCCATTACTTTTCCCACAGTATTCGAATATCGCAGCATAATTAATAAAATGAGGCCATAATTCATTAGAATAATGAAGTCACGTTCCCGTAGCTAATAAATTAGATTCATATATACTTCTATACGAGGAAAGCGAAAAAACGTGTACACGCACTCATAAGCCGTTGTGATTTATTTATAAGAAACAAAGAAAATAAATATCATACACTTACCTAAGTGGCTCTGCGATTCGCTGCGGTGATTACCATAAAACTGACCTCCGTTTTGAAGAAACGTCAACCGGTAGTTGTTGTTTGTTGTCGTTCGGATCGTAGTCGTCGTTTTTATTAACGTCCAAACGCCTGCATGCATACGCTGAGAGTTGAATGCCAATAAAACTGCAATAAACATTGTTTCGTAAAATGGGAGACTTGTCTTTCTCATCTAGACGAAGGTGGTGCTATTATATGTACATATATGATTGCCATGAAGGCATTTAGGCTTATTAAAAGTTTGTACTCACTTGTGATGACTTCACAAACTAGCGGCACCTAACATGAGGCATGAGGCCGCGAAACTAGAAATGTCAATATTGCATTTCCAAATACAATCATCCTTAATCTCAGTTGAGTCGTTGCCGTCATAGAGCAACGATGGGCTGATCAATATTACATATAACGTTCTACCTCGCTGAAAGAGAAATACTGTTGGAAGCGAAGGGAATAGAGAAGATCCTCCAAGTAAATAGTGGAGTTCCACAAGGTTACCTCCTGGGTCCCACCCTTTGGAAACGTTCTGTATAATAAACTGTTAGATATGAAATTACCCGAAACTACAGAAATTGATGGATATAGTTCAAACTTCAATTCTAAGAGTAACCACATGGATGGTAAGGAAGGGACTGTAGATTGCCCCTGAAAAGATCGAAGCTGTGCTTCTTACGCTCTCTCTGGTCTGTTGCCTAACATCGGTAGTCCAGCAGCATCCAATAGAAGGCTGATTAGCGGTGTCATAAACTCTATAGTGTTATAGGTGGCGGCGCCAGTTTGGTACAAGGCGGTAAGGAACAAAAAACTATGTGCAAATCTAACAAGGATGCAGAGACTTACTAATATCAGAATTGGAAGTGCATATAGAACAATATTGGCAAATTGAGTACCACCGATTGAAGTGGGGAAAAACTGGCGGTAGAGAAGTACTTTACGACAGATGGCAGGATAAGTGGAGAAATGCCAGATATGCAGCGTGGACAAGAAGACTGATTCCAGAAGTTCAAAAATGGGTTTAAAGGCCATGCAATGAAACAGACTACCTTACCCAAGCTCCAAAGAGGCTCCCAAAGAGCCAATTCCGACCAGTGTGATTACTGAGCAGCCATGAATGATGTGAAACACACACTCTTTATTTGTCTTAGGCGGGAGTACGCACTAGAAGTGTATACCTGAGAGCCGGGAGAAGGTTTCAATGAGACAACGATGATAAGAAACCTAATGGCGTCAGAAGAGCAATGGTAACTGACGTATAGAACAATACGATTGATCATTCAAGAACAAGAACAAAGACAGAAGAGATGGCACCACACCGAAGAAATGCGAGAGCGAGTTCCGGTGTGGAAAAGCGATACTGCCGAAGTGGGAAGACGTCTTTAGTCAGTAAGAAACTGACACAAGCCACGATGTCGAACGATGTGATAGTCTTATGCAAGATTTTTCTCTCCTCTCCGGTCTGACACATATATGGCAACATTGTTGATAGACCCACGTCATTTCAGGGGAGTACCAACCTTCACTGTTTTTTGATGGGGAAAATACTGTTGAAGCCAAACAGTGGCTTGATAAGATTTATGGGGACTGCATCAGGAAAATCAACTATTTTTGAGTGGTATGGTGAATTTAAACGTGGTCGTACAAGCACCGATGATGCTGAACGCTCTGGTCGCCCAAAATCGGCAGTTGTTTCGGGAAAACATAAAAATGTCCTCAAAATAGTTTTAAATGACAGTAAAATGAAGTTGTCTGAGATAGTTGACACCTTGAAGATATCAGAAGGTAGTGTTTTTACAATTTTACATGAAAATTTGGGCATGCACACCGGACCAGAAACAACAACGCGTCGACGATTCAGAGCTCTGTTTAGAGCTGTTCAAGCAAAATAAAAAGGATTTCGTGCATCGGTATGACAATGGATGAAACATTGATCCACCACTACACGTCTGAATCAAAAAGATCGTTAGCTAAGTGGACTGCAGCCGGTGGAACTCGTCCAAGGCGATCAAAAACTCAAAAGTAGGCTGGCAGGACACGCATGGAATTTTGTTCATCGACTATCTTGAGAAAGGCAAAACTATCAATAGTGAATATTACATGGCATTATTAGATCGATTGACTGCAGAAATCAAGAAAAAACGGCCCAACATGCAAAAGAAAAAAGTATTGTTTCACTCTGTGTCACAAGTCAATGAAAACAATGATTAAATTGGATGAATTGCTTTGAAGGGCGACTACTGCATTTTTGTAGACATGAAAAAGATGCTCCAGGGAAATAAATTTGGCTCAAATGAAGAAGTGATTGCCGAAACTGAGGCTTATTTTTAGAGCAAAGACAAATCGTTTTACATAAAGGGCATCGAAATGTTAAGCCTGTTTGACACGATCAAAGTACATCAAAGTTTATCCAGAAGTGAGAAAGAAGAAACTTTATTACCAAAGTTACATCGCAGAGTTTTAGTTTCACAGTCAAAGATTTAATGAGATAATTCAGGGTCGCCAACATACTCGTTTCACGGTTGTTTATTTTTGGAAGTTTTGAGGTTAAGACACTATTGTTTTGGAGAAGGATCGATAGATTGTAGAGCACTGTTCCAAAAAATGGTTTTAAAATTAATAGTGTGCAACATATTGGTGGAAAAATGAAAATAAAATAAGTAAGCAGAAGACTAGAAAAAAAAAAGAATGTGGGCAAGAAATTGGATACTGCAAAGACAATCACAATTTGCGATCCCACCAAATTACTTTTCTAAAATTATTAAAACTAATTGAACCTGCTATCACAAAACAAAACACTAACATGCGACCATGTATTTCTGCTAAAGATAGATTGTCCTTAACCTTAAGATTTTTGGCAACTGGAGAGACCTTCAGAAGTTTACATTTGACTACAAGGATATCTGAATCACCCATATCACGCATTACCAGAGGTTTGTGTAGCCATTTGGAATATTTAAAAATCGGAATATCTGAAGGTAAGTTTGATAAGAGCAAAACCACATCGACAATATACAATTATATAAATTTTAAACAAAACACATATGTGTAAAGACGTGCAAGTCACTCTATAGGTGAACGGAAGGAAAACCTAATTCAAGCACATGAATTTGACGTTAACCACACACCGCAAAAGGAATCGCTTTGAAAGTTCAATCCCGACACACAGACACGTGTTTCGAACTTATTAGTTCTCATCAGTGCGTGATACAAGAATATGAACCAACAAACGCATTCCCGTACCCGTTATATCCTGAAATTACTCGAATCAATTACTCAATTACTTGGTGTCCAGTTATCACCCGATAGAGGTCATGGAGTTTATCTTCTGATTTTCTTTCGAAAATACAAGAAACACTGAGGAACAACTCACACCAAATGAAAATGAAGGAAACGAAAATAGAACAGGGAATGAAATACAAACTGAGGTGACAAGGAGTAAAAGACAAACAAAACTACCAGAAAATCTAAAAGACTATGAATTATATCAAGCATATTGCCTAACTACTACGAAAGAAGAAGAACCACAAACATACCAGGAAGCAATAAGAAAGGGATGGAAAGATGCCATAGATAAAGAACTAGAAGCGCATGAAATTATGTAAACGTGGACAGTATCCGACATGCCAAAAAATACAAAAATTATAGACGCCAAATGGGTATTTAAATTAAAAAAAAATGGAATCAGAAAAGCAAGATTAGTAGCGAGAGGCTATCAACTAAAAGATGATCAATTTATAAATAATTACGCACCAGTAGCAAGGATTTCAACGATAAGAACACTACTAGCGGAATCTACAGGGTTTCCACGGTCGAGTGGGACATAGGGAAAATACATGTAAAATCGGTTTTAGGTGAATATTATCTCCCTAATACTACTTCATCCAAATTTAAGTGCCGAATATTATAACTGGGTTAACAATGAACATTTCCACAATCATAGTAAAAAGAAAGTCATTTTAATAAAGCCAAAAAAATTATTATTTTTAAACCTATTGTACGTGAATTCCTAATACGGCTTTTAACACGTTAGTTAGTGGCGCAGACGTTCACGCAACGCCTTAATAACTTAAGGCACAGATTGTTTGGGGTTCGAATCCGGGAAATGAATTTTATGTTTTATTTTTATTTTTATCTTGATTAAGTTTTGTTGTTTATTTTGACAAAGGATTCGTCGTTAGTAACAATTAAAAATCGAATAATAGCACGTGATCATTTTTGTTATTGTAAAAATTATTCATTATTTACCTTAATCCTCAAAAAATATACGATATTATAGTCTTCAAAATCTCTGATTTTTGTAGTGTTATTGAATTTGTAGCATTATTGTTGGAGATAAAAAATAAAAGTAACCTGGCGGGATTCGAACCCTAAACAATCCGTGCATTTGCGTTATTAAGCCGTCGCGCGAACCATTGCGCCATGGACGCTTGCACTAACTCACGTATTAAAAGCCTTATTAGGAATTCCCGTACAATAGATTTAAAAATAATAATTTTTTGGCTTTATTAAAAGGACTTTCTTTGTACTATGATTGTGGAGATGTTCATTGTTAACCCAGTTATAATATGCGGCCCTTAATTTTGAATGAAGTAGTATTAGGGAGATAATATTCACCGAAAACCGATTTTATATGTATTCTCCCTATGTCCCACTTGGCCGTGGAAACCCTGTATACAAATGTCATGGAAATTAAAGCAACTGGACATTACTACGGCTAAAGCACCAGAAGGAATAAAACTAGAAGAAAACAAGGTATTAAAATTAAACAAAGGTCTCCGAGAAAATGCAAAATGTTGGAATGTGAGGTTTAACAATTTTATGTTAAAGAACAACTTTGAAAGATCTCTAAACGATTTTTGCCTATATATGAGTAATAAGTTATGGTTATTGATTTATGTAGATGATATTATCTTGACCGGTGAAGAATCGTCACTACATGAGTTCATAGTAATATTACAAAAGGAGTTTCAAATGAAGGACTTTGGTGAACCAAGTTCATTTTTAGGGATAGAAATAGAAAAGAAAAATGAAACTTTGAAGATAACACAAAAAAGACAAATAAATAGGATGTTACAAAAATATGGTCTTTCGGAATGTAATGGAACAAAATCTCCATTAACAAAAGGTTTCCAACCAGATACAACTGAAGACATATGTGAGGATATTCCCTATAGGCAATTAGTGGAAAGTTTAATGTTCGTATCAACAGTTTCGCGTCCAGACATCACATTTGCAACATCATACCTAAGCCAGTATTTGGATAAACCTACAAGAAGTCTGTGGACACAAGCCAAACGTGTTCCGTTCTTTGATTATCACTCTTGAAGGAGAGATGTTCTCTTGACAAGTGAATCAATTTATTTTGACAAAAATTAAATTATTTCCAGAACTAATCCTGGACCATAACATATATAAATTTTCGTAACTTTCACTCTACAAAACTCTGTTCAATCACATCACAACCTTAACGAGGAATCAAACGTATAATCAAATCAAGCGAAAGTCTACGAAAATTCGTAAACACTTAATAATTAAAATCAAAGAGTTTCGAAAACTTTTTAAAAGGTGAAAGAGCTCATTGAAAAAATCACACCTATAACTTATAATTATATTTAACCTTTTACTGGATGTTTGCTTTATAGAAGCGTATAATATCGTGTATAATAGCAATATCCTTCAATAGGAGATACAGACGCGACTCAAATCATAGACGTGCTTGTATATTACTACTTATAGCTGTAATAATGATAATGATAACTCATGTGGAAAGTGCACATAACCGTTACTCAATAGTCTTTAAGTCGGTATCATGATATGACTTAATTCCCCGGTATGCGAAGTATATTTTCTGTGATTGTAAATCATAATGCATTAATTAGATTCAATCATAATTACAATCGAAATATGTCAATCTCATACTTTCATTTACCTAACATAACACGAAGGTCCGTTCGTTGATTGTAATCATTAATATTGTCGTAAATAAAGTAGTTAAGAGGTACAAATGAATTAATGAATTCGCATTCGACGAAATCATTTGCATAAATGTAGAATATATTTCTCGTATTTGATGGATTGTTTCTGAGGTCCTTGATTCCACGCAAGTAGGTAACCTTTCAGTTAAACGAGGTAGGTGATATACAGAGTGCTCAATTTGCGAAATATAAAACTCGAAACTAAGTCATCGCAGTGAAAATTTCGGATTTAATCAAGAGAAAAATCATTACGTTCGTATTTACGATGATTGTGAAAAGGCTACTATAAAATTCCACGACAATATTCGAAGAACATAAGTACGAAATGATCTTCTTTTTTTATTATACCCGTACATCGTTCGCAGATAGCAAACTGGCAACCGTTAAAGACGGTCTGTGGCGGCGGCTGCCGCTCTTAAAATCGAATATTACGCCGTTGCGCGGACAAAAAAGGCGTTCAATTTAGGTTTTTATGTGCCTCCGATACAAGTTTATGGATTTCTTTCCTTTAACGGCGGAGATGCTCTTCCATATGATCTACGAGGGGGATTTTTTATTATATTAAACCGCCTCGAAGATACCAGGTCTGTTTCAAAGCCTAAATTGGAAGTAGAAGTATGTTTTTTTCTTTCTAGTTGAAGTAATGGTTTATCAAGAATGGATTTCTATTGAAGTTGCAATATGTCACATAATTAGTGACCCTCCATTCTCGACATAAGAATATAAGAAAACTATATCTCTTCTAATTTATTACGTTTCATTCGTATTTTCTAAAATGCATTTGAAGAATTTTAATGATATTGATCATTTTTGCAATTTTTCCAATTTTTGTAATTAATAATTTTAATTTTTATAATTTTTGCTTTTCGAATCTTTGAAATTCTTGCGATTTTCGTAATTTTGTGCAAGTTTTGTAATTTATGGAATTATCATAATTTTATTTTTTTTTGCGTTTTCGTTTCCTGTGATTTTTGTAATTTTTACAAGTTTTGTGCATATGGTTTCAAACAAAGTAGGACAACTCATTATTTCTATTGACAGTTTGCAAAAAAGTGGGTAATTTTTGAAATTTTTATAATTTTTGTAAATTTTAAAATTTTTATAATATTTGTAAATTTTGGAATATTTATAATTTTCATAATCTTTGTAATTTCCGCAATTCTAATTTTTGTAAATTTTGAAATTTTTATAATTTTTGAAATTTTTAGTTTTTGTAATTTCTGCAATTGTAATTTTTGTAAGTTTTGTAATTTTTATAATCTTTGTAATTTCCGCAATTCTAATTCTTGTAATTTTTGAATTTTTTGAAATTTTTAGTTTGTATAATTTCTGCAATTGTAATTTTTGTAATCTTTATCATTTCCGCAATTCTAATTTTTGTAATTTTTAGTTTTTTAAATTTTCGCAATTCTAGTTTTTGGAATTTTTGAAGTTTTTGTAATTTTTAGTTTTTATAATTTCTGCAATAATTGTAGTTTCTGTAATCTTTGTAATTTCCGCAATTTTAATTTTTGTTCTTTTCAATATTTTTATAATCTTTGTAATTTCCGCAATTCTAATATTTGTAATTTTTTAAAAATTTTTTAGTTTTTGAAATGTTTAGTTTTTATAATTTCTGCAATTGTAATTTTTGTAATCTTTTTCATTTCCGCAATTCTAATTTTTATAATTTTTTAAGTTTTTGTAATTTTTGAAATTTTTGTAGTTTTTGAAATTTTTAGTTGTTATAATTTCTACAATTGTAGTTTTGTAATCTTTGTAATTTCCGCAATTCTAATTTTTGTAATTTTCGAAATTTTTATAATCTTTGTAATTTCCACAATTCTAATTTTGTAATTTTTGAAATTTTTATAATTTTTGTAATTTCCGCAATTCTAATTTTGTAATTTTTGTAACTATCATAATCTTTATAATTTTCGCAATTCTAATTTTTGTAATTTTCGAAATTTTTACAATATTTATAACATTTGTAATTTCCGCAACTCTAATTTTGTAATTTTCATAATCTTTGTAATTGCCGCAATTCTAATTTTTGTAAATTTTAATTTTTGTAATTTCTGCATTTGTAATTTTTGTACCCCTTATAATTGTTTAATCCTTGTAATTGCCGCAATTCTAATTTTTGTAATTTTTTGAAATCTTTATAATTGTGAATTTTGGAATTTTTATAATCTTTGTAATTTAGGCAATTTTAATTTTTGTAATTTTTGAAATTTTTATTTTTGTAGTTTTTGAAATTTTTAGTTTTTGTAATTTCTGCAATCGTAACTTTTGTAATCTTCGTTATTTCCGCTATTATAATTTTTGAAAGTTTTATAATTTTGGAAATTTTTATAATTTTTGGAATTTTTATAATTTTTGTAATTTTCATAATTTTTGCAGTTTTTGTAAATTTTGAAATTTTTATAATTTTTGTGAATTTTGGAAATTTTATAATTTTTGTAATTTTGTAATTTTCATAATCTTTTGATTTTAGTTTTTTTGCATTTTTCGTGATCTTTGGAGTTTTGTAATCTTTTCAATTTTTGATAAGTAATAATAGTCATTTTTCTTCATAAGTTCTTGACGTTTTCCGATTTTCTTTGTTCTCGTAATTTTCAAAATTTTTGCATCTTGTATAATTCTTTAAATTTTTGCCATATTTTTTTTCATTTCTATAATTTTCATAATTTTTACGACTTTGTTGCTGTACACCATACAATACAATAGATACATTTTTGCACTCTTTACATTTTTTAAAATTTTCGATGATTTCTATGATTTTTGTTTTTTTTTTAAATAAATTTAATTTCTACAATTTCCAAAATTTTTTTTTATATTTTTCTAATTTTCATAATTTTTATTTTCTAGAATTAATCACTTCAGTTTGTTGACTTCGCAGTTCAGTTACTTAACAAACACCCCACGTACATCCGTGAACTTCAGCGCTTGACTTCGTTTAATCCAATTTTAGCACCGATCGTCAATCCGAAGGGTCAATCAAGCCGAGCAAACAAGATAACGTCTCTTCTGGGTGACGAACAATGCGCAAACACAATACCAAAAGAGGTACACCGCCTCCTTTGAGATTTTTAATCAAGTAGGATATACTGCCATGAAAGCATCAGTTGCTTGCCTGCCAATAAGAAGCAGGAACTGTGCTAATCTGACGGTTATTTTGTTTGCGGATCGTGTAGACTGTTGATATTAAAACTGCCAGTATTAGATTCATTAAAATCCGTCGTTGTATTCGATTTTCTCGATCTACATCGTTACCGCCGCGTATGAGACGATAAAGTTTGTTTGCAGCAATTTCAGGAAGTGTTGCAGATATATTAGACAAACATACGGGAGAAACGTAGCTTTATGAGCATTCGAGGGAATTGTGTTAGCTTGATCTGTGACCTGCGGTCGTAACAATTATCATTCATTAAATGATTTTTTTCTTTAAAAGATTTATAACGAAAATAAGATAAACTTCAACCCACTTTCCAAACCAATCTCCTTTCTAATCTAATCACTGAGCGCTGTAAATCATAAAAGGAAACTGCAAAAACATAAATAAGTTAACTTGATAATCACTACTGATAAAATGCTCTCTGTAAACTGTACTACAAATTAAACGGCAGCTTATTATGCTTTTTATGGATAGATGGCAGCACTAAAGAAATAGTTCTGAATGAATTTATTACAGAACTACAGATGGTGAACGCAGAATATGATCTGGAACTAATCTATAACGATTGTGGACCAGAATTCGACTGGAATATCAGGAGCCAGGCAGCCACGACAATGCACCATCGCACAAAGCCATCATGGTACGCTAATTCTTGACCAAAAAAGATATAATTGTTATCGATCATCCATCGTATTCACCGGATTTTGCTCTGTGCCTCTTCTGGCAGTTTTCCAAACTGAAATTGGCGATGAAAGAAAGTCATTTCGGTCAACGAAAAAACTTACCATACTAAATGCCATTCAAACATAACTTGCCAGTAATTATAATTAGCTGCTCACGATTTACTATTTTACAAATGCAAACTAACGACATCTATCTTACAAAAGCTACATTATAGTCACTCAGGTACAAAAATCCATTTAGGCAGTAGGCATCATCCTACTCGGTACCTCGCGCAAGCCCGATACCTGCTTCCAACACCTGTAATTTTAAAGAAAACAGGTTGCTTCTCACTCCTACTACCATAAAATGAAAGTCAATATCTTCCTAGCCAATAAACGTGAGAGGAACGAGAACCCCATCAGTTCCATCTACAATACAATGTAAACACCATCAAGCTCTTTTATTACCGATATTAGTTTATTTTCTTTATTGAAGAGGGTGGTCGCGTCGGGGACTGGCGGACTGTTGTCTTGTTTAAATAATAAATAAAACGTAGGGTCGACTTTAACGACTTTAAGCCTACTAATAACCACTGCGTATAAGATTATGTGTATATCTAAGTCTTAATGCTTATTCCTTCCGTCAAATGTAAGATTTACTGCAAACAAATGTATAAATTATGAACACGAGAACTGTGTGGTGTTTGTTATTATGTTGGTAAGCGGGTGTGGATATTAATTCTGTTTTTGTATAAGTAGGTATAGAGAAAAAAATAAATAAAACAAAAACAATAATCTCATGTTTGCTGGTTGGGATTTTATTGCTTTCGAATGGGGTAGTAAAGAAAGTGGACTTTTGTATATTTTGTATCGGTTTCTGAACTGTCAACCTCTTAACATTTCGTTTCGAGAGATGTAAACAAAAGTATATTTTGTGCGGTTGTGTTTGTTTATTAAATCAGGCGTAATATTATTGGGTATGAAGAGGTTGATTTTTATTGTTTGTTGATGTTTTAATGACGATGAATTTTTGGTAGTTGTTACCGGTTCTATATTTTTTGTTTCAATATCATTTCGAAACTATACCATTATAGGGCACATAATCCACAAAACAATTGAAAACAACCCTCTCTTTTTGAGTGTAGAATGCTTGGCAGTTCCATGTTCGTCTATATAGTCATAAGAGAACAAACAAAATTAATTTTTCTACATAAACCTCGCAAAATATTCTTCAACAGTTTCTTTGAGTTGCTCATCAGACGCAAAATGCTTTTCCCTAGAGATGCTTTTTTAAATTTTTGAAAAAGAAAAAGTCTGACAGAGCTTCGTGCAGCAAATTTTTTTGTGGATAAGAATTCGAACGTTTTTCCTCTAGAGCAGTTTTTTAATTTTTAATTGTGTTCCCGTACGCCTTTCCATTTATGGTAGACCCTCTTGGCATAAATTCAATAAGCAAGACTCCTTCAACATCCCAGAAAACAGTTGCCATCAGTTTTTTTTTCAGAAAATTGTGTCTTGGCCTTTTTTGGTGGCGGAGAGCTCTTGTGAAGCCACTGGAGGGATTTTTGTTTAGTAGGAGGGTCCCAGTGATGTACCCAAGTCTCAACCCCGGTGATAATTCGAGATAAAAATGTTTTGTCCCTTTCCAACTCGGCCAAATTTTCTTGAAAAACTTCTTTTCTGTAGTGTGTTTGTTCCAAATCGTTATGCAAAATTTTTAGGACACTTGCTTCGGATATACAGACTTCATTGGCAATGACAGAGATCCTTAGTGGTCGATCTTTCAGTACCAAATTTTCGACTTTTCGCACGATGTTTTCAGTTCGAGCTTCAACAGATCGTCCGGACTTTGGGTCATCATTGATTGACTCTCGGCCCCATCGAAATAGTTTAGATCAATATTTTACTTGAAAATAAGATGGTACATCTTCCCCATGCACAGCATCCATTCTTTCATGAATTGCTTTTGGACGATTGCCTTCTTTTGTCAGGACCTTTATTACGCTGCGATGTTCAACCTTAGTTTCACTCATTTTATCTCAAATCTTTGTAAACAGCACAAACTAAACTCAACTTAGCACCTGTACTACTAACAGTACAGCAATTTTTCAATAATTTTGTTTTGATAGCTAGGTAGTGTTGTAGTAGTGAAGTATTGTTACTTCGCTACTACCCCCTCCCTTCCTCCCTCTTTTCCCCCATACTCCTCTTAATTCCAAAGTAATTGAGAATAATGAAAATTAAACACTTTCATAGTCGTTTCAGGGTTTTCTGGGTTTGTTACAGATTTTTGCAACATTTTAGCTTTTTACCAAGGGCACTGTATAAAATAAGAATTTGTTTTTATTTTTTATTCACTAACTAGGTACTAAAGAAAAACGTTGGCGTTGGCACCTTTAAATTGCCCTGGGTTCTTCTATATTGTTTCAAAGTTTTATCCTTCAACTATGAAAAATTAAGAAAATAATTGTTTTTTTCTTGGAAATCGAACTTTTGACAGGATTTCACGTTGTTTTATTTTTATTACAAACTGTTCCAAAGCTTTATGTTTTTGCTATGCGAAGAAGAAGATTTACCATGACAGGATTATAAAGACTTCCATAACGTGAAGGAAAGTATGCCTAAAGTTTGGGAAAAGAACTCTTTGACAGTACAATTGATGATGATGCTTTTTTTATGTGTGGTGGGTGCTTAGTTGCAGTGACTCCGTAAGCTGTATTACTTGTCTGGCTATCACTGCAACTCTTGCGGTGTAGTTTAGTGTGTGTAAGTTGTGTTTGAATGGGTTTGTGACAGCATCATATCGCCTTTTATGATGCCGCGCTGTTAATCACTTTGCTCCCAACAGCGAATGGCAAGTCGATCCGGGATTAAACTCTCTGAAAAAAGTCACCGTCCCTCCAGAGAATTGAACCCCGGCACCTATCGTCTTCTCACAACAATAGTCAGCCGCCTAACCACTGCGGCCATCGATCCGTTAATGCTTGATCAAGCAATTGTGGCAGAAATTACAGAAACCGTACGAAAACCAAAGCAGCTTATTACGACATCTCATCCTGCTAGAAAATCATCATCAATTACAACAAATCTGTGCAAAATTGTTTACGAGCTAATAATAATACTCCGCCCAATACAACATTTATCGATAATACCTTTCAATAAGCCACAGAAGATTGACAAAGACAAAACTTAGCTCGCGTTCCTTTCCTGGTAGTTCTAAGTTTGTTCTAAATTGCTCCAAAGTTTGAGCTTTCTCACATGGATAATTAACGAAATAATTGACACATACAAAGTTCTGCTGACGTCTCTTTCTGGAATATCGAACGTTTGATAGTTGTTCTAGGTTTGCTGCCAATCATGAATAGTTCCTGAACTAATTGAGAAAGGCTTTTTTGATAGTTTGTCTAAAGTCAAAGTTTAATCAAACTTTTTTGTATCAAATTAATCAAAATATTTCACGAAATAAGTGAGAAAAAAAACTGAAATTCTGGCTTGTACTAGTTGTTCTGAACATGTTAAAATTTAAACTACCATAATATGAATACGAATATTCCTTCAAGGTTTCGTAAAGCTCTGTATAATTTTTTATTGAATTTAGAACCGCATACAGGATGGAAGATTACTTGAATAGAAAATAATTCTTACTTAAATAAGATTTTGTATTTATATATTAAGTGTTAATCATTGTATGTACAATATTACTAATGACCAAAGAAAAAAGAGAACGAAGTTTCGTTAGTCCTTCCTTCCCTCGTTTTTGAAAGATCGAATTTTGGTTATTTTAGTTTATTTTGTTGTAGTCCCTGCATAAACCTCCTATTTCGAAAATCGAACTTTTGGGACTACTATTTCGGATTGTTCTGAACACGATTCCCAAGTACCCAAAGCTATCATTTTTTTTAAATTTTAATAAATGTTTTGGGATTGTTGTTCGTGTTCTGAACATTATCATTTCTTTTTTGAAAACTGTATTTGTGGTAGCTGTTCAACCACTGTTATACTGTTACAAAATTTAAGACTTCTACCATAAGCTAACTGAAAAAATATATTTTGCTAACCTTGTTTTTTGAGGAACGAACTTTTGAAAGTTCTTCTAGATTCATTTAGATTATTATTTAAATTCCCGACAAGTACCTATAGCAGATTTGTCAAAATATTTACTATTGTAAACGGGTATTTTACTGTCAGTTGTATATTCAGATTATACCGGGTTCTTAAAAAAAGTCAATGCATTATAGCTGCATAGTAGGCAACCAGTTATACAGTCGTATTTTGACAAGCGAGAACCATGAGCTGTCGTATTTTTATTAACTTTTTTAAAAAGTGAAATTGTAGAGGAAATACTGTACGATACACATTTTAAAATGCTATTTTACGTTACTTATTTTAAATTGTTTCACGCGCTAATAATCCCTGGTGTCGCAAATCTTACTCCGAAAATAAAATAGCACTTTTAACACTCGTGTCGTAAATAACAATTTTGTAAAAGTTTTTCTTATATTTTTAAAATTCGAAGTACATCATTACAATACACTGTATACAATAGTTTTTTTCCTCGATAATTTTTGTAACTTTTAAGAAATCTTTCAACATTTCAAAGAAAATACCATTGACGTACATGGAGAAAATTTCCCGCCAGTTCCGTTAGCCGCGTAGCGTGATATAAGCCAATATAAGCAAAAAACTATTCTGTAAATCCACTATTCTAAATTCTAGAAATCTAATATTAATATTTCTATACCGAAAATCTTTACGAGATACATCTAAAACATTTCAAATGTATTACGAAACGTAGGATTTTACGCGAAAATATTTGATTGGGCAATAATACTGTCCTTATTAGCAATTAGTAACAGTGGGTGATACGGTGATTGACGGTGATACAGAGCAAAATAAAGTCACAAAGAATTAGGTTATGTTTCTAAAAAGGAAAATGCAGAATGGCAGTTGAACGAAAAAATAAATTTATTATAACAATTGCACAAAAGAAAGTAGTAGAAGGTAAAGTTAAATTTTATATCAAGTTTTCGAAGTGCCCACCTTGTCTTTCAAGGCAATAAGCGAGACGATCTTGAAAACCACGAAGCGTATTTCTTATAAATTGCGGATTTATTCCATTACATCCTGTACGTATACGATCTTTCAATTCGTCCAAGTTACGAATTTGTCTGTTATTGTATACTTTACTTTTCAGGTAACCCCAAAGAAAGTAATCATTAGGTGATAAATCGGCTGATCTTGGAGGCCATGATATGGGACCAAACCTACCAATCCACCGTCTTGGAAATATGTTATCTAAAAAGTTTCTGACGGTGTTTGTAGAATGTGGCGGAGCCCCGTCCATTTGGAACCAAGGTTCCTCAACATTCAGCATCTCAATTTCTGGAATTACGTGTTCTCGCAACAAATCCAAATATTTTGCCGCAGTGAGGTTAGCCTCAATAAAAAATGGACCAATAAGTCTGTCTCTTATTACGCCGATCCAAACATTTACTTTTTGTGGGTACTGTGTTCGGGTAAGGTTTTGTGCGTGAGCATTTGTGCGGGACCAATACCTAATGGATTAATGGAAAGGAAATGTAATCATTTTTAATGGATAAATGTAGGGTACAAACCGGAAGTTCTGCGACTTAACTTCACCATTAATGGTAAATGTAGCCTCATCAGTATGATGATGATTTTATTTAAAATTTCGTGGTTTTCATTCAACATATTAAACATTAATTCACAGAAATCAGTTCGTTTTATTTTGTTTTCTTCAAATAGTTTTTGGTGATTTGCTATCTTGTACGGCTTATATTTAAACTCTTTCAGAGTTTTATACACCGAACTGTACGATACTCCAAAATGTCTGGCTACATCTAAAAGCGATCCTACAGGCCGTTCCTCTACATAACACAGAATATTTAGTTTCATGTGTTCTGTTAAATTGTTATTTGTCCTATTTCTTTTTTTGTGAGAATTTAAAACACAACCTTCTTCTTTAAACTTATTAAAAATATTTAGAATTGTCTTTGTGCAAGGTATAGGCCTGTCGGGATAATTGATCGAAAACATGTCTCGAACTTGTCTTAAACTATGATTCTTCTGATACCACATTATCATTGCCATTTTTTCATTTTTATTGTACTTATTCATGATTTAATGAATTATTTATTATTTAATAAAATGTATTTAATTTATGACAGTTATTATTATAACGGGTCGATGGCCGCAGTGGTTAGGCGGCTGACTATTGTTGTGAGAGGACGATAGGTGCCGGGGTTCAATTCTCTGGAGGGACGGTGACATTTTTTCAGAGAGTTTAATCCCGGATCGACTTGCCATTCGCCGTTGGGAGCAAAGTGATTAACAGCGCGGCATCATAAAAGGCGATATGATGCTGTCACAAAGCCATTTCAACACAACTTACACACACTAAACTACACCGCAAGAGTTGCAGTGATAGCCAGACAAGTAATACAGCTTACGGAGTCACTGCAACTAAGCACCCACCACACATAAACAAAAAAAAATTGACTGCAGAAATCAAGAAAAAACGGCCCAACATGCAAAAGAAAAAAGTATTGTTTCACCCTCGGTCACAAGTCAATAAAAATAATGGATGCTGAACGCTCTGGTCGCCCAAAATCGGCAGTTGTTTTGGAAAACATAAAAAATGTCCGCAAAATAGTTTTAAAAGATCGTAAATGAAGTTGCATGAGATAGTTGACACCTTGAAGATATCAGAAGGTAGTGTTTTTACAATTTTACATGAAAATTTGGGCATGCACACCGAACCAGAAACAACAACGTGTCGACGATTCAGAGCTTTGTTTAGAGCTGTTCAAGCAAAATAAAAAGGATTTCGTGCATCGGTATGTGACAATGGATGAAAGATTAATCCACCACTACACGTCTGAATCAAAGAGATCGTCAGCTAAGTGGACAGCAGCCGGTGGAACTCGTCCATCCGGCATCCGTATTTTGGGACACGCATGGAATTTTGTTCATCGACTATCTTGGGAAAGGCAAAACTATCAATAATGAAGGCATGATGGCATTATTAGATCGATGGCCGCAGTGGTTAGGCGGCTGACTATTGTTGTGGGAGAACGATAGGTGCCGGGGTTCAATTCTCTGGAGGGACGGTGACATTTTTTCAGAGAGTTTAATCCCGGATCGACTTGCCATTCGCTGTTGGGAGCAAAGTGATTAACAGCGCGCCATCATAAAAGGCGATATGATGCTGTCACAAAGCCATTTAAACACAACTTACACACACTAAACTACACCGCAAGAGTTGCAGTGATAGCCAGACAAGTAATACAGCTTACGGAGTCACTGCAACTAAGCACCCACCACACATTAAAAAAAAAATAAATAAAAATTCAGAAATATTTAACATGTTTATTTTTCTCCATAGCAACCCTTAAGTAAATTCATGATTGGTGTATAATTGGTTGCCTACTATGTCAATGCATTGACTTTTTCCCTGTATGTCAGTGTCATGCCTGCCTAAATCATAAACAACTGAATAAAAATTGTATGTCAAGATACTGAAAAAATTTAATGTTCAAATAAGTACACAATTGCATCAGTATTTTATTGAAATACCTTTATAATTTAATACCAATTGTAGTCGTCCCCTCATTGTTCGAATTAAGCTTCTTGTGTCATAAGTTTTAGCAGCATCTTGCCAAGCATCTTTGAACAGCCTGCTAAAGCTCATAAGGCTTCATAGGTTTAAAATTATTTCTGTATAGTCTCTTCACGATATCTCCTCAAACATTCTCAATTGGATTTAAGTCTGGACTCTTCGCAGGCCTCCGCAAAACTTGAATATTTTAATATTAATTTAATATTTTTTAAGTTAAAAAGTAAAGTTACCTTTTGGGAATCTTTCCAAGACCGAAGATCTTAGAAGGCATTAGATTTTCTAATTTTTTTCGTCTAAATTTCTGTATACAAGTCCCGTTAATCGTTCTTCAAACTGTCTGGAAAGATTGATCTCTCATATGGTTAATTAAAGCGAGGTCTTCGTCTTCACTAGTAATACGTCGACCACCAGAATCAGGTGCTCTTTGAATATTTTTGGCTCGTATTGAAAACACCGTGTTTCATCACCAGTTACAATGACTGACATGCTTGGCGGATTGCTTTTGGGACATTTTTAACATGACTTTGCAATGTTGAACTCTCCAAATTTTTTTGATCATCACGAAGCACGGACAGACCTTCTGTTTGCCCAAATCTTCGATCAAAATTCGATAGACTGGTATCCCAGTTTTCCTTCCGATGTGAAGAAGTCAAGAAGTCAATGTAGATAGTTAATTAATCATTCTTGTTTTGTTATTCGTTAGTTACAAAGAACAAATTGATTCAAAATATATTACTCTAGACACCCGAGAAATTTATAACACTTTAACACATCGAAACAAGCAAGTCACACAAAAAAAAAAAATATAGGACCGATAGGTACTTTAAATTCACGCCATTTTATGTGTGTGTCGAACATAAAAATATTTTAACAACTATACGTATTCGTTTTATACGTGTTGGTTACCTACTGCATGTGTCCAGTTATCCATTATTTCGTTCGAAAAGTTTATTTATGGCGAACGCAACTGGACTACATAAATATTCAAAAGAGGTCCTACAAAAGATTTATTACCACATTCGGTATTGAGAAGCGACTGACAAACGAGGAAACAAGAACAAGACGAAGCCAACAAAAAATAAAAATAAAACTAGTCGCTACGTGTATCGATCCTAATACAGATGCTCTCATTCGTTGAAAAATTCCCTGTATCGCCCTGTATAGTTTATACGATCTTACGTAACCATTTTTATGTATTTTGGATCGCTGCAGGTCAGCAAACAAAACGGCAATAAACGGAAAATACCATCAGAGACCGAATGAAATTGGAGCAATAACGTCTCAGCCAGTCGGAGTTTTAGCCGTTGGGTCGGTATTTTTAGTAGATGTTTTATTATGAAAAACGGATTTTTATGTGCTTGCAACCTGATGGATTGCTACTACTACCAAGAAAAGGGAACTGTTTTGAATAAAGGAGTCGGTTTTTACGAGTTTTTGAAATTTTATGTGCGTACATTCTATTTTGTGTTATGTAACTTTTAAAATCTTTTCGTATTAATAAAAATTAATCGTGTTACAAGATCATTAAAATATCGTGTTGCAGATGTTATTGCCTTATTGCGAGCGGTTCAGATCGCGTATCGTTCAGCAGCTACATTCTAGACATTTCATGCTTTCGATGATGGTTAATTGGTGTTAAGCACGAAAGGAGCTCCTGGTAGAAAAAGGTGATAAATCTCGAACCTCCTCCTGGTGTAACATGCTTGTCAATATTTCGGCAAAACACGATTCAGCGGTGTTGGATGAACGTTTTAACGATTTACATTCTCAGCTTGATCTACAACAACGAGTATGGTGTTGCATAATTTCCTCTGATGTATAAAAACAATTCTTCTTAAAGTGGAAAATCATGAGAACCACAAGATATTAAATTAGCGTAAGCAAGATGGAATGGTTTTTCTTTAACCCTACTGTTCTTCTGTTTTGGGCCGTCTCAGGCACATTATAACAGGAAAATTGACGATTGGTTTTTAAACGAAGGTTTTGTAAAAAACCAAATATCAATATACAAATTAATGAAGATGCAAATGATTCGTCAACATCAAACCAACCCCTCCCTTCAATACAATTAAAATATTTGAATCACACTTTGCTATCGTAAGTAAAAAGAGAGATTATACTTATTCTGGACATATCAAAATTTAGACCACAGTACCATAATAAGAAATTTCATTAGCCTTTCACGTTGTTTTTTGAAAGATCGAATTTGGGTTGTTTTAGATTTGTTGTAGTCCCTGCATAAGCCTCCTATTTCGAAAATCGAACTTTTGGTAATTACAGTCCCTGCTCACTTTATTAGACTCACCTGTATAACTATGATACTTTTAGTTTTTACATGAATTCCGGCTATAGTAGCTCTATGAAAATAACACTAAATGAGGATCAATGAACTTGTCATATATTTATTTTACAAAAACCATGAATACACATACATATGGATCAATATAATTCTTAAAACACTAATATTTTGTTAATCCGCCCTTAGCTACTCTTAATCTCGGCATGGTTTCTATGCAATTTTGTGCAATTTCTTTTAATGTATCATTATGGTGCCAGTGATATGTTATTCTGTCTATCAGCTGGGTTTTCATTGCTATATTTTCTCTGGCCAATTCTCTTTTCAAGCACTCCCAGACATTTTGAATTGGATTCACGTCTGGTGAGTTGCCAGGCGATATTAATTTTATTAATATTTTGTTCTTGCAAGAACATTGTGATTTTTTGGCAGTATAGCTCGGTGCTCCATCTTGTATGAACACCTTGCGACCACTGCCAAACGATTCTTGCAACTGGGGGTCAACCTTGTCTCAAAAACACTCCGTTATTGATCCTGCCGCATGCTTCCCTCTACTACGTAAAGTCTTCCCATTCTCTTGGCACTGATCACTGACTAGATCACCACGGACGTGGGATGCTTTACTGTCCTGACTACACATGCCATACTAAATTTTTCTATTGGACGTCCTCTTATGAACTGGGCTCTCGTCCATAATCTGCAAAGTCGCTTCATCACTGAAGCAATCTCGCTCATGTGCGAAAATAGATAATAAATTATCAAACTAGGATTAGATTTATGAACTTAATCTCTGCCAGTACTCAAGCAGCATATCTTTACGTAAATTGGCTCAGGCTAAGCGTTTCTATATCGTGCTGGGTGTCATTTTGGGCTTTTTAATTGGCTTCCGACATTTGAAGCCCACCGAATACAAATTTCTTCTTACTTTAGCAACGGATCCAGAAAAACCTGCCTCCTGAAATCGTCCCTGTAGATCACTGTGGGATGCCCTTCTATTCTGCACAGCTAAATTCCTTAAAAATCGTTGCACCCTGGGGGTGACTAAAGGTTTTCTGCCACAATTACCACCCCCAGCAGCTGTAACGGGTTGGTTCTCTTGCCCTTTTTGGTTAAACGTTTGACAGAGAATTGCGATACCCCACATTTTTTAGCAATCTCTCGTTGGCTATATCCTGTGTTGCGAATTAATGCAATTACAGACGACTTTTTCTCTGTAGAAAGATCTTTACATTTGCTCATCTGAAAAATTCCAGTCGAAGACCTGTTGACTAATTTCTTTGTTAAAACCTGAATAAAAATTATAGCTGATAGCTAAATATTGACATAAATACTTATCTTTGAACTTCTAACGAAAACTTTACAAAAATTAATTCGAACACCCTTAATTGTAATGTAATACACAACAACCGAAAACTAGGAAAATTGTAGGTTGCGAACAATTTTCATCATAATTCGCTATTATCGACCTAATTTTAAATCAAAGCAAGTACATTTGGTTAGGCAACCCTCAAGGCTACTGTGTTGTACGGAAGCACTACCCCATAGATTGAAAACAACGTTGAATTTCTTCTAAAATTTGAAAACGCAGCAATTCTTCAGGTGAGTCTAATAAAGTGAGCAGGGACTAATTTTGGATTGTTCAGAACATGGTTCCCAAGTTCCCAAAGCTAACATTTTTTATCATTTTGAAAAATGTTTGGTAGGTATTCTGGATATTGTTATAAAATATGACTATATTTTTGGTAGCTGTTTTTGAGGAACGAACTTTTGAGAGTTGTTTCAAACTCTCCTAGGTTCAATTTGATTATTATTTAAAATTTAAGTCTTCTTGTCCTATACATTACAACGTACATGACATAATTGAGAAAAAAAAATTTAAGCTTGTGGGAAAATAATTTAGATTCTACGCAGTCTATTCCAGATCCAATGAGAGTGTCAACATCAAGCCACTCTCTCCATTCAATACAATTAAAATATTTGAATCACCCTTTGCTATCGTGAGTAGAAATAGAGGTTATAGTTTGATTATATTGCGTATGGTGATTAATAAAGATAGCAAAAAAAAAACAGTTCAGGTACAAATAAGTCACCATATTGGCAAATTGCTCCTCGGCCCAACATTCTCGTTGATATTCGTCTATGACCTTTTTAGGGTTCAGGGCGTACAAATATGTACACGGATGATACCGCTATTTTTACATCAACCGGGAGCTACCGTCTTCAGTGAAATTAGGCGCTGATTCACCAGATGGCGCCTTAAATTGAATGAAACGAAGTATCAAGCTATCCGTTCCACCAAAACAACGCAGACTGGCACATGACCACATCAATTACGTCGACGACTATCGTCGGCGTTGGAGCCGGAATGATTCTAGACAAGGGATTGATCGTCTCTCCATTGCTGTGCACCAGGAGTCTTCTTCCTCTTAAACTCAAACTATTAAACTATTGCGTCTTCCTCCGTCCAACCTAATCATAGAGATGGCCGCTTTGAGTCTCGATAGACCTATCCAATTATCGACTAGGCGTCGTCGTTAGGAGACATGTGCTGGCGTCCCAGATTCCAAACTATCGACCCTCCGGATTTCCCGGAAGCACCTCACAACCACGAAGACAGTAGGAGATGCATCAAAATGCACACTAAAGGACTTAGGAGTTTGGATTAGCTCTAGAGGACGATAGTGGCAAATAATTTTCTGCGTTTTTAACACAATATGAACTAAATAATACGTGGATGAAGACACATGAACTAGCGCTCGCTCCAAATAAACCAGAGACCATAATAACAAGAGGCAAAAGGAACAGGGAGATGGTAACTTTTACTTTAGATGGGAAGTGCGACTAGATGTGCGAAAGTCGTTTGGTGCGCATGCAGTGATAGCAGTAAATAAGCCAGAGCAAAGAACGGCCAGCCTAACTAAACTGATCCCCAATATACGAGGCCCAAGAAGCTGCAAAAGAGCAGTTTTGAGCAGCACGGTACATAATATACTGCTGTATGGAGCTCCGGTATGGCACGGATCAAGAAATACCGTCAAATTCTGGAAAGAACGCAAAGGAATATCCTGATGCGCGTTGCCTCATCCTACAGGACCATATAATTTTTGGCTCTACAGGTGGTCACTGGCACAGCACCGATCGACCTAATGGTTAGTGAGAGGACCTACACCTACAACCATGCAGAGGAAGGTAACAAATTACGTGGCAAAAGAAAGAACCCTGGCGATATGGCAGGATAGATGGGAAAAGGAGGAAGTTAAAGCCCAATGGACGAAACGTCTGATTCGAGTCCTTAAAGCGTGGATACAATGTAAACACCGTAATGTGGATTATTATTTGACCCAAGCTTTAACGGCACATGGGTGTTATCGAGCGTTTACCAAAAGAATAAGGAAAGACGTGGAAGATGGCTGTATCAAAATCATGCACACGAAGGAGCTCGACGAAAGAGATAGGCAAAAACAGCAGAACTTCCAAGAATCTCCTGTTCATTGTTTCGACACGATCCCTTATTTTTAGCTCTGTATCCCTCAATCCTTTTTTATTTAGGATTCCCCAAAAATCTTCTATAAGGTTAAGTTCTGGTAATTGCCACGAAACCATGTTTTAATCACCCCTTAGAGGAATGTTTGGAGTCATTATTTTGGATGAATTCCCACTCAAAAAGTCCCCGGTCCGACACATATATGGCAACATTGTTGAGAGGCCCACGTGATTTCCGGGTAGTACCAACCTCCAACCAGTACGTGTCAAAATTTCATGGCATTCTGACCGTTATTTTAGAGGTTACAGTCGTTTTAGTGACCTCAGTTTTGTAATTTTCAAGACAATGGATAGAAAGGAATTTCGTGTGTTGATTAAACACTAGTTTTTTAGGGTAAAAATAGTGTTGGAGCCAAACAGTGGCTTGATAAGCAGGGAATCTGCAGCAGAGAAATCAACTATTTCTGACTGGGAGCCGGATTTAAACGTCGTCGTACAAGCACTGATGATGCTGAACGCTCTGGTCGCTCAAAATCGGCAGCTGTTCAAGAAAACATAAAAAATGTCCACAAAATAGTTTTAAAAGAGCGTAAAATGAAGTAGTGTGAGATAGCTGACACCTTGAGGATATCAGAAGGTAGTGTTTTTATAATTTTACATAAAAATTTGGGCATGCGCAAGTTGTTTTCGAAGTGGGTGCCGCATTAGCTCACACCGGACCACAAACAAAAATTCGTCGACGATTCAGAGCACAGTATGTGACAATGGATGAAACATGGATTCACCATTACACACCTGAATCAAAAAGATCGTCAGATGAGTGGACAGCAGCTGGTGAAAGTCGTCCAAAGCGACCAAAAACTTAAAAATCGGTTGGCAAGATTATGGCATCCGTATTTTGGGACGTGGATTGAATTTTGTTCATCAACCATCTTGAGAAAAACAAAACTATCAATAGTGAATATTACATGGCATTATTGGATCCACTGAGTGTAGAAATCAAGAAGAAACGCCCTACACATGCAGACATGAAAACGATGCTACAGGGAAAGAAATTTGGCTCAAATGAAGAAGTGATCGCCGAATTTTTTTTTACATAAAGGACATCTAAAAGTTAGAGGAGCAAGTTTAATTTCTTCATGTGTTTAATTTAATATAATATTTAAATAATTCCCTTTTAAACATAAATCAACAAAGAAAGAAATCATCCTGCATAATTTTACAGCATTTCTCCTATATATTATTTTCACTTTTAACGACCGTTTATAGTTTTACAACGACCTTCCTTCTAGAGGAGCCGTCCGGTAGGGCATTCACAGAAACTGAAATTGTTGTCGGTGTCTTTACGATACAGCACAATAAATTGATGTCCGAAAAGAACTATTGGTTATTTCCTTCTATTTTTTTTTTCTCTCCTCATTTCATTTCGTACTTGCCGGTTCTGGATGAGTTGTAGCTGCTTCTGTTTGCTGCGACTTGTACTTAACCTTGGCCCCCATCTAAAATGACGTTTATATTTTTATTACTCTTACTTTTCTTTTATTGCGTTTATTACTTTACGACTGGGACACGCGACACCCGACGAATTCCTCAGAAATATTCTGTGTTGTCAAAATCGAACACACATTTTTAGTTTTAATAAAATTCTTCCACTTCAGTTTCTAACGCCATCAAGTTGTAACGTCACACGTATTATTAGGGTTAACGCACTTGAAACTAAAATTTTTTTTTCGTAGCAATCAACGGTGGCCAGACACGTAGAAGTTCTGTTTTTTTTTTTTTGATAATTCAGACAGTCTTTTTAGGATTCTCCCACGTGTTGGAAACTGGTGATAAGTTGTGAAAAAAATGGAGCGAAAGGTATATATTCTAGATAAGGGTGAACCCGATAAAAAAATCCTTTTAAAAGTACTTGAAATATCTTTTTTAATATTCGACCTCCAACAGCAACTTCTGCTTCTTAAATTTATAAAGTAATTCTCAAAATGAACCGTGAAATTTCTCAGGAACAATAGCATTCGTATACTACCGAAGAAAAAACCTTGAAAATTGAGAAAATGTGGAGTTTTAGGTTAAAACGTTTCGAATAGGGTGAAATGGTGTTATTGACGAAATGTGAGGTCATACACTGTTTGCGGCAATTAAACGATGAGGGTTTACTGCAAAGCTATTTGTAAACTGTCACTTTAAAGGTTGGAATGAATAATGATACAGTTCGTTTAAAAATATTTCAGAAATAGATGAAAATGATAATTTATAAAGTTCGTCACAGGTTGATCTCTCGGTGTAGAACAATAAAAGATTTATTTTTACCTGTGATAGGTGCTTATGATATAGTTTTAGAAGCGGAGCACGTAGTTTCGACCTCACAGGTCTCATCAGTGTATTCTTGAATGTTGTTTCTCCACATATATTTTGTCTGGCTGAGCATTGGCTAACTTATGATGAGATTAAGTTTTTTGCAGTCAATAATTATAATTTAATTAATTGTTTTTGCCGCAGCGAGTTCTGCGGAGGTGGTGTTGCCATTTTTGCAAGAAATAGTCTTACTATAATATTAGAGAAACTTATTTACCTATATCTAGGTCTGAAAAACATTTTTAATAGATCTCCTAGTGGTGTATTTATCTAGGAATTGTCATGTAATTGTGAAAGACGTACGAGGGAGCGTTTTTATATTCGCGGAATGAGCGGGTTATAGGGGGGTGATTAGGCGCATTGGGGGCGTGGCCTGTGCAGCGACTCATAATTAGTATAAATACGAAGTTTCATTGTTATTAGACAGTTAGTCTTTGAGCTATCGTCAACCAAGTAACATAAAATCAGTCGCGACCATAATGAATGAGATGTCATTGGTTTACGGCGACTCTTGTCCAGGAAAAACCATGGTATACAAGTGGCATAGTTTATTTAAACAAGGAAGGGAATCCCTTGAAGACGACCCGAGGCCGGGCAGGAGCATTGAGGTGACCACGCCAGCACTTATCCAAAAAGTTGAAAAAATTGTACTCGAAGATGCTCGACTAAAGAAGAAACAACTCGCCGAAATGGTTGGAGTATCCGATACAACAATTTTTAAAATCCTACACGATCATCTCGGCATGTCTAAGGTCAGCGCAAGATGGGTGCCGAGAATGCTCACGCTCCCGCAAAAACAACAGCGCGTAGAGTGTTCGTGTGGATTTTTGGACCTCTGTAATGAAGACAAGGACTGGAGACGAAACTTGGCTTCATCATTATGAACCTGAGTCCAAACAAGACTCCATGCAGTGGCATAAAAAGGGCACAGCACCTCCCAAGAAATTTAAAGTGTCACAATCAGCTGGGAAACTCATGGCAACGGTATTTTGGGACTCGGAAGGAATATTGTTGATTGATTATAAAGATAAAGGTGTTTCTATAACCGGAGAGAAAAGACGGGGAAAATTGACGAAAGGTGTGCTGCTTTTGCATGAGAACGCGCCAGTCCACAAGAGCCGCGTTGCGTTAGCTGCCCTGCATAAGGTGGGCTTCAAAATTGTGAATCACCCACCCTACAGCCCAGACCTGGCCCCGAGTGATTATTACCTGTTTCCGAAAATGAAAAAAGAGCTGCGGGGTAAAAAATTTACTGCCGATGATGAAGTCAAGGAGGCAGTTTCGGCGTATTTTGCAGATAAAGAGAAATCATCTTTTTATGAGGGTATAAATAAATTAATTGAAAGATGTGAAAAATGTATCCGTCTTGCAGGTGAATATATTGAAAAAGAAAAATAATTTGGTTTTTTTATTTCCACTCCTTATCCCCCATTCCGCGAATATAATTCTTGTCTTTGGGTCACAAATTTAGTTTGCCTATCTCTTTTAAAGATATAAACCTATTTAAATATCTTTTAGAACTAGAACATATTCTTTTTAGTGTCCCTGTTCCTCAGAGAGACAGAATCCGGGCTAAAGCCACGTACTTAATTACCAATTTTTTTCCATAACCCAGTTTTTAAATCCCATTCCATCAACACACCAATTGAAAAAGAAGTCGTTTTTGAAACAGAATCCTAATAGTCTCTTGAACTTCTCTCTGAACTTACTACTTACAAGGTTCTGCCAAAAGACCCGACTCTCAAAATAGAGAGAAATAACAATTTTTTAATTAGATAACTCAAGACTAAAGGGCATGTTACCGACGAAGAGGCCAAAGACCTCAAAACATATCACTCTATTTCACCTAAGTATTATAGCCTAGTCAAAGTCTATAAAGAGGGTAATCCTCTTAGACCTATTATATCTTGTACTAATGGCTCCACTCAAAGTCTTGGAAAATACATCGCCAAAATAATCGACAGAGCTCTTGCTGACCATAATTGTTTTAGGGTCAGAGACAGGTTTGAATTTGCAAAAAAGATAAACAACTTTCAATTGCCACCTAGCTTCGTATTGGCTTCTTTCGATGTTGTCTCGTTATTCACTAACATACATCTAGACCTTGTGATTGATATCCTCTTCCAAAATTACAACTCCATTTCGCAATTTACCTCTATACCCCAAGATCTTTTTACCCATATAATCACTTTTCTCTTTTGTTCTACCTATTCCTGCTACGACAAAACCTTTTATACACAAATCAAGGGTTGCCCTATGGGGGATTCTATCAGCCCTTCCTTGGCAGAAATAGTTATGAACAGTATTTTACATCATGTTCAATCCAATGTTGATTTTCAGTTTCCATTCAAATATCAGTACGTTGAAGGCGTACTTCTATCTCTTCCTCAAGCAGAGCTTGATAATATCTTCAATAACTTCAACGAACCTCTGTGATAAGGGATAATAACAACATATGTAGTCAAACTTGACTGGTACTGTAAACCTACTAGTTCTGGAAGCTTCCTTCACTTTATGTCAAACCACCCTTTGAAATACAAACTTAATTTGATTCTTGCTCTTAAATAGAGAATTTTCAATATTTCACACCCCGATTTTCACTTAACTAATCTCAGCCGTCTTAAACAGATACTTAAATCTAATTCCTATCCGAAATCCTTGATTATGATATGATACAGAAGAGATGGGCCACACTTTTGATTTTGGCAATGTTGAGGTCTTGAGTTTTGAACGTAATAAATCAAAACGTAATTTCTTGGAAATGTGCTTGATACAGAAGACTATTGCTTCAATTAATTTTAGGGAAGATGTTGAGAACCTAAGTACCATTTATTCTGATTTAATCACTTAATATTTAATTGATTTCACTTTTTTTGTAATTTCATTCATTTCAAAAATTTTTCTCTTTTGATATTTGATTGTATTCATTCCTTGCATGTTTCTTTTTACAACTGACTTGCTAGGTAGTAGGCCAACTGAATTGCTTGGATATAGTTTGGACCAAATAAATTACAATTAGTCCTAGCAAAATTCTGAGCCGTTTCGACAAATCCCAATTAGACAAAAATCAGGTTATTCCCTCATTTCCATGCCAAACCCTGTATAGTCTCCTATCATACTTTCCATCTTAATAAAATTCAAAAGCAATTTAAAAGTCATCGCCTAAAGAGCACGACGAAATACCTCGCAAAACATCAATTGTTATAGAAACACCGAATATCAAAGAGCACGAGAGCAAACATGAAAAGATTCCAATCTACCCTTCCGACGAGGTACCTACACAGACTCCCGACGTAAACTCCACCGTATTTGCATATCCATTATCCCCCGTAAAAGAACGGTATATATCCGAGAATCTCCACCAGAAATCTAATTTCGCATCCTTTGTGAACGGCAAACCCCGTTGCCGGGCCAGATAGCTTTGATTTTCCACCACAACCCTTAGAATCTGATCTCTATCTAGGAGAATCAAAGGTAGAATCATCACATTCTAAACCCTAATACGGTTGATAGCGTAGGCGGTGCTTTGGCAGCCATTTGCATGCGGAGCGGCAGCCATTACACCTCGAATCAAAGTGCGCCCCCCTTGGCTACGTGAAAATAAAAACCGACGCTGGTATTATCCCCGGTAACTAGATTTTGGACCGGTGAATGCGTTTCCGGCGTCATCGCCCGGGGCACGTACAAAGTGCGTATTGTGGAAATTAGCGTCGGTAATCGAGTTTAATCGGGTGTGCCGCAGGGTACACAATTAGGACCTTAATTATTGGCGATTCGGTATATTGTAGTGGAAATCCTGTCGTAATATGATGGAAATGTCATCATCTGGTATGTCGATTTGTATATGTTTTTAACGTAGTAGGTTGTAAGAATTAGATTGTCCAATCATGCGATGGAATTTTATCTTGTTAACGATTACACATTTGTAGAAACATAAACGTAAATCATGAGAACACATCAATATTAAAATTAAGCCGTTTATCTTGTTCATTATCTTATTATCAGGCACTAAAGTGACGCTTCCATTCCATACATATTTACATTTTTTTTAACGAATAATTGCGAAATATATCTGACTTAAAATGCGATAGTTTTTGCATTTACGCAAAATTACCGATTTTAAAAGAGATATGAGACATAGCGACAGTAGTTGTGTCTAACAGTGTACGTTTTGTAAGGTGAATTTTATATAAACAATACTGATGCTTCATGGTAAGGAAAATATGTTGATAAACATGTTTTGACTTATTATTTATTGAAGAATTTTCTGGGCTATTCCCATCGTTTGTTGGATGATGAAAATCCGACGTTTCTCCTTTATGGTAGCTCTGAAAAGAGCTGTTTGTCTCTAGTGTGCTCATAGTCAGCTCACTAGAATCGAGACGAACTCTTTTCAGAGCTACCCTGAAGACGGTGATAGACACTTCACTGAAACGTCGGATTTTCATCATCCAACAAACGATGGAAATAGCCCAAAAAATTCTTCAATTATTCATCTATCGTTAACAACTTTTCGTCATGAATTATTATTTATAGTCATTTAATAATCTATTTTTTTTCTTGCCAATTTGTGGATACCTCTACAGAAAAATCGCAGACACCTTTCGACATCATCGCTTGTTGAGGGTGGGGCAAGAATTCCCAGCCAAGTGCAAAATCACTTTTCTATGTTTTGTAGTCCATTTTTTGATAAATGTATGGTTCAAATCGATCATTTGCTCTTAATAGCAGCTGTTTCACTCACTTTCATGAGCTCACCTCCTCTGATTCAACCTGTCTCTCACTTCTAGTTGAGTTTGGTATCGACTTCATCTAAAAATGCTTGGAATTTGGCATCTCCAATTTTTTTCGGTTGATCTCTTCAATGTTTTTTATTTATCTGTCAAGGCAAAACCATCGATTTTGAGGCATCTAAACCAATGCAATGCAAGTTTGAGTTTTGAACAAGGAAAGCAGTGAAAGGAATATGATATCCATTCGAAATCATTTAAATATAGGTTGCATTCCGAAAGGTACTACTACAGTAAGAAATGAGGGTGATTAGATCGTCTCACTGTCGTGAGCTATGTGGAATCGGACCGTTGTCACTGTTCATTAACTTCGATTAGCTGCAATAGAAAAATATTGTCTTCATAGTTTACAATTAGATACTATGGTTTAGACTAGGTTGGAGACACTCTTTCCCGTTTTTCTGTCTTTTCATGAAATTCCTCTTTCCATGACATTACTGCCAAACGAGCTTTTTCCTTCATATTTCCTTTTGGTAGCAATTTCTATTTTTGGAACGGCTACGAGTATGCGATATGATTGATTTCAAACTGTTTTTGTCTTCTTTGGAATTATTGCAAGCTATCGCTAGTCTTGTCATATTTTAAATAGTTTATCATTTTTCAATTCTGTGGGTTGTGGTGTCTACTTGACTGGTGTTCATAGCTTTGGTTAAGTCCACCTTACTATTTTGAATAATTACTTGGAGGCATAGTTCTTGTTTATATTTTAAATCTTGCTTTCTGTCTCTAAGACACTTTCAGAGGTGCGCTTTTACTAATACAGAAGTTTTCTGGGGCGCTTTTGTAAGGATGTGCACATCATGGAGCAGATCCGATACTGTGACACATTATTTTTACTTCTGTACATGTGACATACAACTGGTTTTATCCTACCATTAATACTTTCAAAAACTGAGTCAAATAGATGTTAAATCAAAGATTAAAGTATAACAAAGGATGTCAATATGCCGACCGGCCAACTTCATTTCTCATTTTATCGAGAAATGTCAAGTCAGTGCATCAGAAGTGAGCGGAAATAATGTTGGGCGCTTTTAGGCCTGCAAAAAATTACTTTACGCTCGATATTTAAAGACGTAATGATTCATTTTCAGACATGGCAGGTGAAAAACACATTTTAACCGTTATTGAACATGTTAACGATTCAATCGAATGTAGGCTTTCACTGCCACTGTTCCATAGAGACGTATCTTTTGGGTGTTGCCGTGGTCAGCTTCTTCAGAAGTTCTCTAAAGACTGATGTTGATATCTTCTGTTTCTCGTTGCATCTCGATGCATCCGAGGCCATCTAGCATGAATCGAGGAGAAGCAGCGGATACAGATCAGAGGACGATCACTGGAGCGGAGCAGGGACTGGGCATACAACGAGGAGCAGAAGACATCAACATCAGTCTTTAGAGAATTTCTGAAGAAGCTGACAGTATGATCAACGAAACGTCGAGTTTATTACAACGACCACGGCAACACCCGAAAGATACACCTCTACTATTTTGGAAATAGTGAAAAGGAATGATTTAAGTACTGGGTAAACAGAAGAAAATCATGTATAAAAACACCTCAAGCTTAAAAAATATCAGTTTGATGGTTTTTTGTGTCAACTAACTGCAAACAAATTTTTGGAACATACTGTAACATGTGCTGAAACGTAGATTCGTTACTATAAACTTTAATCCAAGAAGCAGAGTATGGAATGGAAATATATGGATACGCCCCAACCAAAAAACACAATTCAAATTGGTACCGTGGGTTGGCGTTCCTATTTTGGAATTGCAAAGATGTTGTGTGTGTGTGTGTGTGTATGTATGTATTGCAAAGTGATATTTACATTGCGACCTACAAGGTCTATTGTGTACCCCATTTCTTGCTGTGTGTTGATGTGCTGACTTGATGTTAAGTAAGTCTCTCTCTTCTATTTTGTAAGATCCTAGGTGCTTAGCCCTTGAATTGCGTAGTGTTGTGCATTCGGAGAGGATGTGTATGGAGGTTTCATCCTTTTCCTAGCAGAAATGCTCTCACATGCCTTCGAAGCCGACAATGACCTGATAGGATTCCTGTCAGTGAGTGAAACTTGTCTTTGCTTATAGTGATCAGTTCATTGAATCTGTCTCATTCCATGTTGATCAAACTAGCTGCTTTTTTTAATTTCTCTAGTATTGTGCTATGACTGATCCCGCAAAAAGGTTCAGATCCCAAGAAAGGCGTTTCCATCCCCCTTTTTTGCGAGTTTGGCTGAGGATGACCTTGTTTTTTTTTTGCTTAGCTCGTTTAACTTAAACAAGCATTGCCAAGTGATTCTTGATAGCCATGATTGATTCTGACTGTGTAGGAGGTGTCGGTCAGGATGATAATCTACTGTTTCCTGTACCTGATTCTTGGCTCCGGTCCTTCTAGATTCCATACACTCCTGAAGCCTAGCCAAGTAGGATTTTCGATTTCTGTCTGATGATGCCTTCTCTCATCGGTCTGTACAAAGGTGAAGGTTAACTTTAGTTTTTTTGGGAAACTCCATTAGATCCTTTTTATAGTGGCAACTTGGCTTCCTTAGATATTTATTTGTTTAGATAGCAGGAAGAAAGTTTCTATTTTGCAGGATTCATGCCACAATGTTAGACAATGTATGTATCTATAATTACAAGAAAGACCAACCTGTATTCCATTAGTTAGTAATGAAACATTATGTATATTAGTCCTTAATGTATGTACATACAAACAAAGACAAAATATACAAGAGAGGGTAACATAATCTTTATATTTATTGACATTTAAGTAAGTTCATTAAAATTCATGTATTAAAACTTGTCCCTACGAGCTACTTAAAACTTAATCTTTATTATTATAGCACTGCTGAAGATCACCATATATTCAAGGGGCACCATAATACTACTAATAGTTTTCAGTTATATTACTTACAGATGCTGGACTAAAGAAACTGAAGCACTTATTACAAGTGGTTATTAGATGCATATTTCCTAAATCTGTTGTTCGGAACAAATTCTAGATTAGACAGTCTTTATTACAATACAGATAAATAACGAACTCGAATTACCGTAGACATTCTATACGGTAATATCGAAATCAATAAGAGCATTACAGATTATAAATAGATGTCGAATTAATATGTCGTCAAGCTGTCCCACCTTTTCAATATTGTTACAGTAATAACGTATTAATGTGGAGATAAAAAAAGTACAGCACACACATTATATAGACATTGTACAAATATTAACTGGCGAAGTGACACCGTTATCAGATAATGCTCATTCTTTCCCCTATTCAGTGAATTACATAATTACAAAAACAAGTAGTATCAACCGACGGCGACGCGACGCGACGCGTCGCCGTCGAAAACATACTCCTCCTATCTATCAATAGAGTAAAGTGTATGTTTTAAAAACACATCAACCGTTTCGGAACGATGAAATATACAGGGTGTTTTATCGGAACAAATTAACGGTTAATTAACATGCCCTGGAAGATTTTGCAATAAACGATGGTCGTGAAAACCTATTCTCAATTATTATCAACATCATTACTTCGACTATCTTTTTTTTAATTGTTGTAATTATACTCGATAAAAATAAAATCTACTAATTCGTTCGAACACCCTGTATATCGCAAAATAATCTATAAAACAATGACAACATTGTTCGACATGAACAACCGAAACGCTCTCGCGTCATCTAAAGTCCGCAATAAGGGGGGGGGAGAGCACAAAAAAAAGAACGCCGATGCACGGCCCACTCGAAAAACTGACACACTACTGACGGGTTGGAGATTTTTGAAAGCAAAACCTGATGAGCGCAAATTGCCAAGCTCTGTAGGACATAGCTGAACATCTGGCATTGTACACACATAAAACGTCAGATAAAGAGGGTTTTAGAAGTTGATTTGTCCACAAATTAACTATAGCAGCTTAGCGAAATTGCTAAATCTATTTGCACGAATATAGAGACGGATCATCTCGTTTTTTTTTTTTTAGAGGTGATATTTCGCGATAGATTAAGGAAATATAGCCTTGAAGTGCAAAGGTTTTCTTTAATCGACATGCTGTCTCGAACGAGTTGAGATGATATCGTTGCTGTTTTTGGAAAATTATTATTTTATTGCAGTTTTTTTTTTTTCGAGGGAACATTTAGATAGATTAGATAGGTAAGAATTATAAATATATAAATCAATCAATTATCGCAAGTATTTGGTTAAAAAATTATTATCTGCGTTTTATGCCGCAAACCCATGCATTAAAAGAGGTGAGATATACGATTTTGTATTACTGGGAGTATACAGAGGGATACAAAAATTGGAGCACTATTTTTAAGTGATAATAAATGCATATATAGGGTGTTTCATAATATATGCGCAGGACTTCAGGATGTGATAGCTTGCCCAAAACTTAAAAGTTTCTATCAACTTACCTTCTAAAATGCATCATTTTCGAGATACAGGGTGTTGAAATTTAATAAAAAAAATTCGTTTTTTGGAAATATCTCCGGAACCGTTTTCGAGAAAAATCAACTTTTATGTTGAAAAGCATTGTAAATAAACGTTTTATTTTACTAAAACATTAGAACAAGTAAAAAAAGCAAACGTTAACAACATAAAAGTTGATTTTTCTCGAAAACGGTCAACTTTAGAGCTCATGACCAACAGTATCTTTTTTGTGTAGAAAACATTGGCAGTTCAAATGGGCGTCTCAAAACCGCACTTTTTCCAGTGGCGTAGAAGTTGGGGAGAAAAACAACCAATACCCCTTCAAAATCTTCACCAATTATGATTTAAAACTTTTTTCTTGCCCACAACTTAGCTTATTATAAGTAGCAAATGGTTACAAAAGCTGTTTTCTCTACGATAAACGGTTCCGGAGATATTTCCAAAAAACGATGTTTTTAAATTAAATTTCAACACCCTGTATCTCGAAAATGGTGCATTTTAGAAGGTAAGTTGATAGAAACTTTTTTCAAATTTTTGGACAAGCTATCACATCCTGAAGTCCTGCGCATATATTATGAAACACTCTGTATAATAAATAAATAAACTGACAGTTCATTAATAGAGGAACTGGTTCGAATATGGGCTATGCATATAATATTGGCCCTTAATAAAAAACCTTTTAAGCAAGGGTCGCCACTTAGTAGTGGGAGGCTGCTTTAAGACCTATTACAGCGAGGAAATCCGAAATTGGCTTCGAACTAATCAACGAGCTCTTGATCAATTTGATTCGACCGAGCTGCTAGGGAAAGCTTTTTTAAAATCTCAGACTGCTGAAATTGCTATACCAATTGTTTTAGAGCTACCTGGGATTTTCCCTATTAATAGGAACTTCTTTTGCGATACAGACTCTATAGTAGTGGAGGAAATAGAAGCCACAAAAAACTGTAACCTAACACCATTAGAAATAAGGACAGAAACTAATCCACAGGCTTCCTTGCCCAGGCTTCGCCAGCTAATCCTAAGTCATCATTTCTTCGCCCTACAAAAGTGATTTAGAAGAATCACTGAATAAAACTCCTAAACGACCAAACCTAAAGCGATAGATAGTTCGAAAATCTGACCTGAAATCTAAGAACAAACGAAAACTGGCCAAGAAAAACGTTAAATCTGACAGCGAACAAGAATCTGAAGAGGAAGTCGAAGTTGGCCAAAATATTCCTGATGATGAAGATGCTGGTTGCATGATTTGTGATATCCGTTTTTCCGAAAATAACAAGCGAGAACTGTGGGTAAAGTGCCAGATGTGGTGTTTATGGGCGCACGAGGAATGCTCAGGAAAAGAAAAAGAGTTTTATGTTTGTGATTTTTGTCTCTAATGTTGATACTGATGTTTTATATAATGGATATTAAGTTTTATACTTTTTTAATAGGAGCCCATATTTCATGTACTCCACCACTATTTCAAAAAATGGTCATTTTCCAAAGATTACCTTGAATCAAAGTATTTTTCTAAATTTTTTGTATAAATAGGTTGGGATATTGTAGCTAACTTTTTGTATTAAAAATACTCAAAGATATATAGAAAAAACAAATGGGGGCTCCCATATTCGGACCAGTTCCTCTATCGTACACATTTTTCATTAACTCATTTGATTTGTCACCAAAAAAAACTTTTAGTAGTATCTTCTCGGGTTGGTAACCATTTTTATGCATCTTCTCAAAGGACCCCAGAAACTCCAATTCAAAACTTTCAAATGGCAACCTCTATCATATGAGAGATTTTTGGAAAGTGTATTAAATACTGAGTATTTTTGCAAAAAAGGTAATTGACGTAATATGATACATTGGCAGCGAAAGTGTTAAATAGTTAACCTTTGCACAGCTAATGCTTCATTAAAGATCTCAGATTCCACGTTTTATCAAACATTCTTCTGGGGCTTTAAATACTTGATCTCAGTTGCCATAAATGGAGTGGATTGCAACGTGGACGAGTTTGAGTGCTGATTGGATCCTCTCGAATACCACCACTTCAAATTTTATTTTTTTTTATTTGCAAGTAACATTTCGGAGGAGGAGAGGGTGGACTCTCTTGGTAACCAGGTTATCATGAGACGCAGCCACCTCGACGAAACGTTTCAACGCTTTAAAGAAAAAAAAAAACTCTCTAATACGAATAATTCATTATAATACAAATTGAGCCTCAGTTACCGTTTAGCTTCTTTCAAATCTTGTCGTTTTCTATGGTAAATTCTACTTTTAAAAGGTTCTCGGAGGATTTTCACCGATTATCACGAGATTATGATTGTCTTGAGATGTTCTCTAATCATGGCATATAACAGAGTGCCTTCTTTCAATCTGTATTGGTCCAAAAATGAATCAATTGCGCTATAAAAAAAGCTATTTCAAGAGATCGGTGCAAATTATTACTTGCCAAAATGTATTTCAGGGAGATTGGTGGAAAATAGTATTTTTCAAAATTTTGATGATGAGTGTCGTGAACGCCACCATTTTTACCATTCTTGGTCATAGTTGCTGAGGACCTTTCAAATCTTGTCGTTTTCTATGGTAAATTCTACTTTTAAAAGGTTCTATAAAAATAATCCAAGATCAGGTGACTCGAGTGACTTAATTTCTCTTGACTAAATCTTTGCGAGCTTTTGCCCCCTTTGAGAGTAAACCTCAACTATCTACTTCAGATTGACATCACTCTAGTATCATCACCAGAAATGAATCATTAATCGTCCTCAATGTTGCCTATCCCTAACCGAATCAAATTTTTCGAACGACGAATCCTTTTTGGCAATGATCGAATCGGATTCGATCAGAGACGACCAAGAAACATTAGATGTTATGTCTTTTTTCTCGCTAAATACACACTTTTTAATTGCCTTTCCAAAGATGTAGGATAGATGTATGTATGAGGGGGTTTGCCATTTAAAAATTTTGGATTGAAATTGAGGTCCATCCCAATACCCAAGAAGAGCTGCCAAATTATCATTAAGTTTTATTTTTCTATATGTAAATGTTCAAAAGATATCCAAGACTACCATCATTTGTTTCAACCAAACAAACACCAATTAGTGTCTCTCAAAAAAAGAAAAAACGAAGCTTTATATAAAATCAAAACAGAGAATCTTTGCATAACTCATGTGCCATGATTGACACCTTTATAGACAATTCTAAGCCATCAGGACCAAAGAGATAAAGTTGAGTTTCAGTTCTAGTGGGGTAGGAGCTATCTTAGGTAATGGTAACTCAACTGATGTACCGATTTGGCATCACCGACGAGATTTGGTCCATGAGGACTTGTCTGCATCTTTATCGCCAATACTTGCGTATTCGTTCCCAAAACTTTGTATATTTTTGATTGACAATCATCCTAATGATCAACTTATTGGCTATGAAGATATCAAGTAACAGTTTTTTTAGTACCTATTTCACCACAATATGCGAGTATGTATCCAAACCCATACACATGTTTTAGCATTAATCCCACAAAAAAAAAATCTGCTTAAACAAATAAAAAACGAAATATATTTGGAGTGTGAGCAAACATTTGAATTCAACACCTACTATTACGTCAAAACCTCAAAGTTTATTATTAATAAAAACGTCACCTAAGATTAGGTAAAAATCACGCTCACTGTTTACCTACGGACTTCACGCAATATTTGTATTGTCCGGGTTAAGCGCGAATCGCATAATTGAATCCCGAAGGAAAACACGGAAAGCCAGTTTATCTGTTCGGGGCTGTCAATTGGAAAAACTGATTAGGTACGGGAATGGGTTCGAAACAGAACATATGTATGTTATAATACGTCCGCATACAGACTTCTGGATTTAATTTGTTTTGATAATTGTTTCGTCGCTAATATTGGTGTATCTATCCTAATCTAAAACAGTTGTCTATTTCGAATACCGTATGGTTGGAATGATTAACGTAGGATTTTTTTTTCTCTGTGTAAATTGTCAGAATTTTTTTTTTATTCAAACCTGTAATACTTAAAGCTTTGGAAGTTAACTTTCACTGTAAATATCATAATTTGTTATTTGGAGAAAATAAAAAAAAATAAAAAGAGGTAGGTCCTTCAATAAATGTTAACTGTAGATGACACAGAAGCGGCAATTTTTCAAACGGTAAAGGGTGCATTTTTATAAAAGGCATTTTTTAGGGTTATATTAGAGAAAAGCAGTTAGACTAATACTACCTACCCCTTTTTAAAAGCAGAACATAAGCCATAATAGAGGTTACTGGAACTGCGCTGACATACTTAAAGGGTTTTAAAAAAATCCACTAGAAAAAAGAATAATCTCTGGCATGGCATTTTTTGTCGGGATAAATTTTTTAAGACGCGCAAGCAAAGTGTTAGTAGGTAACCTTTTTATGGCATATTAGGAGAACCGTTTTTCCCCCCTGTTTATTTCTTTATTAGGATGACAGAGTTAGAATGACTACAATTTTATTTTAGTAGATGGTTTCTATTATTTCTGAGATCCGTAAGCATCGTTTACGTTTATAAAAGCAAATTGTTTTAAATGTTAATTATACGAACGATATCGTATAGCAATGAAAAAAACAGTTCCCCAAAATATTGATACAATTCATGACAGGATTTTGTTAGACCGTCGACGAATTGGGCTGAAACGAATGATCTGAGGTACTGAATCATCACATGTGAGTGATTTGATTATTTGATGACCTCGACAAATCTTATATTTTAGAAAGGATAAAAAAATTATTTGTTTCATTCAAAAAGTCACGGACATATTGACCCACCCTTCGTACTAAAAATTTTCAAAAATTCAAAATTGCCGCCACTTTTGGAGGAAGAAAATAATTCCAATTCTTTTTGTTTCATCATTATTTCTGCTGGTGTTTCCTTAGTTTCTTGTATTTTTTGCATTTATAAATATTGATATTAAATAGACCTGTATTTATATATTGAATACATAAGTATTGACAGTAAGGATGGCTGATCTTCAGCAGAGTAATATTCATGGTTCGATGACACTTGTGGTAACGTCTCGCTAAATTAGTACGTCAGATACCATTAGCTGTCGATGCGGACTGTTAATTAATAGTCAACATTATTTACATACCCAGAGATAATATTGTGACAAATCCATGAAAACACATTTGTACACACAATTTACACAATAAAAGCTGTCGTGGGTAGTCTGGATAAGCAACATCGCTTGGAAAACTGCTGTAGCTACACTTACCACAAAGAATCCTGTCCAACATGATTATCATGCACCAGCGACTGAATTAATAGAGTCTTTGAAATAATCTCAGAAGTATCTCAACTAAGTACTTCTAATGTGCTGCTTTAGGATTCAATTTGATCAAATATTCAATTGGAAATTCAACTTTATTTTTTTGTATCTGCTGGCCTAGAATTGTGTTTGAAGGTCTCAATCATCGCACGTGAGTTATCCAAAGAATTCCTGTTTTGATCTTATATAAAGCCTCGTTTGTGTTTAGTTTTTAAGAGACACTAATTGGATTTCGTTTGGTTGGATATCATGGCGTCAAAATTTTGGAAAAGAAAATATAGTATAGCATCTAATGTTTTCGAGAAATGATTACACTTATCAATGACAACTCCAATTGCTACGTCTACATATCCTAAAAGGGCTCCTGGTTTGAAACATTTGATTGGGCTAAATACAACAATTGATAAGGTTGGTTTTACAAGATAAATATATTTTTTTCGATAATGATGCTTGAGTCATCCAAAATTTGGTTGAGGCTCACTTTCAAAGGGTGGAAGAGCTCAAAATTTGGGCAATTAGATCACTATCGATTTATGGGACACAATTCGAACGTCTATTACAGGATTTTAAATACATACGTCTTAGAAGATCTTTTTCTTTAAAAGCATTGTAATTGCGAGGATGTATTGACATGAGAAAAATTTCTGCAAAATGGATCCCCAAATGCCTGAATGTTGATCGGAAGCGTGCCAGGGTAAAAGCATTACGTTTGATCTGTATGTTGGGTTTCTTAACCCTTCCGAGCCTATCGGGACATATATATCCCGTGAGTATTTTCTCCATACCGGAAGGGTCATAGATGTCCCAATTACATAGGAGAATATCATTTGTGGTCATCTGAATGCATAAAGATAATTTGTTTTGTATATGCAACCCCCCTTGACGTCACATAACCTCTTTTAGTAATGATTCAGGTGTTTGTACAACTTGTGCCTGTTCTGCGTTGTGTCCAAGGTGTTTAGGAAAACTATTTTGTGTCACTATACTTCAGACAAGGTAAGAATTTGTTGTTTACCGTTTACAATATTGTGTAATTGCTACAAATTTTCGTGTTAGAAGAGTTAGATGTCGAGTGGGACACAAACGTCCCAATAGTCATTATTTGCAGATGACTCAAAGATATCTTAGACAAAAAGAGCTAGAAAATGAAGCAATGGCGCTCTTTGATGAAGAGGATGAGGACGACCCTTTCTACAGTACAGTTCGGACGACGAACCATCGTAAAGTTCTCTCTCAGAAAATGAAATGGAAATTAGAAACACTGACATACGAAATAACAACAATTCTAACAGCGAAGAATCTTTATCTGATGGTGGAGATGAAGATCTCAGTGCTGGACAATCAGATGCAACAATGAAGGACGAAATCGAGAACAATGACTTATGGTTCAAATGTAATAATAATTTTACTCCTCGTCTAATACTTCCTACAGAGAAAGCAATCACTTCAATATTTCGTAAAGGTACTACCGAAATAGATCTGTTTCTAAAACTATTTCCTAAAAGTTTGATGATGCATATTGAAGATATTTGAAAGAAAAACTGGAAAAAAGATGATTTTCACCGATAATCATAGCATATAACAGAGTGCCTTCTCTCAATCTGTATTGGTCTAAAAACGAATCACTTGGCAATTGGGCTATAAAAAAAGCTATTTCAAGAGATCGGTGCAAATTATTACTTGCCAAAATGTATTTCAATGATCCGAACAAACCTGAAAATGCTACTACATTGAAGAAGTTACAAACTCCTTGAAGTATACTTTTCAAAAGTGTCGCGAAGATTCATCTCATCAAAATATTAATGAGTCAATGGTTAAATTCAAGGGAAGGTCGTCAATAAAATAGTACCTTCTCATGAAGCCTATAAAGGTGGAAAAGTTGTGAACCAACTGGCACAGTCTATCAGACATCCAAATGTAACTTTATGTTTCGACAGATTCTTTTCATCAGTGGATCTGATGAACACAATTACATATCCATCGGTAGGTACGATCATCAAAACTCGAAAAATCACAAAATTCAATAAGAAACTGGAGAGGGGAGAATCGGAATTCGTGGTGAATAAGGAAGGCACCACCGTAGTGTCTAGCTAGATGGCAAGGCACCAAGGATATGTTAGCTATAAACAATTGCTTTTCTGATGAAGTGGTTGAAGTTGAACACACCATGAGAGACGGTAATAAACTGACAGTATCATGTCCTAGACCTAACGGATCAAATGGCAGGTTTATATGATTTTGACCGCAAATCGGGAGAATGGTGGAAAAAAAGTATTTTTCAAAATGTTGATGATGAGTGTCGTGAACGCTCATATACTTTAAAATGAATTACAAAGAAAAAAAAACACCATTTTTACCATTCATCTTGGTCACAGTTGCTGAGGACCTTATTTCTCATGGCTGAACAGGAGCTAATATCAAGCGCAGATCAGCTAGCTCTTTAAGAAAACTTCGAAAAAACAAGAGAAGAATGTTGAACGTCGGTGACCATTTGCCTATGGTAGGACTTACTAGAAGGAGATGCAGTCGATGAGCACGAAGAAAAATAGCGAAGAGAACGACCACCTTACCATACCAAGTTCACCTTAGTTTTTCTCATTCCATTGAATTGAAGTTTTTATTTTAAATTTTTTGTATAATGTAAAAATTCAATAACTACTAGGTCTTTAATGTCCCACCTTAAATGTCTAAGCGGGAGGTATATGGCCTAAATGGCCTCTAAAATTGAAAAAAAAATCTAGACCGTTTTTTGTCCAATTGATTGAATTTCTGCTAAAAAAATCCAGGCAAAGAAATTAAAAATCCGACTCGAAAAGGTTAAGGCGTATTGTTACTATAGATGAAGCTTGAGTACATTTCTACGACCCAGAAACAAAGCAACAGTCGATAGAATGAAGACATTATGGTTCTCCAAGGGTTAAAATGTTTGGGGTTCAAAAAATTTGCTTGTTTCAGTTTTTTTTTTTTTGGATTGCCATGGAGTAATCATGATTGATTTTCTGGATACTCTATGAGAAAAAATTATTGAGAGAAGACATGGAAAGTTGTCCGAAAGTGGCACACAAATCGCTCGTCCATGCAAACAATTCTTGATTTAGGATTTGAATTACTCGAACAGTCCCCTTATTCACCAGATCCGGCTCCGTTCAATTATCATGTCTTTCCTCGACTGAAAAAAAAAGTTTAAAAGGTCGCAAATTTTCTTTCAACGAAGAGGTGTTAGAAGCTGTGAAGATCTGGTTTGCAGACCAATCTTTTTGAAAGCTCTCCAATTAATGAATAATAAACTGCTTGTATTAGAAAACTTGTAATACCCATCGTATGATATAAAATCTTAGAATCAAAAAAAAAAATAATTCCGATGAAACAATTAGAACCAAGCCTTTAAAGAGCTAAACATGACTCGTATTTCCGACAATTTCGACAAATGACACACGCCAAACATACACATACGTGCATGCATGTGTAGATACAACCAACAGGAACTTCGAGAAAAAATCTTACTCAAACAAGACCCTCTAATAGTTACATTAGACAAACACTCTCAATAGACACATGCATAGACGTAGTACACGTATGTTATAACAAGAGCAAGGTGTGTACTCTCTTATCAAAGCTACTATCCCACATCGTGCAACGATAGCGGTGCTTTTGATCTCCTTTTGAAGTCGCCGACTTTCCAGTGAAAATTACCAATCGTCCGTTTAATATTGAGTTATTCGCCGGGAAAATGACGGTCCTTCGGATATCATAAATCGTCCACGCCATTTTATTATGATTGTTTATTGTCTCTCCTCGACAATTGCACATGAACATCATGCCCTCCCCCCCTTCCCCCCGTATAAAACACACCGTGCAATATAATCGGGCTCATGTTTTTGGTCACATGTATTTTTCTCCGTTGTTATTATATGGGTTGTGATTTTTACGGGAGAGCGGGAGAATAATAATAATAATAATAAAAAAAAATAAACGTTAAATCTTCATTCTTCGTTTGATTTGCGGCCCGTCGCGCTTTGAACGGGGAATTTTACGACATGCTTTTGTAAATATGAGCGTCTAGTTTGTTCACGCCTTTATCGATATGTTAGCGAGCGGTAATTTTACATTTATTGGATACCGGATAGCACACAACACGTTTAGATAAACGTAGAAAACTGATTTGTATTTTTTATTTGTTATTCGAAACGTGTGCGGGGCGGAGGAAGTTAAATACTCATCGGGAAATACATCAGGTCATTCATATTTGAAATAGTTCGTCAGGGAAAAATGTGTTCTTGATCTAAATCTTTCTGAGACTGCAACTGGAAAAACCTGCCAATTAACTGTCAATATTTTTGTCGGTGAAGCAAAATCTCAACCATGAATTGGTGTCAAAAAGAGAACAATTAAATTTAAATATGTAATAACAAAACAGAAGTATTGGTTGGGTGAAGAAATCCTCAGGCATTGACATAACTTGAACGAGCTTTGCTTTTAATGCTAATGAGAGCAAATTTTTCTACTGATCAAGTCTATTAGAGACGATTGCTTTGATGCAAATTCCATAGAGGAAAATGACAGGAGGTTGTGGAGGCGAATCCATCACAGATTTAGCATGTGTATGTGTGTAAGTGCAGACTATATAGGAAAATCCTGTAGCTTATCCCGAATGAGGAAAGGCATGATCGTTGGACGGAGTCAGATCTAATGAATAAGGGAGGTATTCGAATAATTTGAACTCTAAATCAAGAATTGTTTGCATGGCAACGTTCGATTTGTGTGCAGGGGCATTATCCTGCAAAAACAAAACAGCTTTGGACAAATTTCTCCGTCTTTTCTCCATATTTTTTTCTAGTAGAGTGGTCAGTGACGTCGAATAATAATTCCCAGTTATTATTCCATCCTTATCCAGGATCTCAATTGGTTCAAAAGTGAATTTATTCCTTACATTATGGTTTTGAGAGAAGAAACGAATCTCTCCTTTCAAACAGCTTTGTTGCTCTATGAGGACCATGTGAATCACATTGGTGTCTAAATAGCAAACAACTTTTTATAGATTTCCAAGTCACTTAACAGATAAGCTTCAGCAACTATAGCCCCTGTCCACTTTATTAGGCCCACCTCCCAATATAAACGTTTTATTGCAATTAAAAATAAATTAACAGTTTTAATCGAATAGCCACTGGCTTTTCGGCATTGAATCGATGCAAAGTTCGGATTACTTTTCCACACATCTTCAATATTAGCTTTTAATTGATTGCTTTTTTTATATTAAAAAAATATATTTTAAAATACTCCAGACCTTTTCTATAGCGTTCAAGTCGGGAGAATTTCCTGGACATGATAATACAGGTGACTCAAAATATAATTTTGCAGATTTTGGCCCATGACAAGCTGCATTATCATGTAGAGGTTTAGGTATGGCATCAAAACCTCTTTCAACACATGTTTATATTGATTTTGATCCATTGTTCCATCGCAAATCACCAAACCACGCAAGCTTTACTAAAACATTCGCACCTTAGCCTTCTTACAAATTGGGTGCTTTCATTTACTGCTTCTAATTTTGATTCGTCATTGAACACGGTCTATAAAATTCAGAAGAAAGAGAACCAATTTGTTTAAAAAATTATTTGCGTTAATTCTCGTGATGTGTTATCCACTGATAACGCGTTTTCTTCATTAAAGATGTCAATTTAGGTTTCTTTTTAACGGGATCCTTGAAATTGAATCCAGACTCGCATCGACGAACTGTACACTCACTTATTTCGCAACCTTCTTCAGTCAGAATTTTGCTAGTTGCTCTCTTTCTGCCACAAAATGTCTTTCCGTTACATGTAGTGGATATTTTCTTTGATTAAACGAGCTACACGTCTTAGATCTTTCCTCTGGAAACTCCTTCTTTTCTCATTGGCGCCTCTCAATCGGAGAACCCGTTGATCCAGCACTTGGGAGAGCTAGATCCTGACAGATTCCCTCCTCGTGTGAAGACTAAGAGAATCTTATCGATGGCAGACTAGCATCGAGCTGCTACTTGATCGTTCAATTTCAGATCCACAAAATTCCAATAAATGACATTTTTGTAGTGAGCCTAATACTTGATTAGGCCAAGGACTGTACATCAATTAAACTAAAAACTTGGAATTAAGAGTTATTGTTACTATTTCAAAATTATCTTTATTCTCCACGAAACCAACAACCAGTTGCAAATTTTTTCACAACCAACAACTCATCCAGGAAAGTCTGTGGAGCCGAAGGACAAATGGGGAATAAATCATGTGATGGTACCTCATAATTAATATTTGATTTTGAAAAGAAGAACTGCATAAAAACAATGAACTAAGGAAGAGCTGCAACTTGAAGTCCTTGAAGTAATTCAGCCTCAGTGTTTAATAGTTTGAAGATAGAAAATGGATTCGTGCGAACATTTGTCGATGCTACCTTATCAGGGTTTATCACTTATTTCTTATGAGTAACGATGTCTTTAAAAGCTGTCCTTGCCTTCGATATATTTAGGTCTTCATCCAGATTCTTGTATTTTTGATTCTAGAGAATAACATCCTGTAAAATTTCTATGGTCCCATTATTTCACTGCAATGCCCTTCTCCCATCTATCGGTCTCCCAGAAATAAGGATCGTTTCGTAATTCATAAACCATCTCTCTCTCAGTGGTCCTGCTTGCTCTTCTTCTAGGACTGAGCGAAGCTCCCAAGACCCTTCCTCACCTTTGTGAAAGCAGCTCCTGCTGGTTGCGATGGGGTTCTGTTCTTGTTGCTGTTGGAACAATGTTTACTTGAAGACTTTTAAATTGTATAAAAGTGGCTAGAAACAAGACGGCAGTTCATAGGTGAAGATAGAACGAAGAAAAACATAGTTCATTGCTATCCTTGCTCACAAATTAATATAATATAATTTTTCTGGCACAGCTATTGATAGCACTGAAACCTATTATATCGTTTTTGCATATCTTATTGCAATTTTTAGTCACAGCTTGAGTTTTTTGTAGAAAGCTCTAATCAATTAGTTTTAAAATTGAGAAAAAAGCTCATTCTGAACAATCATTTTTAGTCCTATGCCTTTTATAATTAGGCAAGCGCTTACTGCTGACATGCGACAACTATACATAAAATTTGAATGGGAGCAATTTGCAATTAAGATAACATTTCGTTGTATATGGTGGCAAATGTATGCAATTATTACAGAATAAAAATCACTAATGGACTAATAACTGTATTTATGTAGTACGTACTACGTTGTATACATAGACATCATGATGAAGATTTTGAAATAGATACATTTAAACCTATACAAATATCAGGAACGGCAACAAAACAATAACACAATAAATGTCACTCATTTTATCTACGTCAATTTATCTCTATCAACATTAATAGCAATACATAGAAGCGATTAAAAAATTCCTTAAAGGTATAATTCGCTATGAATGATTGCGCCTTGTATAAACGTATACATACATGATACATGCAAACAACAAGATGGATATCTAGATTTAGTACAATATTCGGTAGCTATCGATTTTTTCATTGTATGCGCAGTATTGTTTCTCCTTTTCTAAATTATTGCTTTCATTGTACCGATTCAAACCGATCCGCTTTTAAAACTTGTACCATCCTTCTTACAGCTTCTAACTAATAAATCCTTATAATGTTTCAATAGTATATTGGTGTCAGTTCCGATGTCTTAAAACTTTATTTCAACGTATTGCTATGCAGTTTCGGCTCCTTTGAAGAATTTAGCCGCTACTGGGAGGTCCTAGATGAATTTATAACTTGGTAAATTTACTCGAAAGGAGAAGCAAATTTCGAGCTACTGATTCCTTTAAATGTTTACCATAATTCTTTTTTTCTTTAATTTAGTCGTGTGGCTTATTTAAAAGTAATCTATACAGGATGTTGCATTAAATATATAGAATATTTAAAGAAATATTATTTTTGTTTCATTTTAACAGATAGTAAATAGGGAAATAGGAATATGCGACCAAAAATAAACAAATTTTACTTTAATATTAAACTGTAATACTAGTAATTTGCATTTTATATAACACAAAACATTTGCACGAATATATATAAAGTTTATATTTGCGATGAAGGTTCTGGCTCTTCTAATATTTTGATTTTTTTACCAAGAAATCGTCTTTCTTTTTCTGTCATTAAGCAAATGTCGGTAGCAGGCGATCGCATCCAAAACTCCTCTTCTTGCCTTTCCACTCCTGTCAAAATTTGGATCATTCGCTACAAGTTGATCTACTATTTCGGTTATTATTTCCAAACTTTTTTTATAAAAGTTTGTAGTAATTTGTTTTGGTTCACTGTTTTCGCCTTCTTCAATTCCTTGTTCTGCTAGTTCCTGAAGATCGTCGTTGGTTGAAGGCTTCACTAGAAATCTGCAGTAGCTCCTCAATATTCTGCTCATCTGCATCTCCTACTCCTGCTGTTTCGACTAAATTGACAATTTGACCAACAATAGGCTCTTCTCGTTGACAATCCTGGGATACTTCCGGCCATATCTTCTTCCACATTCCATTCACGCATTTCTTAGTTAATTCTTGCCAAGCGACGTCGATATTGCCTATGGCATCGAGGATGTTAAATTTTTTCCAAAATTGCAAAATTGTTTCTTTATCTCCGCCTTGTATTTTGTCAATAACTTGCTAAATGTACGACGAAGATAATGTGCCTTAAAATTTGCAATAACTCCCTGATCCATAGGCTAAATTAACGACGCAGTATTGGGTTGTGGGGAATGCAAGTGTTTAAGTCCAAAAGTTTGATGGGATGAGATAGTTTAGTTCACAGTAATGTTTTACAGATGGACAAAAATGTGTAGTAAACCAATTATGAAAAATGTCTTTTGTGATCTCAGATTTTTAATTGAATTCCCAAATGATTGGTAGATCAAATTTCCTCCTTTCATGCCCTTGGGTTTTGGGGTGTTTATCTTTGCTGCATTAGACGATGTTGTAGTAGTTGCTGACAATTTAATTTTGTGTAAAATAGACAATTTTAACTTGACGTTCACCTTTTTCCAACCGCCTCAACACTTGCATTTTAATGTCGAGCGGAATTTTTTACAATCTAAAGAAAATAAGGATTAAATTTAAATGAACAAATATTTATTTGATTCTTTTACACAATAATCTCTATTAATACAGTACAACCTCGATAATCCGAACTAATTTAGCACGACACTGTTCGGATTAGGCTTTTGTTCGGATTAAAAAAAACTGTTGAAAAAAACAACACATAAGCTCAAAAGTAATATTTATTCTATAAAATAACATTAAAATTTCGGTTACCATTCTGCCGATCAAAGAAGCCAGTGTCGATTAATCTTGCGCTACGCTCGGTCTTTCCCCGAAAGATGAATAATCGCTCTCCAAATATAGAGTGTTTCTAGACATTTTCCTAACGATAACAAAGACATTCTAGCACAAACGATTGCATCTCTTGTGACTTGTAGTTAAAAAGACATTCATTGATGAAATAAATGGCAAGAATTTTCTTAAGCAAATAGCTGTTTATTCTACCTAATCGTATAACAACCGACGTTTCGATGAGTCGCTCATCTTTTTCAAAGGCTACAATAACAGTTGATTTTTTATAATTGAGAATTCTATATGTATAAAGTTATAGCTTACTTTAATACGGTAAAATACAGTAAAACATTGTTGATTAAATTCTAAATTCAACCATTAAACCAATTACGTTGAAGAAGCTAACATATATGTTAGATGTTTTTTTTAAATGTGTGGTGGGTGCTTAGTTGCAGTGACTCCGTAAGCTGTATCGTTTGTCTGGCTATCATTGCAACTCTCGCGGTGTAGTTTGTGTGTGTAAGTTGTGTTCAATGGCTTTGTGACAGCATCATATCGCCTTTTATGATACCGCGCTGTTAATCACTTTGCTACCAACAGCGAATGGCAAGTCGAGCCGGGATTAAACTCTCTGAAAAAATGTCACCGTCACTCCAGAGAATTGAACCGCGCCGCCTATCGTCAGCCGATAGTCAGCCGCCTAACCACTGCGGCCATCGACCCGTTAAATATCGAATAGGAGAAAAATTTGTTGTTTGAAAATTTAAAAATTAAAAAAATTGAAATGTTAATATATTAAAATAACATGTTTCCTATTTGGAAACTGCAGTGGGAATGAATATCAAAGTGTATGGTGGAAGAGCACGCCCGTGTATAGTTGTTATTTATATGGAAACAAAAACAGATTTCTTGTGTATGAAGTAATGTATTAAAAATCTATATGTTGGTTGTATATAGTGACGTGAATTTGAAATTACTTAAAAACCAAAAAAAAATACATTCATTGTTTTGCTCTGCCCAATTTTTAGTATCACCTATTAGTTAAAAGAAACACTTCATGTCGATGTTCGGAGTAGCGAATTTGAAAAGGTTTTTGTTCGGATTATAGAAACGAAATAGTTGTTCGGATTACTGGAGGTTCTCATTACTGGGGGGTCGGATTATCGAGGTTGTACTGTACTACATAAATTATTTACGTTTTACGCAGAACGTAAAAGTGTTGAACACTCTTTAATAGCTTACAAAATTTAAATGCACTAAACAAGCAGAAATTTTGGGGAATCACAGCGCTACCTACATATTCGAGAATAATCGTATTATACGAATCAATGAAATGCTGCAATAATTTGAATCCGGCTATATTTTATACATTTTTAAGGTTTTCAACAAACCGCGTTATAGCAAATCAGCGTTAATCGAGGTAGCGTTAAACGAGGTCTTACTGTATTATTAATGTTAGTACATTATGTTCTATTTTAAACCTAGCGTGATGATATCCTGATTGATGGTATGTACAAACTAGTACAACTTCGGATCTTTGTATTTTTGGCTTTATTTTGTTGTTTATAACTGCTTATTTGGTATTTCATTAATACCATCGTCCCTTTGACATATTAGTGGAAACAGATTTGTAGTTCCAGATTTCTTTTAAAATGGTCTGACAGGTTGTCGATATATTTCACTCAAAATAAGTTTTTTTTTTCTTAATGTGTGGTGGGTGCTTAGTTGCAGTGACTCTCCCGGTGTAATTATTTACGGAGAGATAATGTTGTAACAAAGCTATGGAAACATATTTACACACACAAACAAGCGATAATCATTGGTGTTAACGAACCGCTCAGTTCAAATGTTTTCGTGATTTTTCATAAGTACTACGTTTTGCGAAACTTCTTTTTTTTAACTTTATCAAGAACTATAGAAGTTTTCGCGGTGGAATCAGAACTCCAATAAAAAAATAATTTCTTGTAAAACGAGGTGTCAAGTTCAAAGACGTTTGACAACCTGTATTGTTTATTACGATCATCGCTACAGCTTTTCCTGTGTGTAATTGAGGTGTGTGTAAACTGTTTTCTGACTCTGTTACATACATCACTTCACTTGACGCCTTTTGTTCTTTTGACATCAATAATAATTTTGATATCAATATTCCATATACAGTGTGTTTCACTTTTCATGGGGACACCTAAATAACTTTTTTATTTTGAAAGCAATTAATATAAAATTTTTATCAGTTATGTAGGCCACGATAATGCATCTTTTCATATGAATAGAGTTTTTATAAAGTCAAAATCTAGCCAACTACGATTAAAATAAAAAGTAGCGTTTCAAGTCGGGTCATAGTAGCGATTAAGATAGAGCAAAAAAGTATTAAGAAAAGTTATTACAAATCACTCAAGAACTCCAAATACCAAATTTCTCTGAAAAATTTGTAATTTTACATTTTTCTCCATTTTTATGCCATCAGCAGATGATAGTTTGTTATTGCAATAATAAGAGTGCCATGAAACAAGAAAACGATTCGTAAATTTTATTCAGTATTAAAGAACAAAATATAGCAACAATTTAACGAACAATATTTTAAATAGGATCTTTTTCAACTAGATCACCTTGAAGACGGATACATTTTTCCAATCGTCTTTTGTGATTCAGTACAACTCGTCGTAGTATTTCTGGGGAAATTTCTCGGCAGGCTTGTCGGAGTCTCTGACACAGTTCCTGTATGTTTTGAGGTCTTGATGCATACACAACATTTTTAATAGTTCCCCAAAGGAAAAAGTCAAGTGGTGTAATGTCAGGCGATCTAGGAGCCCACTCTATTAACGGGCTATTACGACCTATCCATCTTAACGGAAAGTTCTCGTCTAACCATGCTCGCACTATTCTTGCGTTATGAACCGGGGATCCATCTAGCTGGAAGTACAAATCTCGCCTCTCATCCAGTGGTAAATCATCAAGCACATCCATTAATTCAGTATTTAAAAAATGTAAAAACATTTCTGCATTTAGCGTGTCAAAAAAGAAAAACGGGCCAATGATTCGTGCATTTAAAATTCCGCACCACACATTAATTTTCTGTGAATATTGTCTTTTACAGTTGATGACCCAGTTTGGGTTTTCTGTTGCCCAGTATCTACAGTTCTGGGACGAAACTACACCGTTAGTAGTAAATGTAGCTTGATCACTAAACATAATTTTTTTCAAAAATTCTCTGTCATTTAGATAATTACCATGAGCCCATAGACAATACTCCATTCTTCTATGGAGATCTCCATCTTCAAGAGTGTGTAAATATTTTGGCTTATACGGTTTCAATTTGTGACGACGGAGACATCTCCAAATTTTAGAGTAAGAGATATTTAAATTTCTAGCCATATCTCGTAAACTCGTGTGAGGATTATTACGATACGCTGCTAATATTACTGCATCTAAATGGTGTTCTCGATTGTTCAATCCTCGTGGACGTGGTTTAGTAACATTTCCAGTAGTGTTGAAAATATTATTCAAGTATGCAACAGTTCGATGACGGATGGGTGGACGTTCAGGGTGCCTCGCGTTAAACTCTCTAGCCGCCTCTCGGGTAGAACGTACATTGTCACCAACAATTCGAATAATTTCTACTTTTTCAGCAATACTTAAATGTCTATCGGCCATTGATTAGCAAAGTTCGATAGTTGCAACTGAAGTAAACTGTTTAGTGAATTGACGTTTGATGTTTGACGTTTGAACTGATGAATCGTTTTCTTGTTTCATGGCACTCTTATTATTGCAATAACAAATTATCATCTGCTGATGGCATAAAAATGGAGAAAAATGTAAAATTACAAATTTTTCAGAGAAATTTGGCATTTGGAGTTCTTGAGTGATTTGTAATAACTTTTCTTAATACTTTTTTGCTCTATCTTAATCGCTACTATGACCCGACTTGAAACGCTACTTTTTATTTTAATCGTAGTTGGCTAGATTTTGACTTTATAAAAACTCTATTCATATGAAAAGATGCATTGTCGTGGCCTACATAACTGATAAAAATTTTATATTGATTGCTTTCAAAATAAAAAAGTTATTTAGGTGTCCCCATGAAAAGTGAAACACACTGTATGTTAGTTATGTAGGTTGCATTACAATAAAACTGATTTAAAGAATTGATGTAATAATTATCAGTGATTTAAAATGTGACATTAAAATAAATTGCTTATCTTAAAAGCAAATCAATTAGTACTAGTTTAAAACTACTTACTTAACTTGTTATTAAATACTTGTTATATAAATATACTATATTAAAAAAAAAGATAATTTCTAAACACTAAATAAGTGTCGATAAACAGGTAAAATTTTTAAAATAAAATCTCAAATTCATCTACATACATATCTAGAAATATGACTATAAATTCTCAGCTACCTAAATAATATTTTAAACGATACTATCCTCCTATTTTACCAGCTTTTGCAACTGTAAAATTTTATATTTTCTTCAATAAAATTTGCTATCTTTCTAGATGTATCCGTTAACGGTAAGACCTTGAAGAACTAACCCACTTTTGCAAACATTTCATACCATATTACCCGAACCGTCGGCAAATCTTCCATACCGTAAAATATCTGTTTTGCATTTACTGAAACAGCCCTATTACCCTAGAATACCGTAACGGAGTCTGGTCTAAATTATGTTCGGTTGTATGAAGGAATGACTCGAAACTAATCCAGTACAGAAACGTGTACTCATAAAATCCCAGTCAATAAAGGAAATTGTAAACATCGAAGGTTATAAAAGGCACCGGCCATTGTCGTCTTTATTGACACAATTAGGGTCAACGTAAACAGAGCAGGGTGAAAGTATTACTGATGCTACAATACATACATACATACAAGGGATGTTTTTAAACTTCTTCTGCTTTTTTTTTTTGAGGGAGAAAAATATTCCTCGACCTAAATTTTATCAATTTTACCACCAATTTATCTGTTTATAATAAATTCGGTTTTCAACAATCTCGAAAATGAGCCCCTTAGACAAGGAGCAGATGACATAACTTGTCGACGAACTAAACTGTTTACTGCAATAAACACACCACACTCCAAAACTCACACATAAGGTGTAAGTTTTCGTGAAGAATTTCTACTCCTTAACAAGTCACAAGTCAGTGTCGGACTCAACGAGAGAAATTAAACAGAACTTTATTGTCGTGTTTTTCGAAATAAACGAAGTAAGAAAGAATCGATGGTTTGCTTAAACTTGAGATGGATAGATATCAGATAGGGCGGTTAAAGTAGGATGAAGGAATAGATGTGAGTTGAGTTATAAAAGCTATTGAAACCCAATATATTCGAGAGGTTAAAGAATACAAATATAAACAAAAATAACTATCTTTTTCTCGCTTTATATATATCCGTATGTGTTGTCGAAAATGTATAAAATAAACCAGACTTTCTGGCTACGTTTAAGGTATTTGAATTTTTCTAGGAATTACTGCATACTTGTTTGTTTAAATTATGGATCGGAATATCTATTATGGGTTTCCTCTTGAGTACTAGATTTTGTTCGAAATATACCTTATCGGTTATAACTGTAATAATTTCTATCAAACGGAGGCTTTTGTGTGTCTAAAGTAACCTAAAGTAATTCCGATTATACATGGTGTTCCATTTCCCCTGTACAGAAAGCAACTTTGTTTTTTTAAATACCATTATCACAATTATGCATCTGAAAACCCCGGATTATTGCAGGACAATCAACAGTGTTTTAAAGTGAACATGTGACCTGGAATATATGGATAACAATACTGCATTATTGCCTAAAGTGTTGAACTTAGATATAGGGAATGCTATAGCAAGGTTGTTGATCAATAATATACAGGGTGTTCCATTTGAATGAACGGAGATTTTTCATATTTTTTTTCGTCAAATTCGACAACAGTTTCAGGGCACCTCTTATACTGTAGATCAGTTTCTGATATGGTGTTTTGAAGAAGCATTATTGCTTAACATTTGATCAAAAAATAGTTTTTCTGTTAATTACCATAACCACAAAATTTGCAATATTATGATTGGACGAAAATTTATTAGAAAAACATAGTAAGCCAAATATCTCAAACATCGTCAGTTTTTTTCATATGAATCCATGTAGATTCAAAATAAATTATAAAAAATATAGGTTGCTTTCTGTACAGATTAAATGGAACATCCTGTATAATCGGAACTATTTTAGGTTTGTAGATCTTGAAAAAAGTAGACACACTAAATAAAAAAAAAGATTCAATTATCTCTCTTAACAACCAAGATATTGGACTTCCGTGTACTACGTAGGCACCCTGTATATCTTTCAGTGGACAACTTTTTGATATGCAATCAGAACTCTTTTTCTTTCGAATACAGTGAAACCAATGCCAGTGCCAACACTTGGTTCAACCTAGCAAGGTAAGTACGTTGAGCGTGGTCTATTGTTGCATCCACGAAATATTTATTTGTCATGACATTTAACACTTTCTTAGTTCAATATTTTTATAGTTAATTATATTGCTATTAGTTCACTGGTAATATTTCTACTTATGTAGGGCATTCCAATGAAAACGATCCATTTTAGGGTCATATTTATAGTCCGTGCTTGAGGTTGTGTCGATGCTTGAGCACGCGATTTTGACAGATTTGACATTTATGTCAAAATCGTGTGCTCAAGCATGGACACACAGAGTATAAATATGACCCTTAAACAAGTCAAAAACGGCAAGAAATACGAAAAAACTCCGAAACAAGTCGATTCTTGTTTGAAGGTGGAAATTCTTTCGCCAATAAGGCGAAACCCATGTCTTGCCACCCCCCTAACTTCCCTCTGGATTAAACAAAAAGCAGGAAAAACACAAAGTAATCAAAACCATTAAAGGGAACGTGTGTATAAGTTGTTTGGACAGCACACAAAAAATGTGTTGTGCATCATTTTCCATAAGAAATGTCAACCGTAGAACGATTTATTCAATTTTCTCAAGAGGCAAGTGAGAGCAAAGGATTGCTGGCTGGTGGAATTACAAAACCTGGCAGAAAAATGATGTTAAATAGAAATCCACAGGAAAAACTAAAAGACTATACAAAAAATCATCTTGGAGCATCGAACAGAACTTTAGCAGGAAAATTTCATACAGTGAGAAACAATTACTGCCAAGTGTCGATTGTTGCAACGAAAGCGTTTGAAGAACGGCGTTAATTATTGACGATGAAAAATCTTTTACGTGGAGTAAAGGTAAACAAAATAATAGTTTTTATACGGACCATATTGCGATGACCCGTGATAACATAACGATTTATTTCAAAAAGTAATTTTGAGTCAAAAGTTCTTGTCTGGTCTGCAATTTCGTCAGAAATGCTTAACTAAATTAAGACGTTTTATAAGAGATAAACATGAGAACAACGATATTATTTTCTGACCTGACAATGCAACTAGCCATTATGCCAAAAAGGCTATCAATTGGCTAACAGAAAATAATATCCCATTTGTCCCGAAGGAAGCAAATCCACCAAATATTCCAAAAGGCCAATTGAGGATTTTTAGAATTTATTGTGCCAAGAGGTATACAAGAAAGCATGGAAAGCCAAAAACGACCGACGAACTTGCTCTGAAAATTACGAAATTTGTGAAAAAAACTTGACTATAGTCTTGTCCAACAGATGCTTAAAAATGTTTGCAGTAAACTTCGTAAAATTGAAGATGAGGGTCCACTTTCGTGGTATAAAAGCATAAAAATGAAATGTTTGAACCATCAAATTTTGGAGATAAAAATCTTTAAAAATTGTTTTCGAATTTTCAAATTTGTACATCTACTTTGTTGGCGTATGTTAGCTCCTGAAATTACCATTTAGAAAAATTGCTATAGTTCGGCGAACAGAACGAGAGCTTATAACGTCGCTTGTGGTAGTAAGATTTGCGGATAGGCACAGGTTCGTTCGAGAAGCAATTTGCATCTTCAATCAAACCTTCCACGACTGCGATCCTATTTCAACAGCTCCCAGAATTTTGCACAATTTTGAGCACTCAGATATTGTAAAAAATTTACTAAAAATGAGTTTTTGTTTATTTTGCTTGACGCGCAATTCCCAAGTTTGCCGTTCAACATAATAACAGAGAAATGTCAATGAGAATGATCCTCAAAAGTAATAAAGTCAATTTCGAACACTTTCTTAAATTATTTTTTTGTTAAACTGCTATTTATTATGTGATATAGAAGGCTTCCACAGTTCGAGCCCCTCACCAAGTTTTTGCTGCTGAAGAAGCCACTTAGATTACTAGCGAAACGTCAAATTTTAGTTTTAAACATATAGATAGCCGAAAATCAGGATCTACGTTTCGTTCCTCTTGTGATCAAGCTATTCCGCAATATTTACCAAATCTCGTATATAAATTAATTTAGTTATTCAATCTATAAATTTAAAGGTCTAGAAGTGGTAATCTGCAATCAATTTCTAGTTTAAACCTGAGGTTCTAGTTTTTCTAAGGCTAGACCTATGGGTCTCTAACCCTTCTAACCTTTCTGAGTGGCTTCCATCTGGCGGGGACGCCAAGCGACACCATGGTTCAGAAATTTAACCCAGATAGGAAATATCAGGTTATAATACCAGATAAGAAGGGCTGGGAATGTGCCCCCTCAATAAGAGCGGACTCAAGCTGGTACACCGACGGCTCTAAAACGGACCACGACGTAGGAGCTGGTATTTACAGAAAGAAGCCGTGAGCTTCAGCAAGGACTTGACGATTTTCCAGGCTGAGGTTGCAGCGATTCATCACTGTGTCAGAGAAGTAGACAGATGGATCGAACCAGGTAAAAGCGTCGCTATTTACTCTGACAGTCAAGCAGCACTTAAAGCGATCAGTTCCGCAAGTGCTGACTCAAAACTGGTTTGGGACTGCGTAAGAGCCTTAAAGCCCTAAGGAAAAATAACTTTGATCTGGGTCCCTAGCCACAGGGGCGTGAAGGGAAACGAGGCGGCAGATGAGCTGGCCAGACGAGGTTCGTCAAGGCCTTTCATAGGAGCGGCAAATCACAAATTAAAATAAGTCAAAGAAATGGTGGAAAAGAACTCCAGGACAAAGAGAGGCAAAGGAGTTCCTAAAGAAACAGATAATAGATATAAGATAAATAAAGACAGGAAGACTGTCAAAATGATAGTAGAGGTCTGATGACCGGTCATTGCAGACTGAATAGGCATATGTTTAACATAGGCCTGGCTCTCTGCAGATTCTGTCAAGAGGAAGAAGAAACCCCAGTTCATGTTTTGGGCCACTATGACGGCCTAGCGGGACAAGGTTTCTAGCAATGGGCGTAGAGAACCCCTAGCTAACGGCTACATAAAAGAGCCGCTCTCAAAAATGATAAGTCTGATTAAGAAGGCGAAACTAGAAAGCGTTCTCTAAAGTAAAGGGGATCACAATAGGTGAAACAGGCTCGTATGCCACCCCACTCCTAACCTAACCTAACCTTATAGACCCAAATCGTGGCGGAGATCTATCTGGGACCAGCTCCCCTAAATGTCGAACAAGCGGGTTCTTCCACCGAGCGACCCTCTTCAGGCTTCTTCTGGTCAGCACCATCGCAAATTCGCTCAGAGTTGGAACAGCGAGGTTTCTATGTAGTTTGGACATTCGTCACGAACTAAAAACACAGTGCAGATGAGAATTTTAGGCTTCAGGCTTAAATCGGTTTTTGAGTATATTAGAGCGCCAGAATCCATCGTGCCCTCAGAAACCTGTTGTCCAACACCAATCCTAACTACTGCAGGCAGTCTTTGTCCAATTACACATTATTGTAGAAAAGAAGACCTACTTAGACCACCACCTGAAGCAGAATGTTCTCAATGATACTCCAAACTTCAAAACAAAAATTAGTGTTTATTTGGATTACAACAGGTTAGTCGAAAATGTACAAAGTCATTTCAAAAGTGTTCAGGATTCGTAAATGAAACATTTTAAAGATTAACGGTAATTTTTCTAATAACAAAGTGGAAAAAAGCGAGTGCTTTCTGCAATGCTGCCGTATGACTTCCAATGAACTACTTAAAAACATATTTACTGCCAAGTTTCACTATATTTTTCATTCCTAATCTATTTACAGTATCTGCAACTGCAATCGAAGATAAATATTCAATTAAACTGCATTTTAAATCCATACGTGTGTATGTATTAAAATCCCGTCTATACTTAAGTATTATATACATATATCTAAACACACTCATACTATTTCTTTTTTTAAATTATCCTGTACGACAATATTTATCCATCCATTAAGAAAAACATCTACGCGACGCTCATTGCGAGTCGTCCTTATCTAATTCGATTGAATCCAACAAAACATACTTGAAGAGGAGTGTACTACAACTAACATTACTAACGATGATGATACCAATTATTATCGGGGCATATTAGAGGACTGAAAAAGCAATATAATGCAATTCCTCGAGTGGATCGTTGTGCTAGGAAAAAAATACACGCCGTCAAAGACGACGGCCTGTTTGATCTGCTTAAGTAATGAGTAATAGGTTATTCTGATATGAAAAAAATCGTCAGGGTACGCGTAGGTGATTTTAGCTTCTATTTGGACGGCAAACAAGTGCGAAAATCGTAGAAATCCGTTTCTTTTCGATTGTTTGATTAAGATATGCGATTCCGTTATCAATTTTATTGATTTACAGTAGCAGTATTATACGTTTAGGTATGCCTGGAAATATATTTTGTAATCTGTATGGAAAATCTGATGTATTTTACACATCCCGAATGATATTCCTATATAGATTAATTTTTATTTATTTTGGCGTTAGTTTAGATGGTGAAATGAGGGGAGAATGTGTAATGCAATGGCGTTGTTGAATTTATGCCAAAAAGGGAAAAAACTAGCATTTCAATTTTAATCACAAGGAGAAATCTAATTAAGATTACAATGGAAATAATGCACAAAAGAGAAATGTCACCATATATAGGAGAACTAACCAAACGCTCCAGAATTTTGCTCTATAGAGAGGTATTGGGCTGAAAATCTCATGGTTTAATGTGAGAAGTGTCCAAAAGTTCTTCTCAAAAGTTGATTTTAGTGACAGCTTGTGGACGTCTTAAATATTTCGTTCCTAATATTATACTTTCTGGAGTTTTTAGCAGTTTTTCTGGACTTTAGTCACATATTGTTCCTTTTTGCTTTCTACCACTACTCCAAATAACAGAGAGGTCGTTATAAATATTGTATTGTATTTTAGAAAGGTCGTTCAGCACCTCTTCACATTCTGATCTAGATCATAGGATTGGATCAGGTGATCTTCTCGAGTGTGATAGTCACCTCTCCTAGATGCTGAATCCTTAGCTGGTCAAAATCAAAGCCTTCGTGTCATATTTATAACTCGCGCGCAAGTTAATTGCCCGGGTGTTCTTTTCCTGAACAATGTATACTGTCCTTTGTCTCCAATTATATTATTTAATTATCAACGCCAAATATAGTCCCTCACCCGCCAAATGCATGATAGTCCTCTGTGTTTCCAGTTCATCTTTCGTAACATTTCCTTTGCCATTGGAGTGCCCTCAAATCCATATCAGGAATACTTTGTTGTTTCTCGACAGTCTCAGATCAGTTTCGACTCAAAGCTATACTAAATCAAAGCTTTTGGAGCAGATTGCACATTCATAGATAGGAAATTTTGTTTTTGGGGGGTTGGACAGTGTTATTCATAATAAATTCACCAAATTTTATCACTGTTATAGTTCATGGCTATATACAAATGAACTTTTCAAATGGAAGTTGGTATCATTGTGACTGAATTTTTCTTAATGTGTCCTAAAGAGCCCAGTGGCTTGCAAATTTAAAGGAGATATTAATTTTTGGGTAGCCATTTAAACACATTTACTAAGTAGGAGATGCAGTGGATAGCCTTGATAAGCAATACACCTTAGGAAACCTCTGCAGCTGTTGAGTAGTCAGAATTTCCTCCGCACTCTTACAGTTTCTACACAGGGAAGAGTTTCATACGGTGACCGGACTGCTCATAAAGATTAGCTTGCGAAGTCTTTTGTGTATAGATCTGATAAAAGCTTCGATCCTGCCCCACGTCGGTTCTGAATCTATGAATGGTCGTGTCAGCCATTGCATTGCCTCTGATTCCAGCGTGGCTTGATACCCATCTCAGCGTAGTGCTGTGATGTTCCACCAGTTTTCTGAGCATTCTATGGCAATCGAGTACCACCTCGGAATCAAACCTGACAGCCTGTAGTGCTCTAAGAGCAGTCTGGCTGTCAGATAAGATTTTTGGCAATTATTTCGGCTCGGAAGATGGATGGTGGGCTCTCCAAGCTGATGGTCTGGTCATTGCCAACTTGAGAACGAGAATGTTTACTTTCTCTGTTGAAGATGTCTACATTGTATCTTCCACTGAAACTGAACAAGGGAAGATCTAATCCGCCCGTATGGACTGTCCCTTCGATGTAGGTGAAGAAACTCCCTGCACCAATTACCTCGTCTTTTAACACAACGAAGAAAATATTAAATAGGACTTTTGGCAAGCTGTGGAAGTGTCAGTCGGTAAAATGATCCATTTATTACACACTCAGTTTACTTGGAAGCAATATTTTTAACAAGCGGTAACAAATTACTTCAACTCGCTGGAAACACCGCACATGGGTGACAACCACTTGATGTACCTAGGTGGTTTTAAATCCGTGGAGTCAAAATTACACTGATGCTGTGACTAGATTGCTATGAAAATTTGCACCTTTCACTTAAATTGTTTTCAGTATTTTTTAAACTTTCGGTTATATGGTGGGGGGTGGTGAGGAGAGGTTGACATTTAAAAAAAATTAGGTCCTAATTGGTAACATTTAAGTGGATAACATAAAATTCAACCATAAAACTAAGAAATTCCTGAAAGAACATCCTAACCTTGTCATCATTCAGGCTGACAAAAGAGGCTGCTCTGAAGCTATGGATAAAACTGATTACATGGAAAAAGCCATGGTACTATTACAAACTGTACAGAGGAAATATAATACTCCTAATCTCCTCCTCCAAACAATTGAAAGATCTCACTATCTATAATTCAACTTTTCCCAAATTATACTGTCTGTCCAAAATACATAAACCCAAGATTCCACTCAGACCAATAGTTAGTTCCATTAACTCTGCTATCTACAACCTCTCCAAATTTCTCTCACGGATTTTAACGGACTCATTAGCCGAATTAATTAGCCGGATTACAACATTAAAGACAGCTTCAGTTTAATTGATAAAATTGATGGTTCTACTCTTCCAGCCAACTTCATCTTAATTTTATTAGATGTTGTTTGACTATTCACCAACATTCCTTTGCTAGACATTATAAAACAAAAGTGGAATCTTGTCAAGTCAACTCTGTCATTACAATCCATGATATAGTTAATCAAGTTTACTTTCAACAACTGCTATTGGTACACCGGTGGGTTCTCCCATCAATCCCATTCTGGCCTTAATTGTGATGGATTTTCTCCTGGATGGTGTCATGGCACAATTACCGTTTCAATTACCCTTTTTATTCAAATATGTTGATGACATCGTTTGTGCCATACCACATGACCAAACCGACACTATTTTACATTACTTTAATTTATTTAATCTACAAATTCAATACGGTCATTGCAATGAAAAATCGTGTCATCTCACGAAAGCGTTTTGGACAAAAATCTTAGGAAGCTTTTTGGGATTTTTCCCAACAATGGTTACTCTAAATCTATCCTCAACAAACTAATCTATAATTCAAATTTCTTTGATGGTCCCATAGAACATAATACAGTTTTAAAATATAAAAAATTATCTTTTATAGAAAATTTAACAAACCAAATAGTCACTTTCTTCAAACGTTTCAATCAATTATCAATAGCCAGATATAATACTATGACGATTAGGAATTTATTCACTGTTGTCAAAGAAAAATCGCCCTTAGATTACAAAAATCATATTGTCTTCAAAGTACTGTGTTTGGGGTGTCAGAGCTGCTACATAGGTCAAACATAACAATAGCTTAAACACCGTTTGAGCTTTGGCTAATCATACGAAAGAAAAAGATCACAATTATTTTGGTACAACCTTTTTGTATCAGCCAGCTGTACCGATCTATGACCATCTCCAATTTTTTGGACATTATTAGTGATATTATTAGTAATACGAATTACGAAATAAAATCTCCAATAAATCAACGTTAATCAACAAAAAAAAATGGAAATTCGAACAAAGTGATAATACTCCTATATTATACAACCCTTCATCAATTACCCGAATCCCGCTTAAACATGTCATCATCCGTAGCAAAACGGTGTGGTCTACCGAAACAGGTGCTCTTTAGTAGTTAGCTTCAGCTAATGAATTATTCAAAAAATCGGCAAGGTGTTTCCTCTTTCGTATAATACGTATGCATCTATATACATTCGGTAAATTTCCCAGAGGTAATCGTGAGCCTACATATATCGAGATACCACCTTTTTCCTTTATATTCGCTTTTCGAGACGACAAGGAACTACTACTCAAAAAAAAGAGGAACCCTCTAATTTGAAGTAACTACTACCACTTGGTTCTGTTGCGTTCTTATGCCAACAACATGGCATATACCACCTGTTGCCTCAAGGCTTCCATGTCGGATCCGAAAAGAGATCCTAGATTTAAATTTTAGGTGAAATTATTCACTCCCACAAAATGCTCGTGGTGGTGACCGGTGTTCCTCGTTGCCTATTATTATAACGTTGAAGTTGGATTGTTTTTTGTACATAGATTGAATAGGTTGATAGCCTAGTTTTAGTTGAGGAAGACGTATACGTTTAGATTAAGATTTATTGTTATGTTTGAAATGTATAAAATTGCTCTACATATTTAAATTGTAATCTGATTAATAATACAGTGTTGATATAATTTTAATGCGATGAAAAGGGTGATAAATAGGTCAAATTAGCTGAAAAAAATATCGCATTTTGTATCCTGTTGTTAGTTTTATTATAATGTCGATAATAATTCCTCGGATTATACTTTTCAGTTTCTCAATTTTTCAGTTTCCTAAAAATAGCTATAATTGATGGGATATTATGCAGACTTATTACAATACAACTATCACACTGTTGCCAAGTTACTGACATGTTTCTGATTTAGAAGAGGTATGAAAAAAGTCCAAGAAAAAATTTTAAAATAAAGCTGAACTTTATTTAAAAGATCAAAACAGTGTAGTATAAAGATTAAAAAAAAAACCTGGAACAAATCCCCAAACTTTTATCTTCTCAAGAACTTCAAGAACAAATTTTGTTTCAAGTTCAAAACATTAGAACAATGTTTGTAAAACGCTATAAAAACAACTCTCAAATTTTTGATTAAGAGGGTGAAGACGGGATAGCGGAGAAACCTGAAACATCTCACAAAACTTTGATTTTCAAAATAAAAGGGGAAAAGGGACAGCAGCATTTAGTTTGTCTCAATTGTTTAATAAATTAATGCATAGCAGAATGGAAACAAACATTCGGACTAATTTAATCAAAGCATCCAGAATAATCTTAGTGGTGGAGGTGGGGGAGGGCAAATATAATTGCAAATTTTGTTTCGATTTCAAAACATTAGGGTAATGTTTGTGAGACGCTCTCAAACTCCCAAAATTCGGATTTTTTCAATTATTTTATGAATTATGTCTGATCAATATGTCAATGACTTTTTAAATTTGCCGCCTCTTAACTGAAAAGGCAACGTTGCTCCTGTCAACAGAAATCTGTCAGTTGACTCCTGTTAAAATTTGAACAAGCTACGTCATTTTGTCAGTTTGTGTTTTACAGCCATTAATAGCAGACTACCGCGTGATTTGAGGAGAAAATGGAAAAAAGTGTGCACATTAAGCATTACTTTTTGCGCAAAAAAAACCATCACTCCAACCAAGACTAAGCTTCATAAATATTATGGGAACTCTGCACCATCAATTTCAATGACAAAAATGTGGTTTACTGAATTTTGTTGTGGCCGTACAAGCACGGAAGATGCCGAACGTTCTAGACGCCCAGTTAAGGTCTCTACACTCGAAATAATTAAAAAACTTCAGGATATGGTGTTGGCCGATCGGAGATTGAAAGTGGGAGAGATTATGGAAGCCATAGGCATATCGGATGGCTCAGTGGTTTCAATTTTGAATGATCATTTGGGTATGAGATTTTGGGTTTGTTTAATCGCAATATGGACGAGTTTTTGCTCTGTTTCGTATCCATGAACAAAACGTGGATCTACCACAACACACCAGAATCGGTGCCAAAGAATGCCAAGGTGGGTTTGTCAGCCAATAAAGTCATGGCGAAAGTTTTTTGGGATGCACGAGGTAGAATCTACATTGACTACCTTCAAAAGGGTAAAACAATTATTGGCGAATATTATACCAACTTATTGGGTAAATTTAATGAGGATTTGAAAAAAAAACGACTGCATTTGGTTAAGAAAAGTTCTTTTCCACGAGGACAACGCAAGGGTCCACACGTGTGCAGTTTCCATGACAAAAATCCATGAATTACGCTACTCATCCTCCCTATTCTCCGGATTTAGCCTCGAGTGACTATTTCTAGCTTCCAAACCTGAAAAAAATGGCTCGGCAACGATGAAATCATCTCATAAACAAATACCTATTTTGATGACCTCAACAAATCCGATTTTATGGAACGGATAAAAAAAAAATTGGAGAAACGTTGGACAAAGTGTATAGAGCTTAATGGAGACTAAATTCTCTAAATGTGGAAACCAAACTACAAAATCCACTCAGCCAAAACAATTAAAATAATGTATTAATCAGAAGATATACATAATTCACAATAAGAGGTAGTAGACTAGTTTCAAAATATTCACACAAGAAAGGGATTTGCAGATAGTGGGCGCTGATTTGTCGAAATTATAATGAATGTAAATGATAAATGGATTCTTTCATTTCATTTCTTGTCAACGATGAGATAGTGTGGTTGGCTTTTTTGCATGTTGAAAAATAAAATGATTTTTTATACAAAAACCTGTTTTATTCAAAAAGTCACGGAGATACTTATTGACTCGCATTCGTAGAAGATGGTTAGAAAAAATTGAAATAACTCCCAAAACTTCGATTTTCAAAAAAATTTAGGGAGGAGGAAAGCGGCAGTAAAGTTTTGGTTTTTCTCAAATATTTTAGGAATTAATTCGTAACAGAATGGAGAAAATACTTTGGAATAACCTTCAAAACAACCTAGAGCAACTTTCAACACAATATCAAGCAAGCAAGAAGTAGACAAATTATTTTTTAAAACTTCAGAGCAATGTAGAACAATTTGGAATTTTCTTTCAGCATTTTGAATACTTGGGTGGTCGGGGTTCATAATCTCTTACTAAAGTTTTTTTTTTTTTTGGAAAACCAGACTTTAATGACTAGATTTTTTTATTTTTCGACGTAATGCTACAGCCAAGGACTCCACATTCAAATCAAAAAGTTATAAGTTTCTGTAACAAAATTATTGTTATTGATTAGACCTTTCAGAAAGAAATTCTTATCTTGCTTTGCAAACTAGGCTTCCACAATTTCTATCACCTCTTCGTTGGAAGAAAATCTACGACCTTCTAAATTTTTGTTTACTTGAGGAAAGACATGATAGTTGGGCGGAGCTGGATCTGGTGAATAAGGAGCGTTCCTCTTCCATATTTTTTTCTCTAGAGTGGTCAGTAACATCGAATAATAATTCCCAGATATTGTTCTACCCTCGTTCAGAAAATCAATCATGATTACTACTTTGATGGCAATTCCAAAAAACTGAAGCAAGAACTTATCTATAGCAGATTTTTTGAACACCAAACATCTTAAGCCTTAGGGAACCAGAGTGTCTTCATTCCATCGATTGTTGCTTCGTTTCTGGGTCGTAGTTTTGTATTGTTTCATATATTTGTTCGCTACGAAATCGTAATAGGGTGGTAGAATAATAACAAATGAAAGAAAGCCATAATTAAAACAAAAATTTAAATTTTATCATAGATATTATTTACTTAAATTCGAACAATGGAAATTTCTTATCATTCTAAAGTATCTACGTGATTTTTTTGAGAAATTCGGGTCAGCCAGCTAGCACATATAATATATGTTTTTATTATTTGTTTAACCTAGACTTAATGGATTTTCCGTAATGCTTTCCGGGAAGCAGGCGTTTCAAGCGAGCCGCTTTAGAACGGTAACGTCACAGCCATAAAAAAAGAACAATATTCTTTGCGATAAAGACTAAAATCGACAAGAGATAAATACGAACGTGTTCATCACTTGTGTAAACAGTGATATTCTGTTTGATGTTCAGTATAGGCTTCAATAATTGGTAATTATTATCGAATTATGACCCTGTTGTCATGTTAAATTACAAATGTGATAATTCCTATTTCAGGTAAAGTTATATATGAGGGCATTTCATAAGTGTGATGTTTTTTTGTTAGTGATAATTTTGAGAAGTAATTACGATAAAAATAATATTCATCCGTTTTTAATGAGGAATTAATTAATTTCGGCAGATTAATTGGAGTCAATTTCGCTGAACCGATCAAGGTCTCTCACAGATGACCTCTGATTTATAACTTATAGGATTAAATTATTGATAGGCTGTCTAAATTTCTCTACTATATCGTGGTTGTTGTCGTTTAATATCTACAACATCCTCCATATTCATTTTCTGACACGAATTTAATTTTGTCTTCAATTTTTTTCCTTTTGGTTGCTTCTATGGAGGCTCCTATTTGTGTGTGGTTAATAATTAATCATTTTCGAGCATTTTCGAAAGTTATTTGGGAACTTCCCAAACCAGACCAAAAAATTATTTCAACATCGAGATGGTGAGCCAGAATTTTGTCCTCAACATTAATTTTTGACTTTGCTGCAACTTCGTCTGGACACTTTTCAATACTATAGACGTAAAAACCGTCATTTCCTTTCATTTCCGAGTTTGACAAAGTTCCCAAAACATTAGAAATATCCGTAAACATTGCTTTGAGCTCTATCATTTAAAGTTTTTTTTATGTTTTATTTTAACAGGTGTCACTAACACTGTTGCAAAGGAATTATTTTGCACTCCTTCTTTAATCAAATCCGCTAATGAAATTTCATCTTCCACGTCCCAGTTTTCTTCTCTTTCGGCTTCAGCATCAGTGTCATCACGTTTTTTTCTCGAAGGATTGATAAACGGATTTGTCCATAGGTTGGAGTTCATGTGTCGTATTACTCATACTCACTAGATGCTCCATCAAAAATTAAAATTACAGGAGGAGCAGACATAAACCTCGCAATATCTTCCAACCATTTTAAGAACACCTCCGTAATCATACTGCCTTTGGGTGTCATGTGAACAATTGCCTCTGTTGGTAACCCATCGAAATATACAGGTTTTAGTCTCTGTCCTTTAAATAATATCATCGGAGGAATTATCTGATCAAGCTATTTGCACATCTAATTATAGTTACATTCTCGGCATGTTCTGATCCTATTAAATGAACCTTTTCTACTTAATTTATCAAAACAATCTTCGACTATAAAATGGTTCAGTTTCTGAGAACGAGCTAGATTTAGTTGCTGTGCTGTACGCCAAGTTCATCACAAAATTTGTATACACTTCGACGAAGCACCTTAGCAGTTAGAGGAAAACTCTTTTGAGCAAAACATAATTTTTTGAACTAAGTAGCATTCTTATCTTCCTTATTTTCTTCTATCCTTGGTCAACCTCTCAGCCTGTATCCATGTTGTGCCCTTTCTTGTAAACAATTCCGCTATCACTCAATCCCATATCTTACGGGGTCTACCTCTTCTTCTGATTTTTCGTTTCCCATACTCTCTTCACCGGAGTTTCCTCTTTCATGCCTTGCATGTGTCCCCACCAATTCAATTGTCGTATTTCAATGAATTGTAATATTGAGTCTACTCCCAGATCTTGTCTTATATCTATGTTCTTCATTCTATCTAGTTTGGTGACTATCCTAACTCTTCTTAGGTATTTCATCTCCATAGCCTGTATTTTGGCCTTTTGCCTTTCACTCACCACCCACGATTCACATCCGTAAGTCAATATCTGTCTGTATAACGGTTTATATACTTTTATTTTAGTCTCTCTCATTATCTCATTATCTTGACTAGTTTCAGATAGTATTTGATGTAGATACTGACAAGAAGTTGCTGAATTATATATAAAGCTTCTTGAGTCAAGAGATTTTGGACCTGGAACTCCAACTAGCTCAAAATAACAAGGTGTTAATCATCGATTTCATTGCCAAAATTAAATTGCAGATTGAGATTAACAGAGCCTTCTTTCCTAAATGGAAATTCATTGTTTTCGCCCGAAAAAAATTGGTCGGAACCAGTACGAGTGCATCTACATATTTGTGTTCGCTAGGAACTTATTAATGATGATCCAACTGGCTCAAATGAATTTTGTACCAAAAAAAGTAGCCTGGATGACTTCTCGAGCACATTATGAAAGACACCAAACCATCACCAGACTTTTTTCCGACTGTACGGGCGGTACGACCCCGAAAGGCAAACTAGTACAAAAAAGGGACCTATTGTGTCCCCATGCCGTTTTAGGCCTCCTAACTAGGTTCCATCCGGACGAAGGAGTCCACAAGCTGGTCATCGCGGTTGCCCTGTTAGCAAGGAGATTGATTGAAGTTTCCTCCGCACTCCCACAGTTTCTAGACAGAGAAAACTTTACTATCACCAGAATTTTGATGTTGTAGTTTCCACACTGCACACACACCATATGCAACCTCTGGATGCAAATCTTTTTTCTGGCCTTTAGAAAAACCTTTTATAATTAAGAGATCCAAAAATGTCTGCAAAACCATCTAGAGAGGCAATTATGATGTCGTACGTTTGTTTCATGTTTTATATGAGTGAAGCTCCGAGTGAAGCTATTCAAGGAATTAATGCTGAAGTCTAATAGTTGATTATGCCTAGCTTCAAGCTCCAAATCAAAAGTAACAGAATTTGACTTAATTAAGAAACAGGCCAAAGACAAAATATGAACCAATTTTGACTCATGGTATATTGATGGAATCACTCCGCAAAAGAGGGCAATTAAAAAAGATCAAGCATTAAAAGCGGACCAACAATTTTAAAAATTAAATCAGTGCAGTTATTTCGCATAAGCCGAATTTCTAAGGATTATATTGTAGCTTGAAAATGCAATCCTTTCTGCTGCATCCTGTACTTCAAACTTCAATATCCACTGTTTTATTATAATTCCAATCACCGTAGACAGCAACATTAAATCCTTTAATTACGTGCAAATACATCCCCTATTTTCATCCCCCAACTCAGCAGCGTTAGCTATTGAAAACACAATACATCCAAACGGGTGTGAGACTGCCTTCAATGCGCAAGGCTTGGGTTAGAGCCAATGGTACTGCAGCCGAGTCAATAGAGGCGGATCATGCTACCTTAGTAAGTCGGGCAATATCCCCACTACCCACCGAAGTAGTTAGGTAGTGGCATCTAGAAGGTTAGTATACATTCGCGTTTAGTGAAAAACAGTTGAACAAGTACCTGATGCTTGCATGGCCAACTGGTTTTTTTTTTGGGCATTTTTATTTAGCATCATAGTGAAAACACGTGTTCGTTTTCGTTTGTTTTTATCTACTTGTTTGAGATTATAAAAGTGCTGTATATGAGAAGAAAGGACTTTAATTCTAATCTAAATGTCTACTGTAAGTGAATATATCGATCCTCGACTGGTGAATATACATGCAGGTGAGTTTATTTCCCTTCCTTTTTTGTTTGTTTGAAGTTTTTTTCCCGTTCGTAAAATCGCAAGAAATAAGCACGTATTTATTTAATATCCTTTAGCAGGATTTCAACAGAATTACCCGCGATCGCATCTAGCGGAAGTTAAACAGGAAGCTGATAGTACATCTCCGCTTTTAACGCCTCCACACACGCCGACCTATCCGACAAACACGTCTTCACCTGTCAGATACAGCTGTGAACCAATCTACAGACCTGTCGAACACATGGACGCTCACCATTACCATTATCCGATAACTACGAATCATCCGTCAACATTCCCGTATCCGAATTATAATGTGATAATGATGAATCAATGGTTGAGGAACGCCGCTTTATTCCACGCTAGGAACCAGATGCAGCAGGATTTTAGGGCGCCCGGTAGGGCACCGATGCCGATGAAATTATCCACGGGAACTGCGAGACCAAAGAAGCAATTCATATGCAAATATTGTAATCGACAGTTCACGAAGAGTTATAATTTATTGATACACGAGAGGACGCATACTGATGAGAGGCCTTACTCCTGTGATATCTGCGGGAAGGCTTTCAGGAGGCAGGATCATCTTAGAGATCACAGGTAAATTGTTTGGAATTTTCGATTTAATTTGGGATAATTTGTATTTTTATATTAAATTTAAATCGCTTTAAGGCGAAGCTTTTAAAAGTTGCAAAACTTTCTTAGCCCCTCTTCCTACGCCCCCTTCTCCCTCAAACCCCCGCATAATTATAAGGAAAATCTCTGTAATTACTCTTGAATGGTTATCATTTTTTTATAATTTTTTTTAACATAATTATCTCATAATTTGAATCGAAAAGAATTTGTCAGAATTAATTTTATTTTATTTATTATTAATTTCTTTTAGTTGAATATTTAAGCAGAAACCACAGATTTTTTAAATTTCTAGCTATAAATAAGTCAATTCTGTCTTTGAATTAATTCATGTTTATTATTATGTTTTGTAATTTTTTTATTGAGATTAATTTATGGTTATCGTCTTCGGTTTTTGCTTCAATTTCAGTGTTATATGAATAAAATAAAATAAATGTTAGGCTTTTAAAACGTTCTGTGAAGAAAGATGCGGGGGAAGGGAGTACTTCTTTAGTTAAAATTATTTTGAGAACCCAACAACAAACACAATTTTGCTATATTTGAAATAAGGAAGGTACAAAAAAAAATTCGGTCCCCCTCCTTTTCTTTCTATACCGAATAATTTTAAAAATATTAATTTTTAAAATTTCCTGAGCTAGAAATTTTGGAGGGGAGGGAGAGGGTGGCGGCGACGGCACAATTTAATATCCTGTTTAGTTAAAATTATTTTTAAATTATAAAGCGCCACCCCCCAAAATTAAATTATTAGAATGTTAATTTTAAAACATTCTTCAACATTTTTAAAACAGATGATTTAAAAAATAAAAATAATTTATTTTCCTTTTATTTTTATATTGATAATCATCTATTTGAATAAATTATATTATTATTATTATTATATTTGAAATAAGGGGCGGGAGGAGGGGGGAGTGGCGGCGACGGCACAATTTACGTTCCTGTTTAGTTAAAATTATTTTTAAATCATAAAGCACCACTCACCCCCCAAAATTAAATTATTAGAATGTTTTAAAAGTCTAGAAAAGGGGACTTTAAATCCTTGTTTTCTTAAATATTTTTTAAAACGGATAATTTAAAAAAATTAAAATATGTATTTTAGTTTTATTTTATTTTTATATTGATAATCATCTATTTGAATAAATTGTATAATATTTGAAATAAGGAAGGTACAACAAAAAAAATTGGCTCCCTTCCCCTCCTTTCTATACCGGATAATTTTAAAAAGCTATTACACTTGGACTTCTATTCCAATTTCTAATATTATATCCGAAAAATTAAATTATTAATTTTTAAAACTTTCTGAGCTAGAAATTTTGGAGGGGGGAGGAGGAGGAGGGTGGTGGTAACTACACAATTTAATATCCTGTTTAGTTAAAATTATTTTTAAATCATAAAGCACCCCCTCCCCCACTCCGCTCCCCGAAAATTAAATTATTAGAATGTTTTAAAAGTCTAATTTTGAAACATTTTGAAACGGAAATTAAGAAAAGGGGATCCTTGTTTTCTTAAAAAAAATTTAAAATAGATAATTTAAAAAATAAAAATATTTTAGTTTCATTTTATTTTTATATCGATAATCATTTATTTGTATAAATTTTATAATATTTGAATTAATGAAGGGGGTAGAAGAACTCGAAATTACAATCTCCTTTGCTGTGCAGGCAGTTTGCTGAAGGGGATGGGGTAGCACTTTAAGTAAATTAGGAACTCAATTTTGCAAAATCACAATTATCTCTGTGCCCCCTTCTACCACGGATAATGATTAAAGAAAGCCTCTATATAATTTTAAAAAGCTATTATACCTACTTGAACTTCTATTTCATTATCACTAAAAAAAATTAATTTTAGTATAATACTAATAAAATGTTCTGACCGAGAAGTTTGAGAGGATTGGGGGGCACTTTGAATCCGTATGGATTTAAAATTATTTTTAATTTCTATTGCACGCATTGTACCTACTGCATTATTAATATTTAGATAATCTTTCAATTCCTGAAATATTTCTACTTGTAGTAATACCAATTTATTCCAGAACATATAATAGAAATTAACATTTTTAATATGTGTCAAAATACTAATAATAATATAAATGGCCATGCCTATCAACAAAAATATCTAAAAAACAAAAAAATCATTAATATATCGAATTTTAATTACCCACATTCTCAAATATTAATTGTATTTAGATAATTGAAAAATTATAAATATAGGGATAAATCACGAAAATTATTTAAATTGCCTCCCACCCCCCTCTGCACCCCGCAGAATTATTAAAAAAAAATTCTGCAACTTTAAGAAGTTATTGCTGTTGAACTTTTACTTCAATTTAATTGAAAAAAAATTATATATGCGAGGGTATGTCCAAGAAATATTAATTTTAAATTTTTAAAATATTGGGGGAAGAGGGCACTTCATGACAGTGATTTTTTTAAATTTTTTAATCTTCCATGTCTAACCGCAAATTTTAGATTTTTAATCCGCTCTAAAAAGGAAATTGGAGGGGGTGGAAGGGGCACTTTAAATCTGCACAATTGAAACGCACTCCATTGTGTCATATTTTCACCAAGTTCCAATAAAAAGATTATGTGGAAATTACTATTTTGCGGTACCCCCCTCCATGTTGTTTCCTATTTAAAATTTCGAAAAAAAAATGTGTTTGCACTTTAAAAAATAAGATATTTCAAATATTTAATATTTTATTTTTATTCTTTTCAAGAATAATGAGTTTTTTTCAGATGAAAAAATGTTTGCAATGGTACCAACATTTTATTTTTAAATTTCAATAGCTTGAGAGTACCTAATTATTTTGCACAGTTATAATTACATATCGGTAAACATATTTGAGTTAAGTTAAAATAAAAATCCGAGGGAGGGGGAGAGGGGCGTAATTTAACGATCTATTTGAATAACGACACCGTTTTAAAAAATTATAAAAATAATGCCAAAAAATTTGAAAAATTCGGAATAAAGATGAATTAATTTTCAACAAGTGTAAAATATTTAGAAAACGTATTGGGAACAATTTAACAGCAACTCAATTAAACTACCATATTTATTTATATCTTATGTGTATGCCCACTACTGTATATCAAAGATAAAAGTCGCCAGATAATATCAACAGTGGGTATTGTGTTCATTTCGATAGTGTTAAAAGGCGTGAATTGCAAATTATAAATAAACGTTTAATAACTGAAGATTACCTTACGTTTACGTTAATTCCAGAGATAAACATAACCGAAAAGAAAGCATTATTCTTTAGATTTCTAGTACATACGAATGTCTGTAAAAAAGATATAAACTAAGATTTAAAACGTAGTTTATCTATAAATGTACACAAACCATAAAGATTACAGTCGTGCAAAACACACACTTAGTCTGTCCCCCTTTAAAAAAAAAAACTCACGTTGGTTGGTTTATTTGTCTAATAATACAAAATCTTTATAATTTACAGATACATCCATAGCAAAGAGAAACCATTCAAATGCTCAGAATGTGGTAAAGGTTTCTGCCAATCGAGAACGTTAGCAGTACACAAGATCCTACATATGGAAGAATCTCCGCATAAATGCCCAATTTGCAGCCGCTCGTTTAACCAAAGATCGAACCTGAAAACCCACCTGCTAACACACACAGAGAGATCGTTCGAATGTCTGATGTGTTCGCAATTTTTCACGTCTTACAGCGATTTGAAAACGCACGAATTAACCCATTGCCAACTTGCCCCATCCGGAGTTCCATCGGGCACTAACCTGATGCCGCAAACGATAATCGACGATGTTCAAGTAGTGACCACCTGTTTGGATCTAACGACGAAAAAGGAGGACGTTAATAGGTCTGAATCGGCGAAAAATTCGACGAAAGTGAAAAAACCGTTAGGATTTTCGATTGAGGATATTATGAAGAGATAAGAGGAGCAATATAAAATTTAATTTAAATTATACAAAGATGATACGGTTACCATTTTCTTTTTTTAACATAATTATCTCATAATTTGGACCAAAAATTACCCCCTTTATGTTTTTTTTAGAATATTTAAGTAGAAACCAAAGATTTTTTTTAATTTTAATTTAATTTCGAAAATAAGTCAATTCTACCTCCGAATTAATTATTTTATTTTAATTTTGTTTTGAGACTGATTTATGTTACCATTTTCGATTTAATTTTAGTTTTAGTAAATTATGAATATTCAGATAATTTAAAAATTATAAATAATTTAGTTTAATTTTATTTTTATAAGGATAAATATTATTTAAATTATCTAATATTCGAAATAAGGAAGGTACAAAAGAAAAACAACTCTCCTACATCAATTTATTTTCAATTTTCAACGAAAACTGTACTTAATTTCTTGATTATTATTATTAATATTATGTAAATAAATTTGTATATATTTATTTATAATTATTACTGTAATAAAATTGTATGTATTAAGTTTGTATTATTGAGAATAAATATTTATTTAAAAAAAATTAGGGAATTATATTACCGACATCTCTTCTTCTTTTTCTACTATTAATTTAATACCTAACCTCTATTATATATTATGCAAATTATTTGCACATATCTCTGCACGCGTAACAAAATGGAAACCAAAAATAAATATCCTACCTTATTGTCGTCCTAAATCCATATTTATAAAGTAAAAATATCCTTATCTTGCCATTTTATTTGCTTTTAAACGCGATGAGATTTCAACACAACACAACACTTCGATTCACGCACGATACCCGCACAAAAACTGCCGTTAATATCGTTATATTAACGAAATGAAGTCTTAAAAGTATTAATTTAACGTTTAACATCGTTTAATTAACGGAAGAATTGCAATTTTCGATGAAATTAAACGAGATTCGAAGCAATATTTGAAATGACGCATTCTTTACCTCGTGAAAACTGAGCGTGCTGCCATCTAGTGAGGAATATTCGAATTAACGCTTTTATTAACGGATTAGTTTTTTTTAATAATTGATTTAAAATTAATACGTTTTACATTATTATTGCTTATTCTTATTAAATTATTATTTATAATTTTTTATTTTGTAATGGAGATATTATACCAACCTAACGTCATTCGAAATTTCTATCATAATAGATTACAGATCTAAATGCGATATAACATCTTAATTAATTAAAAATAAACAATTTAAGTGATTTTAAAGTATGTTGTCGTAGTAAATGCAGGATTTAATCATATTCTTTATTTTAATTTCACGATTTTAATCGTATGAATATAAAATTAGAACTTGTCCGACAGCTTGCGCCATCTTTAGGCGTTAAACGCAATTACTAACCTGTCATTTTATGCTTATATGAACTTTTAATTGTGATTTAATTGATTTAAATGGATAAATGATGTTATTTAAAGCATATAAAGTACTAATTTTACTTCGAAATAAACGTAGTAATTCGTAGTAATAAATAATTTTGATGATAATTTATCAACAGATACAGACATAAAAAAAAAAGATACCCACAACAATTATATTCAGGAGGAAATTCCTATGAAAGCCCTTGAGCTAAATCGACCATTTAATTGCAACAAAAACCGCGCATCAATGTCTATATATAACAATCAACCCAATTATATTAATCTTGAGAGATGAAGTGGAGAAACGTATTTAAACACGACCCGGAATAACAAAACGAAAACAAGTCGAGGATTCACTTCGGATTTTCTCGATCTATCATTGAAATTGACAGGGGTAAACGAAAATAATTACCCCGAATTGTATACGCATCGGAGCCCCATATAATTGACCCCGTCTACCCCTCTTTCTTCCGCGTGTAAAACGTACAACACCGGCAATTAGAAAGACGATTCTCTTTCTCTATATACATATATATATACGAAAAGAACAATACCGATTCCGATAGGGGCGCTATTAAACAATTAAATGCAATTTTAAAACCCGGGAAAATAAGACGCACGCGATTTTCGAAGTTGTCAGTCTGTTGTGATTGATGTATATTCTACTCTCGTTCCTAAATGGTTGGAATTACTCTTAATAATGTGGTAGTTTCTGCTCGGTTTTTTTTTGTTCATCCTATTTTTTTTTATTGTTGTTGTATTATGAGAGAGCTTCGGGTTCTAGATCTACTAGGGATTGATTGACAGCTTCTGATCTTTCACGATTATTATTTATTAGTTATTTAAGCGTAAAATATTATTGAGAAGCTGTCAGATGGTGCCTGCAATTTGTGGTTGCTTTTCAGTTGAAATCGTTTAGGTGTTTAACCGCAAATATGTATAATTATGTAATTTATGATTGGTGCATTGCTGTTTTTTCTCCTTTTTTATTAATTTATGTAGCAATTAAACATTAACTGGTCTAAACAACACTTTTTATATTTATGACTGATGATCGAACTCTTGAGGATGACTGTAATGGTTTCGAAACGATTTCCTTTCATTGCCAATTTCAGTTTGGGAAATAGCCAGGAAATGGTCAGTATTATCTTGATTTTGCTCTTCTGAAAGCGTGTTTTTACTTTTATTTGGATCTTCTGGTTACTTCCATGCCGCACTCTGACGTTTTGTTTTTGGATCGTATTGAAAACACTACGTTTCATCACCAATTGGTGACATGCTTGCCGAATTCCTTTGGGACATTTTTAACACGTCTTTTCAATGGTGGACTCTTTAATCTTTTTGGTCGTCTGTCAGAGTGTGGGACGAAGTGCGTAGAGACTTTCTGTTTGCCCAAATCTTCGATCAAAATTCGATAGACTTTGACGAGTCTCATAGACACACAGTGGTCGTTTCGAAGAATTCTTTTGACTTTCTCGATGTTTTCTTCATTGTGACTTGTTCTTGGCTGCTCGGTAATCGTCTGCGAGGTTCTGTGTGCAATTTAATGGGAATCCCCGTTAACCACTATCTCTAATCTGGTAATAGAAACTACGACAATACGTAGTTTGTCCTGTATTATAGAATGGATCTTCGATCGATATCGAATACTTGAACTCGAAACTTGACTAAAATGTTCGAAGCTGTCCTGTATTCACCCATCTATAAACTTGTCAAAAATTTAGGAGTAGGTACCTCAAGGATCAAATCTAGGACCACTACTGTTTCTATTGTTGATCAATGGATCTTATTAGCTTGATTGACTGTGACTTGTATCAATCGATTCAAGTGCTGATTGCCTGCGATTACAAAATCAATTAAATAAAATCTCTGAATTCACTTAAACATAGCAAAATGATGAAAATATTGATGAGTCATTCACTTAAGAGAAATGAAGAAAGATCATATTTGAAATTTGAACCATAAATACGGGTACAATCGAGGAAATCTTTGGAAAGCACTAAATGTTTGTGGTGTACTAAATAAATGATATTAACGATTACTTCTCATCTATATCTGCTGGGAACCTGACTCCAGCTGATTATTGCCACAAATGATTTTGAGATTTTGAGAATTATGTTTAGAAGCAGTTTATACGTATTGTTTTTAAACATCATAATCAATATGATTAATTGCAGCGTCAGTTGTCAACAGAAAATCATCAAAATGTCCCTCGTATTATGTAAAGTTTTCTGGCATTTTGAGTCAGTTCTAATGCACATCACTGTACGCCCTAATGGGTTATTCCATTACTTGTGTGTAGGACGTGATTATTGGCCCATCTTATTTCTTCTATATTAAGTTGGTAGACCTTCAGACATGCCCCAAGATTTGTAATCAGAAGATCCTGAAAAAGACCAGTTGAGTTTGCTGTTATGTGCTTTAGCCAGGATATCAGAGGATTGTTTGGTTACCTGTATTGATAGCTCTTTAGTGTGACTCTATTTTGACATGGATTTGATCCACCATGCGTCAAATAATAATTTCCAATTATTCTTCCACCCTCATCTAGAAAATCAGTCATGATTACTGTATGTCAATCCCAAAAAAAACTGAAACAAGGACTTTTCCAGCATATTTTTGAACACGAAACATCTTTGTCCTTGGATAACCAAAGTGTCTCTATTCCATAGATTGTTCCTTTGTTTCTGGGTGGTAGAAATGTTTGCCTTACGTAATTGCAACCGTTTTAATTAGTTATCCAATTAGTCTTGTTCAAGATACGACCTTGTATTTTTCTTTACAATAAATTTACATTCTAACTATCTTCTAATTAAAGGATTGGTACAGTTGAGGAAAATACGGTTCCTGACTGTGGAAATCAAGCTATTTTCTAAACAAGCGAAGCAGCAAACCGTATCTCTACTGATGTTATCCACAACAAATTTATCGTAGTCAAAAAGGGACCCAAAATACTGCCTTAGGGAACGCCTCTATTGATATTCAGCCGACTGGAGAAAATTGTTTTGGTCTGATGCTGCAGCTGACCAGATTGAAACCTGTTTGTTAAATAGGATTGAAATCGAGATATTCCTTTAATTCGGTAGCGTTCGAATTTTTTCTTTAGTCTTGAAAGTTTCTGTCTTCTAGAATTGCCAAAGTGGGTGGTATGAAGTCAAATAAAGCGGTGTCGACATTTTTCCTCTTCAAGAAACCATGTTATTGAGACTGATTGATAATCCTGTCTTTGGCAACGAAATCATGAATGGGGGTTGTAAACAATCTTTTCGAAAATTGTTGTTGGAAACAAGTAAAAGGAGACTGAGTTGTTGTGTATGTTTGTTGATGGTCTTCCGAGCGTTGTGGTGAAGATAGGTTAGTTTCGAGGTAGAGTCTCGCTTTACGACTGTACCAGTAAACGAACCAGAAGATCTAATAGGATTGGCAAGAGTTTCATCTATACTAAACAAGATGACTTAAGAAGTCTGCATCATTTTCAAACTGAGCACAGATCGAACGTAATGCTTTCACTCTTGCGCGCTTCTGGTCGACATTTAGACATTTGGGAATCCATTTTGCAGAATTTTTTCTCATGTCAAAATCGACGTGAACTATGTATATGATGGAAGCGTTCAGATGAAGCATTCAGAGCCTCCCTCATAATTTGAGAGATAAAAATATTGAACGATATTTCGATCTCGTTATTTTCGATTCATTCCTAAAAATCACATCGACTAAAAAAAACGGATATCAAGGATATGGACACGTCGACAGGTCTCCGTGGTCTTTGAAAAGGGGAAAACTACCGAAGTGTGAAAGAGAATTGCGTCCCTTATCGGCCCCGTCCATCCGAAACGCATTCGTGTTAGCGCCCTCTACGTGATTTTCCTATCAACACCGGGCTCCAGTCGCGTTGCTTGAGCCCGGTCAAGAGGAGAAGCGTTAAGCCGGTCAAAGTAGACCTGACGTTATCTACCGGATCCATCTTAACGGAATAATTAAATAAGGTGGATCGTGTAGTATCGATGTGTGCCAACGTGTTATGAGGTCCTCAAATCACCTCAACACAATCCCGTTTTCTTTTTTTAATATAAAATTTATTATAATAGAAAATTTAGTAAAATTGTTTTTAATTACACAATCGTTGTTTTGTTTTAAAATTTTCCCATCACGCTAAACGGAAATACCATCCGTTACCTGTCATTCAAACCAGCTCTAACACGCAAATTTCTATTATATAGATGTGCTCCTTTTCTATATATAGAAAAAGCACCGCCGTATTTGCACCTTACGTCACTAATACCTAAAGATCGGCTTCGTTTTCGGAACAACTACACGCCCAAAGTGAGCGTCGATTATTCAAGGGGGCTTTGACTCCGATCGTTTGACGGTAGATGACCGCTTGCTATCGGCCAGGCAATTTACCGATACCCGGTAAACCGTGCGTGCCAACCCTCTTTAAAATATTGTATACCCTGCAGGAGATTCCTTTTGAAAATCAAAGCGATGTTTAAAATAGACACCTGTTCGAATGTTCTCGTACAGTTCTGGATTAGTGTTACGGGCTTTATAGGTGAATTGAAGTCGTAATTGTAGATTCTTTCGTTTAAAATAATTTAGATTTGAAATTAGGAATTCATTTAAAAATATTGATTTTTGTGTTTATTATTTAATTGGAAACGTTAGAGAAAGCAAAAAATAAGCTTATTTTTTGCGCTAAAGCAAGACACAGATAGAAATTTGGAATGAGAACCATGGATATAGTGACTGTAGTAACCGTGATGTGGGTTTAAATATTTTGTGGAAATACTGCAAAATTTTGTTTCTAATTTCAATTCTTGCTAGTCTGATTTTTTTTTGCTTTTGGGGGAATTCCTTTCTCGTAAACGTTTTCAATCGAATTGGAAGAGTGATGACCTAAATGATAGAGAATTGCTAGCACTGCAGAATCCTTTCTGCAAAGCGCTAAGCTTTAAATCAGTCTCTTGGATAATGCTTTTCAAATTAAGTTAACAATAGTTTGACCTCTAGAATTAGAAATTCTACAGAATTAATCTCGAAGTAGATTTGCATTCATCTGTGCACCCTTGACTAGTTTGTTGGTATCTCTTGCTAAGACTTGAGTGACTTGGCACCAATCTCAAGCTCGAAAGAAAGTTCCATAACATGAATTGAAACCAAGAGACATCGAAAGGCCATTTTGCATTTCTGAAATGCTGCTTCAACGGTAGGTAGAAAGGGAAGTATTTTCTGCATCATATTGTTACTGAGAATCAAAAATGGATCCATTATGATAATTAAACGTAAATAAGATGATCGTAGAGCTAATGAGGTTAGCAGCCAATGTTAAAATCATTTAAAAGAAAATAAGACTCATTTATCTAAACCTTAAGCTTTCGATTTTTATTAAAATTTTCTTCAGAAGAACATTTCAGGATTTTTCCATTGGCTGCTAACCCCACTAGTTCTACGATCATCTTATTTACGTTTAGTTAGCATTGTGATAGCCGTTACTTCTCCTCTAACTATCATGATAACTCTAAATGCAGGGAATTATATGTGATGCCCAGCCAACCCAACATATCGACTCCAAAGTCGAATATCCATGATTCGAATTAAGACTTTTGTGACTATGCCACTGCACCACATCTGAATCAAGCTTGATGGATCGAGGAGCAGTTTGGTTGGCAGAAAAGATTTCCATAAATCCATATCTGTATTGTACAGTACTTAGAATGACCTCTCGGCTCTTGTTTGGATTGCGATTAATTGAATCTGAAAAATGTAAGGGGAGTCCTCTAAACTTATAGCCTCACCACTCACCACCCCCTTCTCTGTCTCGCTAGATTATTTCATTATTATTAATCAGTTTTATAACATGTGTGTCTCAAACACTTGACGTTTTGCTGATCATGCTGTCATTTTTCTTAAAAAAGGTTTCGAAAGACTGATGTTGTTGTCTACACAGAAACCTTTTGAAGTAGCTGACAGCATGATCCCCAGCGAAACGTCCGATAACATTTAGGCTCAAATATTTTTTCTATTGCATCAAGTACTTAGTTTTTGAGGTCCAGGATTGGAGCCTAACATTTCTAATAAGGCAGGGCCGGCGTTAGGGGTGGGCAAGCTGAGTCCCTGCCCAGGGCGGCATCCTTGAGGGCGACATCCTTGAGGACGGCAAATGAGTTGTAAAATTAACTAGTGTATGACGAAAAATCAAGATTTGAATGCTTGTTAGTCTTGGCTATAATAAATAAAAACAAAACTTCAATCGATATTTTAAAATTCATTTCAAAGCTAGATTTTGCTCCAAATTTCGGTATAGTTTTGCGAATCTTGTTTACTATCGCAATAAGCATGGCAAGTGGAGGAAGAAATTTCTCCAAATTAAAGTTAATCAAAAATTTTTTACGCTCTACAACTACCGAGGATCGGCTTGACAACATTAGCCATTCAACATACATAAGCTAGCTGAAGAAATTGATGTCAAAAAATTATTAGACATTTTCAGTATTAATATATCTATTTCGCGACCTTTATATACTTATCTTTCAATTCCTGAAATATTTCCACTTGTAGGTCAATAAAATATATGTGTGGAAATATTTCAGGAATTGAAAGATTTTCAGTATTAAAAGTGAGAAAAAAAATCACATTTGTTATCTTCTAACTAGTTAAAATGTGTCTTCTTCTTAATCTTGGGGAAGCCCAAGATTAATTAATTAATTACTGCATTGCATTAATACCTGTATGGAATAATGAACATAACTTACTGATAAACACCAATGATTGCCCAAGCACATTACTGGGAAATTTGCGGTAGCGTTTGTTATGATCAAGCCTTCTTGTAATGTCCTGGACAGGTTCTGCAATTACCTCGTTACCAGTTACATCTAATTATTTCATAATTGCGATCAGATCTGTCAACCAATTTATGATGACATTGACATTGACATTTTTAGATTTTTCGGGCTCTCGTTTATTATCAAGATTGAGACATAGATGAAGTAGAACTCGAGTGGTAACCTCTTCGTAAGTAATCTAATCATTTGTACTGGAGATTCCTAACAAATGCTCGAAACCCAATTATCGATACCACTCGATTCTTTTTTTGAGAGCCATTGCATACGAGGCTCTCTGATTAGAAGAATTTTCATATTAATTGTAAGCTAATCTTTAGAATCAGTCGATCAGAATCAAAATTCTGGCCTTGATTGGCGATGTATTATCCTCATTGGTATTTGCTGTGTCATTAAATAGGTTGAGGAAATTATAGGTTGGGAAGGATGTATGTTGTCCAATGATAGCTGTAGATATGAGGCTAACAATGGCATTTGGATCTTTCGTAGATCTTTCGTAGATTTGATACCTATTTAGCTTAATAGCAGGAACTTCTGTGGACAAAGAAAGATCGGCCGTTCTCTCCATGGCACAAAAGTTTCGTCAATGATGATATCCTAGCCAGTCCAAAATGACTCTTAAGATTCTTTATCTGACTTCAAGACAGCAATATTTTGATTATCACCGAAGTGGATCATGCTTACCACTGCACCACTGATACTGGTTTCGAGTAATGATCTAGAGTAACTGTTGTTGAGTAATTAATCCTAACGACTTGAGAAAAAACACTTCTAAAGCCCATGGGGTCCATTTAAGCCAAAAGTTTTGTGTTCCTCTCCTGTATTCCATCCAAACAGCATCTTCCAAACTTGATACTTTTATACAGATATTTTTTTAGTTCATTTCTTCATTTTTATCGTTTCTTGAGAACGATGGAGTACGCTAAATAGGATCCAAATTCAAGCCTGACACCTCATTAAGTACTTCATCTGTTCTGGTTGACGAATGGATTTAGAATCACACCATTCGACGGGTTGAGTCTCTCTCTTTATTTTTTTCCCTCTAACTACACATTAATATGCCCAGTTTCTGATATGCATTTGTTAACCTGGCCTATTTTGCAGTGCTAAGAGTAAAAATAGTTGTGAAAAAGCATTAACTTGAGAGTTCCCATTTATTTAAAAAAAGTTAAATGCAATGCAAGCTTTCAAAAGAAATTATAAATTGAAAAGACTGAAAAAACAATAACAATAACTCATTGTAGGAAGAAATCTTACACGAATACACGGGTTGGGTCCCACAGGCCCTAAGCCCTTCTGGCAGCCAAACGACAGATGATAAAATTAAGACAAATTAAAGAAAATATGTCTTTATTAAAGTTAGGAAGGTAGCAAAAAGCTAAAGAAATTAAAAAAAATATTTTAGAAAATACATCAAAAAAACGATTTGCCTGAGCCTCACAGACCCAGCCCGTTAACTGGAGGATTAAAAGCTTGTTAATCTAACCTATTTCCAGAATGACAGTCAAGACTAACAACAAAAAAAAAACAAAAATGAAGTGAAAAATCACAAATCCCTCGTAATCCACACACCACCCCACACATAAAAACAAAATTAAAAAGAACACACACACAACAACTAGCCGCACATTATATAAAAAAAAATAAAACGATAAGATATAAATTGAAAGCGAAACAAAAAAATAAACGGCAAAAACTTGAAGCTTACCACGAAAAATTCGGAACGCAGATGATCCACGTACCCTTTCGGAATCTACAATTATATATTTAGAAGTTGTATACGCTGGGAAAGTCCCCGTGGATCGGGGTGTACTCCACCCACATAAACAGTAAAATTATCGGTTAGAACGTCACAGAGGGCGCCTCTAGCGCTCGCCAGGGGCGCCGCCTATGCGGCATGCTCTGGGGGAACGCCTTCGGAGACGGTTAAGTATAGACTCGATGCCGACACTTGTTACTCTTCGTCTTCTTCTTCACCGTCCGTCTTCTTTTTCTTCTATAACAGTCAGAACCGACGATGGGTTTCTTAAAAAAGGGGAAAAGTCACGAGCCTCTAGATCCTATAGATATCCTATGCAAGATTATAAAAAATAAAATTTATTCGAAATAGTTTTATTTGGGAATTCATTGTCTTTATTAGGTAGGGTATTAAGCGAGTAAGCTTGAGGAGTACACGAGCTGCGGTTACTCTTTGTCTAACACGCGTTTAAATATCATACAGCACGGCTCTAACACGGCGCGCAAACGTTCGATATCCTGCGTCGTATTAATATATGTGCGTGGCACACGTTATAAATATGGCTCGTGTTGTGTTTAGTGGATTAACGTGACTATCTTAACGAGTTCAGACTTGTCGAATAAGTTCTCGAGAAAGTTAACAATCTATTTGAAACAACCGGGCGCATGACTCTCTCATTTTTTTTTGTCCGGTTCAGCCTTATAATTATAATAGTCTAGAATGGTCGGTAATTTCTCATGTTTGGAAGTTTAATTTTATTCAAAAAAGTTTCTCTTATTTAAGGTAGTTTCACTATTATGTCTATGGTTTAAGAAGTCAATTTCATAATTGACATTCTTAATCGTTTATAGGTTTTCTAGAGTAATAACTGTCAAATTGAAGCAATTTTCATTTTGATAGGTTTAACAGATGACTGTCACTACACGTTGACAGTTGTCAGAAATAATTTAAACGAAACACCTATCAAAACACAGAAAAAAAAAATAAGTAGATACTTTTTACAGCTTTTAGAAAAAGTACAGTGCCTGGAAGCGTTGACACGGAAAAAAATGACTATTTTCACTATTTGACAGGTGTTAGAAATATTTTGACAGCTACAAGTATCAAATTGTAACAATAATAACAATAAAATAAGCGTTGTTGTTCTTTGGCAATTTTTAAACAAAAAGTACGATGCTTACAGGCGTTGAAACTACTAAAAATATCTGTTATTACAATTTGACAGCTATTAGACGTATGTTGTCAGTTACAACCGTGAAATTGTAGGAAAATAGGTGCTTTTACACTTTGAGAGCGTTTCAAAAAAAGCAAAAAAGGGGTGCAAGTCCTGAAACTAGAAAATAATTATCGTTATGCTTTGACATCTGTCAGATATATTTTGACAGTTATACAAAAGCTATAGAATAGCTCCCTATAAACATAATAGGCTTTACAACTTCCCAGGTATTAAATGTATTTTTTGTTATAGTTGTTAAATCTAAAAAAATCCGTTTTTAATTATTTGACAGATATTAGAAATAGTATGACAGCTATAATATCTCAAATAACAATAACAATAAATGCAATGCTTTACAGTTTCATAGTTTCTAGAAAAAGTGCAATGGATTCAGATGTTGGAACTGTGAAAAATGTGTTTTTACAATTTGACAGCTGTTAGAGCCGTGTAATTGTAGGAAAAAGGTGCTTTTACACTTTGAGACGTTTCAAAAAAAAGCTATAGGGGGTGCTGAAACTGGAAAATAATTATCTTTATGCTTTGACATCTGTCAGAAATACATATTTTGACAGTTATACAAAAGCTATACGACATCTCTCTTTAAAAATAATAGGCTTTACAATTTATGAAGGGTGTCAAATGTATTTTTTGTTATAGTTAAATCTAAAAAAATCTGTTTTTATTATTTGACAGATATTAGAAATAGTATGACAGCTATGACATCCCAAACAACAATAACAATAAATGCAATGCTTTTGCGGTTTTACAGTTTCTAGAAACAGTACAACGGATTTAGATATTGGAACTGTGAAAAATGTCTGCTTTTACAATTATTTGACAGCTGTTAGAAATATTTTGACAGCCACAAGCATCAAATTGTAACAATAACAACAATAAAATAAGCGCTATTGTCGTTTGGCAATTTTTAGAAAAAAAGTACGATGCTTACTGGCGTTGAAACTGCTAAAAATATCTGTTATTACAATTTGACAGTTATTAGAAGTATATTGACAGTTACACACGTGTAATTGTAGGAAAATAGGTAGTTTTACACTTTAAGACGTTTCAAAAAAAGCTATAGGGGGTGCTGAAACTGGAAAATAATTATCTTTATGCTTTGACATCTGTCAGAAATACATATCTTGACAGTTATACAAAAGCTATACGACATCTCTCTTTAAAAATAATAAGCTTTACAATTTCTGAAGGGTGTCAAATGTATTTTTTGTTATAGTTAAATCTAAAAAAATCTGTTTTTATTATTTGACAGATATTAGAAATAGTATGATAGCTATGACATCCCAAACAACAATAACAATAAATGCAATGCTTTTGCAGTTTTACAGTTTCTAGAAACAGTACAACGGATTTAGATATTGGAACTGTGAAAAATGTCTGCTTTTACAATTATTTGACAGCTGTTAGAAATATTTTGACAGCTACAAGCATCAAATTGTAACAATAACAACAATAAAATAAGCGCTATTGTCGTTTGGCAATTTTTAGAAAAAAAGTACGATGCTTACTGGCGTTGAAACTGCTAAAAATATCTGTTATTACAATTTGACAGTTATTAGAAGTATATTGACAGTTACACACGTGTAATTGTAGGAAAATAGGTAGTTTTACACTTTGAGAGCGTTTCAAAAAAAGCTATAAGGGGTGCAAGTGCTGAAACTGGAAAATAATTATCTTTATACTTTGACATCTGTCAGAAATACTTTCACAGTTATATAGACAAATCGAAAAAAATCATAATTAGAGTAGGCTATGTGAATCGATTGTTACTTTAGCTACTTTCACATAATGACATTTATTCGTTGACATTTAATTTGAGGTCATAAGGGTTATAAACTAAAGTTAGAATAAAATGTCAAGTAATAAATAATGTCATTTATGTGACAGTGGTTTTAAAGCAACAATCAAAAACATTTACATAGCCTACCCTAATTATGTTTTTTTTTCGATGGCACATTACAAAAGCTTTACGATATTTCTCTATAAAAATAACAGTCGTTACAATTTCTGAAGGGTGTCAAATGTATTTTTTGTTATAGTTGTTAACTGTAAAAAAATCCCAAACAACAACAACAAGATTTGACAGTTTTGAAAAAACTTACAATGATTTCAACCCTATTTTTTCGATTGGTTTTGAAGTTTGGTTTGAAGAAATATCGAGAATAGCTCTAAACCGACTCTGAAATTCTGGAACGATGGTTGAGACTACTGAAACCGGAAACGAATATTCTACTTAACATCTTTTTTCAAAAACTGTTGACAGTTTCACATAATTATCTCTTCTAGATTGTTTCAGAATTCTACTATCTATGGTAGAGCCGATAAAGAGATACATTTGTTACAAGTTGGAACAAACCTAGAGCAACGTTGATCAATTTCCAAAAATGTCTAGAAAAGGAGGAGAAGAGAGGCCCTTTTTTCCGTTTTATTTTTCCTCGACTAGTTTTAAACATCATTTCACAGAACTCCAGAGCAAATCTAAAACAAAATTCTGAATTTTGAAAATGCGGGGCTGCGGTGAAGGATCACGCACGATACAGAAGTAAGAGGACACTAAACAACAATGCTTGAACGAGGTTTTTGATGATAATTAAAGAAAGGATACTCAGATTGATCAGATCATTATTTCTTTTTAATACCGTTAAAATAATACCCTTCTCGGCTTCTACACAAAACCTAACAATTTCCTCGATAACTCGCATCTCTCTAATACATTGCAACCCCCCCAAATAAGGGGCCGAACTTAATGTTACAGTTACTTAAAGTACTCGGTATATAATTTCGCAAATTAAAATCGCGTCTCGGACGTAGAAAAACCAAGGGAACCAGTGGTCCCCTTTCCTTATTTCCAGATCTATATTTAGGGCGGACTGAGTTGACCGCAGTGACTACCCGGTGATTTACTAAAATGTATAAAACTGTGTCGCGGCCCGCTACGGCACTAATTAAGGGTTCTGTTACACGGGGGCAACAATATACGGCGCCATGGGTGTACCCCGAAACGAAATCGCTTAAAATAAGGTGAATTTAATAATAATACTTTAAAGAAAAAAAGCCGAGATTTTTCGATATAATCGTGTATTAGATACAGATCTAATGACTATCGTATAGGTAAAGATATGGCTAAAATGACTCATATAAGCGTTAAGATAAGTCACGTAGTACGCCTGGAACTTTCTCGAATTGCAAGTGCGTTTAATACCTACATACTTACATAAACGAAAGCATGCTGTAGAGTTTTGTTCCCATGCTCCGATATATGTATAATAATAGCGTAACAATTTCGAGTTGTATGCGAAGAAAGAGAAGAAGAAAATCGACCGGGTTTTAAGCATGACTGCAGCTCTGATTACATTATAATAAGTACCCAGATGGATCGTTAAAGACGACTGAACGGCCAGTACAGTAGTCATTTGTCTGTTTTTTCAAGACACACCGAATGTTGCCCAGGAGACGTTTTAATTTCGATAAATGCCCGTTTTGCCCAAATGCTCACCGTTCAAGCACGGTTTTCTCACGGCCACCCTCATCATTGTGTACACCTATCGTACAGGGAAGGTTATATTTAGGTCCTTATTAAATTAATACTTGCGTAAATGAAGAGTAGTATCCATACGATTGCGGTATGTTGATGATATTTTAACATGTCTTACGATTTAGATTTTAATTCGTGGAAAAGTCTTCTCTACAATAATCTACACACAAAGCACGAACACCACACACCTTCTTCTGCATCACTATTTAAACAAAACGAAAGAACACAATTCGCGCGTTTGTGTTCACTCTCAGTCTCTTAATTATTAAAACATTTTTGACAGCTGTCAAATTATGAAACGGGTAATTTTTTTGAATGCTTAGAGGCATTTTGAACCTTTTAGAAAAAGTATAGTGCCTGGAAGCGTTGACACGGAAAAAAATGACTATTTTCACTATTTGACAGGTGTTAGAAATATTTTGACAGCTACAAGTATCAAATTGTAACAATAATAACAATAAAATAAGCGCTGTTGTTCTTTGGCAATTTTTAAACAAAAAGTACGATGCTTACAGGCGTTGAAACTGCAAAAAATATCTGTTATTACAATTTGACAGCTATTAGACGTATGTTGTCAGTTACAACCGTGAAATTGTAGGAAAATAGGTGCTTCTACACTTTGAGGGCATTTCAAAAAAAGCAAAAAAGGGGTGCAAGTCCTGAAACTAGAAAATAATTATCGTTATGGTTTGACATCTGTCAGATATATTTTGACAGTTATACAAAACGCGCGTTTGTGTTCACCCTCAGTCTCTTAATTATTAAAACATTTTTGACAGCTGTCAAATTATAAAACGGGTAATTTTTTTTGAATGCTTAGAGGCATTTTGAACCTTTTCCAAAAAGTGTCAAACTATAAAAGCAGCTACCTATTGCTTTATGATGTGGAAATGCTACATTGTAACTGTCAAAATACTTTTAATAACTGTAATAAATTGTAAAACTTCAACTACAAAACTGACTTCTTTTTGGTAGTTTCAATTTTGGATACAGAATGACATTGACATGAATAATTTAAAAAAATCTACACCTACAGGCTTAACGTCTGTCAAACTGTAGCTAAAGACAGATTTTTGACAACTAAATATTTGCACACTTTACCATTCCTTTTGAACACTTAAATCATAAAAGCACTGACACTTGTAACTGTCAAAATAGTTCTAATAGCTGTCAAATTACAAAAAGAATCATCTTTTGCAGTTTGAATACTTCCAGACGTTGTATTTTGGTCTAATAACTATCAACAACATTATTTAATTCCAATGGTTCTGTTTTATTTAATTCACTCCTCGCCAAATTTTTACAAAATTAAAATTTTGAATCCTGTTGCTTTTTAGCCGAACCGTTTTAGTTTACCGTGCAAAGTTGTTCGATTTGTTCCCATCAAATTTGATTAAAATTTGAATCGCTCTTTCGCTTGTTTTCGAAAATTGAAATTTCTAAGGCTGTTTCAAGCTGTTTTAAATATTTTATTCAAAATAATATTAAAAAGTAGCTGTTCTGATAATTCTGTCGCAAGAATGATTAAAAACTAGTCGAGAGAATGTGTTGTCAGTCGTGTTTTCATTTCCAATTAATTAAAATTTAAATAACTGTTTTGAACATTCTATCTAAAATAATATTAAAGTGATCAACCGTCCTCCTGTTTTGGAAATTTTAAAATTTTCTTAAGCCTATTCAACTTGTTTCCAGTTTTGATTAAATTTGGATAGGTAGTTCGAGAAATATGGTGAAATATTGTGATTTTACCCACCTTCCTCTCACTTGTTTTGGAAGATTGAAATTTATAAGACTATTCCAAGCTGTTTTGATCGTTTTATCCCAAATAATTCAATGTTTCAAAAAAATTGTAATCGAATCTTCTATCCATGTACCTAATAGAATCTTCTAGAAGATTCTATAACAAATGACACCGGCCCTGAAAGCCTACGGAATTACATTTAAAAATTGTTCTAGGTTGTAATATTATTTAGTTCAGCTGTATGCAAGATATAAATTTGAAATTATGAAACAATGTTAAGAACAACTAGAGCAATCTGGAACAATTTTCAAAATTTTGAATTTCTGAAAAGCGGCATCACTGAAATGTTGTTTTTCTTATTTATTTCACGAAGTATACTTGGAATACTACTTGGAATAATATATAACAAACCTAGAACAACCTGGAACAACTTTAAAAATTTTGAATTTCGAAAAAAAGGCGTTACTGAAATGTTGTTTTTTCTCAATTGTTTCATAAACTACACATGACAGAAGGCTCAAATTTTGGAACAATGTTCAGGACAACTCTCAAAATTTTGAATTTTTATTAATTATTTTATAAACTATTAACGTGAGCAGATCCAAATTTGAAAACAATGTTCAGAACAACTGTCAAAATTTCGAATTTTGAAGGAGGGGGGCTGACCAGAAAAACGATTTTTTCGATTTTCCTGGACAAATTTTTAATATTTTTCTGCAAAATTCTGGAACAATTTAGAACAAACCTAGAACAACCTGAAACAAATTTCAAAATTTTGAATTTTGCAAAGGCGGGGGAGGGGAGGAAGAGTGGGAGGCGTTTGCATCCAGTTCTTAAAAAGTCCTCAAGATTGTTCTAAGATCTCATCAAAATTGGGGGGTGGGAGAGGATGAGGAGAGGGCATGGAAAGCATTGCTTCGCCTTCCACCCTCTTCCTAAATTTAAAAAGTTATTTCCAAAAGTTGTTTAGTTTGGTTGGCCTAAATAGTGTTTTAAATGTTGTTTAAGATTTTGAAATCGGTACAGGAATAGTTTAAATTATACACTAAAAATGTTTTGCTCTCCTTCCGCCCCTCCCTTCCTCACTCTCTCCGCGGATTTTTATTGAAAAATAAGGTAAAGAAATAATTTGTAAAGAACAGGAAAAGATTGTTTTGAGAATTGAATTTTGAAGGTTCAATCTAAAATGACATTAAAAACCAGTCGAAAAACTGATTCATTAGCTAGCTCATTAAGATGAGACTTTTTTCGAAATTTTAAAAATCGTTTCAGCTTCTATCAGTTCAAATAATATGGCAAAAAAAAAGTTACTGCCACCCCATCCAGTTTTTCAAAATTTAAATTTTGAATGTAATTCCACTCAAAATAATATAAAAAATTAGCCGAAAGAAAAAATAATGCGCTTTTTTTTAGCCGTTCCACCCTTTTTCGAAATTTTAAAATTCGCTTAAGGTTGTTTCAGTTGTTTGATCAAAAGAATTGATCAAAATTCGGACAATACAAAAAATATGGTAAAAAAGTTATTAATACTTTATCCGCCTTCCTTTCGCTTTTTTTGGAGAATTGAAATTTTCAAGCTGTTCTGAATAATCCATCAAAAAAGAAGAGAAACCATTTTTTCGAAATTTTAAAATTTCCTTCAAGTTATTTCACTTGATTCGAGAGTTGGCTAAAATATTAATAGTTGAAAGGATGTGGTGAATGTTTCTCTACTTGTTTGGGAATTTGGAAAGGTGTTCCAAACATTTTATCCAAAATTATATTAAGAATTAGTAGAATTAGCGCATTAGCTCACTTGTCGCTCAGTTTTTCTGAAATTTAAAATTTGCTCTAGGTAGTACATTCTAACTTTTAATCTTAAATGAATCATTCTTTACCTCAATAAATTTGGCCTTTGTTTTGAGATTTTAAAAATTGTCCAAGATTGTCTCGGTTGTTCCAAAATTTGATCAAAACTTCTTATCAAAAAATAAAAATTTTTTTCTAAGAAATAACGGTTTTAAACGCCTTTGAAATGAAAGATCGAGTTATTATAATTGATGAAGTAATTGAGTCTTACAGGATCGTTATAGGTGTTCTCAGAAACTCATATTATATTAGCTTGTAACCTTTAACCGACATATTCAATAGAGTAAAATTGACAATACAATTCGTCTCGTCCTCTCATCTATAACAAACGTTAAACACCACCAAACAATATCACGCGGTAATCGGATATCCTAGAAACTAATACATCGATCTTCCATCTTGAAATACTTCGAAGTGTACGGTTTTCCGGGAAAAGCTCTACGGTCCATGTATCTTGAGCGATAAATGTCAACAATAAAGACATTACACATTATTATTCGGTGGTGATATTAAACCGCACACAGGTAAAAGAATGACTTCGGACGTGCATATGCAGCGGATAAGTCAAAGGAGAGAACGAAGAAGTATTCAGACTCTCTTTATATGTATCCGTTACTACGTGTGTATAAAATAAACCTTTCATGAACGCTTCACACTTCACGTGTATTGTTATGTTCCATATCGAAATGAAACGCTTAGAGGCGGTAACGACGAATCAAAAAACAAATACTGCATGAGAAGATTTAGAGACGTCTTCTTCTTCTTCTTCTTCATGGGGGATTTATTTCCATAGTACCGTTGATGATTGGTATTGAGATGGTTGCATGGAAGTGTAATGTGATTGTCTACATTCCAGTTGTGTGAATATTTTTTTTTATCGATTTGAATCGAAATAAAAATGGTGTTTGTATGCAGTTTAGTAGAATGTTATTTCTCATTGGTTCTAATTATTTGCTATCTATATGTTAGATAAGCTCTTTTAAAGGAGACTCCTCCTTTTTGTTTAATTTGGAGATACTCCCACTCGCTCTCTCGTCGATTATCCTAAGCGATAATGCATGTAAAATTTGCAAAATAAATATCGGTAAATGGTTTTGATCTCGTTTGCGGTTTGCTAGCTTTTGTTGTGATATTTTTAAACAATTTATCATTTCGAGAGACATTCTCAATTCTTTTAATTGTGAAATATTGTTTTATGGGGCCACACACTTGTACGAGGGCGATCTGAAATGTTTCCGGAATCGGAATACAGTTTTTCAAACGGCGCTCCAATCTCTTCAAGCCGTCGGAAAAGTAAGATGAAACGGCGATGATCTCCTCATTTGAGGCAAATCTCTTTCCTGCCAGCGATTTTTTCAGGTTTGGGAATAGGAAGAAGTCGGTGAGGGCTAGGTCTGGTGGATGAAAATCACACTGTGGAAATCCCAAAAAATGGTCACCATGACCTTTCAAGCCGATGAGACGGTCTTTGCTTTCTTCGGAGCTAATTCGCCGGGAAAAATTCATTGCTTCGACTGTTCCTTGGTCTCCGGTATGTAGTGGTGGATCAGGTGGTGTTCAAAACTATAGTCCTTTTCTAGATATTTTTGAAAATTGGACCACGTTCCTCTAGGCTTGTTCCAAATTGTAACAATTGTATCTCTTTACCGCCTCTTCGATAGAAAATAGAATTCTAAGACAATCTAGAAGAGATCTAGAATAATGTGAAACTGTCAAGAGTTTTTGGAAAATGCTGATAAGCAAAATTCTCGTTTCAAGTTTCAGTAGTCTCGACCATCGTTCCAGGATTTGGGGTCCAGAACTATTTTAGATATTTCTTCAAACTAATCTTCAAAACCAGTCGCAAAAATGGGAACAACATTATTTAATGTAGTCTTCAGGCTTTCACGGCAGCTGTTGATGGCTGCTCTTCGGTTCTCGGGTTCTCTGCCATGTAGAAAAGTTGTGGTACCTTGACGTTTCGATCATCTTGTCGTGATCTTTTTCAGAAGTGAAGAAGATCAACCAACATTATTTAATTCAGCCCTAAGATTTTCAAAATCGAACCTTCAAAAGTTCTAAACGAAATGGTGACAGAACTTTTTTATTTAACATACCTACAACAGACATAATTTCAAGGTATAGAGTCTAACATCAGAAATTTAGAAAACAATACTTAGGTACCTAAAATGAAATAAGATGCAAACTGGTACACATCATTACTACTCACAAAAACAAACACAATAACAAAAACAAAACCAATAAACCTAGCCCATTAATGCCATTAATACACCAAACCAAAAAATTCCTGAAAAAACATCCAGAAATTTACATTCTAAAAGTAGATAAATCATAACAAAACTGTTATGTTGTTTTTAGCCCATTTCATAAACCAAATCTTAGGTACTTACCACACAAATTTATGAAAAACCAAAAAAACCTTCAAATTCTTGAAACCAATCTTCAAAACCAGTCGAAAAAATAGGACCAGCATTATTTCATTCAGCCCTAAGATTTTCAAAATCAAACCTTCAACAGTTCTAACGAAATGGTGACAGAACTTTTTTTATTTAACCCACTCTCCGCCAAATTTTTACAAATTTGAAATTTTTAATGCTATTGCAGGTTGTTCAGAACATTTCATTCAAGATAATATTTTAAAAGTGGACGGACGAAGACAGGATAGACCTATTTTTTAACCGAACTGTCCTAGTTTACCATGCAAAGTTGTTCGACTTGTTCCTAAATTTGATTAAAATTTGAATCGCCCCCTCGCTTGTTTTCGAAAATAGAAATTCTTAAGGCCGTTTTGAACATTCTATCTAAAATAATATCAAAGTGTTGTCGAAAAATAACAGAAAAATCTTTTTTTTTGATCAGCCGTCTTTCCGCTTAGCAAATTTTAAAATTTTCTAGAGGCTATCCACTTATTCCCCGTTTTGATTAAAATTTGGATAGTTCGAGAAATATGGTGGGATATTAAGATTTTACCCCCCTTCCCCCACTTGTCTCGTAAGAGAAGTCATTGTCGTGATGGAAAAGCACTTTTTTTCTGCTCCAAACGAGGCCGTTTCTCCTTCAATACTGCATCGAATCGGGTATTGAGATGATCGTCCTTCCCTTCTGCAGATAGTCGATGAGGATCATACCTTTGGAATCCCAAAAAATGGTCACCATGATCTTTCCGACCGATGGAACGGTCTTTGCTTTCTCGATTTTCTCGACAGTTTCTTGGTTTTGTGGCGTCCACTGCGTGGATTTCGTCAGGCGTCCATTGCATGGTTTGTCACCTGTGCTTGTGCAGCCACGTTTGAAGTCGCTCACCCAATAGCTGATGGTCGAAAATGATGGAGTAGATCTGCCATGAACCTCTATAATTGTAAATAAGCGACTCATTTCACACCTCATGGCACAAAACATCATTCAAACGACACAATACGGTTTTCTAGCTGGCCCACCGAATTCTGCTTAAAAAAAAAGTTGGAGTGGGTTGGCGTACGAGGTCAAGAATTTGAGTGGTTATAAAGTAGAGTGTTAATGGTCTGTATAAGGACATAATGCAAGAATCTAAATCATCATTAGAAAATATATTCTGGGGAATCCCACAAGGATCCATAATAGGGCCAACGTTGTTTATGATTTACATATGTGATATGCCCGATATTCTTAAACAGCAAGGAAATGATGTTAATAGGGCTTCGAAAACAGCACCGTTGTCATCATACTTTCCACATTGGTGGAATTCAAACATTGAAGTAAAAAACGTTTAAGAAGCTAATTAATACGGCCAAAATCTCGTTCAATAGCAACTATATAGATTGCTCTATCAACAAATCTTCTGCTATGTGAAGGGTGATTGGTCGATCTTCATTATTTTTAAATCTATTGTTCGTGAATTCCTAATAAGGCTTTGAATACGTGACTTAGTCCTCGCAAATGCACGGATTGTTTAGGGTTCGAATCCCGGCAGATTAGTTTTATTTTTTATTTTTTTATCTCCAACAATAATGCTACAAATTCAATAACTACAAAAATTGATTTGAAGATTTTGAAGACTATAAAATCGATTTTTTGAGGATTTTGTAAATAATGAATAATTTTTACAATAATAAAAATGATCACGTGCTATTATATTATTCGATTTTTTATTGTTAATAACGACGAATCATTTGTCAAAATAAACAACAAAACTTTATCAAGATAAAAAAAAAATTAAATTCATTTCTCGGATTCGAACCCCAAACAATCTGTGCCTTACGTTATTAAGGCGTCCGTGAACGTCTGCGTTACGGCCACTTGCACTAACTTACGTGTTAAAAGCCTTATTGAAGGTGAATTCATGTTCAAATAGGTTTAAAAATCAATAATTTTTTTGGCTTATCTAAAATGACTTTCTTTGTCTATGATTGTGGAAATGTTCATTGTTAACCCAGTTATAATATTTCATAAATTTGGATGAATAGTTTAGGAGATAATATTCACCGAAAACCGATTTTACAAGAAAAAATTTTCCCTATGTCTCAGTCGGCCGTGGAAACCCTGTATGTTGGACAGGTTTAATTCTTTCCTGAATAAGCATAACATTGTTAGATAATCATAATGGCTTTCTTAAAAACAGATCTACACCGTATTGCAAAATATCGAAAGCCACAAGTCTGTAGTAGGAATATTTTGTGACCTACAGAAAGCTTTTGATTGCATTCAACATAGTAAACTCATAAATAAACTGCAACTTTATGGTATTATAGGTACTGCAGCAGAATGGTTCGCATCTTACCTCAAATGCCGAATGCAACTAGTTAAATTAAGATTTCTCAATCGTGCCAATGAGTTGGAAGTTATTAAATCATGTTGGCTACCTACTTATTGAGAATGGTGTATTCCAAGGATCAGTTCTGGGACCAATATTATTTCTTACAATATATGCTGATGATATTAGCCTGCTTATTGTCCCGAAAGCAAACCAGACGGAAGTTGAAAAGTTTGCTTCCCCCTATGTTAAGTTGTCCCCATAAAATCCGAGCACTCTGTATATATGTAGGTGAGCGTAAGAGTAAGAATAATAAACGCAACATTTTATTTATTTATAATACATATTCATGTTTAAGGACGTCCTTTTTTTGCTATTCAAACCTAGAGAGGTTATTCAGGTATACATTAGTATACAACCGTGGTTGGTATGAAATATTCATGGTCGTTGGTTAGGTCCACATCTTTCCCGGCGATATAATTTGTCAGTGTGACAACGCTTCTGTTCATATCTGCTGCGTATATATATAATATTGTCAACGGCGGTTATTTATTAGGCTATTTTACATATTTCCATACTAAATAAATATTTTATTCGAAGATGGAATACAGCACTATTACTGTGTGGGGAATGATTATACTCTGATCAACAACGAAACAAAATTATAATCAAATAATTACCATAAAGCTAATTATTATAAATTGCGATGAAATTACCGACTTATAAAAATAAATATTCGTTTTACTTTTATTAGGTGCAAAATTGTCGGTAATGAACCTGCTATGTTTCTCGGTCGTAAAACCCTTAACAGCATTAATTCGTTATGAATTTCATGTTACTTACATGTACGTATGAGAACGTGGTGTTAGATGATGGTACATTTATGGTATTATACTAACACAAAAGACATAATCCTGCGGCTATTTAAATTAAAAGGCGAAACAAGAATATCCTGCCAATTAGCGACGGTTAGTATCTTGTAGATGGTTCACAGTATACATACATACATTCCAAGACAATTATAGGTTCATATGTCAAAAATGTTAATATGAAAGTTAATGATGAAAATTGGCGTAACGTCTATAGATACACACCAAAGCAAACAATACACCAATCCTTATTAGGGCGTTATTGGCTGAAGCGATCAAAAGATTCAACATCATTTTATATTCCCTACTGAATAATTATAATATAGGGTCTTCCAATAAGACGTTTCATTTTGAATAGCCCGCCATTTTAACAGTTGTCACGACTCAGCCGGTAACTACTTGACAGATGACAAGTAAAAATTACACCATTAATAAAAATACGATGTACGCTTCAACAACGCATTGAAATTATTAAAATTCAAAACTAAAGCATTTTTCGATCGTCATGAAGCACCTTCTCGGTCAGCGATTGTGAAACTGGTGGAAAAAATTTGAGCTCTTGAGACAAGTTAAATGATGTGAAGAATCGAACTCGTGTACGTCGCTCAAGAACAAATGAGAATATTGCTGTTGTAGCCCATAGTATTGAGGAGAATCCAAGTTTGTCAATTTTTCATCGATCATTGGAATTGGGCATTCCACGAACGACATTGCACCGTATTTTGCTTAAAGACTTAGGTCTTAAGGTTTTTAAAGTTCAGTTAATACAACAACTCAAACCTACCGACCATCAACAACGTCGTGTCTTTTCTGATTAGGTCCTTGAAATGCATCAAACTGAGTGATGAAGGCCATTTTCACCTCGAAGGCTATATAAACAAGCAGAATTGTCGCATTTGGGACTCGGAAAACCCAAAAATGATTGTTGAAAAGCTTCTTCAATCTCAAGGTGTGACTGTTTGGTGCAGTTTTTGGTTTGACGGGGTCATTGGACCTTACTTTTTCGAAAATGAGGCCCTTTAAAAGTGGCTTAGACTTTTTTTCTTTGGGGCTACATGAAAGATAAGGTCTATGGCAATGATCCACAATCGATTCAAGACCTCAAAGATAGAATTCGTAACGATGATTTCGCTTAAATATACTAATTCTTTTTACATGTCAAAATGAAACTTCTTATTGGAAGACCCTGTACAACGCATAAGCTTCAGCCTAGGACCAGGCTCTCACTGTTGGCATTTCTTCAGCTGGCACAAGTGCCTCATGTATCTCATTGTATTTCTTGCTGTCTTTCTCTCTTTTCTCTATCTCTACCTTTTTAACTCTATTAGATTATGCTTATTGGGTATGCCCCTGTTGGTCGCCCCACCTATCACATGTTCTGGGGGCTCCTCCGTTCCGGAGTCCAAATAAGCATCGTCCTCTAACAATTTAAACCTCTTGAGGTAAATTTTAAAATTGCCACGACCTATAATAATCCAATTTGGTTGTAAATCTCTGATTAGGATTTTAGTCTATGCTGCTGAGGAGTCCCATATCTCCCATTTGTGCTGCCATCTCCTTATATCTGTCTCTTCTGTCCTTGAGCGTATCCCTTGTCTGCTTCTAGACAGGAATCAAGAGGGTGATTGCAGAGGTACCCAATATTACTTGCGCAGCCTTGGCAGACATTGTTCTGTATGCGCTAATTACTCGTAGGCGCGTTCGTCTCTAAAGGCGTTCTAAGATCTCCTTGGTTTTTTGTTTTTGATATTTAGTGCATTTGCCCAGGCAGTGTTTGCGGCTGCATTAACCTTCTAAGTATATATGTCATTCTCAAAGATAGGTGTCGCTGGGTCTGTTTTTAAAGCCACTCGAATAGTCAACAGTGTCTTTGAGCTTGCATTATCGAAATGTTTGTTCTCTTCATTGCAACCTATTGTTATATTGTGATTAGCCAGATCAGTTTAGACTGAAACCTGTATGAAGTTAACAGGTTTAGTTATGTTCCTTTGATATCCTTGTTCAGGCTTTGTTGGACAACGCATACGTACCAAAGAAGTAATTCATGTTTGAACTTTAGTCCTCCAAATCTCTTCATAGCTTGGAAATAGTACCGAGAAAAGTATTGATTCGTCTAAATATATTTTGGAATTAATTTCCACCACATTCAATACACTTCTCCATCCTCCGAAGCCAATCTTTAAGCCAGCTCTGCCAAGTTTCACTAGGGAATCAGATACACTCGTTATCCCAAGCCATCAGAACCTCAGCTTCATTTTCATATTTGAGAACAGTGCAAAATTCCAAGGAGCAAGGCCTGGACTTTAAGCAGGGTGGTGAAATCTCAGCCCTATAGTAGTCAAATATTAGTTGCAAACTTTGCAAGATGAGCTGGAACGTTGTCATGATGGAGGAACTAAGTGTCTGTTCATTCTTGAATTTGGCCGCAGCTTCTTCATCGATTTGATCACTTTAGACAGGCACTGTTCTGTGTACCACTTAGCTGTAATTGTTTTTTGTGTGTCCAAGAGAAGTGAGGAGGAGACTCAAAGTTTTGGGATTTGATTGGCATATTATAATAGTCTAACCAAGTCTCTTTACTTGTTAGGATGAATCAGCTAATCTATATAGCACGGAAGGCAACAAAGTTTCTTCACATGCAAACGATTATGAAGAATCGAACGAATTGCCGATGCATTTAGATCTAGGGTGTGCTCTATTTGCTGGTAGGGCATTTGCCTGTCTTTGTTCACCATTGACAGCAGTAATGTTTTCCTCTGTAAGCCAGGTTCATGGCATTTCCGCTCTTTCAATATCTTCTAGAGTTTTTTTGCTACTAGGTCCTCCTAGATTCAGAGGGAGGTTGGCAGAGATGCCCTTTTGGTAGTAGGATCACTGCTGCTACCTTCCACTCCGTTGGAAATTTTTATTGTTGAATATTATTGGAATAACGAAGTGTATGGGAGAAGATGATCAAGTTAAAGGACAAACAGAGGAAGGCCTTTGTTCATTATGGTAGTCACGTTCTGAACGTTTCGAGTATAAAACCCTCTGAATCTGGATGTGATGTTTTTGTGTGAAGGTGGTGGTAGTGAGAAAAAGGGGAGGGTGGAGATTATTGTTTACAGTGTTTAGTAAATTTCACATTTCATTCATCGAAGATCGTCAAGATCATTTGGGCCTTAACCCTAGGTAGGTCAAGACCGATTATCAAAGATGGGTTCAAAGATAGAGTTACTCTCTCCATCGTCTGTCTTGATATTGTGCCAGATTTGTGTGATATTTGACGGCTGAAGCATGAAGTTGTATTTGCTCTAATGATTGTTTTGAAGAACTTCCGATTCTTCAAGAGATAGCAAAGAGACGTGGATGAATAATTTTAGTTTTAAGGAGTAAGAGTTTTTTGACAAAGAAAAGACGTGAGAATTGATCATGCCGTGAGGAAGCCAGACATAGTTTTTTGAATATTTTATTAAAATGTTAATCGTCGGTCTAAGGTTCCTCCAAAATCAATCGCTGTTTGGCTCTAAGGGAGTGGAAAGCTTCCCAAAAGGTTTCGGTTTTAGTTTTGCTTCCTATCGATCAATTGTGATTTCCTTGCTTTTCGATGAGGTATAGATGGCCGTATTATCAACATAAATGGCGAAATGAACTTGCGATGTTTGGGAACAGGATACCAATGTCCAGTTTGTGTGGACTTGAAGATGGTAAACCTCTTAGTATTCCAACAAAGTAGAAAAATATCACTTCTTCATTGATGTACTTATGGGTTAGTCGCATAAAAGCAGAACATTGGAGAAGAATTTCTTGGCCATTACACTATCAAAAACCTCTTAACTATAATTAAAACATTACAAAAAATATTTCTGATTCATAGAATCACCAACAAACTCCTTGAATTTTCAACTTACAGTGATCGCGCTGTGAAGTTATTTGAAACATCACCAACCGTAAGCACTGCTAACTGAAATATTTCGAAAAATATTTGTAGTATGTTACGACTGGGGTCCGTTGTAGAGATGTCTCTTTTAAGGCACCATTGGGGTCTGCATAAATATCGAAACACCGAATACCGACAACAACATATACGTCTACGTACTGTTCGCAGAGGATACGATGATGATAAAGAAACGAGAAATAAAAAAGAAAGGACAACATCGGAATAAACGGAGACGATCCCGAAGCAAGGGCACGATGAAAAATTACGAGAAATTAGGGGGAATTCTACGATGTGAAAACAAACACTTAATAAAAACGCCAAAAACTACCCACTCCCATGTTTCACCTTGTGTATACATGTTTGCTAAAAAGTGAATGAGTAAGAGGGCAACCTGAGATTCTTATCTCTTTTTAATACAGTCTAACTTCGATTTTACGAACTAGAAAGCATAAAAATATAATTTAAAACATCTTCTTCGAAATGACCCACGACACACTTTTACTGTCGAATACTCTTAAAAAGATAGAGTTTAAGATTAAGATTAAGAAGTTATAATTTTCGTATATTTCACAATTTTACGTCGCCGATAAGAAAAAAAAAAGACTCAGCTTATTTTTATAACGATTGCAGTCCCGCAATATCCATATCCATACATCTCGATAAATATACACAGCAAATAACCTTCACCGGTTCAAACGTTGAAAACTTCGGTAAAACGGTTAACTTCACCGGGGCTCATGGGTTCCCACGATGGCTAGGCCTCCTACGTACCCTCGAGGCGTTTGCCAGACACGCGCTAATATCCGCCTGTATCAGCGGCCACGTTTTCGGGCCCCCTTCCCTCCTTCTCTCTCACTCTCGCACATCCAGATGGATCGGGACTGTTAACTGTTGCCGGCCGATCAAGAACGTCGTTGCTTGTAGTACAAGGTACGTGAAATCACGCAAGAAATTCTAAAAAGTACAACGCGCCGCAGCTCGCACAGATCTATACGTATGAACATTTAAACGTGCAGCTTGTTGCGAAAATAATGTCCCGTTTAAATTAAGCTTTTATGACGTTGATTTTTAGCATTTTATGTAATCGTAAGAGATGCATTAAGGTCACCTAGTTAGAGCGACACCTTCACGTGAGTGTCAAGACTTAGCCTGAAAATTTCCGATTTGGGCAAAGAGAGTCTCCCCCAAAAGTGATCTAGTAGCACAATTGACTTATTATCACTAGATTGAAGCCACAAACATGTGGATTACTTAGATCAGAATACTGGCACACCTATGGAAAATTGTGCAAAGAAATGTGTGCTAGTGCAAAATTTTTTAGGCCAATTTGGTTGACCTTATTTCTCCAAAAGATTTTTGAGAATTAGATAAATAGGAACCTTAGGAATTAAGATACTCTTTAGGGAAAAGAATTTGTTCTGGAAACGTTTATTGACAATGAAATTCATGCTTCAGATAGTCCACATGACATAGCAAAATTATAATATTGCTTGTCGAGACGTTGTGTCAAAGGGATAAAGTGAAGATGTTAAAGAGATCTTGATCGTTTTGAGGCCGATCATAACCTACAGGATACTGTCATGGTCTAGCATCGCCCAATGACCCATATGAAGACTCTTGAAGTACACCAAAACAGAATACTAAGAATAGGAGAGAATAGAGCACAGGAGCTCTGCGGTTTATACCAAACACCCAGTTATGATCCGACTTCCATCTCTTGTTTTTAAAAGATCATTTGACAGCGTTGGCTAGGAAGACACCTCCATGCTCACCACCAGCTCATGGAACTTGATCCAGATCGACCACCTCCTACAGTAAAAACCAGAAGAGTGATGAATCACTCACACACTCTAATAAGCCTTTCATTCAGAATAGAGGACTAAAAGAGCCATGCTCTAGTCTTAGAAGAGAAAAAATAGAAGCACCGAGATCTTGATCATGTGTGGGCAACTCAATCAAATCTTCTGATTCTTCTGGCATCATTAATGATTACCAGATTATCTAAGGTACCAAACGGTTTCTCAACTTCAAGTTTCTAGAAAAAAAAAGATAAAATTGAGAAAATCGTTTCTAGTTTCTAGTTTAGTGAGTGTTCATTATCAAATTTATTAGATCCTCTTTCTACTCGTTTAACTTTGTTGGAATAGGAAGTCTTATTCTGATCCATTAATTCCATTACACGGTTTAATGTGCTAAAATTTTTAGTTAGAACAACTTTTGTCGTTGTTTTCCTTTCAGGTCATTTTTTGCAGTAATGACCAATAAATAATCGTCCTACCAGGGCAGTTCAAGGTAGCAAAATTTCCAGATCTAAGAGAAGATTTAGGACTTGCCACGCAGATGTTTGCTGTGTCTAAGGTCCACGAATCCCTTCTTAACCAGGCCGTTTTTAATTTTTAGAAATCAGAGAGCCTGCTTTTCAGCCTACTTCAATACTGATATTTTGGCATCCGAAAACAAGCCTTCTGTGTTGGAAACCAGGTCAAAATTTTGATGTTAGAACCTGTTTCCTGGTCACCAAGTGACAATCAGCTCAAAACTCGGTAGTGTGGTTTCTGAAAACAGTCTGGGATGTATGAAAAAGTGCACCATCCCCTTGGCGGGGGGGGGCGGTGGAGAGGGAGGAAAGCTTTATTAGATCTCGTCCTGAGGCAGATCATAACCTACGGGGTATTGTCCTGGTTTAGCATCGCGTGCCGTTTTTAAAGGATCATTGGACAACTTTGGCCAAGAAGATACTGGGTAGGACAAGAACCTCAACCAACCCTCTAATAGTGCAGCTTATGGAAGTCGACCCAGATCGACAACCTCCTGGAGTAAAAAACAGAAGAGTGATGAGTGTAGCAAACTCCTGGAAGACTCACAACAAGAGATACAACCTCCCATGGTGGATAATATACACCTTCACACACTCTAGTAAGGCTTGAAGAGCCTTTCAATCAGAATAGAGGGCTAAAAGACCCACAGTCTAATCTTAGGAGAGAAAAATAGAGTCACCGAGATCTTGATCATGTCTGGTCAACTTAATTAAATCTTCTGATTCTTCTGGCAACAGTAATGATTACCAGATTATCTAAGGTACCAAACCGTTTCTCAAGTTCAACTTTCTAGAAAAAAAAATTATAAAACTGAACTTCCAGAAAACCGTTTCTACTTTTTAGTTTAGTTGGAGTTCAGGAATCGTGTCATAGGAAGCCTTATTTTGACCCATTAATTCCATTACTCGGTGCAAAAATCAGGTAGCTCCATTTTAGTGAACTATTGGGAATCATTAAAAAAGTGTTGGAGGTAGTGCTAGCTTTGCCAACACCTCGCTGTTGCACATAATGTATTCTATATCATAACAGGTAGCATAATAGGTAACTCCTTTCAATGTTCTGTATTCGTGTTAAGCTGTGGAACTGCCTGTTTCTTGCACCAATCTGTAGAGCACAGTTTTGAAAACCAAAATCTATGAAAAAGTCAAATTTTCCCAAAAGTGAAAGTATCTAGTTTTTGCACCCAGTCCTTCAACTGTTGTCGTTGTTTTTCTTTCAGGTCATTGTTGCACGAATGTTCAATAAAGACCAATCGTAGAGGAGGAGGAATCGTAGGAGGGCAGTTCAAGGTCGCAAAATTCCAGATCTAAGTGAAGATTTAGGACTTTCCGCACCACGCCAGTCCACCAAACCCTTCTTAACCAGGCTTTTTTTAGAGGATGGTGCAATTCTTTATACGTCCTCCACTGTCTTTTTAGAAATCAAAGAGCCTGCTTTACGGTCTATTTCAATACTGGTACTTTGGCATCTGAAAACAAGCCGTCTGTGTTGGAAATCAGGTCAAAATCTTGATGTTAGAACCTGTTTCCTCGACACCAGGTGACAATCAGCTCAAAACTAGGTACTGTGGTTTCTGAAAACAGTCTAGGGTGTACGAAAAAGTGCACCGCCCCCTAAGGGTCGAAGGAGGAGAGAGGGAAGGGGTTGGTAAGTTTTGTGATCGTGAACTGCGCTTATAGAAAGGTTGTTTATCCATTACCAAAGTAGTCTCTTTCTTATTGTTGGTATAGCCGAAACGATTTTGCTATCCTGGTCTCTTGATGCTGTTGCTACGTAAAAAGATTAATTTTGTGGTTCTGAGCGCACTAATTTCGTTCAGGTCCTTCTGCCTCTATGATCAACAATGTTTTGAGACTTCTGAATAGTTAAAAAGCCAGTTTCATCTAGGTTCTAGATCTTAAGAGGGTCGAAATTGTGCTTGTCAAGGAGTTTAGCGACATAATCACAAAATGTCTTTAGAAATCTACAGGACTCTTTATGTGGATGTGGTTTCAGGTTTTCTAAATGATAAATTGTTAATTTTTTAAGCCGTTGGAAAGACTATTTGCTTGAGTTACACCAGGAGCTAGATTTAGATTTAAATAAGGGTGATATTGCACTACGACCTATTGATCTATTGTGCCCCCTTGCATGAGCTGTAAGCTGCTGGAGTATGCCCGCTCTCAAAGCGCCCCATCCAGTCTAAGAGCTTTAATAAACTGCATTAGGTGTGATGGTTTCAGAGAAGGTATTTCTCCTTCCTCTATGACGTCTTTGCCGAAATAGTTAACTCGGGTTTCCATGATGGCGATGCAGTAAGATGTTGCTCTTCTGCTTTAGACCTATCTTTATCGTGTGTTCACTAAGGTGACAGGAAATCCTGTGAAGATGTGTAGTCTATTCCTGCTAAGTTCTAGCAAAGTATTTGCTCTGTGCTTGTTGTAGCTTCCAAAGAAGATCTTGGAATGTCTCAGATCAGGGAGATTCTCCCAGAGGGACGCTCTGAGCCTCTCTTCTCTGTCTTTAAGTTCCTTTTTGTAGGTGCTCATTCCTATACTATAGAACGGGGAGTTGTGACGGCCTTCTTTGCTAATGAATTAACTTCTTCGTTGCTTCTGATTCCAACATGTCCTGTTACCCAGCATAATGGCTGCTGTTTTTCGTGCCTAGGTTGTTTAATTTGTTAAGACAACAAAATATCCCTGCACTTGTCCTTTCGTCGATTTTGGAACCGTCCATCATGAGTTAATTATGCATTCTTTGAACTAGTTCAATTTATAGAAAGAGCGACATTAGTATCGGAACAGTTCGTACACACAACAAACTGTATATTATTCGCCCGGCAGATACTTTAAAGATAGATATAATTCCTCCACGAGCTTTATATATTTCAGCGTTTACACAGAACAAGGTGTAAATGTTAGGAACATGGAGATTTCAGATAGTGTAATATCATATTTAACTCATATCCACGCTATATTACCTTCTCCTTTGGCTTTCAATGGTCTTAGGCTGTTTGAACGTGAAATACCTAATAATTTAATTTTATGTAACCTTCCTTCTTTCCAGAAATGTACAGTATTATACAACCTATAATGTACAGTTAATGTTAAGTGTTATTAACTGGTTTGTACGTACACTGAGATTCAAAAAATTTACACCAAGCATTTTACCCCTAAACGATTTACCAAAACTTATACGAACTGATATTTTAGTAGATTTTGTTTTCTATCCATATAGTGTACATATCTCGGTGAAGCTAACTGTAGATTGATTCTAGAACAGCTAGAGTGGAAGAGGCAGATTAACGTGACTTAAGACAATTATCGTGCACTCTCGATGATCTTTTTCACAAACCGAATCGATGGTTATGTTACTGGAGATCTCGTGTTCCTTGATGGCATTATACCTCGTTTGAGAAACCATCTTTATGTCATGTGTACATGTTACCAATAAAGAAGAAAGTTATAGCGTACTATCGAAACTAATCGTTTTTTCAGTGGTCATTTTCCGATCAAACTATTGTATGCATTCTGTCATGATATTACTTGTCATCCACGCTTTGCTTTTTTTTCCATGACCGCTAACTTCCCTTGTTCAGGAGCCATGTTTGTACAATCTAATATAGTAAAGCGTTTCAAGATCATTTTTCTACCCTTTTTTTTTCAGGCAAATCTTGAATTAAAAATTTGGGCTCCTCAGCTTAATAAATGTCTGTTGTCCCATAGTTGTTTAATAGCTTTGGAATATTTTCTGTAAAATTTGCCACCACCACCAGACAAAGTACAGAACTTCTGGTGTTACCTATCCTTTCTGCAAAATTTGTCGTCTTCGATCTAATGATAAGTCCTGATACATGAATGTTTTAGCCTGGACTTTTAAGCAACCACGCATAAACTAGTTTATCAGTTCCCTGTATATTAAAGAATGTTTGTTCTTTTTTGTTTTTGGATTATAGGAAGTAATAACACCACGTTCACTACAACTAAATCTTAAGCAAAATCTCTATTATTAAGAACTGGCTAAATAATGTCCGCTTACGAGAAAAAAAATGGATATGAAGGGGGTGGATTATTGCAACAGTGTTCAAAACAACTAGAACAATTTGGAATTGCATTTTTTTTAATTGATGCACTAGATAACAAATCGGCCACACCACAACGCTTAATTCATTAATTCTGAACACGTGTTTCGAGAGCTCTTGTATCATCAACCGAATACTGAGCTGAGGAGAGCCTATGAGCTCTCGAAATAAGTGTCCCAAGTTAATGAATTAAACTCCACAGTTGAACCAGATCAAAAAATTATTTGTGTTAGACTTATTGTCTTTAATTTTTTATAATAATCTCGACCATCTGCTAACTTTTTTTTTTTTTTTTTTTGTCGGTGGAAATTCTTAATGGACACCATGTGCTTAGTTCTATCGTACATGGTAGTGTGGGACTCCCAGTCGGTGTGTGCAATAACTGGTATACCCACTAAAACCACCCTAAAACATCTCTCCTGGAGCATTTCATGGTACCGCCTGTTAGACATCTCCGTCATGAACGCCCCGAGTAGCCTACTGGTTTTTCTTTTTACGCTTTAATCTTTTTGCCTCTCATCGTTCTCTTTAGATTTCATGATTTCTTTCATCATTCCTTGCAGCGCTTTCCAATTTTTGGCAGAGTCTAGCATTGTATCGATCAGGTTTTCCGATGTTATCTCGTTCTTGATTTGTAGTGCTTCCTTGGTTTTTTCCCTTATTGTTTTCCATCTGGCGCAAGCGAATATGGCATGTTCTACCGTGTCACACTCCCCACAGTATATACAGTTGTCTTCTGCACGTTTACCTATCCTTTTTAGGTATGCCCTGAATGGTCCATGCCCGCTGAGAGCCTGCATAAGGTAAAAATCGATATTTCTATGCCCACATCTTGTCCACCTCTTCAGGTCTGGGATTAGGCGTTTAGTCCACTGTCCTTTAGTAGTGTTATTAGTCCATCTTTCTTGCCAGCTATGCAATGTTCGATCTTTTGCTTCCTTCAGTGATTCCCTTTTATCTTTGTCCAGAATGTATCTTCTTTCTTGTGCTAGGAGGTCTATTGGCGGAATCCCTGCTATTACTTGGGTTGCCACAGTGGAGACAGTTTTGTAGGCCGATGTTACTCTAAGGAGTATCCTCCGCTGCATCTTTTCCAGTAGGATACAGTTTCTTTTCACCCTGGTCGCGTGCTCCCATATTGTCGCCCCGTACAGCAATACAGAGTGTACCACTCCTGCAAGAATTGCCCTTTTGCTACTGCTAGGCCCTCTGATGCTAGGCATTAATCGCGTTAGTCGTCCTATTCTTTCTTCGGCTTTTCCAGTTATTTTCTCTAGGTGCACTCTGTAGCTACCTCGTGTGTCAAAGAATACCCCTAGATATTTAACGCTCCATCTCTTTTTCTCTTGTTAGTTATAATAAGCGCTTCAGTTTTTTCCGGTGCCAGCTCTAGCTCGTTTTCCTTCATCCATTTGTCTATTCGCTTTAAGTTTTCGTTCGTATTTCTGACAAGATCAATTTTATTTTCAGCCGTTACTAACAGTGCCAGGTCGTCTGCAAACCCTATGGCTTTGGCTTTCCCCATCAATTTTATTTTTAATACCTCGTCGTACAGGATGTTCCAAAGTGTTGGTCCAAGTACGGAGCCTTGCGGTACCCCTGCTTTCACTTCCAGTCTGTCCCTCTTCGTGATTTGTACGTATCTTCCTCTAAGATAGTCGGATATAATATTCATGAGATAGTTTGACACCTTCCTATCTTCTAACCTTTGTAGGATGAGACTCCAATTCGCAGTATTAAATGCATTCCTGACGTCTAATGTGATTAGGGCGTTCCACATCTTGCCTCGTTTTTCATGGAGGGTTTTTATTTGTTGCATTGCCTGCAGCGTCGATCTCCCTTTTCTGAAGCCGTACTGATGCTTCGCTAGTTCTCCCTTTTCCTCTATCTCGGCTTCCAGTCGCTTTCGTATTAAGGCCTCGTACAGTTTGCTGAGGGTATTTAAAAGACATAGCGGTCTGTAGGAGCTTGGTTTTTCCGGCTTGCTCTCCTTTGGTATTAAGATGACTTTGGCTACTTTCACACTCTTCCGGGAACCTTTGCGTTTTTAGGGGCTGGTTTATTACTTTTAGAAGCCATTCTCCGTGCGATCTGACAGTTTCTTTTATAACTTCTGGGGGATTCCGTCTATTCCAGGGGCTTTTCCTTGCTTCATTTGGTCAGTAGCATCTCTTAGTTCTGAGATAGTAAAGAGCGGTGCTACGTCTGTTTTCTTTTTGCGGTATTCTGTCTCTTTGCTAGGATATGGGAAGAGTTCCCTAACTATTTCTTTCTTTTGCCGATTTCTTTACGGTACTAAATTCTTTACTCCTTTGACGGCTAATCCATCTCCCCAGATATCTGTATTTAGCTCATTGCATAGGTTGTTCCAATGCTCCTTTTTTGATTTTCTTATCAGTTTCCGTAGCTCTTTTTTTTTTCGTTGTTGTAGTCCTCCCTCGCTCTTTGCCTTTCATCCTCTTTGGTGTTTCTTTGCATTCTTGTACAGTGTCTTCTACTGGCGGTACATTGCTGCCTTTGTTTATATATTTCTTCATTCCACCAATATGGTACGATTTTTCGCCTTTTTGGCCCTTCTATTTTGCTGTTTTCATAGGCTTCTTTCATGATTTCTGTACACATTTCATCTGCTAACTGTAGCAGCATTTGGTGTGCAAATCCGTCGAATAAAGACCGCATCCAGTAGAAGCCAACTGTTGAGAGTGGTAAGCTGTTTTCAAAATCAGATCAAAACCAAGTAAGTTGTTTTCAATACCAGCACTCTCCCCAGCATGGGAGGAGGAGGAGGGAGGGGAGGGGGAGATAAATATTAGAAACACTGGCAAGAAAAGCTGCTAAGGCTGGATTGCGTATATGCAGAAAATATTTACTTGTCATCTTTTCTGAGACAGTAGTGTTGTAAAGCATGTTTTTAGTATACTTGTATGGCGATTTAAAGTATTTTCAAGACCAATTGAGCTGAAACCCGAAACTATCGATAAAGTCATTAAAGTTTCTTGCAGTCTTCATAACTGGCAATGAAAAAACTACTCCAAACAGCTGCTTACCTCAACGAGAAGTAGGTACAGAGGATTTAGACACTGGGAAGATAACAGCTGACGTATGCTACAGAACTTATATCAACTGCTTTGGAATAATGATCTCATAGTTTGATACGTAATATAAGATTGAGCTATTCATACTTTAAACAACCCTTTTAATAAACGACCAAGCAAGGTGTTAATTACAATAAACCTAGAATTAAATCCTGTTCAAACAGGCAAAGGAAACAAACAGGAGTATCTATATACATACCTATTAGTTAGTTCTTAATCGCGGGTCTGTTTAATAATGGTAGCTAATTAAGAAAAACAGTAATCGAATAGGTTTAATAGACAGTTGTGAGATAATAGCCGGGTAATTAAACCGTTCGAACACAGATATTTAGATCAGCAAGGCGATGCACAACCATTATTATATCGAGTGTGTATGGTGTGTGAAGTTCTTCTTGGCTGAAGGGCTTGAATTTAAAATAGCAGTTGGGTCGCAGTAGCCGTGGAAGAAATTGTAGGTTTCCAACTATAAAGACACACAGGAGATAGTAGTGTAATACTACCATATTTAGTTTGTAGGTTTGGTTTTATTTTGTAGATTTTGTTGCGTTTCCAGTTTATATAATTGCTAAGTATAATTACTAATTTACTCACTATTATATCCTCCAATGATTATGCATGTAAATTATATACAAACACTTTCTTAATAGAATCAATTGAAGCATGTCTTTAATGAGAAAATAATACAGGAGAATTTAGTAATTGCTTTGCGCTCATGATTGTTAGACTAACAGACTAATTCACGTGTCAGCGTGAGAACCAATTATCTAGTATACAGTCAATTGTAAAATTATCCACACACACCTCTTGAAACTAAGGAGAATTACGTAGGTTTGGGTTCGTCTCTGCTTTGTTTTGCTATCTATTATTAGATTTGTTTTCTAAACTGGCTTTTTGGGCTTCTACAGAATGTTTTCGGCCAACAAGATGGATACTCCCAAGCAGCATCAAAGTATCGGTAACCGAGATCGGAACTTCAGACAAGTCGTTGTTACGTTAATATCACTGAAAAAACGAGTTTCTAGTTTTTCCTACTTTTATTTAAACTTTTTTGGTAATTATGTAGTCATTATTAATACAATTTGGAACTTAATAGTTTCAGTACTTCTAGGTAGCTTTTGAAGTTCCTGGAATGGGACTGTTACTATATAAAATAACTTTAAGGTGGCACAAACTTTAAAGTGATATTCAATAGTCCCTGTAACGTTATTTTGTTATTAATATTTCACTACAAAGTTTTTATTACTTTATGGTAGCGTTGAAAGTAACCACGACGTCGTTTCTACTTTTGAAATTCTTTTATGGAACTCTGTAGTAATATTTAAGGGGAAATTAATAATCTCGCTACTCACGAAAACTACTTGACAGTAATTTTTACTTCCCACTCTGCCAATACTACTTTGCAGTAATTTCTGTAAAATGCGCCATATTTACTGACAAAATGTAGGACACCATTACATTAATTTCGATTTCCTTATTGTACAACAATAACAGTATCAGTTATAAAGTAGCGATGACCACGCCGCTACGTCCTCGCCATTTAGTTGGAACGTAAGTGCGACGTAGCGGGGTAGTCATTTTTACGTAGCTATCACCTTCAAAATGTTCCCCATTTTGGTCGTTGGCACGTAACGGAAACGTGGCAATAACGTTCCCGTCATTAGTAACCACAACTTTACAATTCCCAACAACAGTCGCTGGGACGTAGCAACGACTAAAAATGCTGCTTGGGCTGGTTCTGGTAAAAAAGAATTATCCATCATGTTACCTCCTTCAAACTTGATCTCAAATTCGTATGGAATTCGAGCTTATTACATTAAAAAGCTCAATTTATATCCTGCATTTTGTAGTTAAAGAAGAGAATTAAAAAATGATCAGTTCCATCTCTGTTCAAACTAAAAAAAAAAACTCAGTAGCATCATATTTTCAGGTACACTTTCAATTTCTTAGACCCACACCATCCCATGAAGTAAGCAGATTAATCATTAGGAATTAGTAGGTGAATCAATGATGTAAATGATAAGGGATATTGAGAAAAAAAGAAAAAAACACATTTTGGTTTAGAAAATTCATACTAATTATTTCACTACTATTATTTTGACACCTATTTTGAAACAATTGAAAAGGATGATATCGTATTTAGTTTGTCCAATTCCTTTGACAAGAATTTTTCGAGAAAATGAATTCTCTAACGTAAAAGACAGGGACACTTTTCTGAAGTACTGAAGAAACAACTCCGTTTAATGTTCAAGAATGAAATGATGCTTTGAAATGTGTATTCTCCTATTGTACTTATTTGTGGACACCAGATTTATAGAAAAACTGTGTAATGTTTTGGAGCTGGAACTGGCTATAGTACTCAAGAACTTTATTTGCCAAAACTAGCATGGTTCACTGAAGGTAATCATTCATTCATTATTAATCAGATCATAATTCCAAAGCAGTTGATGTAAGTTCTGTAGCATACGTCAGCTGTTATCTTCCCAGTGCAGAAGACTGCAAGAAACCTAAACGACTTTCTCTAGTTTCGGGTTTCAGCTCAATTGGTCTTGAAAATAAACACTATACTGTCTCAGAAAAGATGACAATTAAATATTTTCTGCATATAACTAAGACAAATTTGACTGTAAGGCTTCAGAACACAAGTGATTCCCCTGGTCGAATTTACCAGTATTTCCAATATTTATCTCCTCACCCCCTCCTCTCATGCTCGGAAGAGTCCTGGTATTGAAAACAACTTACTTGATTTTGATCTGATTTTGAAAACAGTTTATCTGGTTTTCATTTGATTTTCAAACCAGGTCGAGGGTGTCCGTTGGCGATTGATCAGTCATCGCGTTGTCGTGTATTTTATCCAGCTTGTACAGAGCGTGCACATCAAGTGGTTGGGCCCGAAGGCACATAGAATATCTACTGGACTCTTTGGTCGCATCCAATAGATTTTAATCAATCATACGACTACCTATGCTGCTATGTAACCATTCTCAACAGTTGGTTTCTACTGGATGCGGTCTTTATTCGACGGATTTGTACACCAAATGCTGCTACAGTTAGCAGATGTTCGAGGTTATTATAAAAAATTAACGACAATCAGTCAAACAAAAATAATTTTTGATTTATTAGTTCAACTGTGGGCTTTAATTCATTAACTTGGGACACTTATTTCGAGAGCTCATGGGCTATCCTCAGCTTCGATATTCGGTTGATGATACAAGACCAAGAGCTCTCGAAACACGTGTTCAGAATTAATTAATTAAGCGTTGTGATGTTGCCGATTTGTTATCTTGTGCATCAATTAAAAAAAATGCAATTCTAGGTTGTTCTAGTTGTTTTGGACACTGTTGCCAAAACCGCCACCACCTTCCTTTATATCATTTTTTTTTCATAAGCGGACATCACTTATTGTTAGTCAGCACTCAATAATAGAGATTCTGCTTAAGAATTAGTTGTAGTGCAGAATTAATGAATTAAGCGTTGTGGTGTTGCCGATTTGTTATCTAGTGCATCAATTAAAAAAAATGCAATTCTGGGTTGTTCTAGTTGTTTTGGACACTGTTGCAATTACGCCACCACCTCCTTTATATCAATTTTTTTTTCTCATAAGCGGACATCACTTATTGTTAGTCAGCACTCAATAATAGAGATTCTGCTTAAGAATTAGTTGTAGTGCAGACTCAATGAATTAAGCGTTGTGGTGTTGCCGATTTGTTATCTAGTGCATCAATTTAAAAAAAATGCAATTCTGGGTTGTTCTAGTTGTTTTGGACACTTTTGCAATTAAGCCACCACCGCCCTTTATATCAATTTTTTTTCTCATAAGCGGACATCACTTATTGTTAGTCAGCACTCAATAATAGAGATTCCGCTAAAGAATTAGTTGTAGTGAACGTCAAAAAAAAACAAACATTCTTTAATGAACAGGGAACCGATAAACTAGCTTATGAGTGGTTGCTTAAAAGTCCAGGCTAAAAATATTCCTCTATCAGGACTTTATCATTAGATCGAAGACGAGAAACTTTGCAGAAAAGATAGGGAACACCAGGAGTTCTGTACTTTGTCTGGTGGTGGTGGCAAGTTTTACAGAAAATGTCCTCCAGTACTATTAAACAACTATGAGGTAACAGACATTTATTATGCTGATGAGTCCAAATTTTTAATTCAAGATTTGCCTGAAAAAAAAAGGATAGGAAATGGGTTTGAAACGCTTTACTATATTAGATTGTACAAACATCATGGATGGTGAACAAGAGAAGTTAGTGGTCATCGAAAGCCCTTGCAATTTATTCAAAAAAAAAAAAAAATAAAACTTGGATGACAAGTAATATCATGACAGAATGCATACTTTTGCAATTAAACCACCCACCATAACGAGACTCCGTTGTGGGGTTTATTTTTAGTGCATCAATTAAAAAAAATGCAATTCTATCTAGTTGTTTTGGACACAATAGTTTGATCGGAAAATGACCACTCAGAAAACGGATAATTCTATTATTTTCAGGCAGTGGTGAAGTCGATTCCCACCTGCTACCCAATAAGGCAGCTCAGCAAGGCGCTGCTAAACTAAAGGCCAATTAAGAGTGTTAGGGTGGGATATCTTAGAAGACTTCATTCATATAATTGGGCAAGAAATTTCGTATAGAACCATAAATGGATTTAAATATGAAATTGCGTTGATGAAGAATTAAGGGTTTGAGAGAGATGATCAACACAGATGATGATGTACATACATTGAATTTTGTTGAGCATTTAGTGGGAGATCGTCGACAAGCCGTTAATAAACGCCTAAGTCGTTCTATTGAACTAGTTTAAGAGGTAAGAGATAGTGTTGCCAAGAACCCACATGCGTCTTATCATCACCGAACTCAGCATTTTGGCGTCAGTGGAACCATCTTGCGACGCATTTTAAAGGATGATTTGCATTCGTTTTTGCATAAAGTGCAATTAATTCAAAGAATATTACCCCGACAAACCGTCAATGTCGTTTGGAATTCGGCCAAACAGTCGCTCGAATGGTTGATATTCAACCTGATTTTTGGAAGGAAATTTTGAGGTCCATTTTACACTCTCTGGTGGCATTGATAAGGAAAAATTGCAGCATTTTGGGGGAGTGGAGAATCCACGTGAGATCCATGAAACACCATTGACACCATGACCAAAAAGTGACCGTTTGGGCCGGCGTTTGCTCCAAAATCATCATCACGCCATTTTTCTTTAGAGTAGGTGGGCGAAATGCGTGAAAAACATCTGGACGGTTATTGGTTTTAACAAGACGGTGTGTCATGCCACACTGCCAACCAAACAATGCAGTTTCTGCAATGAAACGTGTGGTGTCGAAAAATGGCAACATTGACTCCAGATTTGACTCCTCCGAGCTTCTTTTTATGGGATTATTTGAAAAGTAAAGTATACGCCAACAAGTCGTAGTGAGCCAAAGTGATGGAAAACGCAGCAAAAAGGGCACATTTTGCTATCGTCAATAAAGATAAATTGTAAAGTATCAAATTAAATACATGCAACATGTTAGAAAAAAAGACATCAAATTCTGCTACAGGAATGTCTGCCCTGTAAAACTGCAAGTTGTGGTTAATACAATGGAATTCTATTCTGTATAGATATATACGACCAATTATTATGGCTTAAAGCGGAAAGGTAAGCAAAATAATGCCTACATTTTATTATAAAACTAGTTACGAGTTGCAATAGACTGAAATATGATATGCAATAAATATAGCAACGAAATGGTATAACCATCGAAGCTGTACAAGACATCTAATAATGAATACATACTTACATATTCACTGTACACAACTAGGCATTGTTACTAAGGCTACTTTGATCGGAGGTCAAGGGTCAACGTTGGGTCATGTACCTGCCCAGAGGGCTCACGAATCACAACGGACAAAATAACACGATACACACCTACATGGCAGGATAGTTCGGATATCGTTTGTTTAACTTCCCTTCCTTGCATTTTTATCTCCACTCTTACTTATTACATTTATTATTTATTTCGGATTCAAACGAGCTAATTTTTTCTCTCACATCGTTTCGTAAGTTAATTGCACGGGAGATAACAGTTTCGTGATTATAGTACGGCCCGATTCTCTTTACAGTACGGTAGATTTACTTTGGGGAATTTTTAATTTTTTTATAGCGGATAATACAGCCTACGGGAAGTCCCAGAGACTTGAGCTTCGTTTAAAACTGGTACGTGCCGAGATCGCGTTTCGGATAGTTTACGACTCAGTTACACCATTTTAAATGTTCATAACAATTTGTTACCTGCCGTATTTGTTAAAATAGCTCGCGGCTAATTAGAATATTACGTGTAACACGTGATATGGTTGGAACGATTTGTACAGTCGGTTAGTAAGTAAATGCCAATTTTTTTTTTTAATATTTTGCCGGTGGAATTTATGTATATTTATTAAGAGGGCCTAAAACAGAGCCTTGCGGAACCGCAATAGTAGGATCTATCTAATATGACATCATCACTTCTTGAAGTTATAGAAAAAAATATTTGTGAGCAGCATGGCTTTATAAAATCGAGAACTACAAAAACAGCTATTATATAATTTATAAACATGTTCTACAATAAAATTAATAACGGTGAAAAATGTATAGCCATTTGTATGGATCTTAGTAAAGCAATTGATTTAGTGAACCATGATATACTATTTCGTAAACTAAACGCTTGTTGAATACGGGGTAGTGTACTAGATTGGCTGATGTCATATGTGTCAAACAGATTTCAGATGGTTCAAATACAATGAGAGTTATCCAGCAGAATGGAAATTACAAGAGGAGTTCCGCAAGGGTCACTAATTGGGCCTCTATTATTTATTATTTTTTTTAATGATGATTTTTCCAAGAATGATTTACTCGTTCAGGTCTAGAGTATTCTGAATAAGTTCGACAATGGTATCAACAGCAATGCGAGGCGATAAAAACTAAATTTTTCGTCAAAATACGCAATAACAAATTCCTAAATCATTTTTTTTTAAATTTGTCTAATTAATTTGAATTGGGTACTTAGTTTCAGACTGACTTCCGTAACTATTAATAAAAATCGCTTATCTTGCTTGAAATCAAACTGCAATGGTATTTTTGATTCTCGCGGTGTTTTAATTTGTAAACACTTTAAGTTGTGTTCAATGGCGTTTTTGTGATTATCAAGCGATAATCAAAAAACTAAATTAAAATAAAAATCGCCTAAATTTATGACGGTCAAACCGCGCATCTGTTAATCGAAAATGATTAGGTCCATTGTCACAGTTCAACATGACTTATTTTTAATTTGGCTAAACTTTCGATAGAAACCAATTGTTTATTTGTCTAATTAAAACATTCGTATGATCTGATCTGTTTCAAAAAATGTCACCGATTTCTCAATTTATTAAATCTAAGATCACAACTTTGATAGTTAGCTCTCCTGGTTTGCCCAATTTATTTTTGATTACAATCAAAATTGCGACCATCGACCCTTAATCTTTTTAATTAAAGGATTGAAATTTGGTTTACTCGCCAAGTGTTTTCTAAAATAGTTTTGAATGCATAGTATTTCTAAAAATTGAAAATCAAGAAAACCGAAAACAACAGATCACTTTGTAATTAGAAATAAAAAGATAAAATTTTTGGAATTAAATCAATTTGAAAGTCCTTTTGAATTGGAAATCACAATGTGTTTAAAATTATCAACTTGTTTGCCATCGTAAGCCTTGCCTCAACTCATTTATTGTTTTCAAAATTTTTTTGATATTTAACCCTAAAGATAAAATACAACCTCTAGAAAAGTCAGGTATTTAATATTGAAGTTTCCCTTTATCACTAAAGGTTTGCCAATTGTTTCGGCAATTGACTAAAGATAAAATACAACCTCTAGAAAAGTAAGGTATTTCCAAATCAATTGACCAATGAATTTAATAATTGGCCAAACAGCAAAATAATTTGAAAATATTTCATAATTTAAAGATTTACTTTCCCACCGATTACATAAAAATTCTTCAAAATAGTTTTTGCAGGAATAAGTATTGCTTAACTGACATCTGTCAAACAATTTTTCAATTGATATAAATGGTGTGGGTGTTTTTCGACCTGAGTTTTATTTCTGAAAAGTTTTCTGTTGAATTTCTAGGGTTTGGTTGTTGTGTCTGGTTAGTATTTTTCACCAACATATCTTTAGATTTGTTGGTTACTATTATCCAAGAAAAATGGGAATTCATTTCTCCTAACACTGATCTATCGAAAACATCCTTTCTGAAATTAATTTAATTTATTTTCAACAACATTTATTTCTCTTTTAACAATAATTTCTATCAACAATTGTTTGGTACACCGATTGGATCTCCTATTAGTCCTATTTTGGCTTTGGTTGTCATGGACCATTTACTTGATGTGGTCCTACCACGTTTACCATTTACCTTGCCTTTCATATACAAATACGTAGATGACATTATTTGTTCTGTTCCTGTTCACTCGATCGACTCGGGGGCGCCCTAAAGGCAATGCTACCCTTCGCTATTTGCTTTAATATCTCCAAAACTATAAGACATATCCAAAAAAAAGTTACAAGACAAATATATAACTGTTTTATGAGTACTAAAAGATAGCGATTGGGGGTGGAGGTTGTTTCTGGAAAACAAGAACTATAACAGGCAAACTTTTGGAGGTATTAAAGCAAATAGCGAAAGGTAGCGTTGGCTTTAGGGCGCTCCACCCCCGAAAACGGGCGATTTAGCATCTATATAAGTTACCATTGTTCTTACACTGCATCAGTCTACAAACCCACCAAATTTCATTTAAATCGGTTACCACCACTTGCCTGTGTTTCCTTGTTCGTCTTACGTACTTTTCCTGGATACCAGAGTTTAATACAGCCAGAATACAATTGGTATACAAAACATTGAAGATATCAAAATTATTTTTTCCAACTATTCAAAAAATGGATACGATTATAGTTATTGCACAGCTGAGAATAAGATCATCTTGTCTAATTTGAAAAAAATTGGTTGACTATTGGGTAAAACTGGTTTTCGTGATCGTATCAAAGATAAGACAAACCCTCAAACCTATTGCTGGATACCAGAGTTTCTTTGGCAGAAACCTATTGGTAGGTAGCTAAATTATTTTTCCAACCATCCAAAAAATTGATTTTGATGAAAAATCATCCATTTTGAATATTGAGAGTAATTATAAAAATAGACTTTTTCTAGAAATGATATACAGTACGGTCGACCGTCCTAGGGTCAGTCGATGTCATCCGAAAGCGTATGGAATAAACCACAGACGCGTTCAGTAAGAAACGTAATGCCATGATGCAATGATATAAAGTGTAATTCTTATGGAAATAAAAACAATTTTAAAAAGAGATAAATATTCTCGAGCTGATCTTAACAGTATGAAAATACTACTAAATATATTCCTTTCAAAAAGAAAAGTCCTTTCACAAATAATATAAATTGCTTTAGAAAAAGTTATTTTATTTATTGTTTAAAATGGTAAAAAAAAAAACAAGGTTCTATGGAAAATCAGGATAAAGGGAAACTTAAGACAATAAATTCTCAAAACGATCTCCAAACTGAAATGAACAATTCAGAACAACAATACATAGTAGTACACAGTAAATCCATACAAAAGAGCGATACTGTCAAATTGACAGCAACAGTTTGAATTTTGATGAACGCTTCTTTGGTGTTTTGCATAGGTACCTGTTTGGATGACATCGACTGACCCTAGGGCGGTCGACCGTACTGTATATTAACAAACATGGGAACTGTGTTAATTTTAAATCTGACACTGATCAGTTGAGTTCTATTTACTGTAAGATTTTATCAAATTTCATCAGACACCACAACTTTGATTAATTATTCGGGACACGTGTTTCGAAAACGCATGGGTTCTCATCATCAACCGAATACTGAATGAATAAATAAAATTAAAAAGCTATCATTCTAAACATCCTCCTTTTCTCTTTGTTTAGAATGATAGTTTTTTAATTTTATTTATTCATTCGGTATTCGGTTGATGATGAGAACCCATGCGTTTTAGAAACACGTGTCCCGAATAATTAATCAAAGTTGTGGTGTGTTGTGATACCGATGTTTATTGTTTATTACGAGCCCACAGTCCTTGAAATCACTCAAATTTCATCCAATATCCAATTCTAATTTCCCTTCTATTACGATAGACTTTTTGACTGATCCTCGTACTTTTCTCTTTTCCTTTATCTTATTTGCCCACTGTATATTACAGCTCTAAATCAATTGAGGTTATATTGACTTAATTCCGTTTATTCATCGACAGCAACATGTGACTTCAACGTTGCTTATTGGTTATTATATTTTAATTAAGTACAATTTTTATCAATATTTTAAAATGTTTGCAATCTTGCCGTGTTTCCTGCTCACGTTGATGGAATTCATATTTTATTGACCGATTTTGTAACGATCCACTCTGTTAATTTTCACGTTCTTATGTTTTACCATTGTAGTTCTCCTGATGAAGCAGAAAAATTGTAATATTGAGAAATTAATAAATGTATCAGTAGTTTGACCTTTTTTAAATTGATTATTATTATTATTATGAACGTTAGTTTCAAGTCAAATCTTCGGTGTAGTTCTCCCAACCCCCACCCTTCCGCCCCTAGTTAATTCTTTGACTCTAAATTTAATTAAACGATACATTATAAAGGTCGTTTCTTTAAATATTGTTTAGTTTGACCAATTATTACTATAATAATACTATAATAAAAGTAGTGTTTGTTGTTTCTGTCGAATTAATTTGATGAAATCGTAATCGTTAAACGAATTTGGATGGATGGAATCCTGTTTGTTTTTTTTTGGTCAGATTTTTTTTTAATTACATAAAAATAAGCCGACAACAAATAAGTACGGACAACAATTCGTTAATTTAAATTTAACACAGTCGTGGTAAATTAAAATTAGTAACACTAATCAAGCAAAATTTTATAGGTAAGCGTTCGTACGGCCGAAAAGGGATATACGTGAACGGAACGATTGCGGGTCGAGGAAGAACACCCGCTGTTAACCCAACGAAAAAAGATCAGCCGGGTCTTAATTGGCACAATATTTCTCGACGGCGCATCATTAAAAGGTCACCGGAAAATGTGATGAGGTGAAAAAATAAAGATCGAGAAACAAACTATTGTGCGGAAAAAACGTCCTTAAAGTTTCGATTTTATTAATGACGGCGGTGGCAGGTCCCTGATTGGTTCTGATGGTACACCGCTACGACGTTGAAAACCGAAAAGGTATATTAAGAAGGTACTGGATTCCAGCAGGGTCCAAAACTAATAATAATTGTTTTCGATTCAAGCGAAACACTGGGCTAGTATTATATTCAGGCTGCTACTCATACTGCGCCCTCATTTACTGTCATTAATTTTAATAAAGAAGATTTTTACCGATGTTTTCAAGTAAAAATTGGAGCTCATCTTATTAAAGTGGTTTACCGGTTCGATGGAAGGAATTGAGGAAGCAAGCACGTGAAATAAATTCTTGGAAAGATATCAGTATGAAACAATTTAAATCGATAGGTAATCACAATTTCATTAAAAACTCCATTTTTGAAGGTTTCAATAAAGTAAACAATTCATTAATGGATTTTATCCAATTCGACGGATACAACGCCAGCATCAATTACGGCAAATCTTTCGAAATATCTTTTTTATTCGGTCGTTTTTTACAGGGGGAAGCCTCGGGCGTCCAATAGCGGTCCCTCGTATCGATACATACAGCCAGCCATCGAAAAGGTCATCTACTAGGCGCGAGGGGCTTGGCAGCAGCCCGGGTTATTTTGAATTTATGACAGATATTAGAAGCTGTCGCCAGTGTCATATGTACATGAGCGCAATGACTTATGGGAGCGGCGATTCACGTGCTGGGAATGCCCCCTTCTGGGTATTCGGTGGACCACCCGTCGTCCTCTGTCACCGGATAAAGTCTGTCAACACAACACACACAACGAGTACAAAATAAAAACGGATAAACGAATTCCACCGGACGATGAGGATTTGATTGTATTCGATATATCTGTTATATACACGCGGTCCATTCCAAAAATGTTTTTATATTACACTGCGTTTGCAGTTTTATTTGTAAATCTGCCTTTCTGGCTACTCAGCGATGTGGAAGATCACTGGGATTCAGGGTTCAATTCTCCGAGGGTACAGTGCCATTTTTCTATAAGAATTGTATTTGATCTACCAATCTCTATTAGGAGTGATTAAGAGTGCAGCACTATAAACGGCGAGGTAGACAAAGTCTTTCTGAGTTGTTTCAGGCTTTCAAGAAGTTTTTTCTGAATTCTGTGTTGGCGTTTGACTGAATATGCTACAAGAAGATTAAGATTCCATGTTTTGGAGTAAATAATTTTGGTTTAAATCTATCTGATTGGACGTCAAAAATCATTGCGTTAATAGGCTAAATGCCTCAAACATGCACGTTTCTTGAAAAATTTAAATCAAGCGCAGGAGGTTAGCTTAGAAGTCTCTCGTAAAGTGTCTTGATTTGATCTTAGACTCAAGGCTGATTTTCCCAGACATTATTTCAGCACTATCACCTCCAAATTTGAACGGGTAGGGTTCGCTCATTTGGCGTTTTTAATCGTGAAATAATCACAAACAACTCTATAAGATCCACTTAATTTCCGTGGAAGACAATCATAAATAAACAACGGGAGGAAGGGGGTGAGGAAGCATTCAATTAAATGAGATTATTTTATCGATTTCAGTTTTGAAACTTTTATTTTTTAAAGTGAATGTTTGGCCCAAGTTTTGTTAATAAACTACGACATCTTGACTAGAAATCTGCTTGCCCAAAACCAACAGCCCTCCTCTCCCCTTCCATTTTTTTTGGAAATTTTGAAAATTGTTTCAAGTTGTGTCTTCCACATTCTTCCGAAGTTTTCCAAAATAACATTAAAAACCTGTCGAAAAAAGAAAAAAACAATTTTAACGGCCAGCCTTCCACCCCCCAACCCCTCCAACCCTTATTTCTTGGAAACAGACATTTTGGGAGTTGTTCGAGATTGTTCTAGACGTTTCGAAGAATGCTCCGTAATATTAGCCTTGTACTATTCGTACTAATAACGTAGAACAAACTTAGAACAATTTGAAACAATTTTGAAAATTTCGAACTTCAAAACAGGGGGAGGGGCAGGAGGGAAGGGTGGCCAACTTCAGAGGACGGAAAATGTATGTTTAACCCTTCAGTCCTCTACCCCCTTCTTACGAAACTAGAAATTTTAAAAGTTGTTTCAGATTGCTCTAGTTGTGTGTTGGGAACATTGTTCCAAAATCATAGCTTTCTACAACATGTCCAAGTTGTTTCTTCCACATTATTCCAGAGCTTTGCAGAACAACATTAAAAAACTAACTAACTCATTTTCTTTTTTGAAACTAGTTTGGAAAGTTGTTCCAGGTTGTTCTAATTGTGTTCTGAACATTGTTCCAAAATCATAGCCCTCTACTAGCTGTTGTAGCTCATGAAATAATTGGGAAAACATCTCTCTTTTAATAGAAAGTTCAAATTTTGGAACAATATAGAAGAAACAGAACAACTTAAAATAATTTTGAAAATTTCGAACTTCAAAAGGGTGATGGGAGGAGGGAAGGGTGGCCAATTTCAGACAGTCGAATATGCATATTTAACCATTCACTCCTCCACCCCTCTCTTTCGAAAATAGACATTTTGAAAGTTGTTTCAGGTTGCTCTAGTTGTGTGTTCTGAACATTGTTCCAAAATCATAGCCTTCTACTAGCTATTGTAGCTCATGAAATAATTGGAAAAACGAAAATGAAAATTTTGAAAGTTCTTACAGGTGGTTGTTCTTGTTGGACAGGCTGATTAGCGGAATTTTGTTTTTTTTTTCTGAATTATTTCACTTAGTATCATATAACATAATAAAAAGTTCAAAATTTGGAACAATATAGAACAAACTTAGAACAGCTTGAAAAAATTTTCAAAATTTTGGAACTTCAAAACGGAGAGGGTACGATGGGAAGGTGGCCAACTTCAGACAACGGGAAATGGATATTTAACCCTTATTCAGCCCTTCAGCCCCTCTCTTTCGAAACTAGAAATTTGGAAAAGTTCTTTCAGGTTGTTCTAGTCGTGTTTTGAACTTTGTTCCAAAATCATAGCCCTTCTACCAATATGTCCAAATTGTTTCTTCCACATTCTTCCGGAGCTTTGCAACTGTCGCAGAAAGAAACCGTAAAATGCAATTTTTACGGTCAGCCTTCTATCCTCTGTCTCCCTTTTTTTTCGAAACTAGAAATTTTGAAAGTTGTTCTAGTTTGTTTTAATTGTGTTCTGAACATTGTTCCAAAATCCTAGCGTTCCACTAGCTACTGTAGCTCATGAAATAATTCGGAAAACGTCTCCCTTTTTTTTGAAAATGAAAATTTTGAAAGTTCTTACAGGTGGTTGTTCTGGTTGGACAAGCTGGCGAAAATAGAAATTTAGTTGTTTCAGGAATTTTGTTTTTTTCCAAAATGAATTATTTCGGAGCTTTGCAAGTCGAAAAAAGAAACCGTAAAACATTTTTACGGTCAATCCTCTCTCTCCTTTTCTTTTTCAAAACTAGAAATTTTGAAAGTTGTTCTAGTTTGTTTTAATTGTGTTCTGAACATTGTTCCAAAATTAGCGGAAGAAAACGTCTCCCTTTTTTGAAAATAAACAATTTTGGACAAGCTGGCTAGCGGAATTTTGTTTTTTTTGAAATTTCAAAAGGGAAATGGGAGGAGGGAAGGTGGCCAACTTCAGACAATCGAATATGCATATTTAACCCTTCGCTCCTCCACCCGTCTCTTTCGAAAATAGAAATTTTGAAAGTTGTTTCAGGGTGCTCTACTTGTGTGTTCTGAACATTGTTCCAAAATCATAGCCTTCTACCATATGTCCAAGTTGTTTCTTCCACATTCTTCCGGAGCTTTCCAAAATAACATAAAAAAACTGTCCAAAAACGAAAACGTAAAATACAATTTTTACGGTCAGCCTTCCACCTTTCACCCTCCCTCTCCCTCCTACCCTTTCTTTTTCGAAATTGAAATTTTGAAAGTTGTTCCAGTTGGTTCTAATTGTGTTTTGAACATTGTTCCAAAATCATAGCCCTCTACTAGCTGTTGTAGCTCATGAAATAATTGGGAAAACGTCTCTCTTTTTTTTTTGAAAATGAAAATTTTTAAAGTTCTTGCAGGTGGTTGTTCTTGTTGGACAAGCTAGTTAGCTGAATTTTGTTTTTTTCTAAGTTTTCTGAGAGCAATTTTCAAAATTTCGAACTTCAAAAGGAGGGGGTGGCCAACTTCAGAAAACGGAAAATGCATACCTATTTAACCCTTCAGTCCTTCGTCTCTCTTTCGAAAATCATAACCTTCTACCATGATATAATTGGGAAAACGCCACCTTTGTTTGAAATTCAAAATCCTGAAAGTTGTTCCAGTTTGATCTTGTTGTGAAAGGTGGTTAGAAAATTGTTGTTTTTTTCTGAATTTCATCACATAGTATACATAATAGAAAGCTAAAATCATGAAATAGTTGAGGGTGACCAGAACTTCGGAATAATATTAAACAAAATTGGAATTTTGCAGGGAAGAGGCGGGGGATAGAGGGAATTAACTGTGCATCGAAGATATTTATTAGAAGCATTCATAGGAAAAAATTGGCATTTTGGAGTACTGCAGGGATCCATTTTAGGACCTCATTTTTTGTGGAAATCGAATCAAACAAGAACAATTATCACAACGCATAGATTTCAAGTCGCATAACGCTTGACCAAGTTTTCTGTCTCGTTCTATAAACAGATCACAGTCTGAATTACTTTCAGAGTATCCCTCATATATTTTTCGTAATCAGCGGGTGTCCCCCGCTGGTCCACACTGTGTGCCGTGTCTCTATACCATTTGGTAACTTGGTCTCCCTCGCGGTTGATTTTATTAGTAAGAAATTAAATATATGCAGCGATCCTGAAGCGAGGCTCTGAGTTTTATAAATATAAATATATACAGTAGATATTTTTATGGTTGGTAATTTTTCGTCGACGGACTTAATACCGGAGCTTAATGTCAAAATATGGTAGTCGCTTGTAGAGAGAGAATAAAATAAAAACAGTTGATAACGATGGAAAGATATATATGTGTTCGTATGCGTATAATCGATGGAAGATTTCGAATTAAATAAAATACGATAGCCTATGTCATTTATTCATGTATAATTGCTTCGTGTTGTGGTAAGTAATGGTGTACGTAATAAATATGAGTTGTCATCGGAGAATAATTAATATAACGTACAATAATATTAATAATGTTTAGATTGGACATTTATCATATCCAGTGGTGAAAACCAGAAATGTTTTTATTTCATTTATTGATATTGATGAGCGTGATCAGGTCTCCTTTAAGCCCCCTATCAAATATGTATGGCGTATAAGTTTGAAATAATTTATATTAATGGATATATGTAAATATTTTTAAGAAGTAGATTCTCTTAATTCGATAATCTTAGGCTTTAAAAGGGAGGATTTGAAGTTTCAGGAAACTTTTTATGAGCATAACCAAGGCTGACCTTTTCACTTTTCAATTGAAATATTGTGGCAACTGATCAGAAATGCTGTGGAAATGTCAGGGATATTGTGTTTGAAACCATCGAGGCAACCTTTGCTCTCATATGACAATGTGGGAGCTATCTCTCTCTTTCGAACTGGATTTCGTATACATGACAGTGTTGTCTCTGTATTGGGATAATTTGGCCTTCATTGATCACCATCCCCCAAAAGTAGGACTACTACAAAACAGTGCATGTCCATTTAAAACGGTTAGACATAAGAAACAAGATGGTTAGACACCTGGCAAAGTTGATTAAGACCACCTCCATTCTGGGAAACATTTTGAGCAAAGAATATTCCAATCTTGACACCTGAGCAAAGTCATAAACTCAAACCCCAACCCATTATTTTTCTAGCAAGAATAGGTTCCTAAGTTGAAAAATCTTTGTCGCAGACAGCAAGAATGGTTGATGCCCCAGCAAAAAACTTTAGAGGACTTGTTCTCTCATTATCCTCGGAGAATTGAAATCCGATCGACTTACCATTCGCTGTTCGGAACGAAGTAATTAACAGCACGGCATTAGAAAAGGTGGTATAATGCTGTCACAAAGTCATTTCAACATAACAATACACATACAAAAGCTACACCGCGAGAGTTTCAGTGATAGTCATACAAGTGATACAACTTACGAAGTCACTGCAACTAAGCACCCATCACACTTTAAAAAATTATAATAAAACAAACAACTGGATAGTCGTAGTGGTAAGAACGACTGACTGGTGATACTGGTAGTCCATTATTTCCACATAGGAATCTTCTCAGGGACGATTTGTGGCAACGACCCTGAAGATGGAGGTATTCACTCAAGTTTGCATTCGCTGTTGGGATACAATTAACAACGCAACATTATTTAGAACAAGGTAATGCTATTATAAGGCCATGAAATCACATTTAAAAACACAAAACTTGCATGGCAAGGGTGTGGTGGTAGCCCTAATTAGCAATATAATTTAGAAAGTCGCTCTAGGTACACCCACCACAAAAAATGTCTAGAAATGTTTAGAAATAAACTGCATGTCGTCTTGTGTCGCTTAGGGTGTGGCTTTCCTATAAAAGTAGCAGCATACTGCTTCAAGGCCAATGTCATCGGAAGACGATTTTCTCCAGAGATGTTCCAATGTTTAATTAACCTAATTAGCAATATAGCTTAGGAAGTCACTCTAGTTACAGTCACCACAAAAAAAATGCATGTCAAATGACAACTTTCACATCAATTGGGGCCATAAGGGTATATGATATTTAGAAGCAAACTTCATATCATGTTGTGTTGCTCAGGGTGTAGCTTTCCTATCAAAGTCACATAGCATTATGCTGCTTCAAGGCCAATGTCTTCCGAAGATGATCTTCTAATGTTTAAACTATCAGTACATTTAATCCTTCACCTCTGTGACCTCAACTTGTTTCATTTCATCAACTTTGTGGATTTTCGATTTATTGAGAGGCTTCCTTTTGAAAATAATGTCGTAAAGATGTTTCCAGAATGGAGGTGGTCTTGTGTGCAAACTTCAAGATCTCCTCTCTTACTATCTTCATTAGTATTAGAGATATTAATCTGGAAAATTTCCCAACTCTAATCTGGACTTAGTGATAAACAGGACAACAATGGGACTTAATCAACTCGCTTTAACTTGTCAGTCTGTTGCTCAATCTTGTCAAACTATTCCAAAGTATTAAAGTGCTTTCCACTTCTTCTCGCATTTAAGTCTTCAAAACGAAAACAAATTTTGTTGTAAAACTATCAAATAGTAACTTGTTGTTCAGGTTTTTGTCCACAAGTCCACATGCTTAGATCTCTTTCTAATGATAGTTTCATCATTACTTTTTGACCTGTTCTGGTCACTTTTCCAACGAAAAGCTAAAAATTCTGAAGAATACCAATAGAACAAGATACCAATAGAAATTCCCCCCTCTCTTTATTTTACAACTATTTTGGCCAGACTTACGAGTATGCTTACTTGAAAATATTAAGCTATATTTATGAAGTTCTAATATTCTTTCTTAAAAATAGAACATTGTTTGATAATTTTTTTTTCTTTCCACTTTGACGTTTACTCTGTTATTACAATTGTATTCATATAGCAATAAAGTATATTTGATTTGATTTGATTTGAATTGTCATGTACAAGGTGCAGATAATAAAGAAACAAATTTGAAAGAACTCAAGGTCTTTCTCGCCTTCTAATTTTGATGGATTTTCATTATTTGCTTAGCATGAAACTTTGTTGGTCTCAAAATGAAATTTTTTTAGAATTACATTCACCATTTAAAAACCTGTCGATAGCTGAATCTATGATGACCACCCCCAAAAGCAGGTCTACTACAAAACAGTGCATGTCCATTTAATACTTTGAAACGATTACGCAATTAACTAGCAAAAAATAGACACCTGGCAAAGTTGATTATGCCCGCATTATTGTCCTGTTTATCACTAAATCCAGATTAGAGTTTGTAAATTTTTCAGATCAAGAGAGGAGACCTTGATCTATGCACACAAGACCACCTCCATTCTGGAAACATCTTGATCAAGAGAGGTTTCAAAGATTGGGCATGCTGCTGTGCTGAGACCAGTTATCTACTCAATCTTGAAATACAGGCCACGGTAGGAACCCAAACAAACTTCCTCTGGGGAAGATAACCGTCATAAAGTCAAACCAACCCTTTAGCCGATAAGCTAGTACTTTGACCATTATTTTTCTAGCAAGAATAGGTTCCTAAGTTGAAATTTATTTGAAACTATAAGATCTAGCCGAAATTGATGGCCCCAGTGCGTGTCGACAATTTCTACGATCCCTAACACAAGATTAATAAGAATTCTACAAGCTAGAAATCAAGAAGGAGAAAAAGAACTGTCAAACTGACCTGAAATAATTGCAAGTTATAATTAATTTGTGGGAGTTGTGGATCTCTTTGAGTAAATGATTTTATATTATTGTATTAATCAAAACAAAAACAAAAAAAAACAGAAGATGGTGGATGAAGATTCACACCAAATCTCAACTTGTCTTCTACTCTCAGTTTTTTTTGTCACTTAAGGAGTAAATTTTGCACTTGTTTGTGCGTATAGTTCTCCAGATTCATTCACCTATTCCTGATACAATTCAGAGGGAGACATCTCTTGATGTAGAGATTGGTAATTTTTGGAAAAAAAAACAATTTTGGCAACCTTGAAGATTATCTTGAGTAGTTTCCTTCTGTATAAATCTCCAACCAAAAATCTTCTGAAGAACTTGGAACAATTATGATTCTAAAACAATGCAGAACAAACCTAGAAGAACCTGAAACAATTACCAGAATTTGGATTTTAGAAAAATGAGGGGCCAACTCCACACATGCTTTTTTGTATTCATTTTTATCTTCCTATCGCAAGAGTTTCAGTGATAGTCATAGTGATACAACTTACGAAGTCACTGCAACTAAGCACCCATCACACTTTAAAAAATTATAATAAAACAAACAACTGGATAGTCGTAGTGGTAAGAACGACTGACTGGTGATACTGGTAGTCCATTATTTCCACATAGGAATCTTCTCAGGGACGATTTGTGGCAACGACCCTGAAGATGGAGGTATTCAGGCAACCTTGCATTCGCTGTTGGGATACAATTAACAACGCAACATTATTTAGAACAAGGTAATGCTACTATAAGACCATGAAAACACATTTAAAAACACAAAACTTGCATGGCAAGCAATATAATTTAGAAAGTCACTCTAGGTACACCCACCACAAAAAATGTCGAGAAATGTTTAGAAATAAACTGCATGTCGTTTTGTGTCGCTTAGGGTGTGGCTTTCCTATAAAAGTAGCAGCATACTGCTTCAAGGCCAATGTCATCGGAAGACGATTTTCTCCAGAGATGTTCCAATGTTTAATTAACCTAATTAGCAATATAGCTTAGGAAGTCACTTTAGTTACAGTCACCACAAAAAATTTTGAAAGTTGTTCTAATTTGATTTAATTGTGTTCTGAACATTGTTCCAAAATCCTAGCGTTCCAGTAGCTATTGTAGCTCATGAAATAATTGGGAAAACGTCTCCCTTTCTTGAAAATGAAAATTTTAGAACAAGAAAGTTCTTACAACAGGTGGTTGTTCTGGTTGGACAAGCTTGGTTAGAACGGAATTTTCTTTTTTTTTCTGAATTATTTCAAAGGGAAGATTTGGGAGGAGGGCAGATAATAAAGAAACAAATTTGGTGGCCAATTTTGATGGACAATCGAATATGCATATTTAACTAAAAACCTTCGATAGCTGCTCCTCCACCCGTCTCTTTCAAAAATAGAAATTTTGAAAGTTGTTTCAGGGTGCTCTATTTGTGTGTTCTGAACATTGTTCCAAAATCATAGCCTTCTACCATATGTCCAAGTTGTTTCTTCCACATTCTTCCGGAGCTTTCCAAAAATAACATTAAAAACCTGTCAAACCAACCCTTTCAAAAACGAAAACGTAAAATACACATTTTACGGTCAGCCTTCCACCTTTCACCCTCCCTCTCCCTCCCACCCTTTCATTATTTTTCTTTTCGAAATTGAAATTTTGAAAGTTGTTCCAGTTGGTTCTAATTGTGTTTTGAACATTGTTCCAAAATCATAGCCCTCTACTAGCTATTGTAGCTCATGAAATAATTGAGAGATTGGCAATTTTTGGAAAAGAACCATTCTGGCAATCTTGAAGATTATCTTGAGTAGTTTTCTTCTGTATACATCTCCAACCAAAAATCTTCTGATTTTAATTTTTGAATAAACCTAGAAGAACCTGAAACAATTACCAGAATTTCGATTTTAGAAAAATGAGAGGCCAACTCCACACATGCTATTTTGTACTCATTTTTATCTTCCTATCTAGACAAGCCGATTAATTTATATTCACCCACAATTCATGAGAATCTCTTTCGGCAATCCAACCGGCATACACATCATCATCGAGGCTCCCATCGTACAACGACCGTTCGTTATCTACAAACCGCAGTGACCAGAAGACCAAACGTTATCCAACAGTTGGGGATGCGAGTGATGCGAGAAAAGAAGAAGAAGAAGAAGAAGACGAAAAAGAAATGATATAAAAACGACGATCTCGATCTCTTTGACATTTATTCGTGGTGGTTTGCTATGTGTCGGGGCCCATCTCACGACCGTGACTAGGCTAATGGTGTGTGCGCGTCACAGCCAGCGGAGGGCCCCCATTGTTGGTGCATGCCCCTTTTGCCGGCAACACTAAATGCCGGCTCTTTAGAACGACACAATGGATCCTTTTGTACGCGTATGACATGCCTTTATACACTCGATGTTCCACCCGGATCCCATAATATATTTATATACATATATATAATGCGCTTTTTTCTGCGTTCGGAACGTCCACCGCCCGGGTGATTTATCGACGAAATTTTACGGTCAAAAAGTTGCGTAGAATGAATGCCACGTCGTCGACGTGAAGAAAAGGAAGATTTGATTTTATTACGACCAGAGATTTTATGCGAAATTTCGTTATGGATATTTGAGAGGAAAGAGTAGGGGTCCTAGTATACGACCTCATCGAATTCCAACCTGTATGATTTTTAGCATATTATTTGCGTTATCTATCGAATTCCTTATTAGTACCACCACCATTATATAAGTAATATTTTTTAACTAAAGCGTGAGAACAGATTTCGAAATGCCCGAAAGGCTCAACATAATTACGGGTTTCTAAACACGTACTCTAAAACCTAAATAATCCGTCGCTGCGTTGAAGCATCGCGTAAGCCGTGACCGTCGAGGTATCTCGATTAACCACCCACTACTTTATCGAACTGGTCCGTATAGGCTATGATAGTTCCTGCATGCTTACACATTGATCAAAAACAATGGTAGATACGATGATTATTAGGTTGTTAATCGAGGTAGGTCGTGAAAATATGATAAAATTTTCGAGAATGCGCACAAAAAACAATAATATACCGAAATCTCCCAAACACACACACACACCGACACATAGCTTTTTTGGTCAGGTCGAGATGGTGGCTGTCTTTTTTTGGTTTTATTTTCGTTTTCGGGTTCTTTTGTTTTCGTTTCATTGTTTCTTCACCCGCATCGTTGTTGTTTGGGTTTTTGATTATCCTGTTTTCCACCAGGTCGCTTCGATGTACGTCTATATTTATTATTCGACTAACAATGTCTAATGATAAAATTCCTCGAATAGTTTTATGTTTAATGTCTCATTTTTTAATTTATTTTTTGATATGAATCTGATATTTCGATTTTAATAATAAAATATATACCTAAAGAATGTGATCGCTTCTACTGATTGGGGGGCCAAGTAGAGAGATCTTTGATTTTATTTGAAGAAGCGTAATTCTTCTTGTTGTTCGCATGAATCTGTTACTCTTCGCAAGATGCAAGTCTTCCTCTCATTGTCTTCCACTCTCTCCTCACCCACATATCCATACTAACTCGTACCATCCATTTCATTCAAATAAGCCACAAACATATTTTTTTATAATTTGTTTTTAGAAGAAATGTGTACACACAAAAGGCCACTTCAAAGTTTTGCACAGGGTTGGATTAAGATTTTACAGGTTTTGGAATTTTAGCCTCAATTGGTATGGAACTGTTGAATTTTTAGAACTTTATAGAACTTTTTTGCAGGATTTGCTTCAATTGTTTCGAATTTACAAAACTTTCTTCCTACGGATTTGAGTCAATCAATTCAAGTCCATTCAAAACAGCTTTATTATTTTTAAGAAGGGAAGTACTAGCGTACTACGTTAGGTGTAACAGGGATTTCTGGGAAGACGCCCCTGTTATATTTATTATTTCTGTTTCAGTTTCTTTTATTTATAATAAAGGGGGTGTCGATATAATCTAAATATTACTACAAGTCGGCCAGAATCCCGTGGTAGTTGCGCTTAAGTCAGAGAGGTTGGTAAAAGTATGACGTTGCAGCACTCAGCTATGATTGCGGCGCTGATGTAAGAGGCGGATCTAATGACCCAATGCGTTTGGGGTATAAAAGCCGAGAGCGTTTATTCACGCTTGCATGACCTTCCCAAAACCCCGCCAGTCCAACTGGCTATATATCCTGATAATACAACCGCATATACGTCATCAAGGAGTGAGGAATTAGTTTGTCGACTTCTACAAGAACAGGTTAATACCATCGCTATCTGGAGCGACAAATGGAAACTCAGGATAAATGAGTCGAAATGCGTAGCTGTTCGATATACCAAGAAGTGGAGTCCACCCCACGATAATATTTTCGTGGGAGATTTTCGTCTCCCATGTATTTAGGAGTCAGTTTGGACCAAAGACTCACTTTCAAACTCCATGTCGGCAAAATAATCACAAAATTTATGAACGTCAGATCGATGCTCCTACCACTGCTCTCTTCCACTAAAAATCAAGGTCCTTATATGTCGACAAGATAGTCAAAAAAACTAAAACACCGACGCGTTTCAACAGCAAAGCTGTCATTATCAAGGTCCTATTAGTAATTAGTTTTATTATCGCCTTGTCTAATGATCACCTATGGCTCGGTGTTTTGTCCAGTGGGTTAAAGTGTTTAGTGTCTGCACCAAGAGATCCAGTGAAGAACTTCGCAAGGTCCTTATATACTTGATATTCCTTCGTCCCACCATCAATTTAGTCGAGTTGGCCAAGACCCTCCAGAATAAAATTCTCAGGATGATCGTTGGGGCCTCTTGGTTCGTCCAGAATACATAACTCCGGCTGGACCTGGGAGTCCCTTCCCTAAAGGACTACATCGTATCACTTGCAGCCTAGACCCCGGAGAGGACAACAACATCTGCAAACCCGCTAGTCTCCCGTCCTGCCGGACTCGACCCCAACAGATCACTGCCTAGAGTGAAGATTAGAAGGGCTCTCGACATTGCTTTCCAGGAACATTCAATCATCAAAAATTCAAGGCCTAAAGGGCTATATTAGAGACTAAAGGGCTTAAGGACCAAAAGCTCTTTATTGTTCCGCCGGGTATCGGTAGTCTATTTGCTCTCGGAGCAAGGAGATTTTTTGTCCCGTTGATTACCGCTAGCTTTGGCCATTATAAAGAATTTGTTAGTCATATTTCAATCATCAGTTTCGAGGGATTGATTTCTCATTTGGCACCCGTAATTATACGCTTATTTCACTGTAGTCTAACCGAGCGATACCTGGCCATGGCCATCCATGAAGGACAGTTGTACAGCAGTAAAGGTCTAATAATGGTTGTGCTGCTGACGCCTTTTTTAATAGCATTTTTGGTGCGAATTGTAAACGTGCCTCTTCTGTCTACAACCGTGCCCAGGTAGTTTAGGTTAGTATGTTTGAGGATCGGCATTGATCTTTTGGAGGTTACCATCAGATTCGATTTCGTAGGGTTTAATTCTATTCGCCACTTCTGGAGGAATGTTTGTAGAGAGGGGATGTGGTGGTTAAGTTCTTGTAGTGAGGTTTCAGGATGGTGTAAGCGAGAATATAGCGGGATATCGTCTGCAACGGCTAGGATATTGGTACTGTGATGTGCTGGTAGGTCATGGAGGAAGATACTGTAGAAGACTGACTCTCAACATGATCCCTGCAGGACTCCAGCTTCCGCCGATTTTTTGGACGACAAAGCCAGTTCCACTTCTTAATTGGAGGTAGCAAGTGGTGTTGGAAGGTTCGTCACGATAAGTTAAGGCTGAGTATGGTTTTAGTGCCGATATTTCGTGATCTTTTTGAGGTTATCATCAGCTTGGATTTCGCAGAGTTGAGTTGGATTCTGCATTTTTGGAGGAATGTTTGTAAAGAGGGGATGTGGTGGTCTAAGCGAAAATATAGCAGGATATCGTCTGCATAGATTAGGATATTAGTACTGGGATGTGTGGGTGGGTCATGGAGGAGGATATTGTAGAAGACTGACTCTCAACATTATCCCTGCAGGACTCCAGCTTCCGCCGATTTTTTGGACGACAAAGCCAGTTCCACTTCTTAATTGGAGGTAGCAAGTGGTGTTGGAAGGTTCGTCACGATAAGTTAAGGCTGAGTATGGTTTTAGTGCCGATATTTCGTGATCTTTTTGAGGTTATCATCAGCTTGGATTTCGCAGAGTTGAGTTGGATTCTGCATTTTTGGAGGAATGTTTGTAAAGAGGGGATGTGGTGGTCTAAGCGAAAATATAGCAGGATATCGTCTGCATAGATTAGGATATTAGTACTGGGATGTGTGGGTGGGTCATGGAGGAAGATATTGTAGAAGACTGACCCTCAACATTATCCCTGCAGGACTCTGTTCCACTTTAAAAGAGAAGGTTCTTACTTGGAGGTAGTTAGTGGTTTTCGGGAAAGTTTGTCGCGATAATTTGAGTTAGAAATTTTAGAATTTTTATTGTTGCTTTGTTTATTTTGTTGTTCTTTGGAAGTTTTGAAATTTGTAGGATTTGATTGGTTGGCATGGAATTTTTAGAACTGTAGTCATTTAGATTCGATTATGTGGGTTGGCAGTGTTTTAGTTTTTGTTTGTTGGTTTTGGTAATTCTTGAAAATCTAGAATTTTTAGAATTAGAGTGAAATCAATACTTTTACACATTTTGGAATTGGCAGGTTTTGGTTCGTTGGTTGGAAATCTTATAATGATTTAGTTGATTTGGTTTTGTCTTGGGAAATGTTTGCAAAGTTTGTTTTGGCTTCGCTTGTTTTTGATCTTAATGAAGTAGTTTGTTGTGTTGTATCATGAATAATCCATGATTAAATTTGCACGAAGGCCACACTTCAATCATCTCTTCTAACAGGCACGTTTGATTTAGTTTGATTGATTTAGTTGAACCCAGTTTCAATTCGATTAAACTGTGATAAACTAAAAAACGAAGCTAAATAAATCAAAAGAAAATAACGATGTAAAAAAAAGAAATACGGATAAAGAAAGAGCTGCATTGCCGCTATTATTATTATAATACTTTATATTTGTAATTTTTGTATTTTGATGGGGTATGACGTATGGGATAGGAGGTCTACACGAAACGGGGATATTTTAATTGTGCACTATTAATGTTGGCCAGCCTGTTGCTCATATATTACAGGTAGCCCGAGGCGCGGTTTGCTCCCCCGCTGAGATTTTCAATGACTTTACCATTTGCCTTGGACTGCTTTTATTTTTCTGATGATGATGATGATGATTCTGGTATATGTGTTGTACGCTGTTGTGAATATGTTGTTCTGCCTGTATATGCATTATAATTCGTATAGCGTTTGCATTCTTTACTGCGACTTTACGAAAATTAAAAGAATGCTGAAACAATAAGCTGTCGTGCAGGATGTCGGAGTTGTTTTTAAGAGATTTTCCTCTTAATATGCTTAAACAATTTTTTAATTACTATTGTATATTTAATATAAGTTGAGTTAAATTGTAAATTGAGAGAGAGGCGTTCATAGTTAAAACCGATTCCTCTTCAACGTTGAATATAACAAGGTTGTAAGTAGGTGTCTTGTATCCCGTAAAGAAGAGGTGGAGAAGAATACAACAGCTTCGTAATTATTAATTAAAAACGTCAAGGTAAGAAAAGACCGAGTGGATTTTAATGTCCGCTTGTTAAAAATTGACGCATGCTTGTCTTTCTTAAAAGGAAAAACTCAACCAGGTAATAAATTTCTTAGACAATTACACCATTGCACATTGTAAACGCGTAAGTACATCCAAGAACTACGTAAAGTGTTCTCCCAGCACCACACGCAAGAATCATAAACGTATTTGTTTATAGCGATACATTGTATGAATATAAAGGCGCTTTTGTGGAAGATTGAGACAAAAATGAACTTCCAAAAATATATATATAATACATGAGTAATTTATATACATGCAGCCGTAGGGTACAAACTGTCAGTTGGGTGATTGAAAATCGTTTTTGGGTCCCACTATGTAATTAACCGGTGGCCAGGTATGCCTAAAACTATTTCACAAGAAGTAGATTGCGTTCTTACCGACATCCATACATATAGTATCGTTACGGACGAGGCTCTTTCTGTCGAAGATTTCTCTTCATCGGTGTTGTGCTCTTATTGTTTTTCCATTATTAGATCATTAAGGAGCTTTAGAGGTAATCGACGTGGAAAGTGGTTCATCACCGGAATCCTCCGACCGAGGATATTGTAATAATTGTAAAAGGTAGCTTTGGGGTAAGTGTTGCGAGTCTTCGAACGTGCGTGAAAATATTATGAATGCACGTATATAGTGGATTTCGTTATTTACTAACAATAAGTATTACTCCCATCAATTCCATGACTCAAACAACTGACAACTCCTAACATGGCGTTTAATTAGAAATAATCGCCTTAAGGGAACTTTAAGCAGTAAGCTTAGTATTTCTTTGGTTGTTATATGGTTCATATAACGACATGATGAGGTAGTTATTTGTATCAAAGGTATCAAAAGCATTAGCGAATCAATTAAAACTAGTTTCGGACATTTAAAAGCAATCATCAGAGAAGTAGGTAATCAGTTCTGGAAAGGTTGCCAAGAATTTTCTGAAACAATTTAAGTCTTTTAAGACTAATTATTGTCGTTTCGAAGTAGAATCTAGAAAGCCATCTCCTGGTAGACCAGCGAAACATTTTGTACAGAATTGAAACTACGAAGGAAAGTACCTAAACGTGTGATAATAGCAGAGGTAGATGATTAGAGGTCACCTATAACATAATTAGGTGTGAGACGTTTTGATGTAATCAATCGGTCACACCTTAATTAATTATAATGTATGATACTACTACATACATATAGTGGTGGACGGAGTCGCCCTTGCGGCAGTGCTGGGACTTGAGTAGGCCAGGGACTTGAGGGAGTGAAATTCAGTACTAGAGAGTTTGATCATCTCGAGCTAGACTCTGCCCACTTCTAATTCTACTGTACGATAAAATGGTTAGGAAATATGGCCATTTCAGCATAAGCACATTTTGCAATTGGAAGGTGTGCTCAATTGAACCTGGAAAAGAACTATCGGAAGCAAATCATAATGTGCAGTAATACCATCAGCTCGAAATTAGTCTAGGAGTGTCTTAGCAAACTAAATACCCTAGGCAACGAAGAAGCTAATCTATGAGCAAGCAAGACCGGCACAATTTCGTTTGTAGGACCGGAACCGTTTTACAATGCATTGTTACCTTGGGGAGCACACGACAAGAATATGTCCGAAACAAAATTGCGATTGTAAGTTCTGTGGGGGCGGAGGATGGAAATCTGGAACCATTTGGGCAAAGATGTCATAGACGAAGAAGAACTACCGTCTTTCAAACTATCACAGGTATTACAGTTTATTGAAGCTCTTAGTGGCGTAGCCTTCGGGGTAAGGGTAATCCCGAGGAGCCCGGGTACTCCCTCCGAAATTGTACTGTATCCATAATTCGAATTTTATTGAAAAATATTAAAATAATTTTTTTCGGTAGAAACGATAAATCTAAATAGATCTGAGGAAAATAAGTACGAGTGTCGTGATGATCCATAAGCGCGGTAAGGATCCTCAACTCCCTGCGAGTTACAGGCCGATAAGTCTTCTCTCCAATCTTTCCAAGGTCGCCGAAGCAGTCATTCTGACGAGGCTTCGAGAAGTCATCCGTGCTGGCAACTTTCTGCCAGACGAACAGTTCGGTTTTCGGGAAGGCTTGTCGGTAGAAGACCTTCAGCTCCTCCGATTAACAGAGGAGATCCGAGGCGCCTTGGAGTCGCGACACTCCACGGGTGCAGTTTTTTTGGACTTCCGCACAGGCGTTTCTGATTCGGATAAAATGTTGGCATGACATAAGCATTTGCAATTTCAAGATGGGCGGACTTGGCATCTCTTCGAACCTGATTAGTCTAGTATGATCCTAAATACTCTCCGACATATGGACAAAATTTCGATTGTAAGTTCTGGGGGGGGGGGGGCGGAGGATGGAAATCGATCAAAGGGCATAGACGAAGAAGAACTTCTCCACCAGTTTAGACCCATGGCGAGCGGGCGTTCCTCAGGGCATCATAATTCGAATTTTTGAAAAATATTAAAATAATTTTTTTTTCGTAGCCCTGAGCGTGATGATCCATTTATTCTTTTCACCAGCGACGTCCCTAATCCTCCAAGCACTAGGCTGAGCAGACCTTCGAGAGAGTGTTTTCGGTTTTGGACGACACTGCCATCCGATTCCACGTGGAAGGAACTTGGACGAACCTGATTACTCTGGTGATACCTCTCCGACAGGACATTTCTGTCGACGATCTGACAGAGTGGGCCCGGAAGTGGCGGATGGTCATAAACCCCGATAAGTGTGTGGCGGTTCGTTTTTCTAGAGAACGAAATCCACCTCCCTCGCTTGTCACCGTAGAGGGACGCGAGCTACCTTGGAGCCCGAGGGTCCAGTACCTTGGTATGGTCCTCGACGCCAAGCTGACGTTCCGCCACCTTATCGATGATCATATCACGCTATTTGAAGGCGAGGTGGGCTCTGGCTCCCCTTATTTGCTCGAAGAGCTCCTTGAGCCTTAAGCTCAAACTAATGATCTACATGGTGTTTCTCCGACCGATATTGACTTACGGCGCCCTCACCTGGTCCAGCGCCTGCAAATCCCAAGTGAAGAGGCTCGATGTGGTACAGAACAGGGTGCTACGTACCATCCTCAATGCACCCTGGTTCCTGTCAAACATCCACATCCACAGAGACCTCCAATTACCAACTTTATCACAACACGCGATGGCGCTGGCCAGGAAAACCCTTGAAAGGGTCGCTCGGTTGGAGAACCCATTGGTCCAGCATTTGGGGGAACTGGGCGAATCTTAGACGCAGACGATTAGATCCGCCATGAAAGGGCCCAACTCGAAGACGGGGCAAATAATTGAAAGGAATTCCCATGGCTAGAAGCGAGCCATCTCCTAGCGACAAAAAGGCTCAGGGACACGTCAGTCCAGCCTTGGAGCAACAGGAAGACCTCAGAAAATAAGTATCTATTGCAACACTGCAGAGTGCACACACACAGAGTTGCGAGGTTGGGCGATTTATCGCAATTTGAGCGACTTCTAACACAAAATTGCGACAACTTTTTTGTAGAAATCGCAAGTCGCAAATTGAGCTATTTCAAATTGTTCAGGTTGCGTTTAATTTGATTAATTTTGTTATTTACTTCGTTTTACTTTAGTTCTTCAACCCCTTTGGGCCCCTCCCAAACCAAAATTCTGGCTACGCCACTGGAAGAAAATTTATTGCCTTTTTTGCATAGTCCTTTTAACATTTGAAAATCTGCAAAGTAGTGGGGCTCTCCACGTAAAAGAAGATTATCTTTGCAACTTTTGTTGAAGATAAATCGCTTCATTTTATTAAACTGGAAATGCCACGCCGATGGACTTTTCAAAACTCTAAAAAAAGATTAGCTTTTGTCCTCCAATCAAAGATGTTCCAGGCTTAGATCTTGTGAATTGTTGCATAATTTTCTATTATTTGATCATATTCGACTGGATTTATAATAAGAGGCTTTTTTCTCAGCTGTTTTTCAATTACACCAAAAACTCGATCTATAGTTTCGATCATTTTTGGTGCATGTTGAAGCAGCCAAGATGAAAGCATAGCCATCACAGTAACATTTTTGTTTTGGTTTCCACAGCGATCTGCAAATAAACGTACAATTTTAGTAGTTTAAGTAAAACGAAAATTCTTCAAGAAATGATGGACCGCCGAGGCTATCGCATTCGAATCATTTGGTGCATCTGTTTCTAGCCACAGGTACGAAAAGACATGGGAAGGATCTAATTTTCCTTTTGACCTGCCATTAACAATAGCAAAATAGGATGCTGGGTCTGATAGTTTAGGTAAGGCCAACTTATTTTGGCAATCAAACGAAAAATTTTCTATGTGCGGTAGATTTCTTTTTATGTATTTTGTATTCAAGCTCAACTTTGTGTCGTTCGTCCTCCTGTAAATTGGTTTTTAATAATTGAGGTTGTTTGATCTTATCATTGACCAGTAAAGAACCATTGACGAGTAAAGAAGTTGGTGAAACCGCTGTTTTGGCTCAGTTTTTCATGTTAAAAACTGAGTTTAGCTTCAAACCAACTTAAATATCATATTCCTTAGAGAATTTGACATTCAAATCGCGCGAAATCTCAATTTTTCAAGTGAGTTTTGCATCTATGATCGAGCACCACATTTGCCCCTCGAAAGTGATTCTTTTCTAGGTATCAAATGCAGCACTCGTAACAGTCCTCATCGAACAAAATAGGGATCCAGCTTATGCGATTATAATTGCAGTCTTGGTTTGGATTAATTCTTATAAATCCTAAAAAGTTCGTTAAAGTTTTTGTTTCGAATAAAATCGATTCACTATATAGTCACATAACCTCAACAAAATTTTATACCGGCACCAATCCTTATTCCACCTTCCACAGAATCGTAGTATGCATATTAAAAGCCTATCTTGGGAGAAATTATTACTTTTCACCGTAGGGTGGCCTTTGTAATTAAGCTGCGGAAAATAAGAGAGAAAGACAATGACAATAAAAAGAACCGGCCGGGAACGGGAGTACGATGAATATTTTTTAACATTTTTAGTGGTCTTTTCTCAATCAGTTCTAAAGCGTTTTTTTTTTCCTCAAGTTTACCGCTCGAAAACGTTTTAACCGTAATCTCCATTGTTCGTTGATCTCCCATATTCTGTGTGTTTATTTAGGCCATCACGAACACAGTTTTTAGTATAACCGGTGGATGTTTTTATAGCCGCATTTGCATCTGAATCACCGCACCAAAACTTCTTTAGGAACGTTTCGTTTCTGTGAGTCGATTAGGACGCGCGTGTTTAGGACGATTGGGTTTGTTATTATTACAAGAGCCGGTATTCAAGTCCTATTGTCTGTTAACCGGGAAAAGGTTTAATTTGAATAAATTACTTAATATTATAATGTAAAATGCAACCGGAAGAATATAGTATATTAAAAAAGGAGTTACGAGGTTCGGTCGTAAAATAAAAATTCTTCTTCTCATTCCTACATTTCTTTTGTTTCGCTTTATCGGTTTCGTCGTTCACACGAAAAAAAAATAAAATAAAACAACCACCAACCGACTTAACTTCGCGTGTAAATCCTAATCTAGATCTCTGCGGCCGTCAATAGTACTCTTTCTCAAAACGGAGATCATGAAATATGACAAGTGGAACGTATTTATACGCTGGTCGGACTCACCGCGTAGTTATTTTGGTTGTGTCGATGCCGATATCACAGCGCGCGACATGGAATTGTCGGTACTTCGAGGTGTGTCAACGCTCCGTGGGGGTTCACGTGGTGGTTCAGGTTGACCTAAACAGAATGGGGAATTCTAGTTTATTGCTGTAGGTTCGAATCATCGTACCTCCTCCGCGTACCTCCAAAAGTTCTCCAGAACAAATCTGAAGTACACTTTGGTGATGTACCAAAATCCTGGAAAAAGGCAAATTTTGACTTAATTAGAAAAGGAGACAAATCCGCAAGCGAGCCTAGTTCATACCGAAACTCTATTTCTAACTCTATCTCATACTGGCCAGACTAAAATATGATTTCCCAGACGCTATCCTAGAAGGCATAGTGCAAACAAAAACAGCAGCTGACTTTGCAGGCCACCAGCACCGTAGATTCTGCGCCATGGTGACTTTGGACGTCAAAAACAAACGCATTTTAGACGCCCTACAGGCGAGAGGAGTAACACAAAGTCTCCAAAGAATCATTGTGTCATGTGTACCTCAGGGATCGATGTTGTGACCGATATTATGGAATGTCATGTAAGATGATCTATTAAAAAATGACACTGCCACAGAGGGCCCAAATGGTTGGATTTGTGGACGATGTTGCTCTGATAGCGACAACCATTAATGAATGAGCTTGGTAGATTTAGTCGTGTTCAGAATCACCAATTGGTTGAAATCCATGGAACTCCAGTTGGTATCAGAGAAGTCAGAAGCCGTCTTTCTGACCATAAAACGTAAAATTGGGAGGATTCAGTTTAAACTACAGCTATATAAAACAGTCTTAACCGAGGGGGTTGCTGTAATCGCCAGGCTTCCCCTCAATCGAACTCACCGATATTTAGAGATATAGAAGCAGGAAGCGATAGACGAGTTCAGAGTCAGAAGATGGCGGATTGCAATGGAGCGAAGGCAACTCTAGTCGCTGGACATACGAACTGATTCCAAACATGGTGGACTGGTTGGAAGGCTTTGTTAAAGACCCTGACTACCACAGTACACAGGCGCTAACAAATCACGGTTGGTTCTGGAAATAATTTTACAAAGGAGAAGAGGTGGATTCGGAGGAGTAAGCATATCATTAATGAAGATCTACTACGATTATGAAGGAATCAAAAAAATCCTTCTAGAGCGACTTCTACTACGACTATCAATATGTTTTTGAATTTTATTCAAAAGAAGCAACTTAGAGATTTAGCGCTTGATGATGAGCAATTCAGAAAGGTAGTAGTCGCTAAGATAAAACCATTTTGTTGCACGTTGGATAAAAATTGGAAAAAACACCTGAACCTCAACCAAGTACATCAAGTTCTGGGGTTGGTCGACCAATAAAGGATTTTTTGTTGTCAAGCGAAAAACCAAAGCGACGAAGAATTGAGGTCCTCAAGGAAGTTGCAGCACCTGAAGAAATAATATTTGCTGCTAAAACAGTTTTATGAGGGCAGGCGAAAAGAGCAGCTGCGGATATAGTATCACAGGCAACAGAATGTTCTCCTGGGTGGCCACAAAAAATTCGTCATATTTTTAAAAAATCTGATTGGAAAGAGAAAATTAGATGGAGTGATACCTCATACAGAAGATGAAGCTCTAGCGTTGCTAATAGATGCTCGTATGACCAACAATAGTTATCACAGAATGCGTATGGGTGCCAAGAAGCATAATGCTCAACAACTTTATCCTTCATGGTTGATAATTTTGGTAAGTATTTATATTATTAGTTTATAATGTAGAGGTTTTAAAACTTATTTTATCCCAAATCCCTGATGAGCTTATTCAAGCAGAACACATAAAATTGAATTTGATTTGTAAATAAAGATGTGATGGTAGCTCTGGACACAATGAATACAATCAAAAATCCAAATCATCCAAAATCTAAATCATCCAAATAAGCGAAGCAGTACTTTTATGGGAAAACACCAAGCCTTCCTCTAGTAATTTTTGCCGTCCTATTAAATTTAAATACATGAAAGAAACTGCGGACTCAATTAAAACAGAAAATGCAATACTGACAGAAGAAATATTAAAATTGAAACCTTTAGAAACTTTTTTAGATGAGAAACACGTGCAAGTTACCTATTCTACTAACTATGGTAGATGGCAAAGTAATCAATGCTTTAACAAGTATCTCAAGCCAGATATGTGTAAACCTACTGATATGAATAACCTGAAACATAAAAAGCTTTGCCATTGATGAACAAAATTTTCAGTATGGTCCTTCGCCCTTGCATGCTAGGATTAAGTTCTTGGAGAGCATCCAAGAGCGAATACAAAAAAGGAAGCAACAAATTCAAAAGAGACTTTGGCACGAACTAGGTTTTAAGAGTTCATAAAGTTGTACAGGGAGGTGGTACTTCAAATACAGGTAACGAATTGGATCACAGCAATTTTGATAAATTTTCTACGAAAACTGCTGAATTGTTTATCAGAAACCAACTGTCCACAAAATTTTAATCCACGGATCACAGGCCATCAAACATAGACTTTTACTAATTGGTATGTTATCGGAAGAAGCTTAAGAAGCATGCAATAAAATTTATAAACGATTTCGGGAACACCACACACAAAAAAATTCTAAAATAAATACAATAAGGGATCTTTTACACATGCTTCTTGTAGCTTCTGATCCTGTGATTTCTTCGTTGAAAATTAATCAAAGGCAACTTCCAAACAATGCTCTTGAATTAATCAGACATCAGACGCGAGTATAAAGCAACATCTGAAAAAACCTTCGCACTTGAAAACGCAAGAGACGACTTGGTTTCCCCAAGTTGGCCATTTAGTACTTAAGTGCTTTGCAACAATCGTAAAATGATAAGAAGAAGATGACAGACTCAGAAGAAGCAGCGTCCAAGAAAAGGAGGTTTTTAGTCGGTAAAAATCCGACACAACCTGCGAATGACAACCGTGCACGAGTTTTCTTGAAGATTTTCCCCTCTATACAGGGTGTCCCAAGTTGAGTGGCCTACTAGAATATTTCCTAAAATACACCGAAGAGAGCCCTGAAAATTTGGTTGCCTTGGTTTCTGGCCATGCTCTTTTTAAATAAAATAATTTTAAAGATGGCCGACTTCCGGTTATAAATAGAACACCCCATATATTAGTGGATTTTTAGATTTTACGCAAAATTTTAGGCTAACTTTCTTAAATAAACCTTATGTCTAAAATGCACCGTTTTTGAATAATTCCACTTTTTTTTTTTAATTCGACAATTCATTGCTGGGCGTCATTCGGCCTCTCTCAGACAACGTTTGACTTAGAGCCTTCAAAATTTTTATGATGAGCACTAAGGTCTAATTGTAAATCGTTGTTGAAAAAAAAAATTAATATCTTACACAGGATGTTCAAAATACACTTGCCAATGTAGACAACTTCATACCTTGGGAAGTCGCTTATTTCAAAGGGAACACCCTGTATTTTACTGGGCCAATAGTTGGGACTTTTTATTCCCTTTTGATCTGTATTTGGCCACGCCCAAGGCCCACCACGTCCTATCCAGCGATCTTCAAAAAGTTCAGTGATGTACTGCCTTACCCCATTACAACTGTGTGCCGGAGCTCCACCAAGCTGATACCAGCAATTTCTGTAGACATTTAGCGGTAAGCTATCTAAGACCTCCGTTACAACCGTCCGCAAAATTTCTATGTACATTTCTGAATTTAAATTGTCGTCGTAAATAAAATAACAACATTTGTTGCCCATCAAACAAGAAAAAACGTTAAAACTAAATTTATTTTAGAATCATCTTTCCCTAATTACATGGGGATTTTCGTGGGACCAAAAATGGGAATTAAGCCTGTTGAACACACCTTCGTGAGAAAATTTGGATTCGTCTGTCCAAATTATCCTTTGTCGTCTTCTTGCTGGGCCACCATAAGCATTTCACACAACTGCACTCGAAGTAATCTGTCTGTAGGTTGTAGTGCATGCACAGTCACAAATTTGAAATTGTGTAGCTTATGGTTTCTCATAATCCTGTGCATGGAAGAGCGTAGAATGCCTAAATCGTGTTCAGCGGCTCTGGTTGATGCTCGTGCAAACGCTTCAAAATAAGCCAAAACCGAAACTTCATTATCTTCATTCCCAGTAACCGCAGCAGATGTAGCTTTCTTTATTTTAACGCTACCAGTTGTTAGAAAATTGGCCAAATACCTTCTCAAATTTTTTCTGTCATAGGTGGTAGCTGAGGGTAAGTTTCATTAAAGTTTCTGCATGTTCGAGCAGCCATTCTGTTACACTGTTCATGAATAAAAAACAAATTTAAAATGTCTTCGTTTGAATAATTGTAATGATCCATTATGGTTTTTTTTTTAATGTGTGGTGAGTGCTTAGTTGCAGCGACTTCGTAAGCTGTATTACTTGTCTGGCTATCACTGCAACTCTTGCGGTGTAGTTTAGTGTGTGTAAATTGTGTTTAAATGGCTTTGTGACAGCATCATATCGCCTTTTATGATGCCGCGCTGTTAATCGCTTTGCTCCCAACAGCGAATGGCAAGTCGATCCGGGATTAAACTCTCTGAAAAAATGTCACCGTCCCTCCAGAGAATTGAACCCCGGCACCTATCGTCCTCTCACAACAATAGTCAGCCGCCTAACCACTGCGGCCATCGACCCGTTGGTTATTATTGGTTATTATTATTATTATTATTATTATTATTATTTTATTATTATTACTCAGTGTATTGTAATCAAACAGTAAAAACAAATTAAAGGAACAACTATTAAATTAACAATAACACTCTTGGTAATTATCAGATTAGTTTTAGAGTATTTGTTTTATTGGAAATGTCATTTTATGATTCATGGCAACTTTGTTTTTTTTTCAAATCTCAGTCTGTTTTATAAAAATCATAAATAAATCAAAAACCTTAAGAGTTAGGTATAGGGAATGTAAATACAGATCAAAAGGAAATAAAAAGTCCCAACTATTGGCCCAGTAAAATACAGGGTGTCCTATTTGAAATAAGCGACTTCCCAAGGTATAAAGTTGACTACATTGGCAAGTGTATTTTGAACATCTTTTGTAAGATATTAGACTTTTTTTCCAACAACGATTTACAATTAGACCTTAGTACTCATCATAAAAATTTTGAAGGCTCTAAGTCAAACGTTGTCTGAGAGAAGCCGAATGACGCCCAGCAATGATTTGTCGAATTATTAAAAAAAAAGTGGAATTATTCAAAAACGGTGCATTTTAGACATGAGGTTTATTTAAGAAAGTTAGCCTAAAATTTTGTGTAAAATCCAAAAATCCACTAATATCTGGGGTGTTCCATTTAAAATAACGAAGTTCCTATCGATTTCCGTTATAACCGGAAGTCGGCCATCTTTAAAATTATTTTATTTAAAAAGAGCATGGCCAGAAACCAAGGCAACCAAATTTTCAGGGCTCTCTTCGGTGTACTTTAGGAAATATTCTAATAGGCCACTCAACTTGGGACACCCTGTATAAAAAAGGTTCGAATCTTGTCGGAGATTCATTTAAAAATAGATGGTATTAGATGAATAGGCACATTATGTTTAAATTGGTTCAAGTAAGTATGCGTCATATGTAGGTAGCGTCTTAAAATTTCCTATCACCGGACATTTGACAGCTGTCAGACATTTTTGATGCTTATAATCCTAAAGATTTGAACAATTTGACAGCTACAATTGTCAAATCTGAAAATTACAACTCATCAAAATTGCACGAAAGTGTGACATTTGATGGTACATCTCTCAATGTATATCGAGAGTTCTAATACACGTTTGCATGATTTTACATATACCGAAAATGGCGAACCCACCACAGTCGTTCTAGCATTTGGTTCTTTCACCGTGTTCTACGTTGTGCAGTCGTAGTTGTATGCCATACGTACGCTCAAATACATATGCGTGCACACCTATTACAAAGAATAACTATAATTATCTCGAACGGAGACGGATAATTACAATCCCTTTTATAAATATTGTGGGCTTAAATCGGACGCGATTACGTTGGTGTATTCCCCTCCACGACACAAATATTTCTCCGTTGCATGGATTTTTGCGTTTATAGTCGAAGATTATTAGTTTGTTGGTGAAGTTTTATTTTAATATTAAATAATATGATGAAAAGATGTGATCATGTCATGGTAAGATACAAATCGGAGCAAATAAATATTTCATTAAAAACAGCGGTAGTTCCACTAATATGATGAATTGGCGTACGATCCTGTTTTTAATTTAAACGTTTTCATGCATGAGTTTCAGCTGAAGAAGTATCAAATCGATTTAAGGAAATGTTCAGAGCACGATTAACTGCCATTAGGGGGTACTCAGCAGTTAAGCATCTGATCCACCAGTGGCTGTCATGTTAAAACAGCTCAAACAATTTCTGAAAACAACAAAGCAACAAAGATGTGGTACGCCACTGTTTATTTACCCCCCATTCCACAATTTCAACATGCACACGCACGTTATTATTATTTTTTTTAAATACGTTTACAGTTCACAGCCGTAACCTTTTACACTTATCAACGTGATACCGGACGCTCTAGTAAGTTTAAGAGATACCAACTGCGGTGGTGTAAAAGCACTAAGGTGCCGTATGATCTCGTTCATCGAAGTTAATGAGTTCACTGCGGTGGCAGGCGCTGGTGTAATTGAGTGAGTGATGGGGACCAGCTTGGGGCTACCGGGAAGCGGGACTTCGATGGAACCCCATCGAGTCCCCATTTGTAATAATCCTTTGGAACGGCGGGGTGTCGCGCATCTCCTACGCCATATATACATATATATGTGTGGTGGTTCTACGTACAAGCACGTGACGACACTTTATGCATTTAACGAAAATACAAGATTTTAATGTTTATGGTTGAGTGAAGCCTTTTTGTTAATTTGTTGGAACGGCAGTTTGTCTCAAATCTCAGGGATTTTTTAAAATATGAACAAAAAATTGTGTTGGTTCTTTTTGAACGTGACGAAACGTTTCATTGGAAAATGAAATTTTCCGAACAGATAAATGTTGCATGGAATCAGATCAGACGAATATGAGGAATGGTGGACCAATAAAATGCGATTTTTGATCAAAAAATTGGTGATGAGTGTCGATCGATGAGACAGCGCATTATCGTGCAACTAACGCGGACTCCCTTCCTCACGATATTCTGACCGAATGCGACCAATACGATGCAACAACCATAATGGACAATACGCTTTGCATCGTAAACACAAATGAGCATTGTCTTCACTTTTGACTTCTCAAACCGAGATTTTTTGGTTGCCGGCTCAATTTTTGGCCACCATTCGAAACTTTGATGCTTTGTTTCCAGATCATATTGGCAACACCACATTTAGTCACCATTAACAATATTGTAAAGGAAGTTTTCATCCTTTTTGCTCTCTTTAACGATGTCCTTGCAATGTACAGTGGGCCAGGAAGCCAGATTAGAACTACAATTTGACGCTTTCTTTCTACCAATATTTTTTATCTGTTTGTCCACGCACTTGCCATTTTTTAATGTTGACTGTGTAAGCATCGAAGGTACGGATCCACGAATGTAATTAATTGCTTTGTTGGGCAAACGATCTAAGCAATTTATTTCTTTTGGAGATGCCTGACAAACATAACATCGGAAAAAATCATAATTAGAGTAGGCTATGTGAATGGATTGTTACTTTAGCCACTTTCACATAATGACATTTATTCATTGACATTTAATTTGAGGTTATAAACTTTGGTTACAATAAAGTGTCAAATAATAAATGTCAATATGTGGTAGTGGCTAAAGCAACGATCAAAAACATTTACATAGCCTACACCAATTATGTTTTTTTTTTTTTTCGATGGCACGTTAGTATTAGACATTGTTAATGATACATTGTTGAGTCTACAGAATGAAGGGCACAAAGTACTAATTTTGGTCTACTAGACTAACTAGAAGTTTATAGGTCTGCAATATCAAACAGAAGATGGTCTAGGATTTTTCCAATTCCAACAATTATTCCATTATTACGAGTTATAAGTCTTAAAGGGGCAATTGATGACGTAAACAAGTTACTATCTGTACTGGCAAACTTTTGTTTAAAACTGCTCTAGCATCTCCTCTAGCATCGCATCCCCATTTAGAAATTAGCACTAAATTCTTTTCTGTAATATTGTCACTATCACGGAAGTTTCGACAAAAGCCTACTTGCAGTATGATCTAATAAAGACTGTAATTTAATCGCAACACCAACTGGTTATCTGGTCCACTATGCAATGTTGGGTTTCGAGCAATTTTTGGTCATCAGTCAACTTGCGCGGCACAAAGTGAGCACATACCTTCCTATAGCTCAAATGGTCGATCAAAATGCGATAGATCGAATCTCTGGACATACATCAAGAATTTCGGCTGGTCCACATGGGAGGGGAAGGGGTGGACCGTTTTTAAAGCGCTTGTACCACTCATGAACTATGCTATTGCATAAACAATCATCACCATAAACTTGTTGCATCGATTGAAATGTTTTCCTGAGTTCGAAACAAAACTTACTAACTCTTTGTTTGATGCTCATTTTTGTACCGATGACAAAAACATACTGACATTTGAGACGCTATAATTCCAGCTTACAGTGAACCAACTATCATGAAATACGAGGGTTATTCGGAAACTAAGGCTCGTTTACTTATAAAACAGAAAACATTATAGATTTTTTCAAAAAACTATTCTACAAGCTTCTGTATGCCTAAGTTGTAGACGTCAAGAAACTCTTTTTAGCGAAATAAGTGAAAATCTGTTCCCATCCAAAAGATCTGATCAGATTTTGGGTGTGAATGGCCAAATTGGGTCTGGCATTGTCATGCAGCAAGAAAACTCCAGACGTCAGAAGACTACATCGCTCATTCTCTATTGCACGTCTAAGTTTAGTTAGTTAGCGTAGTAAGCTGCTGTATATATTGTTGTCTCTTGCTGCATAAACTCAATTAACAAGATCCCATGTATATCCCAAAACACGGTTGCCATAACCTTGCGTGCTGAGATTGTCTGCTTGGCCTTGACTCTGATAGGTGATGTTGTGTGACACCATTCCATTGAGTAACGTTTAGGCTCTGGGGTTCTGTGAGAAATATTCTCTAAAAATTGATCACCTTCTTTATGATATCGATCCAAAAAATCAAGAGCACAAGCCATTCCTTTCAGTTTGTATTCCTCAGTAAGCAGCATGGGAACCTAACGTGCACACAATTTGCGAAATTTCAAGTTTTGTGCAAAGTTGTTTTACCCACATTCGGCAATTCCAATGCTGAAGTTGAAATTGTGAATCGGCTGTGTTGAATCTTTTCATCCACGGCATTGGCCAACTCATCTGTGATCACTGATGGTCGACCTGAAAGCGGTTCATCATGAACATTTTCTCGTTCGTCTTTGAAAGCTCTCACCCACTTACGCACTTTACTGCTACTCATCGCATTTGGGCCATACATGTCGCTTATCTGTCTATGAATTTCCGTTCTTTGCTGTCAAAAACCGAATCACTGAAAGTCGGCGGACTGATCGATTGTCTTAAACATTTTGAAGTAGCACTGCACTTAGCACACGGCAACAATAAAATCCAAATTGCGTCGTTTGACGAGCAAGGCATGCCGGGAGTTGGTACGCATGCGCGTTTCAATGTTAGCGCGACATTCGATTAGCTACGACGATTCTGACCTGAGTTTCCGAATATCCCTCGTACTTTGTTATTTATAAAAGTTTTTCTAAGAATTATCTAATTAAATTTGGAATGTTAGCAGACTACCTCGTTTCTCGATACCCATCGGTATACAACGTGAATCTAATAAATTAAACATACGGTCGATGTTTCACTAAAACGATTCATAAATGGTACGTAACACCGGGGTGTCTTTCCTGGGCGGAACCGTGTCCTTAAAAAAAAATGATCTCCTAGAATTTCTCATCCTAACAACGCAGAAGCGCTTTATAACGTTAAACAACCTGCGACTCCATTAGTTCTCGACGGACCCATTTGAATGGATGAGGTAGGTTAAAAATCTCAACATGTTAAACTAACCCGAGATATTCTGAAGGTGGGAATTACGGTCTTATATGTTTGCTAATATGAAAAATTTCTCTCCGAAAAAGGAACATTAGAATTTTGGTATAATTAATTCAACAGGTGGAATAATTTAGAGGTTTTCTTGTTTACTTTGTTCGAACTAGCGGCATTTGCGGCTTCTAAAATTAATTATATTCCAATTTGACTTTATTTTTATCCTATCCCTGTATATTTCTATATAATAATATTAAGTGAATGTACGAAGACGTTTTTTTTTTCTTACGTTAATATTCACCTCGCCATCCTTCATCGACTGTTCGAGGTTGGGTTCGAGTGCGGAATCGTTTTAACGAAGGTGGAAGGCGCCTGAGGCTTCGTACAACCATCGTGCCGTACTGTAACCTAGTGAACTCTTCGCGATGCTCGCGTATCCACGCTCACATACTCCCACACTTTCACTATTCGCGGCTAGCACATGCTACGATGGCTATAGTGTACAGTCGTACAAAAATATTTTAGTCGGTTAGGTATGTTTATCTTATTATATATATATTTCCCTGGAGCATCTTTTTCGTGTCTACAAAAAGCCTGTAGTCGATGGGGGCTAAATCTGGAGAATACGGTGGGTGGGGACGCAATTCAAAGCGTAATTCATCCATTTTAATCGTTTTTTTCTTCGACTTGTGACACGGGGCATTGTTCTGATGAAACAGCAGCGTTTTTTCTTCATTTCTGCACTAAATCAATCCCAATAATGCCATGTAATATTCAATATTGATAGTTTTTGCCTTTCTCAAGATAATCGATGATCAAAATTCCATGTGCATCCCAAAATACGGATGCCATAATCTTGCCAAACGATTTTTGAGGTTTTTGGTCGACTTGGACGACTTTCACCGGCTACTGTCCACTCAGCTGACGATTTTTTTGATTCAGGCATGTAATGGTGGATCCTTGTTTTATCCATTGTCACATACCGATGCAAGAAATCCTTTTTATTTCGCTTGAACAGCTCCAAACAGCGCTCTGAATCGTTGACGCCTTATTGTTTCTGGTCCTGTGTGAGCAAACGCAGCACCCATCTCGAAAGCAACTTGCGCATGCCCAAATTTTTATGTAAAATTGTAAAGACATTACCTTCTGATATCTTCAAGGTGTCAACTATCTGACGCAACTTCACTTTACTGTCTTTTAAAACTATTTTGTGGACATTTTTTAGGTTTTTTTGAACAACTACCGATTTTGGGCGACCAGAGGGTTCAGCATCATCAGTGCTTGTACGACTGCGTTTAGATTCAGCATACCAGTCAAAAATAGTTGATTTTTCTGGTGCAGAGTCACCATAATGCTTATCAAGCCACTGCTTGGCTCCAATAGTATTTTTCCCCATCCAATCAACACACAAAATTCTTTTTTATCCATTGTTTTGAAAAGTATAAAACTGGGGTCACTAAAACGACTGTAACCTCTAAACTAAAGGTCAGAACGCCATGAAATTTTGACACGTACTGTTTGAAGGTAAGTACTACGCGGAGTCTGTCAACAATGTTACGATAGATGTACAAAGTGTCCAAGGTCAAGTGCACCAGGTTGGCAACGCCAGATTTAATTTGGTGAGACTGTAATATTGCCTGGCTTGACTGGGTAACTTAATTCTTATTATGGTTAGTTGTCAAAAATGAAAATCTTACGTCAAGATTATCCATCACTGATAGAATCACTAACAAAAACGTAAATGCCATAGTGACAGTGAAAACAGTAGTAGGAGGGGTTAACTTAAACCTATTTTTCATCGAAGAAGGGATTTTTGTCTTGCCAACTCGGTGCACTTCGAGTTGGTCACTATGTATAGATCAGACTTGTGGGGATATAATTAAAAAATCAAAGAGGAGAGAGTTGTCGATCAACAATAAACGAGGAAGAAACTTTTCAAATCGATAACAATAATTCGCCCATCACCTACATAAACGGGCTATTGACTTAACCGTCAACGTGTATCGACCAACATCAAATCAGGGGTAATCTGATAGCCTGGCAACATAATTCGTCCATCACCTATGGGTATGGAGTAATTTAACTGTAAACGTGTATCGATCAATATGAAGGCTTATGATGGGAAAAGGGCAGGGGAAAGAATGTTCTTATAATGTGAGAAGGAAGTCTTTTAAAAGCTAGAAGTTAAAAGATAAAGTTAAAAAATCGGAATAGCTTTTTCTAAAAAAGGGGGTGGTACACAATGGAACACAACACATAGTAGCACAAATGCACTGCCTAAAGAAAAGTATGTGTCACCAGGAAATTAAACAAATCAGTGGGAAAAGCAGACAGCAGGTCTTACTACTTGTGGATTTTTTTGTGCTCTTGAGTCAACCTTACTTTTCATCCTAGTATTTCTTTAGGAAATTTAAATCTCAACAGCTTGACCTGAACGAATTTGAATTATTTTCTCGTTTTATCGGTCATTTCATTAGACTTACTAACAATAGCAGGGATCATTCAATCATGTTTAGTCACGTCATCGTATTTCGGGGCCGGATATTTCGAACATCGTTCTTCTCAAGGATGTTCCCTTTACGATTGTAATGCCGAGATATCTCTGGATCGCCACCCCATTGAAAGAGAGAGAGAGAGAGAGACAATCATTGCGGAGGTTATGTTCCAAAAGATAGAGTTCTTCTCCAACCTGATCGAGGATGAAAATGGGAGGGTTTCGAAGTTCGGTTCACACGTCTGGATTTGGGTAGACTCCACTCCTCGCCTACTTTTCACGATCGACAGGATTCCACCACATAGAGCCTACACAAAACCCCATACATCGAGAGAGGAAACAACACCCCTTCTTCCCTCCCGGATTGCCGGACATCTTCGTTTTTGTTTTGTCTCCTTTGTTATGTCTAATTTGTTGATCCTATTGATGACGGCTACAAAGTTATTTAATTAGGATCCATTGTACACCACAATGGGGGTGGTCCTGGACAATTGGAGATTAAAGAGTTTGGGGGCAAAAGTCCAATCCTAGAAAGAGACAGATTGATCAATAGACTTCAATTAATGTGATTTAGGTGTTCGAACTACTATGTCTCTGTTGGCGCAATTGGCAGCGCATCCGTCCGGTGAGCGGCAGGTTCATGGTTCGAATTCGGGTGTAGAAAAATATAATTCGAATGTGATTGAGAGAGCTCAGACAGCTGGATTGAACATAATAAGCCCCCTTCATTGTACAAATAAAATGCAACCCATCGACGTTTCAGACGATTAAGATTTTTTGTAATGCATCTTGTGAGCCATATTTGGGAATTTAGAAAACCGGGAATCTATCGATTAGATGACACAGTTTTTGCCTGAAGTCACTAATGAGATTTTAAGTAATAACGATAGCAATCATCTGGTATTATGAAGGTCTTATTACACCACCACCAGTAAAGTTAGAACATGAAAATGCAGTGATCTATTTTCACAGCCATGATGAGCCAAAATATTAATTCTGTTAATGTAGTCGAAGTAATACTGGAGTTCATCACGCTTGACCAAATTTGTGGATTTTCTAAAGCTCACCGTCGAAGAGAAAACCTAGAAAAAAAATAAAAAGCAACTACTGAGCAAGCTACTAGAAAACATACCACCTTCTATTGTGATAGATGGAGTGAGAGCAGAATCGAGTAACCATGGATATTGATCTCAACTTTAAACTACGAGGGCGTATTTTTATGTTATCTATCCAGCTATGAAACAAAAGAGTGACGATGTCAAACAAATTATTTAAAAATTGCTGCCACTGTTAGAAGTATGTACATGTGCTAAGTGTTATTTAGTTTGTGCTGTTTACAGAGATTTGCGACGGTCGACTTCTCGATAAAATGAGTGGAGTTTAACTGACAAAAGAAGGCAATTCATGAAAGAATGGTTGCTGTGTATGGGGAAGATGCACCATTTTATTTTCAAGTAAAATATTGGTCTAAACTCTTTCGATGGGGCCGAGAGTCAATCAGTGATGACCCAAAGGCGAAAAGTCAAAAATTTGGTACTGAAAGATCGACGTTTTAAGATCTCTGTCATTGCCAATGAAGTCTGTATATCCGGAGTAAAAGTGTCCTCAAAATTTTGCATGACGATTTGGGCATGAAGAAGATGTCTGCACAGTGGATACCCAGATTGCTTACACCTGAAGAAAAACTGTACAGCGTGCAGCAAAGAAGTTTCTCAAGAAAATTTAGCCGAGTTGGAGAGGGAATATCTCGAATTATCACCGGGTACATCATTGGGACCCTCCTACTAAACAAGAATCCATGCAGTGGGTTCATAATGGTTCTCTCGCGAACGACCACCAAAAAGTCCAAGACACAATTTTCTGGAAAAGAAACTGATGGCAACTGTTTTCTGGGATGTTGAAGGAGTCTTGCTTATTGAATATATTTCAAGAGGGTCTATTATAAATCGAGAGGCTTACGGAAACACAATTGCGTTTGATGAACAACTCAAAGAATTTAAAAATTTTCTGAGGTTTATGATGTTGCAATTGCTTATTGAAAAAAATTGAATAAGTGTATTAGTGTTGAAGTTATATAGACAAACATTTTTTTGTTCTCTTATGTGCTTTTTTTTCATTGCTAGGTAGATAACATAAAAATACGCCCTCGTAGATTAAAAAAAATCATAAACTGTGATAAATTATATTCAATTTAAAACAAGAAAGATCAAAAGAACATAATTCAATGAGATAAAATGGATCTATTGCGCCAACAATAGCGAAAGAAGAATCAAAAAGAAAACGCACCCCTATACAATATTAAAGAAAAGGAACCTGTCGCACAATAAAAGCAAAAACCTGTCGCTGCGGTCCTCCACTCAAAAGCCAAAAAAACTATTAGTATATTCATAAATAATATACATTTCATTAGATGTGTCACTGTTACAAAGTAGTCCTATTGTGCCTTCTATTGTACCGACAACCATAGCAGTCCTTTTCAAGTATATACAGAAAGCCTTCCTGTATATTTCCATTACATTCCGTGTGATTTTGGAGCCCCGGCCAACCACTTATAAATCTTGAAAATATCGCTTCTGACACTCGTGACCACTTCTTCTACATCCTCTTAATATTATTCAACCTCATTTTTATCCTCGCCCGAATAGAAATCAGAAGCTCACCCTAAGCTGTCTCTGAGGTTTCAGCGCTTTGTATTTCGACAAAATAAATATCTATACTCTCTCTATATGTGTACTAAATAAAAAGGAGAAAAAAAAAGAAAGGAAACAAGAAAAGTGTCCTGTCAGATTTTAGGGGACACATTGAGACAACACCTGTTGTAACATTCTCCACGGTCTCCAGCTAAATGAGATTATAATCTTACGTGTTATATAAATGTTCGTTGTACAATACGTATGTATGCGTTTTATATCTTCTTCTTCTAAGTTTAGTTTTTTTTTTCTTTCTAAATGTTTGTTTCGTTTTTGAGAACGAGGCGAGCGGTATCTTTGGGATGAAATAAAATAAATATAATGGGGATGTAAGACACGCGGTTTAAAATGTCACACGATTAAAATATCAGTTTTGTGTGTAGAAGGTTTACCATAGCATAAAAGAGGGAAGAATGAAGAACATGAATTATCTTCGGATGATGGGAGGAATACGATGTGATAATTATTATGTTAGATGTGTACATGGATTAATTTTAGAAGGTTTTTTTAATACAATATACGGGTGCGTTCAATAGCTGCACAAGAATTGAAATGTTCAGGATTATAAAAGGTGTGATTTGTGTTATTAAGTTGATGCTGACCAAACTACGAGGGCGTATTTTTATGTTATCTACCTAGCTATGAAAAAAGCACATAAGAGAACAAGATAAATTATTTTTCTACATAATTCCCTTCAACAGTAATACACTTATTTAATATTTGTTCCAATTGCCCCATACTCTCAGAAAAAAATTGCTCCAGTAACCTGGAAAAATTTTCTTCAACAGCATCTTTGAAAACAAAACTTTTCCCTGAGATGTTTTTTTTAAATTTTTGAATAAGAAGAAGTTTGACGGAGCTAGGTCGGAGCTATAATAAGGTGGATGGCTTAACTCTATAAGCAGACAGTCATTGATTATCTGCTGAACTTTGTTTGCCCTACGAACCCTCCCTTAATTGTGTTTCCGTTAATGGTAGACCCTCTTGGCAAATATTCAATAAGCAAGACTCCTTCAACATCCCAGAAAACAGTTGCCATCAATTTTTTTCCAGAAAATTGTGACTTGGGCTTTTTTAGTGGTAGAAAACTCTTATGAACCCACTGCATGGATTCTTGTTTACTAGGAGGGTCCCAATGATGTATCGAAGTCTCATCCCCGGTGATAATTCGAGATAAAAAATGTTTTGTCCCTCTCCAACTCCTTCTTCATACCCAAATCGTCATGCAAAATTTTGAGGACACTTTTACTTCGGATATACAGACTTCATTGGTAATGAAAGAGATCTTTACAGGTCGATCTTTCAGTACCAAATTTTCGACTTTTCGCACACAATGTCTTCAGTTCGAGCTTCAACAGGTCGTCCGAACTTTGGGTCATCATTGATTGACTCTCGGCCCCATCGAAAGAGGTGCATTTTTTCCCATTGCTTTTGGAGCATCGTCTTCTTTTGTTAGGAACTTTATTACGCTGCGATGTTCAACCATATTTCACTCATTTTATCAAGAAGTAGACCGTCTCAAATCTCTGTAAACAGCACAAATTAAACACAACTTAGCACATGTTCTTCTAACAGTGACAGCAATTTTTCAATAATTTGTTTGACATCGTCACTCTTTTGTTTCATAGCTAGATAGATAACATAAAAATACGCCCTCGTAATATAAATAATAATAACATGTTTTTTCTTGCATCAACTGTTTTACATACTGACTTCAACCAAATTATCTATTTTGAGCAGTAGATTTTTAAAATGAGTTTTGTCCAAATTTCTAAATTTTCAGAAAAGGATAAATTTAACTGTCAAAACCACAAATATTGAAAACTATTTGTACTAAAAAATGTCAAAAAAAAAATGGTTAAATCATAGAAAATACTTTTTACAAAATATTTTTTTGTGCTACGGAGAAGGACTTTAATGTTGGTGGAGCATGCTTGTACATGAAAATCATAAGCATGTAGATTATGTGGCTGTTTTTATTTTGACCGTCACACCCATCGCTGTACAGTAGAAGTTGTTGTTATATAATCTGGAATTTTCAGTTTGGTGAGAAAGTCAAAACGAGCAGAGCCAACCTATACAGATTCTCACCCAGCTTGATTTACAAGGCGCATAAAAAGCATCTCCTATAGCAACTTTAGGTAATTCTTCATGTTCCTTTAGTAAAGTGTGGAAACTTTTTGCTTTTTACTTGTGAACGCATTGATTTTTCTCTCCGGAGGTGGAGAATCAATCCAGAGACTATACTTTACACTCGAATTGTGATGCTTTGACTCTTGAAGTTTCCTACTTCTTTTTCTTTTTGGAGTACATCTGTCAAGGAGGCGGGATAGTTTAGTATCCTGTCCTGTCTTATCTTATCTGCATGCGAAAAAAGTGTTTTCCAGGTGAATTACCGTATGAATTTCTAATACAAGAGAATGCCTTATGAACCGCTAAAGCTAGTTTGATGGATGCGTTTACATTATTTATACAATACAACGCCACTTTCAACTAAAATTTTGAAGTTTTGGACAAAATGCATTTTGAAAGTCTGCTTCTCTATTATAAGTTTTTTTTTGTCTACTTTGATTACTGCTCCAAAGAATAATGTTGAAGTTATTTACTAATTACAAAATAATAACAATAAAACAGAAACAGAATAGCAATCAGTGGATATGGGCCAACCTCTGTAATTTTGCAAGTTTTCTGTTTGGATAATTTTACAAAATTCGAAAGACTTAAAAATAAAATTCTTTGAAAAAAACAGTTTTCAGGGCATAAATTCATTGCATTCAAATGTATAATAAAAGTTCTCAATTCAGAGAAAAGTTCAGAGAAAATCTACTAAAAATATTCTGCTAACATTAAGTTTCTCATTTGAAAATTGCCATAATTCGGGTCAATTTGGCTTTGCCACGCCCTCTCTCCCTTCCACCCCCCCCTCACACAAAAAAAGTTTGCCCATCCCTGAATTAGACAATGTTAAGGCAAAAAATATTCGACCACTCAGAAGATTCTAATGAAAATGCAAGGTGACACAAAAAAACGGAAACTTTTTAACGATCCTATAAAACCAAGTCTGATGCAAGAAATACATTTTATTCATAGTAATTGAATTCTCAAACTTGCCATTTAAGAAACATTAATAGAATTCATCTTTTTTTTTTTAATGACATCCTTTAGATGACGTCCTCCTGTACGAATGTATTCTTGGAATCTGCTGTTGAGATTCCTCATTACCCGTTACAACATCTCAGCTGGGATCTTGTGAATTTCATTCCGAATTCTCTGTTTTAACTCATCCAGAATTCTTGGTCGAGTCGTGTACAGTTTACTCTTGAGATAGCTCCACAAGAAGAAATCACAGGGGGGTAGGAGAGAGGGGGGGCAGGAAATGTAACCACACGGTTACCGAACAATTCTCACACAGCTTCCATTGATTGCCGTGCAGTATATGATGTCGCTCTATCCTGTTGAAACCAGATTTCTTGAACATGTAGAAAATTGTTCAATTCAGGTGTAATGAAAGTTTGCTACGTAACAATCCAACAACCATTGACAGCTACTGAGATCGTGGAGTACGAGCACTTCTTGGTCGTCCTGTTGGTTACTTCTCTAGGGCAAATCCAGTTGCTTCAAAGTTATGAATCCAACGTTTTATTGTGTGGTTTGACAAAACGGCACCATGACGTTCTGAATTGTAAAAATGTAATTTTTATTGCTAACGTACGCTGTTGCCCGTTTCAATGATCCATGGTTACTAAAATGGCAGATTGTTTACTTGCGCAAGTGCTGCAGTGCTGCCATCTGCTTATGGCTGCCATTACTAATTTAGAAAAGTTTTTTAATTGTACTAGACACCCATATATCAATTGGACATGGTGGACAAAACCGAATGGAGAAAGAGCTAAATTTAAGATATGGTCCGACTCTGTTAGTCACCTTCTAACGGCTGCTACCCACTTTGCGTTTGTACTACTCGACATTTTTACTAATTTTGGTGCATGAATTTGCTGCTAAAATTGTCCAGTTAAAAATTGAAATGCATTCTTAGAATCAAGAATCAGTAAAACGTGCAAATCAAGCTATAAAAGTCATGCTTAGTTGGTGGTTGGAAGATAACAATAACCAAAAATGATTAAGAGGATAACATTTCCTCCATCTAATGAAAAATTAAGTTTACCACACTAAAATTAATTGCAGTCCTTCATGTTCAAAGTTGGACTGAACCCCCTTCTAAATAAACATCAAGATATTTTTGCAGGAAGACTTGATGATCAAGACAAAGTTGAGATCACCGCAAATAAATAGGTACAGGAATTCAGCCGATTCAAACCAAGACTCAGTTCTAGCCATTATAGATATACAACAGGAGTAAGCAATTAATGACAATGTCGTAATAGGTTGCGAGAGGAGAGAGATTCAGATTGTTCAGAAATTGGCTTTAACCAATGTGCTATTGTCATTGAAAGAACAAATTCAAACCTTTATAAATTGGAGATGAAACTAGGCACTCCAAATCAATTATAAGAAATGTCAAGGGTATTCCAATGGTAGAGATTTCAGTGAGAGACTGTTGATGTGACAGTAGATTAGATTAGAAGGAGGTTGTGCAGGCATTGCTCTCTGTTTTCACTGCGTACCCTTAATCTTTTAGGCCCAAATGATCTCCAGGCTTTAGAAGAAGTCTAAGATCTTCTTGGGGGCTATGGTTCTAACATCAACCGGTTCTACGTGCGCCCGTTCGAGGTAGTGGTGTCTTTGGAGGGCCACCGCCTCATACATAGTTGCACATAATGTGTTTCAACGTATCACCATCGATCACTCAGAATCGGCATTTAACACGGCCGATCTTGCCGATGATCTTCAGAGAGCCGTGGCTAGCGAATAAAACCGTGATGGTGCTGAGATCTCTTCTGCCTTTCTTCGCAAGACCATTGCAGTTTTGTTAGCCTTCACACCTCATTTCTAAAATGTATGAAATATTTACTCTTTTCCATTTCTATAATGCAATCACAATTGCATTGTGTTTCCTCTTTCAGCAATTGTTGATGATTGTCTAGAATAAAACCCTAAAAAAAAAACCCGTACGATTTCTCTTACCAAGGCCTACTTCTTTTCTTGAACAAGAGTTAATTCTGCTCTGGCTAATTTATCTCCAGAAGACTATATAAACACAAATTCTATCTCATTAACGGTGGGACTGATTTACCACCGCTAGATTAGAGAAATTAAATTAAAACTGATTTATTACCATGAATAACCAGCGAATGCAAGTTGAATTTTTCGCGAAATCGCAGCTTCCAAGGCGCTTTTACGTAGGTGCCGTTGTCTGGGTGTTGCTTCCTTTTTCCTTTTTAGCCGAGTTCTCTTGCAGCGCCATCTACAACGGCGGATTCTGATACACAGCCGCGCGAAATAAATCATTTAACTTCACACAGGTAAATGTAAAATATATAGGAGCGAAGTACTAAAAGATCCGAGAGGCGTACTGCATCCATTGGGGGCTGCTTGCTACCACCTGCCGTCAGGGTAATAAGATCAACGGGCGGCCTTCACGACACCACCGCACCCGCTACCAGACCTCATCAATTACTATTTACCATTATTAATATAGTTAACGCAAAAACAATAGTCATGTTACCGGTCCATTTGTTAAACTGAAACTGAACGTTCCTGTCAGGTTTCTTTTTTAAATTTAAAAAGCAAATAATTGAAAATTGGCACCCCTGGGATATAACCTCTGTCTAACTTCACATCCCATAGACGGGGACTATTTTCGAATATCGTTTTCTATTTTGTTACGATGGGGGAGAGGAGTTTCTTATTCTCGTAGAGCAATTTCGTGATTATCGTTCGAGAGATGACTTGCTAAAAAGAAAACGTCGTTAAAAATGTTTGGTTTTCCTTAATGGTCGAGTTCTAATGATGATTGACTGCGCGCTTAACTAACGATTTAATTGAAATGTTCGCTACAGATCGTGTCGTGAGATCGCTTTCCAAATGATCTTCTAAACAGACAACAATACGCTGCTTAATTTAATGATTCCGTATTGTGTGTACTGAAATTTTTTGGTAAACGAGCCGGGATTAATTGATTATTTTGACAGACTATTGTCAAATTAAGTTGACGTAATGCTATTTGTAATCGTTTTAGAGTTTTATTTAATTAAGTTGGACTCCAAATTTGATGATTGAAAAGATATTTTTCCTGTATTCAATATTAGTAATCTTTTTGCTCACAAAACTAATTCAGGATATTTAAAGCAATTGTTAGTTGATCTTAGCGTATTTAGAAGACCTTTCCAACGGTATTCAAAGATACCACCTCATAGTTTGTTCAGTTCTGGTTTTCCGAATGTGTATTTCAATGGGATGCTCAAACTGGTAATATTGTTTGAGGAGGACCCACCGCCCCACGTCCAATTGCAGTTCGATAGCCACACAGTGGGAGTCGCATACCAAGAGCTAACTTTTAATGTGATGATCCTCTTTATACGAATAAAAGAAGGATGAAAATATGATTTCTATCAGTTAACAAAGTCAAGAGATACGCATGCTATTCTGCTGGATAATTGTGTGTTGTATGCTATCGCTGTCTAACAGCAAGTACCCACCACTGTTCTCAACCTTAGTCTAATTGAAGTCCGTTCCATTTCCAGTAGCCCAAAATCCAATCCACAGGTTGCAAATCATATCTCGGTATATGGTCTATGCTTGTGATCGTGATGCCACCGACTAAAGACTATGGTTGCTGTCTAGGGGTTCTCCCCATACATGATCAGCTTTGCAGAAACTGACATTCCTGGTATAATGCTTCGGTTCTTGTATACAAACCATGTCTTCTTGCAGCACCTCATAGGTTTGATATGTTTTGGCCAGAAAAAGCATTTCCACCATTTTTCCTCTTGGAGTTGGTGAACCTCTTGACATTCCAAAAGCTTGAAAAAAAAACAGAAAATACCATTTTAAGCCCAACCTCTCTTTTTCGAGGTTTGAAATTCTAAAAGTTGCTTCAGATTTTGTATTTATTTTGACGTTAAATCTTGAATAATTCAAGCAAAATGTTGATATACTTTTACCACCACCCCCCACCCGCCTCTTTCCATTTATGGAAAATTAATATTTTGATTTTGACTGTTTCAAGTTGTTCTGAACATTAATTCAAAATTTTCGTTTAGGAATTAATTCAGAAAAGCGAAACTTTTATTTCATCTTTAGAATAATAAATAACAAAAATAACAATCTTAGAAAACATTTAAAATTTAGAAGAATTCAGAGGCGGAGGGTGGTGGTGATATTGTGCAAAAAGAACAGCTCAACTATTTCAATTTTTGATTTCAACATTTTGGAACAACGTTTAAAGACAAATACAATTCAATACAAGTTGGCACAATCTACAAGATTTAGATTATTTTGTAAAATTCGGGAACTTTTGAGAACAAGCATAGAACTACCTGAAACAACACTTTCAAAAGTTCAGTTTTGGGAAAAGGGAATGCTTTGCTCAAATATTTCATTAATAATCTTTCAAAACTTAAAAAAAAACTTGGGAAAAGCAGAGTTGGGGAGGGGGGAAGTGGGAGCTGAAAATACGTTTGAATTATTCTAGTTCTGGCTTTAAAATCCCAGAAAAATGTTTTGAACAATTGAAGTAACATCTTGGTCCAACTTTAAACATTTAGAATTTTTAAAAGAGGACATTTCTTGAGCTGAGCTTTTGTTTCTACTAGTATTCAATATAACTTTTACAAACTCGGGCACAATTGAAAACAACCAAAATTCAAATTCAAAATAGGACAAAGCTACAGAGTTAAAGTCGACTTCGATGCTTTCTCGACTAGTTTTTAGGAACAAATAGATCGTGAGCTCCTCTCTACTTCCAATTGAAGATTGTTCCTTTATTTTTTCGAATTTTTATTTTAATATTACTGCTAAACTCTGGAATAAACTAGAACAAGTCCTTTAAACAACTTCCAAAACTTCGAAAAACGAGAGGGTTGCATGTTTTTTCAATCTGCTTTTTAGTAATTTTTGGTAAAATTCTGGAGCAAACTTGAAGCAATTTAAAACAATTTTTTAAATGGTAAATATTGAGAATGGGCGGTGAGTCCAAAGAAACTGAGCTAAATATGATTTTTTTCGAAAATTTTGAAAAATAAGAGGAGTTGGGGTAAGAAAAGACGAGATAAATGTACTTTGCTTGTTTTTTAGACTAGACTTTTAGTAATTTTTTTGTGAAATGCTGGAACAAACCTGAAACAATTTGGAACAGTTTTTAAAATGTAAAATTATGAAAATGGGTGATTAGGGCCAAGGAAACTAACTTAAATAAGATTTTTCTTCCAAAATTTTGAAACATTAGGGGGCTTGGAGTAAGAAAAGACAAGATAAATATATTTTACTCATTTTATCGACTAAATTTTAGTAATTTTTTGCAACATTCTGAAACAAATCTGAAACAATCTGAAGCAGTTTTTAAATTGTTAAATTTTGAAAATGGGTGGTTAGAGCCAAAGAAACTAACTTAAATATGATTTTTCTTCCAAAATTTTGAAACATTAGGGGGGTTGGGGTAAGAAAAGACGAGATAAATATAATTTACTCGATTTTATTGACTAGATTTTTAGTAATTTTTCGTAAAATTCTGGAACAAACCTCAAACAATTTTGAACAGTTTTTAAAATGTTAAATTTGGAAAATGGGTGGCTAGGGCCAAAGAAACTAACTTAAATAAGATTTTTCTTCCAAAATTTTGAAAAATTAAGGGGTTGGGTTAAAAAGAGATGAGAAGAGAACAAACCTAAAACAGTCTGGGACAGCTTTTAAAATGTTAAATTTCAAAAATGGGTGGTTGGGGCAAAGGACCTGGAGGAGGAGTTGTATTGTATTGCGTTGGAGGGTCGTTCATCTTCCTAACACCTCTCCTCACTGCGATCTATTGATCTGTTGTGATTACCCTATCCAATCAGCACCCTTCTATTCCAATGTTCTTGACGAACCTTAGGACTAGTTTGGGTGTCAAGATTTTGATCTCTTCAGGTGTTAACGCACTCGAAAGTATGTGCTCGGCTGTTTCAGTTTCCAGTTCGCAGAATCGACAGGTGTCTTAATCAAGTTTGCCCATCTTTCTAAGATGATATCTTAGAGGGCAGTGGCTAGTCAGAAGGCTAGTAAGAGTCTTCAAATTTCTTCTTGTATTTGTTCGGGTGTTTTCATCCAGAGGGAGGCCATTTTGTCTCCCAGTCTTGAAATTCTGTTTTGAGCTGGCTTTTGGGAACAGCAAAAAAGGGTTCCGGTCCAATGAAATGCATGTCAGCCACCACATCATATCCTATGGTATTGGTGTGCCCTCTCATACCCACATCAGGGATGTTGCACCTTTTTTTCCAGTATAGAGATTGGAGGAGGGAGGGGGAGGGTGGTCAAAATGTTTATTAATTAATTGTTAGAAAACTGCTTTTGATTGAATTAATATTCTTGAAATAAATTTAAAATTATGTGTGCTGGGGATTTTGTGTTTGTTGTATTAATAGGCGGCTGACTATTGTTGTGAGAGGACGATAGGTGCCGGGGTTCAATTCTCTGGAGGGACGGTGACATTTTTTCAGAGAGTTTAATCCCGGATCGACTTATTCGCTGTTGGGAGCAAAAAGTAATTCATAAAAGGCGATATGATGCTTCACAAAGCCATTGAACACAACATACACACACAAAAACTACACCGCGAGAGTTGCAGTGATTTGTTAATTAAACCTAAAAAAAAAAATAATAAAAACCGAAGTATAAGACTAAGAGTATAATTATCATTATAGGGTAACCAATCAGTCTACGTTCAATTCGTTCACGTTCCGATTCTAAAATCGGCGGGTTCGAAACCAGAAATGAAAGACAGTAATGAGCCTAAGCACGAGCATTGACGTCCGATCGCCCGACGGAAATTCTCACGGAGATTCCGACACAGCCTTAAAATAATCATTAAGCATTAGTAAGAAGGAGAAGAAGAAGAAGAACGCGAGAGAAAATATAGGAAAACGAGAAGGGCACGCTAACAAATAGAATTTCGTTCTATTTAAGCGTATATAACTAGATGTCAATTACTGATAATATAAGTCTCACGATCTCGGATTTTGTTTATGAATTTAATTAAAAAATAATTCCTATTTTAGAAATACGAATGCACAGTAAACAGCTACAGGCTATTATAGTATCCTGAATGCTCTTCAAACATATCATGCGTGCCTAAAATATTTCCGAGTGGGTAAACATTGAACACGTGATAAAGACTTAAATTTTAACACCTGTACCTAAAGTGGTGTGTTTGATATGGTATCAAACACCGGTTCGGAGCGACGACTATGGTGCGATTTTGAGGTCTTTATTCGGGCAAACACAGTATTGTTTCGCTTAGTGGATGTGTAAATATTTACTTTAAACACCATTTTTCTCTTCCTCTACCACGTCGATTCTCTATCTCCCTCGGTTCTGTTCCAACTTTATTCTTTTTTTTTTTTGTTTTGTTTAGGTAAGCTGATATGGTGTTCTGCGGTGTTGGAAAAAGTTTCGGGACTCGTCACGGTTTACTGTTCGAACGTCAAAGTGGAATTTGTCGTCGGATTACCTCTCTTTTTTGTTAAGGTAAACCAGGGTGATTTTCGAATAAATAATAGGCTAAAGGTGTTAAATGCGTTGTGTTTGTTGTTTGTCGTAGATTAAAAATGATTTAAAATGTGATTTTGTGAGTGCATTAACAATGTATACTATGACTCACGCCTTTCCATTATTTTTGTTTACAATTAGAATAATTTCCGGCGTAAAAAATGTTCAGCTGTCATATATATAATGTATGAACATTCAAACATAGCACGCGTGTAGTCAGAGGTTAGAATTGTAATTTGCGCTGTTCAATTATTATATCCGTTAGATTATTAATACGTCTTGGCATTTAACAATATATACGTAATGCGTACCTACGTTGAAAGCGATAATTTACTGTTGTTGTGTTGTATTCTTAGATGATAGTGATGCTATGCGAATTATGTTTGTTATACAATAGATCTTTCTTCTCTGTATAGCTCTAGCTTGCATACAACGGACGTATGTACTACTTTATGACTTACGATACACTATTATTAAATTTCAATTCGACTTAATGTGACCACGGAGGTTCAAGCTTTGCTTGATGGTATAGATGAAATAAGCGTGGGTGTGGTTAAATTTCATCTAATCTTAATGTCTATATGAATGTTAGAATGCGCATCGTCTCACATCCTTATAATCTGAGTACTGTTTAATATGTAAATTACACTATGTGAGGTAATTTAATTTGTGATCTCAATTTAGTTAGCTTCAAATTTCAGTACTGAATCCACGCTTTCTTCGCGCTTAGCTTTAAAGCTACAATCGCTTTAGCGCTTCCGACAAATCTCCCAAACATTCCTATCTAACTTCATTGCTGATTACATAGTCTGAAAGTCTATAGGGTGTCCCAAGTTGAGTGGGTGTTCAAATTGAAGTCGGCACTTGCCTTGTTAACAATGCTCTTTTTATTATTTGATGCTAACGGAAATCGATGTCAGTTAAATTAGCAAAGTAATAGGGATTTTTTTTTGCAAAATACGATGATAAAATTTAAAAAAACAATTGAACTTCGACAAATCGTTTCATTCGAGATATTAGACGAAAATTACAGCCTTTTTTTAAATGGAATAGCTAATTGTAAATCGTTTTTGCACATTACACAGGAAATGATAATTTAATTAGAAACAAAATCTATTAATCATAGACATCCAAAAATTAACAAAGTTAAACGAAATACAAGCATTAATGGTAAATCAGGTTTTTGAGTTAGACATTTTTTAAAACTAGTTATCGAAAAAAAAAAATTAATACACTTTGCTCTTTATTATTGTTTATCAATATTAATCTTAATTTTTTAACGGGTCGATGAACCGCAGTGGTTAGGCGGAAGACTATTTTTGTGAGAGGACGATAGGTGCAACAAATGGGGTTCATATTTTCAAGTGGATGGACGGTGAAATTTTTCCATAGAGTTTAATCTCGGATCGACTTGCCATCTGTTTCGCTGTTGGGAGCAAAGTGCTTAACAACGCGGCATCATAAAAGGCGAAATGATATTTGTCACAAAGCCAATTGAACACAACATACACATCCACGAAAAAAAGTACACAGCGAGAGTTGCAGTACAATAGCCAGACAAGCGATACAGTCTACGGAGTCACTGCAACTCCGTTACAAGCACCCATTTCCACATTAAATAAAATAAAAATTTTTGAACAACGTTAAAAAAAAGGAAATTAATTGAATGCAAAAATTGAATGCATAACCACTTCTGAGAAAATCTTATTTGTCTGTCCAAAACTATAAGGACGTAATTTAGTCTTAAAGCTAGTACCATAATTTTCTAAATGTGTAAATGTATTGTTGGAACAAATTCAAATAGCTGTGTATTTAAGATGTCTAAACTAGCGGCTCTCTCGTAACCTTCAAAATAAGATATTATGTATCTTTTAACCGCAGCAGATGTCCTAGTTATCCAGTTGTTAGAAAATAAATTTAAAACTTTCTGTCATGTGAATAAATCGATTTCTCATGTCTAGCAGGTCATGAATAAAAAAAGATAAAAAAATTGAATAAAGTAAAAGCTAAATTATTTTTTATTTGTTATTACTATTAGCAATCGATTAAAAACAAATTAAAGGAAAATATTGATTACCATCAAAGCGCCATTACGATTTTTTGTTCTTGTTAGATGATAGATGATAATTAAAATGTTTCTTTTGTTTTGCCAATAATCGGAAATTCAAAAATTGGCTCTATAGGGAATATTCAGATCAACTTGAACTGGTACTATGGCCCAATAAAATGCGGATAGTTCATTTATTTTAATTTTTGGGTGTCTATGTATTAATAGATTTTGTTTGAAATTAAATTTTCATTCAAAATACTCATTCATAAAAATTTTGAAGGGTATTCAAACGTTGTCTAAAAAAAATGACGCCCAGCAATGATTTTTTAATTATCTAAAAGAAAAGTGGAATTAAAAAACGGTGCATTTTAGAAGTTTATTTGTTTTTAAATTTTTACCAAAAATCGTAAAGCGGAAGAAAAACGTTACTATCGATTTCCGTCATTTAACCAACATCTTTAAAATTATTTTATTTAGTAACAAAGTTAGCAATAGTGCCGACTTCAATTTGAACACGCTATATGGTCTATATGGTTTTGGTGTTGGCATCGTGTGGGATTCCGGAACTTTCTAGATCCCATATAGGGTAGAAAATTTATAATTTTTTTCAATGGAACACCCAGTATATTTGGACATATTTAGAAAGATAATTTTATTTGTGATATAAAAGCTTTAATACACTATCGTCCTTAAGTAAATAATAAAGTAGTTGTGTTGGATTCTATCCCAAGTTAAAGAAATGTTATTAATAGTAGGCCTCTTTCATTTCAAGCCGAAACAAATAGTATGCCCATTGTAACTGTCAATAATTTTCTGTGTCTGATTCCCTTTCGCTCGATAAGTTATTTAAACTACTTCCTCGTAAAAACGGGCCAAGAAAAACTCGGTGTTGATGTTACTATTTCGTCTATTGACCGTTCACATCGGTTAAAATCAAAGGAAAATAAATATAAACCTATTATGGTAAAATTCGTCCACCACAACAAAAAAAATTGGTGTATAATAACAAGAAGAAATTAAAAAATTCTTCTATCGTAATCAAAAAGGATTTAACAAAACGTAGGATGAATATTCTTAAAGCTGCTATTACAAAGTTTGGTCGACGTAGCGTATGGACTATCGACGGCAATATCATGGTAAAAACCAACCAAAAAATATATAGAATTCACACTATGATGGACTTGGATAGATTTGATGAAATTAAGCAGAATCCATTCCTTGGCCTTGGGTCTGACGGGTCGCGGAAGTGAATAATGACTATTATTATTTGCTTGAAAATATTTGAAACAAAAAATATAAGTGTTTTTTTAATTTTTTTATTAGTTTGATACTCTAGAAGAAACTCTTTGTTTGCTTAACGTAGCATCTGATTACACAATATGCCTGGGCGATATGAATATTAATCTCTTTGATACTGATAACAGGGCAGCGCTATATTTCAACGATATGCTGAACTCTTTGGGATTTGCACAGGCTGTCGGTGAGCCTACTCGTGTTACAAATAAGTCAAGTACCTTGATTGATGTTGTTCTCCTGTCTGACGCAAGTATTCTTAAAGACGTCAAAATTACTAATTAATTAAACTAATTAATTAAATTAATAAATCGGGTGTGGGTCCACGCTTCAAGGTATTGCGTGATTTCTATCGTTTCGATAAAATTAATTTCTCGGATGACCTCAAGCAAATTCCTTTTCAGTCTATATTCTACATGGAAAGCATTGATGATAAAATCCAGTTTCTAAATAATAATATCATTAACCTATTTAATACTCATGCTCCATGGAAAACTATTAAAATTACCAATGATGAAGCCCCTTGGCTTACCGATAGTGTCAAATTGCTGATGAGCTTAAGGGATAGGGTTAAACGTCGATTCAGAGCAACTAGGCGGGACGCGCATCGGAACTACTACAAGAGTCTCCGTAATCTTGCAACCTTAAGTATTAGAAACGAAAAGAAAGCGTATTTTAATTACATTGCACGTGGTAGTTCGAATGATATGTGGAAACATTTAAAACAGATTGTTGGCTTGGATAACACAAGTAATGCCTTGCCTGAACGGTTGCAATGCCCCGATAGCATAAATAATTTCTTTATTGACTCTCTGCCGCCAACCACGGATTCTGGTGATTTAATAACAACCTATAATTCCACTATAATGCATAATATACCTACTAAATTCAAATTTGAGATGGTTACGACAGATACTGTTCATACATTGCTTCTTGATATTAAATCAAAGTCTTTTGGCGCTGATGGTATTAATATCGTTATGATCCGCTTGTGCTGTCCATTAATTATCTTTTATTTGACCCAAATAATAAACTGCGCATTGGAACAAGGCTATTTTCTTTCCGCCTGGAAAAATGCACTGGTAATACCGTTGCCAAAAAACAAAGACCCTGTAAGCTATGCTGACTTGAGGCATATCAGTTTACTACCAGCATTGTCGAAAGTGATGGAGAAAATTATTAACCGTCAGTTGAAAGTATTTTTAAAACAATACAATATTCTCCCTGATATCCAATCTGGCTTCAGGGAAGGTCACAGTTGTGAGACAGCTCTCTTGGGCGTCACGGATGATATCATATCTGCAACAGATAAGGGAAAGCTGACAGTGCTGACGTTGCTTAATTATACCAAAGCCTTTGACACTATTTCTCATGATCTTTTAATAGCTAAGCTGCATTTTGTTGGGTTTGGGGAGGGTGCTATTCAAATGATGCGTAATTATCAGGGTGGGCGTATGCAGAGTGTCAAATTACCTACTGGGATTTCCGATGCGCGTTGCGTCAGACAAGGTGTACCACAAGGATCTATTTCGGGACCTCTTCTATTTTCCATGTATACGTGTGATTTCTGGAAGACATTGAATCACTGTTCTATGAACATGTATGCAGATGACATACAAATATATAATTCTTTTTATAGTTCGTATAGCGAAGACGCTATTCATAAAATTAATTGCTATCTCAATAATTTACATAAGATGTCGAATAATCGCTCCTTAAATATTAACCCCTCTCAATCGGCTGTTATTTTGTTCGGCAATAAAAATGCGACGAGAGAGTTCGCTGGGGGGATTAAATGTAATGTGGGGGGTGTTGAAATTGAGTTGTGTCAAAGTGTAAAAAACCTGGGCGTAGAAATGAACACTGCACTTCGCTTTAGAGGACACATTTCCAACTGTATCAAAAAAGCTTACATGGCTCTAAAGCTCCTATAGGCGCACAGATCTTATCTGGGTAGTTCCACTAAAGCGTTGCTTTGTGACGCATTGGTCTTGTCTCCATTCGTACATTGTTCGACACTGTACGGCGAGTGTATTGACAGGGATACTGCGCGAAGAATACAGCGAGTGCAGAATTCTTGTATAAGACTAATATTTGGAATTCGCAAATACGGTCGCATGGAGATGGCAGTGTGACATGGGGCGTTGTCATGATGGTGCATCCATTTGTCTGCAATGTCTTTATAAAAAACTTGGTTGACAGTTTATCCTGGAGGGACAAATTCTTTGTGGACGATTCCCCTTTTGTCGAAAAATCAAATCAGCATTGATTTAATCTTCGATTTGCTCATTCGAGCTTTCTTTGGTCGAGGAGAGTTGTATCACTCTTGACATGATTCATCACCTGTCATCACGCGACTAAAGACATCTTGCTCATTAGCGATTCTGTCAAAAAGATCAAGGCACTAGTTTTTTGAATGTCCTTCCGCTCACTCGTGAGGTTTTTTGGCACAATTTTGGCACAGATCTTTCGCATGTGCAAATGTTCAGTCAAAATTTGATGAACGGTAAATCTGTTTAAATTTAATTGTTAACTCAATATTCTTAATGTTAAACGACGGTCTGATCTCACTAGAGTGTTGACACGTTCAATGTTTTCATCGGTTTTAGAAATTGAAGGCCTCCCTGAAGGGTGTTCATCTTGAACGTGTTGTCTGCCTTCCAAAAATGATTTGTGCCAGCGAAAAACTTGAGATCGGAATAAAGAATGTTTCCCATAGATATGTTTTAACTTTTCATACGTCACACTTGCCGATTCTCCAAACTTAACACAAAATTTAATGGTAGAATGTTGCTTCAAATTCCGCTGCGTGACGGATAACCAAAACAAACTTCGCTAATAGCAGTCACAAAAATCACTATTGGAGGGTATTGATACACGAGGTCTATCAAGGACAAAAACGCAGATCACTTGCAGTGTTGCCAGTCTCATTACTTTTCTGCCACACCTCGTACATGTCTAGACAGGTTAAAGCGTGATAGTAGAGTTTAGAGTGTTGTTGTAGGTACATATGTAGGACTTATTTTAGTGACTAACGGGAAGCAAACAAACAGGGCGTTTAGTGAGTGAGGGTTTGGTACAAAAAATTTAAAGATGGACGAACGGATTTGATTGATGATCCGAAGAAGAACAGAGGCAAATCAAGAACCTCGCACACGGATGATAGCTGCTCAAAATTTCGTCTTGTTGATTGAATGAGTGAGTGTTCAACATCTCACTCGATACCACACACCAACGGGAAGGGGATTCTTTCATTGAAAGCATCATTATCGGAGATGAAATCTGGATTTATGAGTTCACTCCAGAGTCGAAACAACAGTTCGCGATGTGGAAACATCACACAAAACCATGACTACCACCGTGTTCTGGAATAACAGTGTAGGGCTAACGTCAGACATCACAACGCTTAATTAATTCGGGACATGTGTTTCGGGTCATTATTATTAACCGAATTAAGTAAACGTTGTGATTATGATAAAGTTCAGATACGATTTTTATTTTATTTAATAAAATCATCATCATATCATTCATTCAATTTTATCTTCGATAGAATATATAATAATATAATATAAGATAAGGTAGTTGTGTTGTTCCCATATGAAAAAGCAAGGTTATGTTTTGTATCTCATGAACTCTTCACCTCATACACGTTCACGTTAATACAGCTTATAAGCACATGGGTTTCCACTAACTTTCGATAAATTACATCCCGAGCTACGGTGTTGTCATGCATGTATCTATTGAGATAGCCGGACACAATTGAAAGTATTACTCAAGACTTTCAAGCCGGAGTCGAGAGCCGTGATAATATAAATTACAATTATCCAACTCTCTTGTGGTGTTTGAGGAAACCATAAGTACTTAGAACCCGTTACATGTGAGCGTTGTATGCGGTAACACTTTAAAGAAAAGAATCGTATTGCGGTAATAAATTACCGCGTTCTAAAATGAATGGAATTGTGAGACAAAAAAAAATGGGTAAAATTAGGTAAAACGAAGCAGAAGAAGTAAAAGATACAAAGTCAGTCTCGTACACAGCAGTCAAATAAAATAATAAAATAGGAACGCTATATGAATAAACGAGGGGAACAACGAAACAACCACGCTATCTCAGGAAAAAAAAAAATATATATCCTCAAAAGTAATATAAATTGTCTGTATAAGCAACCAGCATCAGCATAGACATATAAATGACCAGCATTATTTCAAAAAATGTAGATCTTATCTAAAAAATCGATGATCGAAAATATGAATTCTTTTACGTGGTAGCATCGGACGGGGCCGTGGGGCGTCGCATGGCGGGGGGGCAACCGCCACATGTCATTTCGCTCCCTACTTCATCATCGTATCGGGAAAGAATACTCACGGACTCACACAATCAGTTCCTTACAGTGAAATAAGGTTGCCCCTGGAATACCATAACTAAAAAAAAAAAAAAATACAAAACGAGATAGTTGAGTTAAATGGCAACATTATAAAGGAAAATATTTATCAAATCGAAAGCTCAAATCATTCTTGTTTGTCGCCTGTTGGCTCAAACATATTATTGAATGAATAAAAATTGGATATTTAAAAGCAGCTAAAGAATTCCAGGTGCCCAGAATTACATTATTTCGATTAAGCCAAAAGAATGGTACACCTGAACAAATTTCAAAGACCAAGAATTAGAAAACTAGCTCGAAAAACACTTGTTAGAAATGGATAAGAGTTATTTCGGATTAACAAGAATGAACGTTAGAAGATTGGCATATCAGTTGGACGTTTCAAACGGCATTGAGCACAAATTTTTTGAAATTATGCAGCAGCCTGGAGCAAAATGGTTAAAGTCTTTTTTGCAGAGACACCCAACCGGAACAGCAACAGCAATAGCTCTTGGATTTACCAAAAAGAATGTTGAGAGATTTTTCGATCTGCTCGAGGCTAAAATGGATGAATATCACTATCCGTCAAACAGAGCTTTTAACACCTATGAGACTGGTTTGAGTGTCGATAATAACAGTCCAGGTGCAGCGAAGTTATTTTTTTAACATCTGCTGAGCGTGGCTCACTTGTTGTGCTGCTCTTTTAATATTGCCACGGAAAGTTCCACTATATAGAAATAAGTAGATTTAAAAGATATCTAAAGAGGTCACAATCGGTACACCGGAACCTCGTCAGCGTTTTTCGAGACATCGGGCTCGCAAGGTGATCGACGGGAAGGTATCGGGATTCCGACGGTGACCTTCGAAGATGGTAGTACTGTAAATAGTTTTTAAAATAAAAGTTTAAGGAGTTTTTGGTGTGGTTCTTTTGGAAGCATCAGCCCCAGCCCCTTCGTTATTATTATTAGAATAAGCGAGTGCTTCTAAAACAACTCACCCCGTCGCGAATCGAGATCGAGAACATGACATTTTTTCGTTAAGTTCGGCGTCGCTTGGAAGAACAGGTTCTCTACCATAAACCAATACGAATGGACTAAATTTAGTCCATTCGTACCATTAGGTTTATGATAGAGAACCTGTTCTTCCAAGCGACGCCGAACTTAACGAAAAAATATCAACAGAATTCGGGATACAGAATCAGGAAGCGATTCTTAAGGTACGTGAACTTGCTCGGAAAAATATTCATCAACAACAACAAAAAGACAAAAAGTGATATGATGGAAAACATCGTCATGTTTCGTATAATGTAGGTGATAAGGTTCGTCTTCGAACACCATTTCGTCAAGTAGGTAAAAGTGAGAAGCTTTTACCCAAATATTTTGGTCCTTATACTATAGTGGAAAAGCGTAATGATTTAAATTATGTGGTAGAATCAGGTACCAAAAATAACGTGAAGAGAGATGTAGTCCACATTTCACGTTTGGTGCCATATTATGATCAGTGGCAATCTCCAAAATGATTTCTTTTTACTATGTTGTCTTGAAAAACAATGTCATGTTCTCGATCTCGATTCGCGACGGGGGTGAGCTGTTTTAGAAGCACTCGCTTATTCTAATAATAATAACGAAGGGTACTTACCTTATTCTGGGGCTGGGGTTGATGCTTCCAAAAGAACCACACCAAAAACTCCTTAAACTTTTATTTTAAAAACTATTTACAGTACTACCATCTTCGGAGGTCACCGTCGGAATCCCGATACCTTCCCGTCGATCACCTTGCGAGCCCGATGTCTCGAAAAACGCTGACGAGGTTCCGGTGTACCGATTGTGACCTCTTTAGATATCTTTTAAAACACTAAACACTTTAACCCACTGAACACCAAACAAGTTTTAACTAAAACACCGACGCGTTTCAACAGCAATGCTGTCATTATCAAGTTAAAGTGTTTAGTGTTCTACTTCTGCACCAAGAGATCCAGTGAAGAACTTCGCAATATGTTTTAAATCTACTTATTTCTATATAGTGGAACTTTCCGTGGCAATATACCCCAGGAAAAATATGACCACTCTACTCGAAAAAGGTGGTCCATCGGGAACAGTTTTTTCTTGTCACATAACTGGTTGGATACAAACTTCAATTTTCACAAGATGATTTGAAGATTTTCTATTAAAAATTAAGCCATCAAAAGAGGATCCTCAAGTTTTAATATTATATGGGCATAATAGTCGTACTAGGAATGTTGAGTTCTTAAAGCTAGCCAAGGCAAAGTAAAGTAAAGTAAAATAAAGTTTATTCCCAAAAAGATCTACAAAACAGATATAGGGGAAGTCACAGACAAACTCAAGACAATTCCTAAGTGCAGAAGTAATGATAATAATACTAACAATAAAGATAATAATGAAGGTATGAATGACAATGAAATGGTATTGGTAATAGCAATAGTAAAAGTATAATAATAGATATAATAACAACAATGGTTATAATAGTAGTATAATAATTATAATAACAGCACCTAGTAAAAGTAATAGCCGTAATAAGATTAAGAGCAAGAAACCTTAGACTTAGAATTACATAGCGGCTCAAGTAATGTTAAAATTGAAGTATTCCTGTAAGGAATAAAAGGCATTCTCAACTAAGGAATCACGTACGTGGTGTTTAAAGCGCAGACGGGTTAAACTTTTCCAATGTTTGGGAATTTTATTAAATATTTTAATAGCTAGAACCTGTGGGGACTGCTGAAATAAAGTTAATCTAGACCGAGGTGTGGCTATGTCATCTCTACATCTGCTCGAGAATAAAAATACATGGCAAAGTTAACAATTTATATGTGATAAATGCAGGTTTACAAGACTCCAAAGCTTGTAGACCTGATATACAACGGATAATACGTTTCTGGCTAATAAAGACATCTTTGCACATGGTTGAATTTCCCCAAAATATGATTCCGTAAGAGAGTCTGCTATGAACATAAGCATAATATCATCCTTAAGTTACGGAATAAAAAACAAATTGAGTTTAATTTGGGTAGTAGACTTTCACAATGAGCCTTCCAATTGAGAGACTGATCTACCCACATTCCCAAAAATTTGGTAGAGCTCGCGTTGGAAAGCTGGTTGCCGCCCAGTGACAAATCCAAATAAAAATCCGGGGTGGGCTGAAGCTGATAGGGATGAAAACGTAAATAAATGCTTTTCTTATCATTAACAAGAAGCCTATTCATAGAGAACCACTCAGATGCATCACTCAACAAGTTATAACAAGTCTCAGCCAAAATATCTTCGGTTTTATCTGTTGCTAGTAAAGCAACGTCATCTGCATACAAAACGATTGAAGCATTGCTTATTTGTACCATAAATCATTGGACCAAATACATTTCATTTGGTATCAGCCAAAATACTTGAAGATTTTTTCTGATTTATTAGAGGAAATGTGTGTTAATGGGAGAAAGTAATATATTGATACTAGGTGATTTCAATGTTACTCATTTCAATAGCTCTACAATAAATGATAGTAGAACTCACATTGTTAACAATTTCAATAGCTTTGTAAATTTAAAACAAATTAACTCAATTGTTAATCATAGAGAAAGACTACTTGATCTTGTATTAACTAATTTAAAGTCGATAGTTATTCATAGAGAATGTGCGCCAGTTGTAGATGAAGATTTGGAACACCCTAGTTTTAGTTTAGCTGTAAGTATTAGTAATCATAATGTACCGAATCTAATTCCTAGTTGAAATAATATTTATAATTTTCGACGAGCTGATTATATTAATTTATATCAAACTTTCCTTGATACTGATTGGTCTTTTCTTTCTGGATATAGCAATATTGACTTAGCCTGCAATGCATTTTACAACAAAATTTATACCTATTTTGACTTATTTGTACCACTAAAACATCCTGTACCAAATACATATCCGATATGGTTTTCAAGGAGCAATCTGGATATTTTGGAGCATTTGTTCGTAGTAAGTTAAATCAATGTTTCTAAATTTCAATTATGACATTTACGAGGAAAAACAATAAAAATCAATGATAGCTTACAAAAGTTGAAGCTATCTTTGAAGATGGACAAAATTTCTGATTATTTTTTTTCTAATCAAATTGTACTAAACAATTTATTTATATTCAGCCAAAATTGGAATTTGTTTTTCATCTGATTTTTCAATTGCCATTATCCAGGTGTCGACAATGTGCGAATTGACGTCTCCTATATTGATGAATCTGATGAGACGTTTTTATACGTTGAAGAAGCTCAAGAATTCCAATACAATGGGAGATGATTGTATTCCCTAGCTTCATGCTTAAGGACTAAAGGTGCTCTAGCTGCTCCACTGAGTATTCTGTTTAACTTGCAATTCAATCATACACTTTTCCCGAATGCTGGAAGATTTCTAGAGACTAACACCGTTTTCAAGAAAGGTGATATAAGAATAATATTGAGAACTATCGTCCAATTGCGATTATTAGTAATTTTGCCAAGGTATTCGAAAAATGTCTCTTTTCCATCATTTCTCCGCAGATAAGATCCACAATAACTACTTCCCAACATGGTTTTATCAACAAACGATCGACTGTTACAAACCTCACAGATTTTACTCAATATTTGTACGAAAAGCTGGATCATAATATTCAAGTAGATGATGTTTTCACGGATTTTGCTAAGGCATTCGACCGGATAGATCATGCGGTACTCTTGCATAAGCTTGCGAATATTGGATTTTCACCAAAACTTGTGTCTTTGTTTGTCTGGAAAACCTTTGGAACCGACGCATTATGTTTATTACATGGGACATGGGAATCCAAAATCTTCTGTTCTACATCTGGTGTCCCACAGGGAACAAAAGGACCACTTCTTTTTACTGTCTTTATTAACGATATTGCAGAGGTCTTGGACTGTCACAAATTGCTTTATGCCGATGACTTGAAAATATTCCAGGCTATTAACGATACTTGCTGCTACTTGTCTTGACTGTCTGCATCTTCCTTTCTTTTCATAATAACTTTGATCATCTTGTACAATATGTCCCAATGTTCTTTTGATACCATCATTTCCTGTACTAAGTTTCCCGGAGATATTTCGTGGCCTCGACAATAGTTTTATCATTCCCAATGTTTCATTGAAAAATGGTGAATGTTGACATTTACGAGATGCATTCGTCTCCAACTGTTTTACCGATCGACATAAATACCCCGTGCCCTGTCAAAACTTGCGTAAGGTAGTAGTCAACTTGTCTATCAACATGCCATGAGAATTAATTGCTTGGTCCACTGAGTTGAAGCATCTGGGTGTCACCTTTGATTCTGCCAAATTGTCATTTCGAGCTACATCTTCCTTATTTGGTACATCCGCGTTCTCTTTGATAAGATCGATGGGCGGGATTCTGTAATAAGGATTTTATATCCGTGATTAGCTTGAAGAGCTGCAGTTGATGCGGTCTTGTAAGCGGCCGCGATTCTAATTAAAATTTTACGCTGCATTTTTTGCAGCAGCGTCCAGTTCCTTCGCACTCTAAGCGTTTCCTCCCATATCGGCGCTCCATACAGCAATACCGAGTGGACTACCGCCGCCAGCAATGCTCTTCTGGAGCTAGATGGTCCTCCAATGTTTGGCATTAGCCTCATAATAATAATAATAATAATTATTATTATTATTATTATGCAATGTCAAAGGAAAATCATTGATAAACAGTAAAAAAAGTACGGGACCTAAAATAGTTCCTTGTGGTACTCCAATGTTATTAGGCAGAGACTCAGAAGAAACACTCCCAACCGTAGCACTTTTGTTGTACAAAATATTAATGTACTGAGTTCGGTTTCGCAAAAAAGACTCAATCCAATTTAAAGCATTCCCTCTGATTCCGTACGCTTGTAGTTTGTTTAAAAGAAGGTCATGAGAATCACAATCAAACACCTTACTTAGATCCCAAAAAATTCCCACAGGATAGGTACCATTTTCAATAGACGTCATTCCATTAATAAAAGTATTTAAAGCAGTAGAAGTAGAAAAATTTTTCCTAAAACCGTGTTGGCAATTTGAGATTAACCTGTTTAAAATACAATATTCAAATATTTTTGAAAAAGAAGACGTGAGAGCTACAGGACGGTAATTTTCTGGTAGCGACCCCTTTTAAAAATAGGAACCAATTTAGTCTTTTTTAGTAAGTTAGGGAACTCAGCTTGCTCAAAAGATTTATTGATTAAAAAAGTTAAGACCGGGATCATGGCAGAAAATACGGATTTTATAACATAAGGTGGAATATCATCTGGTCCAGCTGAGAACGATTTTTTCAACTTAAAATTTAGAAGATTAGCAAGCTCTGAAAAGGAAAAAGGTTTCAGAAAAATCGTTTTGTTTACGGTAATAGGAAAGTCGGCGGTTGAGGTGCCACTAAATTGATTAAAAATCTTTAGGGGGGCATTAATAAAGAAATGATTAAAATAATTGGCTATGAGATTCGGATCCGATATGTACTCATCACCAATATGTAGCTGTATATTCTCTTTAGCAGTTGTTGATTCCGATTGTTGGAAGAAGAAATGTTAGTCTGATAGTAGCTACGCTTTGTGTTTGACACAAGTAAACTATGTTATCTTTTGGTCTTTCTATAAAAGTCACCCAGTCGAGGAAATTTCTGTTTCTGAAATAACGATTTTAGGTTTTGAGAAGAAGAAATAACCTCGGAAGTAAACCAGCCTTTACTGCCAAACTATTAAGTTTATCACCGCATACGTCACATAAAATGCAACTTTTGGACAAATCCGTAAATTTTTTTACTCATTTTGATATAGCTGACGTTTTCGGTAAAGCCTATTTTGAAGTACAGAATGATATATGTGCTGAAAATGGATTTGAGGCAATCGGTCTGTATCCAGTCAACCGACACATATTCGATCAATTCGAATTTTTATCTGCAGAACAACAACATGAGCAAATTTTAGAAAATAGCTCATCAAACACCAATACAAATCTGGTTTCGCAAAGATTTAATGGGGAACTTTTTCTCCCTATCTCACAGAGTTAGAACCTTCAATAAATACGGACAAGAAATTGAAAGCTACAAGAAATTTTGCAAAGGATAATAAAACAAAAATTAAAAATAATGTAATAAGCGATCAAGCAATTGAAGACTACAGAAAGTCTTGCAAAGGATAATAAAAGCGGGGCCAAGCGACCTAACTGTTAGCAAAAGGCAACAACGAAAACGTTTAGTTCCTTAATGCCCGGTTTTTCAGTCTGAGTTTAAGTAAAAGTTCAACTGAGCTCTAAACTTGAACTTGAACCATGAACCCCTTGTTTGCGTTTTTCAATCCCTTTATTCAACCAGTTCAGTTAAACTGGAACTGAACATTGAAATACGATATTGGTCAGCCTGATATTAAGCAATTTCAAAGATGTATTATTGGCAACTGCCGACAATAGTCTATATTGAGGTTATACATATTGACATCATTACATGTTAATTTTTGGTTCATATCGAAGTTCAGGTTTAAGCTCTATAGGTATTGGGTTTAATCCCGGATCGACTTGCCATTCGCTGTTGGGAGCAAAGTGATTAACAGCGCGGCATCATAAAAGGCGATATGATGCTGTCACAAAGCCATTTAAACACAACTTACACACACAAAACTACACCGCGACAGTTGCAGTGATAGCCAGATAAGCGATACAGCTGACGGAGTCACCGCAACTAAGCACCCACCACACATTAAAAAAAAAAAGACATGACTGGAGAAATTTGGATCCAGTGCATTTTGTGCCATTTTTGGGCTCATGAAGACTGCTCAGGCGCAATAAGTGAGCGAAGCAAAAGTATAGAAACTTAGAACCGAAACCTCTGTCACCTTTTCAAGCCTCTACTGGCCAGAATTTAAATTTGATGCTATTTTTCTACAGCAATAAACAGTATATGAACAAAAACATCTTAAATAAACAATTGGGACACAATCCTATCTTGGACAACACCTCGAAGAGTTAATAGGATTCAGAATATCCACCTGTATATCCCTTTCTTAAATTTTGACTTGAAACAGAATGATAACAACCAGAAACTTGAGAGTCTTGACAGGAGAGTTAAACAGGAATTGCAACACCCACACCATGATATTCATGTTTTGTCACACGTAGACAAATGCCATCGTTACGCACCGTTGACTCCTAAATCGCGGCACCCCGCATAGAAAACCGTTGACAATTGAATACGTTTACGGATACGCGAATCGCGCTGAACGCCATCTACGGCGGGAATGCGGCGACATTATTATAAATTAAACGCGGATTACCGCGGGAGTAGATATATTTATAAGCAGGCTGCGATTATCCATTTATTAGCGCATGCACAACGGTCGATATTTGCGACTGAAATAATTTTATGCCTTATTATATTATGCAAGGCCTCCCCCGATGGGGTCCGCCGTTCGTATACAACTGACAATAAGATATCGACTGTTTGGTTGTCGTAAACCGCGAGGGAAAAATGAATATCGGCGGTTAATAAAGTACAATCAAGTGTGCGCTAATGCGCGCCGTTACACCGCGTGCGCTTTAAAGCGACAATATCGTATCGATATGCCGTTTACGATGTGAATTGTTAGTTGGTGATTTGTGATAAATTAAGGGAAATGATTTCGCTTTCCTATAACCTCCCACTAAGCATGATAAATTCGCTGTAATATGGTAACGTCAAAAGCAATTTGAAGGTGATAAATATTGAATTAATACGTTCGGTAATGTGCACGTGTAGATCCGGCTTGATTAATTATTCAAGTTGGATCTAGACATAACTAAATTTGGTTTAAAAAAAGTGTTTAATTAAAAGGCCAGCATTGTACAGCATTGAGTAAAACGACCTGAGATTTGATCGGTAGGATCTGTCCAAAATGGTTCGAATGTTCATCAAGAGATGTCGCCAAGTATGTGTTAAATTTTTTAAAGCTAGGAAGCTTAAATCATGGTTTGGCGAGAAACTGATTTCACTTGAGATTTTATTCGAACTAATCATGTAAAACTAAATACGAAAAAATCATTTTTAGACTAATCATTTTTAGACTAACCCCCTCCTAATTGCCCGAATTTGAAGTTTTAAAAGGTGCTGCAGGGTTGTTTTAGAGCCACCCTCCCCATTTCCGAAATTTGAAAATTTGAAAACTATTTCAAGTTGTTTTAGGTTTGTTCTGCGTTGTTCCAAAGCTTTTCATAACAATAATGATATCAGAAACCAATCAAAGGAAATAGAAAAATGATTTGATATTAATTTAGTCTCCCTTTTCCAAAATTTTGAAAATTGTTTCAGAATGGTTTCGGTTTGTTTGAAAGTTTTCCAAAATATTATTTTAACAACTAGTCAAAAAAAGGAATCAAGACTTATTATTCTCAACTCTACACTTAAAAAATTTGCTCTATAATTTTTCAAAAATTCTTTAAGGAGATGGCAAAGGAGGGGGCGAGGACTAAACTATTTTTTTGTAAACTAATTGGCAAATATGGAAAATAACTTGTAGCTCAGACGCCCTTTTTTGGAAATTTCAAAATTTACAAGCTATTCTTGGGTGTGTTTTAATTTTTTCGAAACTCGAAGGATAGCAAGCTGTCTTGTTTTCGAATTGTCTCAAATTGTTCCAAAATTTTGCAAAATAACATTAAAAACTAGACGAAAAAATGAAACAAATTCTAAATTATTGATATTAATGTAGTCTCCCTTTTCCAAAATTTTGAAAGTTGGTCCAAATTGGTTTCGGTTTGTTTGCAAATTTTCCCAAATATTATGTAAACATAGTCAAAAAAGAGGAATTGAGACATATTATTTTTAGCTCTGCCCCCTCCTCCCCCTCTTCCTCTCTACACTAAAAAAATGTGCTCTATATTTTTTCATGAATTCGTTTAGGGGGAGAGGGGGGGGGAGGGCGAAAACTGAACTTTTGTTTTATAAGCTAGTTGGCAAATCTGGAAAATACCTTGTAGCTCAGGGGGGGGGGCCGAGCTTCGTGGAAATTTCAAAATTTACAAGCTGTTCTTGTGTGTGTTCTAATTTTTTCGAAACTCGAAGGATAGCAAGCTGTCTTGTTTTCGAACTGTCTTAATCTGTTCCAAAATTTTGCAAAATAATATTAAAAACTAGCCGAAAAAATGACATAAATTGTGTTAGGTTGGCAGGGGAGTGGGAGCTGAAGTAATGATGGTTTTTCTAAATTATTGATATTAATTTAGTCCCCCTTTTCGGAAATTTTGAAAATTGTTCCAAATTCCTTTCGGTTTGTTTCAAAGTTTTCCAAAATATTATTTCAAAACAGTCAAAAAAAAAAAGACATATTATTTTTAGCTCCGCCACTCTCCCTTCCCCTCCCTCTACACTTAAAAAATTTGCTCTATAATTTTTCAAAAATTCTTTGAAGGGGGTGGGAAAGGAGAGGACGAGGACCAAAGTAGTTGGCACATCTGGAAAATAACTTCTAGCTCAGCCCCACTTTTTGAAAATTTCAAAATTTGCAAGCTGTTCTTGGATGTGTTCTACTTCTTCCAACCTCGAAAGGTAACAAGCTGTCTTATTTTCGAATTGTCTCAAACTGTTCCAAAATTCTGCAAAATAATATTAAAAACTAGACGAAAAAATGAAACAAGTTGTGTTAGGTTGACAGGGAAATGGGAGCTGAAGTAATGCTGGTTTTTCTAAATTATTGATATTAATCTAGTCTCCCTCTTCCAAAATTTTGAAAATTGTTCTAAATTTGTTTCGGTTTGTTTCAAAGTTTAGTTCAATCTCCTTTTCTTTCGAAATTCGAAGGAGAGCAGATTGTCTCAGAATATTTTTAATTTGTTTATTATAAATTGTTCCAGAGTTATTAGCTTGGCAGGGGAGTGGGAGCTAAAGTGTGTGTTTCTAAAAAAAAGTTGAGGAAATTGGACCGGAAGGGGGAGGGAGGGGGGGGGAGAGGGATCGCACTTTTTTTTCGTTCTGAAAGCTAGATGGGAAAACTTTTAGCTCAGGTCCCTGTGGTTGAAATTTCATAATTTTTAAAATTGTTTCAGATAGTTTTGCGTTTGGTCTGCATTTTTCCAAAGTTCTGCAAAATAATATTACAGACTAGTCGATGAAAACACGGCAAAATTCACTATTAGCCCAGCTCCCAGCTCAGGAAAATAGCTTTCAGCTCAGCTTTCCATCTTTGAAATTTAAAAATGTTTAAAGTTGTTTGAGATAGTTTTGGGTTTGTTCTGCATTTTTCCCGAGCTCTGCAAAATAATATTAAAGATTAGTCGATGAAAAATCGGCAAAATTCATTTTTAGTTCAGTCCCCTTTTTTTTTAGAAATTCCAAGGAAAGTAGACTGTCTCAGATTATTTTTAATTTGTTTTAAATTGTTCCAAAGTTTTTATGTTGGCAGTTGGAGTGGTATCTCAAGTATGATTTTCTAAAAAAAGTTGAAGAAATTGGAAAACGTTAAAGAAAAATCGGGGGACGGAGAACTTTTTTTTGTTCTAAAAGCTAGGTGGAAAAACTGGATCAAAACTTTTAGCTCAGATCCTTGTGTTTGAAATTTCAAAATTTTTAAAGTTGTTTCAGGTAATTTTGCGTTTGATCTGCATTTCTCCAGAGTTCTGCAAACTAATATTAAGAGTAGTTCAGTCCCCTTTTTTCCGAAATTCGAAGGAAAGCAAACTGAATCAGATTGTTTTCAATTTGTCTTAAATTGTTCCCAATAATATTAAAAACTGGTCGAACAACGAAAAATGTCGGGAGGGGGAAAGGATGATGTTTTTAAAATTGATAAAGTTCTCTTTCTAAGTTTGTTTCAAAGTTGTAAAACGAAACTAAACTGTTGAAAGCTCTTTTATCCCTATAATAAGGCCTCTTCCCTTTGCAAAATTTTGACAGCTGTTCCAGCTCTTTCCCTCCACTTTTTGAAATTAGAAATTTTCAAAGTTACGCCGAAACTTTGCTGAATCTCTTTTTAGAGTTGTTCTAAGTTGTCCAATTTCGAAAAGAAGAGGGACTACAAAACTTGAATTCAAATTTTGATTTCGAAATCTTGATTGAAGTTTGAAACAATTTTTTTAAATTTGTAAGAGAAAGGAGGTGGCTAGTTCTTCCAGGTTTTCTTCACTATTACTTTCCTAAATATTATTTTGTAAAATTCTGGAATAAACCTGCAACAATCTAGAATAACTGTTGAAATGATTAAACATAAAAAATTTGAAGTTAATCCCTTCTCCCTCCTTTTCATAATTATTTAAATAAGGTCTTTTTCGATCACACCTAACATTTTCATGCCTTTAAATCTTTCAAAAAAAAAAAAACAAATAAATAAAACGACACTCTCCGAGAGCGGGCATAAAATCTAATACACAATAATACCCGAAAAAACTCCGTTTTTAAAAGGGTTGTATATCCTGATGGATACATACCAGTTTCAACACTTTACTCGAATCACCGCATCTTTATCCATCCTACAAGAACCATATAAGCCCATCTTTTACCCGCGACCTGGTACTAGATGGCGCAAGGCACGATACAACTGAATCCCCGGTACCCATGCCTTCTTGATGCTTAGTCGATTGTCTACTGTTTTAGCTAACGCGTGCGGACAACCTGTTGCGCGGTGAATTGCTGAAGAATACCGCGGTGATTTCGATTCCGAAATAGACGAGAAACCTCCACGAATTGGTGACGTAGATATCGCCCCAGGTGAAAATACAATAAACATTGACGTAGTGACTGTTATAGTGACATTTATTATATTAAAAAAAAATAATAATAAAAGATGGGACGAGAACGCATCAATTTAAATATCCGAAAAATATGTGATTAAATCGAAACAATATCGGCGAGAATTAAAACGAAAAAACTTAGAAGTAGGTGGTGGTTTTGTTGAGATTTCAACGAGGAATGTCGTCCACGGCCAACTGTGTAACCGAAAAAACATGTCGAAACAACTGAAAAACGTCCGTATAAATTTAAAACCGGGAGATAACAATTTGTCAGGTGAATAAGTCAACAAGTCTCAAGCTTTTCTCTCATTTTGTGTCTTATTTTATTTTAATTCTTTCCTTTTTTCCCGTCTTCTCGAGAGATTGAAACAATCTGTTTCTGTTCTTCTTAGAATTAACATCCGCGCTCTTTTATATAAAGAAGAAATAAAAGAGGAACAAGTCACGATTTTCCCAGAGAGAGAGAGAGAGAGAGACCACGGCCTTCAGTGAATATACGCGCCAAAAATTACGAAAACAAAAAAAAAGAACATTCATGTGTGATCTCATCAGAATGCAAACATCTTCAGAAAATGTTCTCAGTAATAGTAGTGTAGAAAATAAGCAAGATATGTCGCCAAAATCGCAAGAGACAATCTCGAATAATTTGAATTTGGCTACAGCTATGTTGCAGGAGAATTTCTTACAGAGATCCATACAAAATGTGGCTTTATCCCTGCAGAATGCCATGATGAATTCGTTACAGCAAGCAGCGTTGTTACCTGCAAATTCCGCAGCTGCTGCCGCATTAAACTTGCAAGCTTTAGAATCTTATTTAACCCTGCAGAGATTGACAACTGTTTCCGCTAACGTTAACAGTAGCAATTCTAGAATCGATATTTTAAAGATAGCGACGAATACAGCGAAAATTAGCGAGGAATCTTGTAACGATGACGTTCAAAATAATCTAACTGAAGATGTTGATTTAGCCGAGGAGGTCGAAGAAGATCTAGCCTTATTAGATAACGAAGATGCTTTAAATAATTTTCCAATATCAACGTCACCGGTCGATACTACATATCCTAGCATGATAATGAATTCTATTTATCAAAATTCTTCGAATACATCGTCATCTACGGTGACAACGTCCACAGCTACGTCCACCACACCCTCGACTGGACGTCAGAAAGGTGCTTCGCGACCGAAGAAGCAATTTATATGCAAATTTTGTAATAGACAGTTTACTAAAAGTTACAATTTGCTTATACACGAGAGGACGCACACCGATGAGAGACCCTATTCTTGTGACATTTGTGGAAAGGCTTTCCGAAGACAGGATCATCTGAGAGATCACAGGTAATCTCCTCTATTTTTTCTTTAATTTTGTTTATCCACGATTTTTAAAATGATTTAGTTTTTGAATTTTAAATTTGGCGCTTTGATTCGTGATTGGTACAACGGTGAGTGATTCTGCGCATGCGTTTTTTAAATTTTTTTTCTTTTTTGTGATGTAATATAACCTCTTAGCTATGGACAGCTGTGGTGTCTAATATGATTTTTATATTTAAAAAAGGCTTCGGAACAGTTATAAAAAAATTTAAACATAATCTACAGTGTGCCCACCTAGTAGACGGAAGTCCAATATAATAAAACTTATTATAAACTTGTTAAGACTATTTTTTGCACAGAGGACACTTTGAACAGTTTCTTTAATTGTATTTTTAATTTTTGAAGTTTTTTTTTTTTTTTAATGGAGTAAATTTGAAGTAATGCATAAATTTACTCACTTTTTACTATAATACTGCGTTTTTTACCTAAAATGTTGAACTTATTCAACATTTAATTCTGTGTTTTATTGAACAATAATATATAGGGTGTTCCATTTGAATTAACGGAGATTTTTCATATTTTACTCCGTCAAAAATTTTTGGGCAACCCTTATACTGTAGGTCAGTTTCTGATACAGTGTTTTGAAGAACCATTATTTCCTAACATTTGGTTTAAAAATAGATTTTCTGTTAATTAGCGTAACCACAAAATTTGCGATAATGTAATTGACAAAAATTTACTAGAAAAACATAGTAAGTCAAAGACCGTCAGTTTTTTCAAACAAAATATCAAAATAAATTATAAAAAATATAGGTTTGTATTTAAAAAAACAAAGTTGCTGTCTGTGCAGAGGAAATGGAACACTCTGTATAATCTGCATTGTTTTAGGTTTAGACACGTGAAATAAAAATAAATCAATTATCTTTCTTATCAACCAAGATATTGGACTTCCTCGTACTAAGTGGGGATCCTGTACAGTAACACCTGATTCTTCCTCCTAATTTTTTTTATCAATATAATATTTTTGAAAGAAAAAACATAATCTTTACAAAGCCTTCAGTAGTACATTAAAACATCTCTAAACTAGAATCAGTTCTAGTATCGAAAATAAATAAATAAAGTTTTATCTTTATTAATTATACATTCTAGTGATTTTGCTATGTTGGCTCTTTTATCGGAGGGTCGCTAGGGAACTGGGTTTGGCAGTTTTATTAATAAAAAATGCGAAACTAGAGAAACTGAAGATTTATATTAGATGTGGGCTATTATTGTTAAACAAACGCATTCCGGGGGTTCACCATAAATTCTACAGGCAAATAAATACATTTTTTAATAAATTAAATTAAAAATATCTACTGTTTTTTGACATGATTCACTTCAAAATGAAATAGAAATGGTTTAATCGAACTAAATGCGTTTAGATCAGGGATAGGGTACTATTTTTACAAATAAAACATTATCTTCTTTGAATAAACAATAAAAGTATTCAATTGGTGGAATAATCCTACTATGTCTGAATAGATGGCGCTGTGAAATTTTATCGGATATCCTGTTTGTTTATTTCTTGCAATAACTTGAATTGGAAGACAGTAACGAAGTACTGGTAACTGTAATATTGAAAATATCGATTTTTCGTTCAGGAATGCGAATTTATTCAGGACAACTGTTAAATAACAATAGAACATAAGAAAAAATTATTCGAAGTTGTAACTTTGGTGAATAAATACATTAGAAAATTATTAAAAGACAGCTGTGTAAATTTTAAAACCATACTTAAATGCAAAGACATTGAGGTCGTCGAGGTTTTGCCAGAGTAAAGATATTAAAAACAATATTCAAAAACATCCAAAAAATAGTTGCAATAACACCAGGAATTGAAACTTGCACAAACTTAAGATTCAAGTCTTCGAATAAGTATGAGGAGTTTGTTTTCAAAAGTGAACAAGTCAATTTTTTCATACTTTAGAGTTAGACATGGCGTTACGTGTATTAAAAGGTGGTCTACAATATAATTTAATCAGTTCTTGTCAAAAGGCAACAAATCCTATTTAAAAGTAGACAGAAACTTTGTGTTCCACTATCAAAATGCAAGCAAACCTTGACAAGCGAATTAAAAGTTCATGAAATAAATGCAAAGCAATTTCTTTTCGTTTTGACCTTTAACATCAGGTCCAAAATTTAACTTCCAACCCAAGAAACCTTTTACTCGTATCAATCAAATAGCTTTCTATTCTTTCTGTATTGTGCACATAAATACTCAAAATACAGTACAGGAAGATGTGAGTAGCCCTCTAATGAAGTTGGTTCGGCTCTTTTAGATGTTTTGAGGAAGTTTGATTTCACCAATGTTTCTAAAATACGCCTCTTTTCGGACGGCTGTGGAGGCCAAAATAACAACACACATATTATGCACCTTTTAATGTGGTGGTCGTGCAATGACCCCCGAGTTAATGTGGTTCTAATTGAAATAAGTTTCCCATCATCGTAAAGATTATGAAAATCTTCACAAAATCTTTGGAACAGTCCAACGAATAATTTTGTTTTTTTTCAAAATAGGCATTTGTGATTTACAAAATATTTTAAATTTGGAAATGTTGACTTTTAAAAAACGAGCTCCTCATGTTGTTTGAGAAGATCATTTGCACAATTTATCGGATCGTATGTATCGTTGGATAGTGTTTTTTTTGTTTTTTGCCAATTTTTTAGTCCCAAAACGTATATATTGGATGATATTCTCCAAAATACATTTTCAACAGATATCCGCTTAATAAAATCTATGATTTGGCATTGTCAAATTTTTTATTTATTTGAAATTGTAAGGCTATCAGGAATTGAGATTCTCTTTTTTTCAAACAAGGACGCATGCAATCTTTTGATTGAGAAAATTGACAAATCTCTAGATTTATGCGTTTTTTAAAACAAAATAGTTGTTAATGTTAACAACATAATCTCATCGGCATATACAAAAAGAAATAAATCTTTTTTTAAAAATATGGCTAGATTTATTCTTTTTTTTTGAAATATCTCGGCTATTAAGAGAGATAGGACCGAAATCTCTTCGGTACAACACTCAGGGCGATGAGTACAATCTTTTCCACCCCTCGGAGATCGAAAATTCGACAAATGCCCGGCTAGATTTTTTTGTTTTTTTGAAATAGCTCGGCTATTAAGAGAGATAGGACCGAAATCTCTTCGGTACAACACTCAGGGCGATGAGTACAATCTTTTCCACCCCTCGGAGATCGAAAATTCGACAAATGCCCGGCTAGATTTTTTTCGTTTTTTTGAAATAGCTCGGCTATTAATGCCACCCCATCAACGCAATTATCAAGTACTTTTTCGATTGTTTCGGCTTGAATTTCATGAATGGCAACTTCGATTGTTTGTTTCAAGGCTTCAATCGTCTCTGGATACTTAGCCTAACATTTATCCTTAAGGGCTCCCCAAAAAAAAAAATAGTCCAACGGGCTCAAATCGCAGTTCAGAGACGGCTAATTGGCATCAGAATTTCAGTTGATTATTCGATTTTCGAAAACGCCGCCCGAAAGTTCAATTTTTAATATGGTTGTGTGGGAAATAGTGCTGTCATGTTGAAACCAAACGTCATCCTCGTCAATTATTTTTTTCAATTATTTTCGAAGAAAAATAGCGAAATGATGTCGCCATACCAAAATCAGCACCAAACAGTCACTTGTTTTGGGTGACGTTGCCGCAATTTGACTTATTGTCTTTTCGGTAAAAATGCTCATTTCTACCTCATTGGGCGAAGCGAAAACGCATCAGATACTCGTGAGGCTTTAATTCTCGGACCAATTCAACTTTATAAGTCTTCATACTGAGGATTTAATGCAAAATTTTCTTCAGAGAAGTGCGAGAAATGAGGACGATTCCTAAAGACGATGACGAGTTGATCTTGATGGATTTTCACAAACATTCGCGACGACAGCAGTAATGTTTTCGACTCTGAGTGCATTGGACGAGAACTGAACAGTTTTTTTTAATTCAGTTTCACGAACTCACTTTACGAATTAATCCACAAATTGAGTTGGAGGACAGTTTGAGCTAAATACTCACCATATTGGATGGTATTCAAATGTCAAACAAAAAACTCAGTTCGTGATTTCATCATTCATCCTATCAAAATCAAAATAACCAGTACCTAGTACAAATTCCAAACGTTAGATGGCTCACCCCTAATCTTTTCCAATTTGTTGTTTCTTTTGACCTAAAAGTGGAGGTACAGCACCAACGTCTTTTAATCGCAGTTGAATTTTGTTCTATTGGCCTCGCATCGTTCGTGAAACCAAATCCATTTGCACAGTCTTAACAACTTTATCAGTGATTGTAGAAGACTTGGTCGCAATATTATTTACATAGATCAATCTAAATCATAAAATATTAGCCAAAAATATAATACTCCCATTAAATAATAATTGCATCCTTGTGGTACGCTTGATCTCATGGTTTCTACATGGGATCCTCGCTTTCATTTCACTCTACAGATAGATACATTGAAATTGAAGCAATAGATTCATAAATCTTGTATTTGTCACCAAAAATAATGTGTCTTCATTGGCTGATTTTTTTTTAAATTTCTCAACACGTTGGGCTCGAAGAAAAAAGGAGCTGTGTTAGGTATGCCTCAGGAGTGCACAGCAAGATGATCCTAGCTTAGGGCGAAAAGGAAAATATGGTGGAAAAGCTCCCCAGGACAGAAGCAGGCTAAATAATTCATTAAGGAATGCATGCCTAAATACACTGATGACCTTTTGAACAAAGGCAGGAGAACTGTCAGGTTGGTAGTAGGTCTGCTAATAGGACATAACAGACTCAATAAGCATATGAGCAACCTTGGTCTGGTGGGAAACGCTATGTGCAAAATCAGACGGAAGAAAATGCTCAGAATTTCTTTGCATTCTTCGGCCAACCATCTCATTCATATCTAGCCTCAACCAAATTGTTTGGGAATGGTTACATTGCAGTGGTTATCTGATTTTCTATTTAATAAGTTTTGCCAAACGATTTTATTAAATTTATTAAAAGAATTTGCCCCCATTATATATCGATAAAAACACTCCCAGCTATGTCTATCGTTAGAACCTTATCTCTACCGCATTCATATCTCAATAATGTAGTATTTATCTATCCGAAACATAATCACACTTGTGTCTGTTGACAAATGATTAACTCGCAACATATTTAGATACAGGAAAGGTTCATCGTAGCTCGATTTAGGAGCTTATTTGAGGACGGCATCCGAGGCGAACGGTCTGCCCTATTAGCACATAGTTGCTATCCGGGAAAAAAAAGTTTTTACAATCAATTAACACTTTCCTAAACACGCCCAGATGGATGAAACTGGCAGGGAAATAAATTTAACGATATTTATTTAGGTTTATAGGTAGATTTTCTAGATGTTGTATTTTATGTATGCACAATATCTGATACCAAATATAACCGAATCAATATTTAAATGCAAAGAATTGAAATATGCTCTTGTACCTTGTTTCGAATGAGTATAATCGTAGTGTTAGTTGCTTCTAAATAACGCTATTACTTCCAATTTTATATTCAAATAGGAACATCTCATTATTTCCTCTGCTTATATCTTCATAAACATATGCAATTATGTAGGCTTTGTAAATAGTAACTGTTTACACGATGTCTTATCATCGTTCGTAACCATTGCAAATATGCTGGTATTGCTAGACATAAATAGACATTTCGATACCTAAAGGAGTATACGAACGCTAATTAACATATAAATTTGTTTTCGTTTAACACACAATGGCCGTATAAATTATTCAACAGTATGACTATGTGAAATTTTTACATGAACATTCCTCTAATGTTTCCAGATTAATTGGCAGAATCTAATAATAGTCCGTTTTCGTAATTCCTTTTCAGGTGGGATATTATTACATTTTAATTAAAATGAATCCGATTAAGTCTGCATGGTAGCTAAAAATTTTTAACTACTGGACTGGTTTATGTAAATTTATTATAAAAAATGTCCCCATTAGAATTGCTAATTTTGATAACTGCTGTTTGAATAGGCTTCTGGTGGAAGATGTCCTCATATTTGTCGTTTTTTTTTTCCTTTGAAATCAATTGGTTTAAATCGGAGATTTGTGATCGTATTGTCAATTTGTTGGACATAGGAATGTGGTTGAATTTTGTCTATTAAAGGCAATAAACTATACAGGGTGTCTCAGCGAGATCTATGTTGTTATTTTTTATAGAACACTCTGTATATTCTTACATATTTGGATTTATCTACAGTCCCTGCTCACTTTATTAGACTCACCTGAAGAATGCGTTTTCAAGCGTTGTTTTATAAATATCTTTAGTGTTTTCAATAGCCACTGAGAATGGGAAGAAAAAGAAGTATCTGTACCGGGTGTTTTGACATTAATTCGCAACACAGGATATTGCTAAAAAAAATGTAGAAACCATGCCGAGATTAAGAGTAGCTAAGATTAACAAAATATTAGTGTTTTAAAATTATATTGATCGCAATCATCATTTAGTGTTATTTTCATAGAGCTACTATACCCGGAATTCATGTTAAAACTAAAAGTATCAAATGAGTCAAAATGTTGATTAGGGCGTTACATAGTTATTCGATTTTTTCTAATGTATTACATTACAATTAAAAAAAGTTTTTAGAAGCTATAACGGATCAGATTTATTCAGAAAAAATCTGTAATTGGAACACTAGCCAACGAGAGATTGCTAAAAAATTTTCCAGTCAAACGTTTATCAATTTAGCAGAAAAATTGCAACGATAAGGAAATATGCTTAAACAGGGACGATTTGTTTTTCTGGATCCGTTGTAAATAAGAAGAAATTTTTTGGCTTCAAATGTCGGAAGCCAATTAAAAAGCCAAAAATGACACCCAGCACGATATAGAAACTAGCCTGAGCCAATTTACATTGTGAGTACTGGCAGGTTAGTTTTTAATCCTATTTTGATAATTTATTATCTATTTTCGTTAATTCTTCAGTGAAAATTTGAAGAACAGTTCATAACGTCCAATAGAAAAATTTAGTTTTTAGTCAAATGGCACGTCCGTGGTGATCCAGTGATCAGTGCCAAGAGAATGGGAAGATTTTATTGCGGCAGGATTAGTTTTAGAGACAAGGTCTTCAAGAATCCAGTGGTCTAATTTTACATCTTTCACAATGTTCCAACATGTCTCACCAGATATCAATTAAAATTGGGATAGTTTAGGAGCAATGAAAACCCAGCTGATAGATATTTTGATACATTAAAAAAATGCACAAAATTGCATAGAAACTCGAGATTAAGATCGAGTGTTTTAATTATATTATCTATGTGTGTATTCATGGGTAAAATAAAAATGAAAAGTTCATTGATCCTCATTTAGTGTTATTTTTAGAGCTACTAAGAATTCTTCTAAAAGTATCATAGTTAACAGGTGAGTCTAATAAATTATTTCACTTGATGTATCTTTAGAATTTGATTAGGGCGTTACATAGTTATTCGATTTTTTCTAAAAAAAAATTTGCTATAACGGATATTTATTCAAAAAATCAGGGAGATCTCCTGTTATTTTACTAAAGCACCCCCCATATTTTATTACTTACGTTAATTAAGATATGTCTAACGTCAAAATTACACTTGATGTTCGAAGATATGATCTCCTGTAAGATTGACACCTGTGGTCCAACATGTCCTATATCTAAAATTCATAGTTTAGGAGATTAGTCGATTTTTTTGAAAAATCCGTAAAGATTTAGTCTATGGAAAATAAGCTTTTTCTTAAGTCAAATCTAACGTCACCTGTTCGAAGAAGGTGGGAAGAATTAGATCTCCTATAAGATATGACACCTGTGGACTTCTTCCTTTGGAGAGTATCAAAGATCTGGTCTACCAGTCATTTGACAAGCTCTCTTCTCAAAATCTACAAAGAGCAATACTTGAGTGTGGGAAAGAAATTATTATAATTTCTTTCTAGTTTTTTGGACCCATTTAAAAAAAATATTGTTTTATAAACCAACCTTAGATCAAGACTGAATAATTGAGGACCTGTCTTTTTTGAAATACTTGACTTCAACTCTGAAAGCAGAAAAAAAATCAGTTTGAATCATCGCCTAAATCATCCACTTCTTTAAAATGCACAAAGAAGGAAATGGTAGCTATCAAAGAATGTTCAACTACTTCCTGTAACAAAAATGCCCCAATTTTTTTATCTGTGCTCACATCAACTTGATTGAGTTGAGTTTTCAATGACAAGGTAGTCACCTGAACACAGTTTTATTGCAACTTTTGGCCATCCCAACATTAACTTGATTAAGTTGAACTTTCATTGACAAGGTAGTAACCTGAACACTGTTTTGTTCCTACTTTTAGCCATCTGAACATCAACTTGATTAAGTTGAGCTTTCACTGACAAGATAGTAACCTGAACACAGTTTTGTTGCCATTTTTGGCCATCTCATCTGTTATTAAAACGAATTAAGCGAAGAAATTTAGATCGAACTATCTCTTGATAATATTCAATATCTTTTGATTTCAAGTAAGCCCAGCATATTGAGTTTGCTAACAATAAAGCATTGTCCATCTTTCAAACACATCGGCATTCATTTCTTCTTGAAAATCAGTTATCTTGTTATCTTTTTTCCCCGCCAATATGCCACCCTTTACAAAAAAAATAATACTGAGACGTCTTCCTTTTCCTGCAGGATTATTCAGTTAGTTGTTAATTCTTCATCAAAACTCTTGCCGTAGACTTTTTATATTATCTACCCAATTCGTTTAAATAATAAGTATCATTAAATACCTGTATGGTGGCCGGCAACGTGACAAATTTTGCTCGTGTAATAGCCAAGACCAGGATAATACCAAAAATATTGAAACCCAACCTAAATCAATCGTAATAGAGCACAACCAATTGAACTAAAACGAGATATTAATCCTTCTTTTTACTGGTGTTTTGCTTCCTCAATATTGAACTATATTGGTACGTATTGCAGGTCCTCCTCCAATATCTTTTGAAAATTTTCAAACAACTGACTGAAATGTAATTTGCGCATTTTTACACCATGACCACAGGACGTACTATTGAGTAATAAAATATCAGGCGTTGATCCACTTCTTCTTGATTTATTGCAACAACGAGATAAGTTTGGAAGAGCTTGGAGGAACAAAAATTTCTGACAGGATTAATCATTTTTGGGAAGTCATGCTTCAAACATACAGAGTTCTAGTGGAGTAAAAAGAGTTAGTCCAGACTCAATAAGTCTACTATCACAATCATACATTCGAATATCCAGTCCAAATTGCTCAGATCCAAAAGCGCCAGAACATCCTCAGTACAATTTTGAGTTTCTTCCTTCTTGGATTTTAAAGTCTTACAACGATTTGCCACTCATATAGAGAAATAGATAAGTTGGAGTGTTGTATGGAGCAATGGACAGTGTCTGGCTTTGGAAACGTTAATTAAAAGAAGCATTTTTTTTTCAAAGTCTCATTTCAGTTCCAAAAATTAACAAATGAAGCCCAGAAATGTGCGATAATTGTGGAGATATCATTTAAGAGTATGGTATTCGCAACGTTAATCATAGAGAGACAACATTGTAGGAGATGGAGCCATGAAGATGATCTTGAACCAATGCAAGAACAGAAAAACAGGCTCGATAAATTTTGAAGAAAACTGTATGGTATCGAAAGAAGGAGGCTCTTGAATCAAATGATTAGGGTTCATAATGGTGTGTTGGTTTCATTTTCTGAATCTGAAGCTAATTCTTTGGCCAATATAAGGACCTTTTGGTTATAGAAGCTCAAGCTAAAAGACTTTTCATTTTGATCTATTGGTACTACTCCACATAATTCATTAATTTCCACTCTTTTTGGCGCTGTTGACCATGAAGTCTTAAGTGGACTGATCTACATTCTAGGTACAGTCTGGTAAGATATGTTTATTCTCAAGTAATATTGGACTTATAAAAAACCATTTCATTAGAAGTTTATATTTAAAAAACAGAAGATATTGGAGACTTGTTTGTTGTGACGTTTGTGGAATGAAGTTTCATCCTGTTAAACCTATTATCGACTGTATTTCTTGTGATGATCGAGGCTCGATAAATTTTGAAGATTTGGATGAGATAAGCCCAGGATGTTGTTCATGTGAAATTGAACCATAAATGGGGTTTAATGTCTGCTCTCTTATGAGGACAAAAATTGGATCCATCATGGTCCCAAGCCAACAATTCTAATCTTGCATCTGATATTACACTGTATCCAGCTTTAAGGAAAGCTTTAATCTCACCAAGAGATAGAAAACTGTATGCTATCTAAAGAAGGAAGGTCTTGAATTAAATGGTTAGGGTTAACAAGTAAGGAACACACAAAGATCCTTTTGGGTTACTTAATGGTGTGTTGGTTTCACTTTCTGAATCTGAAGCTAATTCGTTGGGCAATATAAGGACCTTTTAGTTATAGAAGCTCAAGCTAAAATGCTTTTCATTTTGATCTATTGGTACTACTCCATATAATTCACTAATTTGATATTCGACCAAGCTAACACCCATGCCTCTTTTTGACACTATTGATTATGAAGTCTTCAGTGGACTAATCTACATTCTACAGGTTTAAAAACCAATTTACGAAAAAGGTTGCATTGTTAAATTATTTCTCTTTAAGAAAAATCCTCTAAGGTGGTCACACATACTATTGTTAACAAGTTGGAAAGTACCCTTCAGATATGAACTGCCAATTTAATAAATCTTCTCCAAACACTATTAATCCTCACTCCTCTCCAAATCATTTATTTGTTTGGATTTAGCAAGGAAAGCTGCACAAGTGGATATAGATGAATCTCGATCTGTTAAGAAATAACCCTATCTTCTCTCTCTTTTTTTAACTTCAAAATTATGAAAATCCTGAAATAATTTTGTTGCTGTTACAGTCATCGCTAACATAGCCCAAATTGCTATTTTGATGAATAATTCTTGTTTAGTTGAGGAAACTTCCATTCCATCATTTTCAATTAGTACACCATAGAAACAGCTTCTTTTTATTCTATTGACGTAATCATCAAAACCTCGTTCACGTTGGCATCATAAGAGAAATTATCTTCTTTCCCATGTACTCTTCTCATAACGGATTACATTTTGTTATAAGCCACACTTATACTTACACTTTCAATTGATGAAACCTCTCTCATGAAAAATTTGACAGTTACCAATGGTGTGGTAATCCTAATAAATTAATCGAATGAATGTCTTTGAAATAACATTTCTAATATTTTTAATTAAGTACATTAATTTTTAAATCTTCAACCGAACACAGTGCGCCTTTTGTTAGTGAACTACTCACGTTAGGTATAAAAGCTACAACTTCCTCGGCAGTCATTATTCTCCAATACTTTATCGCTATTATAATTAGTAACCATTATTATTGTAATCATTATTGTTCAGCCTTTACACTGAAAAGCATTTTGTCAGCGTACTGCCAACCGAACAGTCGTAAAAACCCTTCCGTACAGTCGTCAAATGCTATTGTATCTTTTCAACGACGGCAAGCACTCGTTTTAAGCCTATACATTCGTACCCGTAGCCTTTTGTTTTGGTCGGATTGAGAGACAATTGTCGAACGGCATAGTTTACAGGATGTGCCGTGTCTTGGCATAACCAACAAGGCGGTGTTTATGGCCCCCGATGCTTTTTGTATGTGTGTGTGTGTATATGTTTTTTTCTGTACCTTTTACGTATTTCGCCATCTTATAACCGTATGCTTTTCTTAGTTGTTCGGATCCGTCGGAACCTGTGTGTTCTGTATACGTAATAATGCGTTTATTAACTAGGTGTAATATATGTTACTTCTCGGCCTTCTGAGATGCTTTTAACAACCTCTCAACGGAGGGTTTCTTAGTAATTTTAACACAACGTAGTGAGGTTCTTTTTCAAGTTAATTGTTTGATTGTTTAGCTGTATAGCGGTGCGTACAGTTAAGGTTGGTACTGTTTTATTTTTGATTAGCTTTAGACAACCGCAAATTGAAAAATTCCTTTCATGCATCTGATGACTTAATAAACGTGACACCGATGTGTACAAAGTTCTACCAACATGGAACAAATTAAGTAAAAGTAAAAGACATGTCCTAAAGAAATCCGGCAAGCGTGTTAACCATTGTAATTGGTGATGAAACGTGGCGCTTTCAATACGAGTCAAAAACAATACGTCGAAACAAAAATGATTGGGGGCTAGAATTCGACGAGTTCGACCGGAATATCGAGAGCCAGGCAGTTGGCTTTTCTTGCACGACAATTCATCATCGCTTGAATTCTTAATCAAAAAAAGGAATCATTGTTATCGATCATCCACGGTATTCACCTGATTTGGCTGCGTGCGACTTCTGGCTATTTCTCAAAGTGAAATTGGTGATGAAAGGAAATCGCTTTAGTACTTTTTTGGACCAGTTTCATTGGATTTGAGATAGACTGATTCACAAACTTAGATTTTTAAGGCTTCAAAAATAATTCTAGCTGTAAACTTTAACATTTCTACAGAATTACAATCATTTGAGTGACCAGTAGTGGCTCTCCTGGATAAAAATGATCTATAAACCATCCCAGTTGGATTTCTGAATCTATACTTACTATTCTTGAGCTCTAGTTTCTTGTTCTTATCTTTTATAATGCATTGTTTAAAGTGTTGTCCATCTTGTTGCAAACAACAATTTACTCTCCGTTTTAAATTGTCGAACTCTTGATGCAATTCTACTGGAGTAATATTATTTATTTATTATTATTTTAAATTTATTTTATTAATAAAAGTCTAACGGTTTCAAATCAGGTGAATGAAGTGGAAATAAATTTCTACCGATTACTTTATCATCATAAAATTTAGTCAAATATTGTTGTGTTTCCCTAGTCGTATGAGCAGAAGCATTGTTTTGCTGAAACTAATCATTCTGTATTTCATCTTCATGCAATTGATCAAAAAATTCGGTTAATATTTCACGGTATCTTTTCACGGAATTAATATAATCACTTAAATGGAACCATGACTCATCACTAAAGAATGTTATGTCAAGGATGTCATTGTCATTTAAATGTTGATTAAACCACTGGCAAAAAGTTATTCGTCCAGGATAATCCAAAGGATGTAATTATTGTCCAACCGTAACTTTATATGGATGCATCTGGATTTTTTTTTGTGAAGAGCTTTATGGCATGTTCCTTTTGAAAGATCTAGAAATGATCATTGTCTAAGGAATATACAATTAGAATATCCACAACATCTTCAGTTAATTTAATCAGCCTTCCTGTAGGTTTTACTTTACAAATGCCAAATTCCTTTCCTCAAATCTGTGTATTCAAAGTTTGGAAAACTACCAATTACCAATTACCCTCAGCATTCTGAATTTCGCTTCTGTAATGTGCCATTCATTCTTTTTTCTTTAATTAATTTCAACATTTACCTTTGACACAATTAAAATTGCAATAGTTGTTAAAACAACTGATTTGTTGTACTATGGAAGTGAAATATTAATAAAAACACAAAATAACAAACGAAGTTTATTTATCAAACTTGGCATATGAAATAAAAGTGACAGTTCTAGTATAAAACAAACCAAACATAGGATCATCTCTCCATGGTACCTACCACAACAAACACTTATAGCAAATGGAGTTGCATAAGTGTCATGTTTCGTTCTTTTTTGAACTCACAGTACATTACAATAAACGATCACTGTGATTGTTTTCATCTATTTCTTGGCTTCTTGGTTTGCCAACGAATCCATGCTCTTGCATTACTTATTGCATAAGTTGAAAATCATCACTAACCTCAATTCCATTCATGCTGTTGGATGTCACCAATAGGGACACCAAATTTCCTCAATAATTTTGCTTGAGTTGCTCCAAACATCATAATAATTTTCAAACAAAACCCATGTTTTTACATCTTTTTAAATATATTTAATCAAACGCTGCTTTCCTTTCTCCCCATTGTTAAATTTGAGCCTCCTCTCTAATGATGTATTGTCAATTTTTAGGTAAGAAACACCTCACAGCACAGACCGCTTCATTATTAAGTTGTTAAAACGCACTACTTCACAAAAATGTGTAATAAATCAGGTGTTTCATGTTAGACAACAAAAAATTATCTTCATTACATGTATTTTTCCTGTTTTATGGCGGTGAAACCGGCTGACGTTTGACCTTGTCATCAAAAAGAGTCATAGTCATACTAGCTATAGTGACTTGAATATGAAGCGCCATCTATTAGTGGCTTTTGGAATTAATTTTATCGCCATATTACTATGGTATTCAAGAAGATATTTACATAATTTGCCACTATAAGAAGACATAAAATCGCGAATAAATTGAAAAGCAAACAAAAAACCATTAGAGCAAAATTGCCTCTTAAATGATGCATCTGGAGGAAAACATGAAAAACAGGAAAACAAGAAATAAAATATGTTTTTGTGAATTGGCAAGGTGTCGTTCAATATGACTACAGAAATTCTGCACTTCTTGAATTAAATGGCTAAATGATTAATACAGAATATGACTTAATGGTGTACCTATTTTAAACAACACACATTCGTCCAAGGATTTGACATCATTGAGACTAAAATTATGATTCTTATCTAGAAAATGTTGGGCTAAAGAACAAGAACTCTTTCCATTGTGGATCTGACGCTTGTGCTGAGTAATTCTCCATTTAAATCGCTGCGAAATTTGTCACCAGTTCAGTATTGTAAAGGAGAGAGGGCTTGCCTTTAGTTTTGGTGGTATTTTGCTATTTTTAATTTACTAAACGTTAAAGAAAGCTAACGGAAAAAAGTGGCTTCTTTTATTTAAGATTAGCTAAGATCGGTGCTTCGACTGGGTTGTTAAAAAATTTAGAAGTAAATATAAACCTTCGTAAGAGCTCAATCTTATTGTTAGGAATCGAACAGGTAATGTCACCAACGTGTTTGAAAACGTACAATAGTTTGAAGGGTAATGGAAATCTGACACTGTCGAAATATTGTTGTTGAGTTTCACTTCTAAGAGAAACCTTCCCATATTTCTTTTCTTGTCTAATTGAAAATAATTAATAATAATAATAAAATCAGGATTAGTTAGGACTGGTTTTACAAAATTGCTTGTTTCCGGTTTCGCACGTAGGAACAGAAGAACTTAGAACTCGTACCCTTTATTGCATCATAGTTGAAAAAATTTGCTACACAAGTTGATGTCAATACGATCATAATTTATTATACTTTCAAAATAAACAATAAAATACATGAAATATATTGTCACAAGTGATGAAATTGTAACTAGAACAAGCTTGTAAAATAAATCATACGAATTCAATTTAAAATTACATCGAATTATGTAATAAAAGCGACACATTCCACACGTACTAACTCAGTAATAAACAAATTGATTTATTTATTCCTAGTTCATTACACAACAGACATAAATTCGCTTTTATTTGTTCCAGATACATCCACAGCAAGGAAAAACCATTCAAATGCACGGAATGCGGTAAAGGTTTCTGCCAATCGCGGACACTAGCCGTCCACAAGATACTCCACATGGAAGAATCACCTCATAAATGTCCAGTGTGCAGTAGATCGTTTAACCAACGTTCTAACCTGAAGACACACCTACTAACGCACACCGATATTAAACCCTACAATTGTTCCTCTTGCGGTAAAGTCTTCAGACGGAACTGCGACCTGAGAAGACATAGTCTGACACACAACCTCGGATCTAGTTCGTCCACCAGCGTTTCGAATCTCATAGCAAACCAAAATTTTAGCATAGACAATATTATAAATAAGACGGCTACAGCCACGACGACCACAAAGTAAAACAAAGAAATGATATTAAATATTAATTAATTTTGTTTGTTTTTTTTTTTGTTGTTATCTTTTGTTTAATTTTGTGTATTTGTGTCGTATTTTTTTCTTTTGTAATTGTTTGAGCATATTGAGATTGAAAAAGGAAGTTGATTGCCAATAATGTATTTGTAATTAAAATGGATAAGTTAAAATGATCTTTCTTTTGTAAATACGATGAAATATTGATAGATTTGTAAAGCTTAAATATAGAATTTTGTAAAAAAATGATAATGTATAAGAAAATGGGAGAAAGATAAAGAAATAAATACTTTTTAAAAAAAGGAGATGACGTCCAGAAGCTTTTATGAGATAAATAAAGAATGTTTTTGTATAAACTAGTTTTATTTTTTCTTCCTACAAGTAAACAGACCAGTAACATTAATCTAGGCCTGAACATGGTCATGGCTTTCAATCTCCAATACCCATAGCTTGCCCAAAAATATGTTATGATCAACTATGGTGTGATCAACATTATCCGCAACACTTACCATTTTATTTTGCTTGTTTAATTGGTAGTCTAGCCACTTAATTGTTCTAAGAGGAAAGTTTAATTTTTTCGAATTTTTTTTATAGAAATTGAGCAGTAATACTATCAATCACTAACTTGTTCAGATCTTATCAAACATCTTGGCAGCATCTGCAATTCATGTTACCATTTTTCTTCTTTGATTTCGTAAGATCCAGTAAGAAGTGATGAATTATGCAAAAATTAGGCTAAAACGTTTTGGGCGACTAGGTAACTCAACGTAGTCATCTTCAGTTCGACCTGGTATAGAAAAGTGAACGTTTACTGTGTTGAACTAGAAAACAGAATCTAAAAAGACTTCATTTCTGTTTTGACTAGAAAATCCGTCACTCCAAGTTGTAGCTGGTAATTTTTCAAGAGCTAATACAAAAGGTATTTTCAGAAATTCGTTCTGGGCAAGTAGGCTGTGTCACCGATAGAGATGTTTCCGTTCGTTTATTTGCCCGGGCCAAAAAGTGTCATCTATCACCACAAAACAACAACATTACGTCTATTCATGTCTGTGTCATATTTGGTATAAGCCATAGGTAGCTCATATTTCTGTTTGGAAATTTCTTTAATGTCTCGATTAACACAGTACCAACCTCAAAAGATTGGACAGTTCTGATATTTGAAAACTCCTATTGCGTAAAAATTGAGGCAAAAAGAATTTAGAAGAGTTGAAGGCAAGGTTTCAACTCTTTTCCTAGCCTAAGATTATATTGGTTATCTCACCAAAGTTTTCATCATTCAAGAATACCACATATTATGCTTCTGAAGAGATATCTCAAGATACTTCGTTATTTACACCTGAACGACAATCAAGCTATGCCAAAACAAGGACGATCACAATTATGATAAATTATTCAAAGTGAGACCTATGATAAGCTACTTGAAAAATTCATTTTTGAAGTCTTACGCTCCACACAGGAATTTAGCAGTGGATGAAAAAATTGTTGCCTTCAAAGGCAGAACCAAATTAAAAGAGGAATTTCTGAATTTCTCAGTACATGAAGGCAAGGAGGAATCCAACGAAGAGGGAGAAAACTGTACTACAATTGACTAAGCTCTTCGAAAACAAATTCTATTGCATTTATTTTGACAATTTGTTAACGAATTTCATCATTATTATCACAACTTTGATTAACAATTAAACATCGTTATCGAAACACGTGTCCCGAATAATTAATGTTTGTGTGTGGTGATATCGATGTTTATTGTTATTACGAGCCCACAGTCCTTGAAATCACTCTGACATTATCAAAGCTTCTTGACAGAAAACTGTTTAGATGAGATCAAACAGAAAAAGCTCTCCGAAAGAATGGTGAATTTAATACTGTTGGCACCAGCAATATAACTGTCAACAAATGGAAAGATAGGGAAACAAAATGTGTATTGGTGGCCTCTACAATACATTCGGCTTTTGAGAAATCACATGTCAACAGAATGACAAAGGGAGGTATCAAAGTCACTGTTCAATGTCCTAAAAGTGTTGACGAATACAATCAACACATGGGTGTAGTTTGATCAATTCCACTCCTGTTACAGTATAGCCTGGAAATCACGAAAATGGTGGCTATTGTGAACTCAACCTAAATTCAAAGCAAAATCACGTCTGATATTTAGAAGTATACTCGCAAATCAACTAATTGGTCAGTTTTCAACAAAAAAAAATCACAGGGAACGTGGTTAGTTGTTGGCAAAAACAAAATGAAAGAAGTCGATGAAAAACAGTTTTCAAATTTTGTGTTGCTTTATTTTGAGATATTCTTGCTTGGTTTTTTTATTAGAAAACGGTTGATATTTCGACCTGCAGCCTCCTTCCTAGTAGTAAGTTTTGTTTTCTTTTTTCTTCAATAATTGTATTGTTATAAGACTCCAATAATAAGGTTTATTAAAAAAAAAAAAACAATCTTTTTTGTTATTATTATTATTTATTATCTGCCCTATAAAGGGTTAATGACCTCTGAACGGAATTGAATGAGCCCCTCATTTGATAAAACGTTATTTCGGCTTTAGCTAGGATACCCATCTGATTAAATTATTATTGGTATTATTTCAAGGACAGAAATTGAAGACGAAAGGTTGCGGCAATTAATTGCAAAGAACATCTTTAATTGTCATCTTGAAATCGACACAGTTGTGGCCACACAAGTTAGTTTGTGATAGTTACAGTAAATTTTTTCTTTCTTCTGCAAAAAATTTATTTCTAGACGTTTATTCTTTTCTTTTTTTATTAATTCAAGTGATCTTGTTTTAATAATTCATGCCTTAGCATCCCCCAAATAATTTACGCTAGTAACAGAGGGCATCGGTTAGTCATGAGATATTATTAGATTCGGCAAAGAGGGGCAAGTTTCAATGCAGTGCTCCTACGTCTTCTAGTTTTGATGTTGTTTTTGGACCGTTTTTTTTTTGTTAAACAATAAAATTTGTAGAATTTGGTTTTTTTTTTGAATTACTTCAAACTAGACATTTATCTAAACTCTAATTAATATAATTTCCCGAAGAAGTCACAGAATTATTGAGGAGATATTGAAAGAAAATAAAGATTTTTCTTATTAAAAGGACCGAAAAACCCGTACGACTACAGGAGAGTTAAGTGTGATATATTTTTCAATAAGGTAAGTATAAAATTATAACTTTATAGCTACAAAAATTGCAACAAAATCTTCGAGTGTTGCAAAAAGAAAGAAAAATGTTTTAGATCTGAGCACGAAAGCCTTCTTAAATTGGACGATTTTACAATGTAAATGATCTACTATTAGGTCCATAAGATCCAATAAAGAGTCGATTAAACGGTCTATTCAAAATGCAACACCATTGTCAGCAAAAAAAATTAAAGAGGACAAAATCTTCACTGGTAGAAAGGATGGGAACATTTAAAATTTAATGGATTGAAGACAACAATAAGAAAAAAATCGGCATTGACTCGATAAGCATAACAGCAAAAGCTAAACAGAAGAACAGAAGAACTCCATGAAACACCATCTCTAAAGAGTGAATCGTTTGCTGCTAGTAAATGCGAAACGGTTTCCACAAGATTTACAAACAATAATTGAGGATGGTGGATACGACACTAAGCAAGTTTTTAATGCTGATGAGACCGGGTTATATTGGAAGCGTATTAACACTGTTACTTTGTGGAAATGCTGCATAAGACTTTAAATGCAAACCACTATTGATGATGTAGATAAAGGGAAATTACCACTACATTGGCAATTTAACAAAAAGGGCATGGTTGACTAGTTCAATTTTTAATGATTGGTTAGTTAAATGCTTTTCCATGGAGGTTGAAACATCTTGCAAATCACAGTCACTCGATAAACTTACACTTAAGTGTTCAACCATGAACGCCGATTGGAAAAACATTTAGCCTCAATGCCTTCGACAATATTTCTCTAATAATGCTTTGCCTGAAGTAAAACACAAGTCAGCTCATTAACATAGGAAGGCAAATAGGAGTGGAAGGTTTTGAAGATCTTGATGATAGCGATATTCTGGAGGTTCTTCACGCAAACGATACTGAATTGACAATTGAAGATTTTGTGGAATTACACCCAGAAGACAATCAAGAAAACCGAGCTGATGACGGCATTGTAGTCTCTAAGATCAGCTGTTAATAAAAAATCTAGGACAAGTTGATTCAATTCTAGACACAGCTAAAAATTTGGTTGATGAGATGGGAATTGAGAATACATTCATTCCCTATAAGTCTATTTTATTGAAAAAAAAAGAGGTAAAGCAAGACAACCCTCCATTTTGAACTATCTCCTAAATTACAAGTTAGTAATTTATGTTCTTTTGCAGACATGAATTAAATGGCTAATAATGTAGTTTATATTATTTATTTAGATAAATATTGTTGTAAGAAATATAAATATAAATCAAGTGAGAGTTGGTTCTCCTTTGAGGTATGGTTTTGGGGATTTTTCGGAGAGCAAAAGTTTTGGTTAATAGTGATGACACGTTTTAAAGAAAAAAAGGACAAAAATAAACAGGTTTATTATAGGTATCGATCAAATTATCTAATAGAACGCAAATTTGAGGCAGCAGATCTTATCTTTGTCGATAGACATGGCTTAGACGCACACAACGATTTTCCACTCGATGAACACCAACAGTCTTGACAGTCCTCAATCCAGACAGTATTCGGAGTACACTTCTTCGGATGCGAAGCTGCAGCAGTAATAGAAAAAAAAAACACTAAACAATATAGTCGATATTATTAGATGAAACTTACCCCTTTTTGGTGCTGCCAAATTTATCACTGTTATCATAATTAAAGCAATGAAGAAGGTAACTTTGTACGCAGCCATATCTTGAGGAAATCGCACCAAGGCGTTGTATGTTGTATAATGTGTATTAACTCGCGTTGATACGACTTTTTCGTTTATCCAAATTTTTGTTTTAAATAGTGCAAGAAAATTATAACCTATTGTTCTGAAGTATTTTCATTGTTTCCGTAATTTTTGTAGTTTGTTTTTTTTTTTTTTGGGAGTTAATAGCAGCTATTTTATAAACAATTGATTCATTTCGTACCACCTGTATATTCAATTTTAATTCTTTTACTGCCAAAAAAAAAAAAATTGGTAGTCGCAAACATTATTAACAATCAATTAAATCAATCGAAAGTAATTTTCAATTCTATAGATTAAAAAAAAAAAAAAAGAATCGTTAATACAGTACAGACAACACCATGACGAGAACAATTTTTATTGCGCTCTAACCTTGCTAGGTCACATCTCTGGTCGAATATAAAAACCGCCCATTTCAAACTTACAACACGACACGCAACAAACACAATAAAAAAAGAAGAAAAGACGTAGAGAGCCATCGGTGATTGGCTTGCCGCTTTTTGATATAAAATTAGGACCGAAAAATGTGACCGCCTCGATTCGTTAGCATATAATAAGATTTTTTCGTCGCGAACAAAAAACTTACTCCACATTTTATCCTTGTCTCGTCCAGGTTATTATACGAAGCGGACGATCATCCTTGTCCTTCATGATCGTATCCCCCTCTAAAATGTTCATCCTCGTATAAACACATTCAACAACAAACAAATACATCTCCAACGATCAAATGCTCCTTTTGTTAAACAATTCCGACCAATCGCAGCGATTTCCATTGTGTTCTCGGTACTCAATAGCCGAGCACACGGGCAGATGTTGTTTTGTAAAACGTTACCCGTCTTTTATTCATTTTTTTTTTTTGTTATTTTATATCAGTTTAAATTGAAGTTTATGGTCGTGGTCTTTTTTTTCGGATAGTTAATCCAGTACTAATCCTCGTATACTGGTATTTTTAATGACGCCAAGCAATTGGTGTTTATAACTGTGATGTTTATTTCGGATGACAGATCTGTGGGATACTGAAGTAGCAAATTGTAGGTTTGAATATGATTGGGGATTACCCTAGGGTGAAATATAAAAGAACGAAGACGAACAAGCACGCTATCTACTGCTTTCAAAATTATATTATCATACTGCTTGTATTAATAATAATGATAGTAATATGGTTTCTCGATTGATTTATAAATGTGCAATTATTGCCAACCACACTCTTTTCTGACAGGAGGATTCTCACCAAAACATAAATAATTGTCTGCATATTAAGAACTCGCAAAAAATTAGAAATTGAAAAGTTCTGATTAAAAATAACCAATCCTCTTCCCTATTAGGAGATAGATATTTGGAATATAAACACACTAACAGGGAAAGAATTAGAAATAGTAGAAGAAATGGAGAATAATAACATAAAGATTATGGGATTGAGCGAAACAAAGAAGAAAGGAAGAGGAAGTATACAAATTACAAACAACCACACATTATACTACTCAGGACCTGAAGAAGAACACAGGGCAAAGGAGGGCGTGGGAATAATAGTTACCGAAGAAATAAACAACAAAGTGATAAAATATAAAGCAGTTAACACAAGAATAATGATGATAACTCTAGAAATGAAGGAATCAGAAACTATAAATATCATACAGATCTATGGACCAGTATTCAATTTTGCAAAAAGAATTAGATGAAGTGAGAGAAGAAAATGAGACAACGATAATACTGGGAGATTGGAATAGTAGAGTGAGCAAAGATTTAACCAGAGGAATGGAAGGATAAAGATGATAGAGGAGCCTAGTAAAGAAAGCCATAAAGGAAGAGAAAAAGAAATCATGGAGGGAATTTGGAGAGCAGTTATCTCAATCACATAAACTAGATAATAGAAAATTTTGAACTAGAATAAAAATACTGAGAGGAACTAACAGGAAGGAAATAAAAGCATTAAGAGATAAGAGTAATCGAATACCTACAAGAGTACAAGACATAGGTACTAGAAATATGGAAAGAATACTATGAAGATAAATTTAACGGAATAAACATAGAAGAAGGGATAAATACAGCAGGACTAAACCAACGTCAAGAAATAACAGAAGAAGAAGTGGATGAAGCTATGTCAAAAATCGAGGTAGGGAAAGCAGATGGAGAGGATGGTATATTACCTGAACACTAGAGAGGGTAACGACATATGACTATCTGGGAAGCATATTGACAGAGGCTGGGAAAATGGACAGAGAATTAATAAACCGAAAAAACAAATCGACAAGAACATACTACTCATTAAGTAAGACAATCCTCGGACATAGGGATATTGATATGGAGACAAAAATGCAAATTTACAATAAAATTGCCAATAATAACATATGCATGTGAAAACTGGACGTTGAGGAAGAAAGATGAGTCCAGAATAAATGCAATGGAGATGAAACATGTAAGAAGAATAGCGGGGAAAACAAAATGGGATAGGATCAAGAACGAGGACATCAGGAAAATAACAAACCAAGAACCAATTGCGAGGAAAATTAGAAAAAAACAACTGAACTGGTACGGAGATATAGTAAGGATGAAGACAAATAGAATCACGAGAAAAATAATGGAGACCGGTTACTCAAAAAACAGAAGAAGAGGAAGACCTAGGACACGATGGGTTGGTCAGATAAGAGAACTGGGGGAAAGAAAGGGAAAAAACTTAGAAGAGTGGAAAAAGTGGGTAGAGGAACCGGAACCAACATCCGAGACCTGAAAAGGTATAAGGATAAGCGAAGAAGAAGAAGAAGAAGAAGTCTCGTCGCAAACAGCATTATTCCCCCAATGTAATGCTTGCAAATTCCAACCGATCTAATAAGTGACGTACTCGCTAGAGGGCGCTGTTTAATTTTTTCGGGAATCTTGTTTTTTATCGAAAATATTAAATGGAAACATACATTTCTGACTACAGATTAAGAATATAGGTTAAATTGCCAACAAATCAGCGAAAACCAGGTATCGCTATCTTTTACCAATCCGAAGATATCTTGAGAAACGTGTGAATGGTTCTAAATAAATTTAAATTATTCTGCTTTCACTGAACGGAATTTAGCAAATTTAGTCTTATTAGAAAGGATTTTCTTTGGCCTGTATTTAGTGATTAAACGGTTTAATATTAGTTTGTTCATTACCGCGAGAAGGCGTTAAGAATTTAGTTAGAATTTTAGTCGGTTTTTAGCCATAGCCCGCAGTGGTTAGGCGGCTGACTATCGTTGTAGGGAGACGATAGGAGCCGGATTTCAATTCTCTGAAAAAATGTCACCGTCCTTCCAGAGAATTGAAATCCGGCTCCTATCGTCTCCCTACAACGATAGTCAGCCGCCTAACCACTGCGGCTATCTTGCCGCGGTGTTAATCACTTTGCTTCCAAGTCGATTAGGATTTCAATTCTCCGAAAAAATGTCACCGTCCTTCCAGAGAATTGAAATCCGGCTCCAATCGTCTCCCTACAACGATAGTCAAAACCACTGCGGTTATCTTGCCGGGGTGTTAATCACTTTGCTTCCAAGTCGATTAGGATTTTAATCTGAAAAAATGTCACCGTCCTTCCAGAGAATTGAAATCCTAATCGACTTGGAAAAGTGATTAACACCGCAGCATTATAAACGACAGGAGATTGAAAGTATAAACTGTGTGTGGGATGGGACCCAACACAGAGCCCTGAAGGACTTCCTGCAGTACACTAAGTGGCGTAGAGTAGTTCTTCGACTGCGAGCTAAAAATTATGTAACAGTTGACCTTCAACAATCAATGAATGAACATTGTCATGTCGCAAAAAAGGAAAAAATCGTAGTGAGTGTGCAGAAGAAGTTTGAAGCAATAGGAAGATTAGATAAAGGAGAAATTATTCGGAATTTCGCGGCCGATTATGGTGTTGGAGAAACTACTGTGGACGATTAGCGCAATCTTTTCCTAAAATGGGGAACAATTCGTTCCTTCGATTGAGAAATGTTTTTCTAGAATAGCGTTTCTATTACTCAACAACGCTCCATTGCATTCAAACGACTCGATTCTTAGAAGTGAAAACATCATTGACAAATTTTTTTCCACTAAATGTAACATCCATTGGACAACCAATGGATCAAGGCGTACTTGAGACGTTCAAGCGTCATTACCGACATCTTTTACTGCAAGAGATTCTAGAGAAATGCACCCCCGAAAGTACCCTTAAAGATGTTTGCTTGGAATAGATATGAAAAATTTACTGGTCAGCTCAAGCTTGGGATGCTGTCCAAAAGCTCACGCTGATAAAGTCATGGGCAAAAATGTTGTCTTCTGCTGATGAAAGTGATGAAATTGCAGATGATGAGCAAATCCTGAAGAATGAATTCATGGTGATGATTGTGATCAGGAACTTACTAACGATGAAATCGATCATCTCGTCAATTATAGGGAAGAAATCGCGGATCATGTAGAAGACAACAAAACGAGAGAATCTAAAAAAGTCAGCCACGAAGAAGGATTAAATGCAGTTGAAATAGCTCCTCAATATATTGAGGAACAGCTGCAGCAATGCAAGAGATCTTTTATTGAACGAACAAGTTGAAACGCTTCTCTATTACGACCTCTATTTGACCTTCTCCTGGAGTTGATGAAGATTTTATTGCATCAGCAGGAGTAGAGAAGACGGATATCAACAATGTACCAAACAGAGATTTCCTTAAGGTTAAGATATTCTTAATACCCTCAGCGATCAATGTCCTTCGTATATTAATTACAAGCTTTCCATTAAAGATGAACACCGATCGGAAAGGCCAGTTTCTATATCCGTCCCCCGAAAATGTTGATGACATGACTTTGTCAGACCGTCGACGAATTGGGCTTCAAGAATATGATGGACGTTGATTTGGAAAATGAATTCTCAAAAGTCTGAATGTTGACGATCTGTGCTCGGTTTGAAAACGATGCAGACTTCTTAAGCCGTATTGTTATTATAGATGAAACTTGGGCACATTTCCACGACCCAGAAACGAAGCAACAATCGATGGAAGGACTCTGGTTCTCTGAGCCATAATTCATCTTCAAATATCTGATGGAAAAGTTCTTGCTACAGTTTTTTTTTTTGGGATTGCCACGGAGTAATCACGATTGATTTTCTAGATAAGGGTCCGTCTAAATCTGGATCCGTCCGACTATAATGTCTTTCCTCAACTGAAAGAAAGTTTGAAAGGTCGTAAATTTTCTTCCAACGAAGAGGTGATAGAAGCTGCGGGGGGGCTTGGTTTACAGGGCAAGATAAAAATTTCTTTTCGAAAGGTCGAAAGCTGTTGCAGATTCGTTGTAATAAATGTATCCAATTAAGAGGATAGATCAGATTAAAATCAATAAATGTGGTCATCAAATAAATTAACATTTCCTCTCTGTTTCAAAACATTTAGGTATTAATAAAGACCACATAAAACTTGTTTAATGTTAGGTATATTGAGGCATAAAAATTCTTTGTAATTCTTTTCGTATTATGTTGTTAAATAGCTTCCAATAAAAAAAGATTGTGAATACTGAAATGGGTCTTTATCGGCTAATATTATATACCTAATAATTAATAATCAACAACATTTTTCAAAGCGTTTAAATATTTTATAAGCGCAATATATTTACTAACAAAGCGTATTTATTAATTCTTTTATTTCTTGTGTGTGAGAAATTTGAACATAAAATTTTTATAAATATTGAATCGATGGAAATCCATTTCATTATTCATAGCTAATTGTTTATTGATGTTATTTTAACAACATAATAAAAGAATAACAATGGACTTTTATTATGCCGCATATTTAACGTTAAACAATTTTATTTGATGTTTATTAAAAATTAAAATAATATATCAATCTTTAATTGAGTACAACTTCCTGTTATCTAAACCACCTGGTCTAGCTTTACCTTCTTCATTAGGCTTCTTAGGCACTCTAGCCTCAATCAATCTGGCTAGTCCCTCGCATTGGCACAAGATGTACTGCGAGATCACCTCTTCTGTCTGACAGCTTCTGCACAAGCTTGCTCATGTACTTATTGAGTCTGTTATGTCCTGTTAGTAGATCTACTATCAACCTGACCGTTCTCCTGTCTTTGTTCGAAAGGTCATCAGTGTATTTAGGCATGCATTCTTCGATGAATTCTTTAGCCTATCTTCGTCCTGGTAAGCTGACCATCGATCATTCCTCTATCGTTTCGGCTATTTTCCTTTTTGTGGTTCCACACGATGGTCTAAGTCGAATGAGTGGCCTGGAGGCTTCTCCTTTGGCCAGGGCATCTGCCTTCTTATTTCCTTTAATACCTTCGTGTTGTTTGATGTGATCTTTGTGACGTCAAGCGCTTTTATCGCAAGATCTTAACCTACATAGTTATAAAAAGCAGCCGACACAGGATTCCGAAAGTCCAAGGACGATAGTTAAAAAATCTATTCGTGTGGCTTTTGGGGGCGGTAAAATTGTCAAACTTTACTTTTTTGAGAATGATGTACTAATTGATTTTTTTTTTGGGTCTATATTGGACAATTTTTACTTCTAGCAGGATGGCTAAATTTGCTCCATCCCCTCCCAAATTGTTGAATTTTACTCCGTTAGACTGTTTTCTTTCGGGCTAACGTGAACGAAACTGTTGAACAACAATTTCAGCCTGCCTTCCAAGCCAATGTTATTCGCCAAATATAACCTCACTTGTGTGCAAATGTCATGAAAAAATTCTTCAAAAAAGTGACTTGCTATACATATTGTGTTATTTATTAGTAGGAAAACTAAGCGACCACGGGACCAGTCACTCGACGTGGACACGCTGTATAAGCTGTAGTGTTGACAGCTAAGACCTGTCAAACTGTCATAATTATGACAATTTGTAGGTGTTACACAGGTTTTAGCTGTCGAAACTACAGCTTATACAGCGTGTTCACGTCGAGTGACTGGTCCCGTGGTCGCTTAGTTTACCTACTTTTATTTTTATGTTTGTTATATTTACGGAGACTTTAGACGCTCTATATACCATGTCAGCCAAACGAACTAGAGCTGACTGTTCTACATCAAACAAGAAAAGAAAAACATTATCTTTGGAATGTAAAGTTAACATTGTTAAAGACTTCGATGCAAAAATGAAAATTTGTGAATTGGCAAAGAAGTTTGATTTACCTGAATCGACGGCTTTGAAAAATGCATCATCAGTGTTAAAATTATGGTGTGATAATCAAGTGAATGTGAAAAATTGTCCTGTTGATCAGAACACTATGTGCTCTCAAGCTAAGCTGATTTTTGAGAGATTGAAAGAGGAAGCTGGGGACGTGGCTAAATATGAAGAGTTTAAAGCTAGTAACGGTTGGTTCAGCCGATTTAAAACTTACTGTAATTAGCATAGCATTGCAGAAAGTGCTGATAAAGAGGCTGCGTCTTACTATCCAGAGAAACTTAAAGCTATGATAGATGAAGGTGACTATACCAGCCAAACCATATTCAATGTAGATGAGTCTGGCCTATTCTGGAAAAAGATGCCTAAAAGAAGTTTTATCGCGCGTGAAGAGAAAAAATGTCCAGATTTTAAGGTAGCTAAAGACCGATTGACAGTGATGGTTGGCGCAAACGCAACTGGTGATTGTAAGTTAAAACCACTTTTAGATTATTGCTCAGAAAATCCAAGAGCATTAAAAAGTAAATCTAAAGCGGGATTACCTGTGATTTGGAAGTCGAATCGTAAACCTTGGGTGGTTCGGTCATCACTTTATACCTGAAGTCGAACGTTATTGCCAATCTAAACAAATTGCAATTTAAAGTGATGCTATTAATCAACAACGCACCAGGTCATCCCCCTACAACTTTAACTAATTTTGACCCACGCGTGAAAGTTGTATTTTTTGCCACCAAATACAACCAGCTTGTTGCAACCGATGGATCAATGAGTCATCAAGACATTCAAAGCTTATTACACGAGATGATTGTTTGCGCATCTGCATGAAGCTATGAGACAAAAGAACGAGCTTTCTGTTAAAGATTTTTGGAAACAATTCAATGTTTTAAATGCTGTGAGAATCATTGGACAATCTTGGAATGAAATTACACAAAAAATTTTAAATGGCACCTCAGGCGTAATCGATGCCAGAGCCTGACAAATGGATATCCATGATAAATTGAGATACAATCAGAAACACGAATGCACATAAATAATCATATGATATGACTAACTTGATGATATTTAGGTATGACGCTGGTAACCCTCGTAACAGAGACTCGAACCGTGGAAGCCTTCGATATTATTTGATATTCAGGTACTGCGAGAATTTTGTTTCTTACTGAAGACATTTATAACTAATGACTATTTAATAAATTTTATTACAATTTAGAACGTTATACAGGTGATGCAAAAGTAATGTCATCATTTGAATTGGCTGCCAATTTCTTATAAATGAAAAACTAAGAGCTCTGTTTTCATAAAAAGTTTATTTGAAAGTGTAAAATTGATGACATTAATTGGAAAAAGTTATAATGCTCAAATGGCCACCTCACGAGTTGATGCATAATTGTTTTACGGCATTTTGAATTGTTGCTCGCAAAAGACATCTGGCTCCGAATTGGTGATTTCTTCTTCAATGTTGGCTATCAAGACTTGCAACGTTCGTGGTTTGTTATAGTAAAGAGATTTTAAAAAGCTTCAAAAGAAGAAGTCTGGTGCTGTTAGATCCGAACTTCTAAATCTCCAAAACAGCAGATGACTCAACCTGGAATCATAGTTGCCCGAGCTGTGTAAGCGGCTGCTCCGTCCTGTTGAAACCAACAATGATAGAGACCTAATGCAGCAATTTGAGGCAAAAGAACTCGTTTAGCATCTACCTGTAATGCTCACCATTTACGGTTAGGGTGGTGCCATCGGCGTCTTCAAAAAAATAAGGGCCAATAACTTCAATCTGGCCTTAAGCACCACCGTTTTCAATAAAGCATGGAAAAAGTCTAGGATATGTTTTGTCTTCAAGTTATTTCATGCAACTATCGCTCTATTGCAATTATCTAACAACTGCCAACCGTTCATATCTGCACATCAACACCAAAGCTATCTATGTACAATTATTAAAAGCTTAGAGCGATGATTAAAAAATAGAGTCAAGTCATGAACATGTTTTCTCAACATCCGTTGTACCACTAGTCTCAAATCTTGGACCATTAATGTTTAATCTCTTTATCAATGATCTGATTACCTCGTCTGTAACTATCTATAGTTGAACCTAGACATTGTCCACGAGTGTTCCAAAAACAATAAGCTAGTGTTAAGTATGTTCAAATGCTGTTGTGGATGTTATCAATACTCCATCGATAGGCATCCCTTAATTCAGAAAGAAACAATTAAAGATCTTGGTGTAAACTTCGATGATTTTCTGCATCTCCTAACGAGACACATGAGACACACGAGACACCTTCTATGCTGCTAATGTGCATGAAGCTGTAAGTCATTTAAATGATGATCTTGTATCTCTTATTAATGAATCCGCTAGACATTGCCTAAAAATTAATACTAAAAAAACCTCAATTTTAGTATTTGGCCGTGCTAAGACGAGGGCTGAAGTAATAAGCGATATCAAAATTACTATTAACAATGAGGTTGTCCCTATTTCAGATAGCGTACGAGATCTGGGACTTATTCTAGACACTAACATTCGTTTCAAAAATCATATATCTAATTTAATTAGGTTGGGGTATTCCAGTTTGAAAATGTTATACGGTAGCAAGGATTGTTTGGATATTGGGTTGAGAAGAGCCTTGTGTGAATCTTTGATTCTGTCCCGTTTTAATTTCTGTGTCAGTGTTTACTATTCGTGTCTCGATAGTACTGATAGAGCCAGAATCCAGCGTTTACAAAACTCCTGCCTGCGTTTCATTTACGGTATCCGTAAATTCGACAGGATATCCCACACACTGGGATGGGCGTGTTGGATTAATATGTCAAGGAGGGCTGAATTTCATTCCACCATATTTTATCATAATAGAAAGCCCAGTTACTTGCATCGTAAGATTCTGTTCAGAACGGACGTGCACAATGTGAATGTGAGAAATAAAGGCCCTACTAACTCCTCCAGTTCACCACTTAGAAATTTTCAAGGGATCTTTTTCATACAACGTGGCTAAATCGCTAAATTCAATTTCACCTGGGTTGCGTTCTTTGCATCCCTCTGCGTTTGCGCGTCAGCTACGCAAGCAATACTTCTCATCTTACTGAGTGCCGTGTTGTTTGTTTCTTTTTTCTTTTTCTTTACTATTCCAATTAGTACTTAGTTAGTTCTGCAATTGCTTTCTTGTATTTGTGTTTAGATTTATGAGTGTGCTTATTTTGGCCAGGTTCAGAAGGAAGACCAGCTGTCTGCTGCAAGCAGCTGATTCTGAACCTTTTGGTACATCTATAATTTGGTACTATTGTATACACTATTGGATTGTTTGAATTTACCAATAAACTGCTATTATTATTATTATGTTTAAGACTTTATCTAGAATTGGTACAATGTTGATTAGAATCCACATCCATAATGTAGTAGATTGCTCTTATCTTCTTGCCAAAATCAATTTCCTGGTTCCACGATGGATGGACGAAAAAATTTTTTCAAAGCTGTGGGTGATGGCAAAATTTTGGATACATATTTGAAAAATTTTGATTAAAAAAAATTAAATTGCATCAAAATTATGTTGACCAATGTTGCATGTTACAAATAATGAATATCCGGTGAGTACTAGTTCTGGCTTTGCTCGATAGAGGGAACGAGTTTAGTCTTGCTGACGACTTCACAGGTGTATTTTTTTTATATTTCTACATTTCTGTAGACTTGTATGACTTTTATGCTTACTAATCGCTAATAATTAACAAATTTAATGTTGAACTCGATTTTTTATACCTCATAAGTTATGCGTTTTGTGATTAATGCAATCTTTAGAAATTGAATTGTTAAAGTAGAAAAGGAAAATATTAAAGAATTTTTAACAAATTGCAAAATTATATCAAGCCTATCGTGGTACTTTATTAACTCTATTAACTTAGGAAATCGTCCGAAACAAATGAAGCAAACAGTGTAATTATCAGGAAACAATAGGTAATGTATTTTCGCAATTATACTATATATATATATATATATATATGGTGGTGCTTAGTATGTAGTAATAAACACATTAAATTACATCCCGAGCTCTCTACAATAGGTGCAAGATATGTCCACGTTCAAGTTAACCATGATCACCTTAACTTTGGCGGCGCTGGTATGTTCAGTATTATCAAAAACTAGTAAGTATTTAAAATATCCTCACTCAAAATATTCAAACATCCTAATTACATAAACTTAGAATATGTTGATTATGGTATTTATTTCTTATAGGGGGAGCAGATCTGATAATGACGCGTTGTACTCCAGGTACATCATGGATGGATAAATGTAATCAGTGCCAGTGTACGGCACTTGGAGCCCCAATATGTACCTTCATGGCATGTCTGGGCGACGATAGTAAGAGTGAATAGAGTTGTAATGAGAAAATTTGTGATCTGTGAGTTAACGAGACCTGCTATTATATTGTATGATAAAAATTACGATAATAAAAATGTTCTGATAATACATTATTATTTAATTATTTAATTGAAAATCAATCTAGGAAATCTTTGCTTCTAGTCTTGTTATAGTCTCGAACAGTATTAATCTTAAGAACAATCATGATACTGCTGTTCTTGTCTTGTTAATGTTTTACTCACTGCACAATACAATAAACAGTAATTCTTTTACTAGAAGTGCGTGTGTGTGTGTGAATTTCAACCTCTGCTTTAACGTCATAAAATTGTATTAAAAATCGATTTAGAATTTTTGTGTTAGTTCCACAAAATTCCTTTGTCGCTTCTACTACCAATCAAATTGATGATGTGATTATTCTGATTAGTATACATGAAAAACTTGAGATTAATCTTCTAAAGTATTTTACTAATCCCACTAACTGTATAATCTAGACTGTTTGCACCAAATCTCTGCATATGGCTTGCTAAGACTCGTGCATAATTTGTACTCAATTGGAACTCTAAAATATCGTGCTCTACGATGAACGTTCGAAGATATTCAAATACACTTTTTATATTGGAAGGAAAAGCTGAATGGAGGAAAATAAAAAGTATGGAAATATTAAATACAACAATATCGATCAAAGTTTTCGTTAATTTACTAATTCCATCAATAAGCCCTGTATCAGAAATGTTGTGTTGTTATTAATATAGATCTAATTAACACAGTCAAACTAATAATGGTAAAATAGTTCAACAATTAGTAATTTTAGAAAACAATTCCTTATAAACACAGAACATGATTTTGATTTAAAGGAGTAGGAGTATGATTTTCTGCGAATAAATAATTATTTACAAATTTTTTGTTATTATATTAAACAAAATAGTTTGTTGTCTTTTGAAACTCCGTTTCATCAACTAATGTTTAAAAATATAAACGTTCCCAAATTTTAAATCAATACTTCTGTCTAGAGTGTGGAACAGCCAAATGGAATAAATTCGATAACAAATAAATGAGGGTGTATTGGGAAAAACGCTTGGACACTTGGCCAATACCAACTTTCTTATTTTAAATGGAAACCCCTGCATATTATTTATTTTTTGGGTTCTTCGGAAAATTCTAGACATAATTCATGCACAATGTCCCATACCTATCTTCAACTGTTTCGGAAATATTAAGTGTTTTCAGATTTATTACGAAAATTAACATTAAAAAAAGAAAATTATTTTATTTCACAAATTCGCTACATTACACTAAAAATCTATTTCCCATTTAGCTCTTGATATTGATAAAGTAAGCAAAAACCATTGCTGCGTTCCTTTTTACTGATATGAAATTAAAAAAATACAAAGACCGTTTTGTTTATTTTCGTAAAAACTCATAGCCTTAGCAACATGTTGTCTGCCTGCATGACAGTAGTGATGAGTGTCAGTGCTATTGTCGTTTGAATTTCGTTAACTGTACGTAATAATATCAGAAAAATGCTAACATATTACTTGTTTGTAGGCATACCGTTTCATTAGGTATATATTTGTGTGTAGTAGTAACGTTTTAGAATTAAAAATTTTGTAGAACCTGATTTTCAAGGGCACTTTTAATGTTATGGGGCAATTTTGATCACCTTGTAGGGCAACATTGATCACTTGATCAATGTTGCCCCAATTAATTTTTGGATTTGTAGAAGTAAATGCTAATCACTATTCTACCTTTTTTAGAAGATGCCACGTCATCATAAACGTTCATTAGGAAGCCGTCCCTACAAAAATTATACTCCTGAACAATTAGAGGAAGCTATACAGAGTATTTTAGATGACAGAATGAATATTAGAGAGGCCGCTAGGAACTACAAAATACCTTTTGGCACATTATATAATAAATACAAAGGCCTACATGGTAAATTGCCTGGCCGCTCTACGATTTTTACTCGTGATGAGGAAGTCTCAATATTAGAAAGTGCGGCCAAATGTTCTGACTGGGCCTTTCCTCTCAATATTTTAGACATCAGGATGTTTGCAAAGTATTATTTAGATCGTCGAGGCAAAAACATCGCAATTTTCACGAACAATTTGCCAGGAGTAGACTCGGTCTACAGCTTTCTTCGGAGGCATAACGCAACGTTTGGTCAAAGGATAGCAACCAATATAAAAAAATGTCGGGCATCCGTATCAAGAGAAACCATAGGCAAATTCTTCGATAATTTAGAACGGTCACTGGAAGGTTTACCAAACACTAATATATTCAATTATGATGGAACATCAGCGATGATCTGGGCAAGATGCGGGGAATTTATAGGAGGGGTGTGAAGTACCCTGAAAAAATAATGAACCATTCTAAGAGTGCAACTGCAACTATGCTTTGCGGGTCGGCTGATGGCACCTTGTTACCTCCCTACGTAATTTATAAAAGCCTACATCTGTACGACACCTGGAAGGAGAGGGGTCCGCAAGGAGTTCCATGCTGCAATAAGCCTTGCTGCAATCAAGGTTCCCGATTTAATAGAACAGCTAGTGGGCGGCTTGATGGGGTTACTTTCCGTGATTGGTTCATTACTTGTTTTCTACCCCATGCAAATCGCTTACCAGGGAAGAAGGCTCTAATAGGCGATAATCTTTCTACACATATGGACAATGATGTCTTAAATATGTGCGCTGAAAACAATATTCGGTTCATTTGTTTAGTGCCAAATTCTACCCATCTGTGCCAGCCGCTTGATGTGGGATTTTTCCGCGCCATGAAACAGTCCTGGCGGTCAGTATTAACTGAGTGGAAAAGTCAAAATCCTCGGTTCGGCACAGTCCCCAAATCCAGTTTTCCTGCACTTTTAAAGAAATGTTTAGAAAGAATGAATGCAGTTCCTTCAGAAATTCGAAGTGAAGCAGCCGATGCGACAAGCGCAATTAAACGCAACTTAATAAGCGGTTTTCAAGCAGCAGGGATTTTCCCAGTAGATCGTTCTCAAGTTTTTAAACGATTTCCTCAGGATGATGAAACAGAAAATGCACGTGAAGACGCAGAAAATGTTTTAGTCAAACTGTTAAAAGAAAAACGATTTGGGGATACAACTTCAGAAAAGCCAACAAGAAAAAAAGGCTCGATGGACGTAGCGTCGCGACCTCCTCCGTTCCTCAATCTTCGTTCTTAGGATCATTAGCGAATGGTTCTGTTTCTCTGTCGAGTACTGGCTCAGTAGGAAATTCCGAGTCATCTGGAAGAATACCGGAGGGAGAACGTGAAATATGTGTTCAAGTGGAGCAGTACATTTTAGCTAAGTTTTATTCAAAGAAGGGAAAAAACCCCTATAAATATGTGTGTAGAGTCATAGAGGTCGATCCTGAAATAGTAGTAATGGGAATGAAATCGATTTATTAAAGTAAAAATCAATTCAAATGTATTGATGACATCAGTGAAATAAATCAAGAAGATATCCTGCAACTTTTGCCGAATCCTGCTGTTGAACGTGACTCAAACGACAAGAATTTATATATTTTTGAGAGTGAAATCGATATACTTGAAGTTTAGGTGTTGTAAATTAGTTTTAAAGTTTCTCCCAAAGTGTTAATTTGTAATTTTAGAGTTATTGTTAAGTTTTCTAGATTTTAGGCAGGTTGTTTTTTTATTTCAAGTAAAATATTCCTAAGGAAAATATTGCTTTGGTCGTTTTTTATGGCTAAATCGGCGAATTAAAATATTACGAAGGTCCCACTTGGGATCGTTTATATTTTTAATAACATTCTCAACCTTTTACGTGGGGATACTTTAGTATTTCACTTAAAAACAAAGGATGATCAAAGTATCCCCACAAACCGTTTAACTTTGATCGGGTACTTTAATTTTTTTTTAACCAAAAGTAACTGTTCGAACGGAATCATATCTTCAGGATCGGTAGATGAGGATATTCCGATAATAGCATATTTTTTACAAAATTTTTACTTTAAAAGATAAAATGTTATTCAACACTGTACGGAAAAATTGATCAAAGTATCCCCATTCCACGGTAGCTGCCAATGCAGTAAGTGATGATACGAAATTGGATATTATGCTTGAGTTTCAAGAAAACCCACATAATTCTGGTCGAAAAGCAGCCCCACTGTTCAACATTAGCCACACATCAATTTTTCGAGTATTAAAGGAAAGTAAAATGCATCCCTATAAAATGATGCCAACTCAGGAAGACTCATGGAAGACGATTTCGATAGGAGAACGTATTTTTGTGAACAAATGATGGCAATGTTAGATAACAATGTGATCCAATTAGAAGATATTTTATTTTCTGATGAGAGCACATTTACACTTCACGGCCATGTTAATCGTCAAAATTGCCGCTATTGGTCTAATGAGAATCCTCACTGGATGAGAGAGGAACATACGCAATATCCTGAAAAAGTTAATGTTCGGGCAGGAATTGTTGGAAATCACATCGTTCATTGATGGTAACTTGAATGGAGATAAATATTTAGAACTGCTCCAAAATAATGTCGTGCCAACTTTCGCAAACTTATATCCTAATCCAGCAAACCCACAAGTTCCTGCCAATACAGTATGGTTTCAGCAAGATGGAGCACCGCCCCATTTTCAAATCAATGTCCGGCAGTACCTGAACCAAATTCTTCCAAATCGGTGGATAGGGAGGCGCGGATCGATAGAATGGCCAGCACGATCTCCTGATCTGACGCCATTAGACTACTTTTTGTGGGGATATGTCAAAAATCTTGTATACAAAACTAAACCCCTCAACTTAGATGACTTAAAAAGACGAATCACGCTTGCGATTAGATCAGTCACGCCTGAGATGTTGAGTAATGTTAGAAGACATTTCTATACCAGATTAGCATGTTGCCAAGACGTTCGCGGCGAGCATTTTGAACATTTACAACATTGACATTAATGTTTTTTGTTTTTTTTTTTACATTATTAAGAAATAATCAATATTACTTATTAGGTTTTTAGTGTAATGTAGCGAATTTGTGAAATAAAATAATTTTCATTTTTGAATGTTAATTTTCGTAATAAATCTGAAAACACTTAATATTTCCGAAACAGTTGAAGATAGGTATGGGACATTGTACATGAATTATGTCTAGAATTTTCCGAAGAACCCAAAAAATAAATAATAGGCAGGGGTTTTTCCCAATACACCCTCATTTATTTGTTATCGAATTTATTCCATTTGGCTGTTCCACACTGTATAATATTCAATTTTGTCTCGATTGTTGCCTGGAACTGATCATGCTCTCTTCAAAGTTGTCCAATTTAGCGGTAACGCTAACTGGTGGAACCAAGTGAGACGTGTTTCCACTAAAAGGAAGAGGATTTTTATTTTTGTTTAATGCCTTGCAGTTTCAACTATTTTTTATTGAAGGGATATAAATTTGAATTTGCATATCGACCGATTTTTCTCTTTGATGAGGTTGTTGCATTTAGAAAATGTGTGTTATGTAGATTTGAAAAACCATTTCGTTTCAATTGCAATAACTGAGCTTCTAAAAACTCCTAAAATTACATAACATCCTTTTTTTTAAATTTACTAAATATTAGACACATTACTATATCGATTTATGCAACGAACAATAAGACTATGAGAAAACAATGAGTCGTAATTTATTTTCGCAATTTTCTAAACGAGTAAAACGTTGACGATATAAAGGGGACGTTTGATATTAGAGGTACTTAGTACTAATAAACACTTTGATCTACATTCCCATAGGTTGACACAATTTGTTCAAAATATGGCTACATTCCAGTTAATCTTCACCATTTTAATTTTTATTGCAGCAGTACATTTTGTATTATCAATTGACGGTAAGTATTTATAATATTTTAACTGCATAAATAATATATTTTTGTCGAAACTTTTTGCAATAAGAACAAATCAGCTCTCAAGAACATTTTTAAAGTTAATTATTTGAATAAGATAGAGTCCTTATTTTAGATAATCCTATTTACATTAAGTCAAATTATAATAATTATATTATTTTCTTTTGTAGGACCAGAACCAGATATACTCCGTTGTGCTGGCAATACCACTTGGATGGATGACTGCAATCACTGCTGGTGTACAGAAGCTGGAATGCCGATGTGTACCCATCTGGAATGTGGGCATTAACAACAAGACTAGTAAACTGGATTTTCCATGAGAAACTGGTGATTTGTGGGTTGACAGGTCCTGCTATTACATTGTATGATAAAAATTAGAATAATAAAATTGTTCTGAAAAATAAAGATATTTTATTAGATTGAATATCAATCTAGGAGATCTGCTTTCGGTCTTGTTATAGTCTCTAATCAGATCGCTTCAATATTAATTTCAGTTTCAGTCATCAATATTCTTCATCTTGATACAAATCGTGGGTACAATAGTTCGATAAATTCGCTCTACCATATTCAGTGTATGTGAAGCCGCTTCGAATGTTTTTACACAAATTACTTCAGCCATAAATCTATGAAAGCAGTTGTATTTTTACAAATCTGTAGAAAGAATTATGGTCCTAAATTTAATCGTGCGTCGAGAAAAGCCACAATATAAAAAATCAAAAAAAAACGCCTGTGATAGGCGCTCGCATGATATATTGTTGGAATCGCCCTGCAAACGAGTGCAATAAAAATAGATCAAGCATTTGAAACCGACTACGCTGCTTCGATCATAGGATCGATAATTTGTGGACTCTTCCGTTGTTTGTGAGGATATAATCATCCTGTTTTGTTCCAATGTCCTTTCTCAATATTATATCGGTTATAAGTAGTTCTATTTGTCTCATCAGATGTTGCATTTTGGGCGATTATTTTAATCTCATTGATATACATGAGATGACTTAACATTTGTTCATTATTTATGTGATATCCGTATCTTACTTATTTAGGATTGCAGAGAGGGGGGTTCTACAGCCAAGCAAAAAATTTCCACTTTCTATTTTGACGTTCCTAACTGCTTTTACGAGGGAGCGTTTTTATATTCGCGGAATGGGGGATAAGGGGTGGAAATAAAAAAATCAAATTATTTTTCTTTTTCAATATATTCACCTGCAAGACGGATACATTTTTCACATCTTTCAATTAATTTATTTATACCCTCATAAAAAAATGATTTCTCTTTATCTGCAAAATACGCCGAAACTGCCTCCTTGACTTCATCATCGGCAGTAAATTTTTTACCCCGCAGCTCTTTTTTCATTTTCGGAAACAGGTAATAATCACTCGGGGCCAGGTCTGGGCTGTAGGGTGGGTGATTCACAATTTCGAAGCCCACCTTATGCAGGGCAGCTAACGCAACGCGGCTCTTGTGGACGGGCGCGTTGTCGTGCAAAAGCAGCACACCTTTCGTCAATTTTCCCCGTCTTTTCTTTTTAATGGCTTCTTTTAGTCGCTCTAATATTGAAGCGTAATATTCTTCGGTTATAGAAACACCTTTATCTTTATAATCAATCAACAATATTCCTTCCGAGTCCCAAAATACCGTTGCCATGAGTTTCCCAGTTGATTGTGACACTTTAAATTCCTTGGGAGGTGCTGTACCTTTTTTATGCCACTGCATGGAGTCTTGTTTGGACTCAGGTTCATAATGATGAACCCAAGTTTCGTCTCCAGTAACAATTCGACTCAATACGTCATCCTTGTCTTCATTACAGAGGTCCAAAAATGCACGCGAACACTCTACGCGCTGTTGTTTTTGCGGCGGCGTGAGCATTCTCGGCACCCATCTTGCGCTGACCTTAGACATGCCGAGATGATCGTGTAGGATTTTAAAAATTGTTGTATCGGATACTCCAACCATTTCTGCGAGTTGTTTCTTCTTTAGTCGAGCATCTTCGAGTACAATTTTTTCAACTGGAACTTGGATAAGTGCTGGTCGTGGTCACCTCAATGCTCCTGCCCGGCCTCGGGTCGTCTTCAAGGGATTCCCTTCCTTGTTTAAATAAACTATGCCACTTGTACACCATGGTTTTTCCTGGACAAGAGTCGCCGTAAACCAATGACATCTCATTCATTATGGTCGCGACTGATTCTCCTTGCCTGGTAAGGAACCATATTTCACTTTTCACTCCTGATTATGTTACTTGGTTGACGATAGCTCAAAGACTAACTGTCTAATAACAATGAAACTTTGTATTTATACTAATTATGAGTCGCTGCACAGGCCACGCCCCCAATGCGCCTAATCATCCCCATACAACCCGCTCATTCCGCGAATATAAAAACGCTTCCTCGTATATTACTGTATAAAATCGTCTTCCATCTAGACATCATCTTACTTAAAACCAACTGCATTTGTGAGGCTATTTCATACACTTCAAGAAATATCGCTATCAAAACCTTTTCTGTGGTCCTGTGGTCTGTCGTGTATCGATTATAATTAGCTCTTTGCATCCATAACTGTCTCTTCCACATCCCTTTTGTTCATTAGACATTAATTTGTTCCTTTCCATATGCTTGTAGATCTTTTGTAGTTTGTTATTGTAAGCCTAAACAATCGATTGATATTGTGAAAAGGTTTGAGTCGCATTGATTTTGGTGGTAAATACATTATATGCAAAAAAATCCGGTACACAAGTTGGGATAGATAGTATGTATTGAATATTTCCACAAGTTTTATAGAAGTTCCTGAAAACCTCTGCAATCAGTAATTCTGCATACCATCTTTCCCAGGTGCTTTTCAGTTTTATAATTATCAAATAAAATAACCTTTAGTTTTGATAGTGATGATATTTCTAACTGATATTTAATTACAAGATGCAATGTCAAACTAGAGAATGCAATTTTTCCTTTTGCAGTTTTAATGTTTAAACTATTACAATAATACTGACAATGATGATTAATTGATAATTGTCATTGTTTTAACTGTCGAAGTTTTGATAAAAGAACTCTGATAGATTTACTGTCTCATTTTGACAGTTGCAATAATTAAAATACTTTCTTCAATTATGCCAGTCATCTTTAATATATTTCTATTTATTATATTTATAATTCTTAGTTCTTCTCATGTTCACATTCTTCAATTGCATCTTGATAAATATTACTTTGAATTTGTATGTCCGCTGGTTTTTCAGTTGAGGAGGTTGTTGCATTTAGAAAATGTGTGTTATGTATATTTGGAAAATCATTTCGTTTCAATTACAATAACTGAGCTTCTAAAAACTCGTAAAATTACATAACACACGTTGTGATTTTGTATTTTACTAAATATTAGACACATTACTATACCGATTTATGCAACGAACAATAAGACTATGAGAAAACAATGAGTCGTAATTTATTTTCGCAATTTTCTAAACGAGTAAAACGTTGACGATATAAAGGGGACGTTTGATATTAGAGGCACCTACTTAGTAGTAATAAACACTTTGATCTACATTAACATAGTTTGATACAATTTGTTCAAAATATGGCTACATTCCAGTTAATCTTCACCATTTTAATTTTGATTGCAGCAGTACATTTTGTATTATCAATTGACGGTAAGTATTTATAATATTTTAACTGCATAAATAGTATATTTTTGTCGAAATTTCTTGCGATAAAAACAAATCAACTCTCAAGAATATTTTTAAAGTTATTTTTGAGTTTGTATTTTCGTTTGGCCACCACCAGACATAACCCGTTGTACTCCCAATACCACTTGGACGGATGGCTGCAATGTCTGTTTTTGTTCAATAATTGGATCTCCGATGTGTACCCTTATGGCATGTAGCCATTAACAATAAAACTAGGGTCCTGCTATTACATTGTATGATAAAAATTAAAATAATAAAAATATTTTGAAAAATAACGATGTGTTATTCGATTGAAGATCAATCTAGGAGATCTACTTTCGGTCTTGTTATAGTCTCCAATCAGATCGCTTCAATATTAATTTTAGTTTTAATTATTAATACGATTTAGTGTGTGTTCATAAACATTTTTCAAGAAAAATACCAGTAATAGATATCGATATGAACTCGATTAATTATAGAGAATGCAAAGAAAATATGTGACTCAATAAATAATCAAGATAATAGAAGTAAAAGTGAAAATAATATAAAAATTAGCCTCAAACAATATGAAGTGTCTTCAGCTGTGTCGAAAATATTTTCCAGAATTAAACAATATGTTTTGATCTTTCATTGCAGATTTAGTCACTGAATCCGACGATGAGCCTAAACACCTAAAAAATTAAAATTGATGTCAGAACAAGAAGGTACAAAAGATGTTGCTTTATTAATCAGAAATATTAAAGTATGTAGAGATGATGAAAAAAACACAGCGAGGGGGGAACATTGCAGCAATAGCTAGACAAAGAGGTGAAACTTGTTTGAATCAAAGAGGGAAAGAAATACCAGGGAAGGTTGTAAATTTAAGTATGCTTTGTAATTGTGAAAAAAAAAAGTGTAGCGATAAGCTGGAGCCAGAAAGAAGAATAGAAATATTTTCCAGGTACTACAAATTAGATGAAAAAACAAAGCTTTTTATTTACGCCTTCTTTAAAATAAATTACATTAAACAAGTCAACGATGGTGTTTATTTTCGTTTTAATTTTGTAATAAATTTTGCTAATTATAATATTGATCTCTTTTTACACCCCTTTCTTCTGAGAAAAAAACAAAACCGATTTTAATTGCTCATTACATGTGAGTTGTGTTATTAATACAATCCTCACAAATTGAATTTATAAACTAGGAAAGTAAAATATTAAAGAGTTTCTAAAATCTCGTAAAATTATAACAAGCCTATTGTGAAATTTATCTAATATTACACATATTGCTATACCGAATACAGGAAACAATGAAACCATCAGACAACAATAGTTAGTTATTTATTTTCGCGATTTTGAAACGATAAAACATTAAGTATATAAATAAATTTCTCTATTAATGGTACCTAGTAGAAATAAACACGTCGCCTTATATGTTGCGATTTCATACAATTTTTTTCAAAAGATGATTACTTTGAAATTAATCTTCACCATTTTAGTTTTGATTGCAGTGATATCTTCTAAGGTCTCAACTTACAGTAAGTATTTATAATATAGTGCAATTGACGTAATAACATATTAAAACTGAACTATTAAACTGAGAACACAGTTTTACATGAGGCCTGTTGGTAATATATCTTGCCATAGATAGATAAATAAACAAAGACTTAATAACTTATTTTCAATTAATAACGTATAGCCTAAATCATTTACATTTTTTGGCAAGCTAATAATAATTATATTATTTTCTTTTGCAGCGCCAGAATCACCTACAGCCCCTTGTCCACGCGATTCCTCTTGGGTGGATGACTGCAATCACTGCTGGTGTAAAGCAAATAAAGTTCCGACCTGTAGCAATGTCGCATGCGTCAAACGTCACAAAACTAAATGGTGATTTGTGATTACATGTATGCTAAAGATTACGATAATAAAAATGTTCTGAAAATAGATACCTACGTATTATTTAATTGCAAATCATATAATAATAATCTCCAGAAAAATCCCCCTACTCTTCTTGTAGTAAAACAGGGGTGAGATTGACTTCGCCGGGGTGAGATTGACCGACAAGTTAAAAAAACTTTATTTTACAACTCAAAATCAAATCTCACGCAAGACATAAACCAAAAAAATGCTTAGTGCAATAGGACACCTGTATGTTTGTTACAGAATACGACTTGTTGTGTAAAAGAACACGGTTTAAAAAAAAATGTAAATGTCAAATGTCATTTTTTTCAGAAAAATACATGGCCTTCAAACTTCTATCTCCAGAAGCGAAATAAAAGCAAGTAGCAATGACTAATATTTTTTTCTTAGTGCAATATGGTCTTTTATAGACTGTTCTAACTCGCACTATTATTAATCGTGACTTATTTCTTTTTTACATAAACATGTAGAGAAAGATGCAGGTTTCTGTAATATCCGGGGTGAGATTGACTGTAGACAAACACAGATGTAGAGAATTATCGTCAGCCAAACCAGGAAGAAGTTAAATATTGTCCCTGGGCGCTCAGTAGCAGCAGACGATTCTCCAGCAAATAATGAAGACGAAGAGAATAACGCGACTTCAATAACTGCAATTAAGGCGGTTAAACGTAAAATAATGCAGACTCAAGTTCAGATTCAGAAGTGGATGAACAAGCTGATGATGAATGCAATGCTTTTGAAGAAGAAACATTTCGAGATTTATCTATTGAAGAGATTGCAGTCGAGTCATGGGTCTTGGTAAAATACGAAACCAAAAAAAGTTGTAAACATTTTATAGGGCAAGTATTGTCACTTTCTAAAGACGGATTGCACGTAAAGTTTCTGAAGAAAACTGTTGGAGAGAAGTTTGTGTGGCCTGAAGTGGAGGATACAGATATCATTGGGTACAATTGTGTTGTAAAAATACTTCCTACCCCCAAGATTGACTTACGTGCATTAAATAAGTTGATTTTCATTTGTATTACATTTATTTCTGTACAATCATTTACTCAATAACGAATTAAAACATTTGTTGACCTTTTTTCTGTCTAAGTATTTATTTTTCCATTTTTCAGCATGTATAACTTTTTCTATATCTTTTATCAGCAAAAAAACAATTTATTATACAATAAACCGTGGTCATTCTCACCTCTATAGGCATTAAAAAAATAATTTTCTAGCGTTTTAAGTACGCGGTCATTCTCTCCCCAAATGTAGGGGTGAGATCGACCGAAGGGTTTTAATTTTATTTTCTTTGGAAATAAAGAAGAAGTAATGTTTCAATAATGCGAAAAGCTACACTGAATATAGACTCATTCATATTAGCATTTTCCATTTCTTTTGTTACAACAACGAAAAAGTTATTAGATAAAGAATACCAAAAGTGGTCAATCTCACCACGTTTTACGGTGCTGTTAATGTTTTACTCACTGAACAATGCTTTAACGTCATAAAATTGTATTACAAGTCGATATAGAATTTTTGTGTCAGTTCCACGAAATTCCTTTGTCGATTCTACTACCAATCAAATTGATGATGAGATTATTCTGATTAGTATACATGAAAACCTTGAGATTAATCTTCTAAAGTATTTTACTAATAATGTACTGTATAATCTAGTACATAATTTGTACTCAATTGGAATCCTAAAATATCGTGCTCTACGATGAACGTTCGAAGATATTCAAATACACTTTTTATATTGGAAGGAAAAGCTGAATGGAGGAAAATAAAAAGTACTGGAACATATCCCCGGTAAATACAACAATATCGAGCAAAGTTTTCGTAAGCTAATTTACTAATTCCATCAATAAGCCCTGTATCAGAAATGAGTTAGTGTTGTTATTAATATAGATCTAATTAACACAGTCAAACTAATAATGGTAAAATAGTTCAACAATTAGTAATTTTAAAAAAGAATTCCTTATAAACACAGAACATGATTTGATGATTTAAAGGAGTAGGAATATGATTTTCTGCGAATCGATAGAGTATTTGTTTTTATTTTTTTGTTATTATATTAAACAAAATAGTTTGTTTTCTTTTGAAACTCCGTTTCATCAACTAATGTTTAAAAATATAAACTTTCCCAAGTTTTAAATCAATACCTCTGTCTATATAGTATTCAATTTTGTCTCGATTGTTGCCTGGAACTGATCATGCTCTCTTCAATGTTGTCCAATTTAGCGGTAACTCCAATTGGTGAAATCAATTGAGACGTGTTCCCACTAAAAGGAAGAGGATTTTCATTTTTGTTTAATGCCTTGCAATTTCAATTATTTTTATTGATGGGATATAAATTTGAATTAGCATATTTAGCATATTAGCGATTTTTTCCTTGATAAGGTTGTTGCATTTAGAAAATGTGTGTTATGTACGAGGGAGCGTTTTTATATTCGCGGAATGAGCGGGTTGAAGGGGGTGATTAGGCGCATTGGGGGCGTGGCCTGTGCAGCGACTCATAATTAGTATAAATACGAAGTTTCATTGTTATTAGACAGTTAACAACAAAGATCCATTGTTCCCACAAAACTATAGGCCCATTTCACTAATATCATGCCTCGCTAAAGTGGTGGAAGCAGTTATCTTGGCCCGACTCAAGGAGGAATTCTTTCTAAAGGAGCTCGTTCAGAACGAACAGTTCAGCTTCCGCAAAGCTCACTCGACGGAACTTCAACTCTTCCGCCTGACGGAAGCAATCAGAGATTCCCTTGAGCAACGAAGAACATTGGGCGCGGTCTTCCTCGACATTGCGAGAGCATTTGACACCGTTTGGCATGGGGACTTGCTTCATAAAATGTTAATGAAGGGTATTAACCCAAACTTAATAAGGGTGATCGAATCTTACCTCGATAGTAGGACTTTTTCTGCACGTCATGAGGACAGTCTCTCTTCTAGTGGACCTATAGAGGCGGGTGTGCCGCAGGGTTCCCTCCTCGCACCCAGCTTATTTATCATATACATGTCAGACATGCCGGAATCGCTCGGGGTTGACCTGGCGATATACGCCGATGACACGGCTTTGTACACCTCAGATAGGGACGAGAACATCTTGTGCCGCAGACTCCAGCAGTCGCTGGACAAAATACTAGCCTGGGCTTCCAGGTGGCGTCTGAAAATAATCGAATCAAAGTGTGTAGCAGTTCGATTTACAAATAGGCTACGACCTCCACCCGAAAATATTTTCGTAGATGACTTCAGACTCCCCTGGAGCCTTTCGGTCCTCTATCTGGGAATCATTTTGGATTCACGCCTTACGCTACGTCTGCATGTATCTAGAATCGTGGAGAAAGTCGATGCGGCAAAATATTTTCTGTATCCGCTGCTTTGTTCCAGAAGTAGTCTGTCTCTGAAAATCAAGGTTCTTATATACTACACGTTTCTTCGACCAATTGTTAGTTACGCTGCCCTACCTATTTCAAGCATGGCGAAGACGCACCTCAAAAGGCTGGAGACACTTCAAAATCGGGTTCTGAGACTGATGACTGGGGCACCATGGTTTGTCCGAAACATACAACTCCATGAAGATCTGGAGGTACCAACTATGAAACAGCACCTAACAAGCCTAGCAGCGAAGACCAAAGAGAGAATTGCGAGATCAGACAATCCGCTGCTGAGCAGGCTGGTGATGGTTAGAAGAGCCCTAGCCATCGAAGATGAAGATCTCGCTTAGGAGGACCATGTGACTCAGAAACTCGGTCTCATATGGACAGCGACGACCCTTCCCTATTACAACCATCCAGCCTAGAGGAGGCTTTCCAAGACGAATACAGGGCTTAAGAATTACCGTTCGGCCCTAGAAAAGCGAGAAGAAAGATCACGGTAGACAGTTAGTCTTTGAGCTATCGTCAACCAAGTAACATAATCAGGAGTGAAAAGTGAAATATGGAAAAAATCGAATATCGTGCCGTTATAAAGCGCCTTACCAGGCAAGGAAAATCAGTCGCGACCATAATGAATGAGATGTCATTGGTTTACGGCGACTCTTGTCCAGGAAAAACCATGGTGTACAAGTGACATAGTTTATTTAAACAAGGAAGGGAATCCCTTGAAGACGACCTGAGGCCGGGCAGGAGCATTGAGGTGACCACTTATCCAAAAAGTTGAAAAAATTGTACTCGAAGATGCTCGACTAAAGAAGAAACAACTCGCAGAAATGGTTGGAGTATCCGATACAACAATTTTTAAAATCCTACACGATTATCTCGGCATATCTAAGGTCAGCGCAAGATGGGTGCCGAGAATGCTCACGCCGCCGCAAAAACAACAGCGCGTAGAGTGTTCGCGTGCATTTTTGGACCTCTGTAATGAAGACAAGGACGGTGTATTGAGTCGAATTGTTACTGGAGACGAAACTTGGGTTCATCATTATGAACCTGAGTCCAAACAAGACTGCATGCAGTGGCATAAAAAGGGCACAGCACCTCCCAAGAAATTTAAAGTGTCACAATCAGCTGGGAAACTCATGGCAACGGTATTTTGGGACTAGGAAGGAATATTGTTGCATTGATTATAAAGATAAAGGTGTTTCTATAACCGGAGAATATTACGCTTCAATATTAGAGCGACTAAAAGAAGCCATTAAAGAGAAAAGACGGGGAAAATTGACGAAAGGTGTGCTGCTTTTGCACGACAACGCGCCCGTCCACAAGAGCCGCGTTGCGTTAGCTGCCCTGCATAAGGTGGGCTTCGAAATTGTGAATCACCCACCCTACAGCCCAGACCTGGCCCCGAGTGATTATTACCTGTTTCCGAAAATGAAAAAAGAGCTGCGGGGTAAAAAATGTACTGCCGATGATGAAGTCAAGGAGGCAGTTTCGGCGTATTTTGCAGATAAAGAGAAATCATTTTTTATGAGGGTATAAATAAATTAGTTGAAAGATGTGAAAAATGTATCCGTCTTGCAGATGAATATATTGAAAAAGAGAAATAATTTAGTTTTTCTATTTCCACCCTTTATCCCCCATTCCGCGAATATAAAAACGCTCCCTCCTATGTTTGAAAAACCATTTCGTTTTAATTGCAATAATTGAGCTTCTAAAAACTCGTAAAATTACATAACACCCGTTGTGATTTTTTAATTTACTAAATATTAGACACATTACTATACCGATTTATGCAACGAACAATAAGACTATGAGAAAACAATGAGTCGTAATTTATTTTCGCAATTTTCAAAACGAGTAAACCGTTGACTATATAAAGGGGACGTTTAATATTAGAGGTACTTAGTACTAATAAAGACTTTGATCTACATTCCCATAGTTTGATACAATTTGTTCAAAATATGGCTACATTCCAGTTAATCTTCACCATTTTAATTTTATTGCAGCAGTACATTTTGTATTATCAATTGACGGTAAGTATTTATAATATTCTAACTGCATAAATAATATATTTTTGTCGAAACTTCTTGCGATAAGAACAAATCTGCTCTCAAGAACATTTTTAAAGTTAATTACTTGAATATGATAGAGTCCTTATTTTAAATAATCAAATTAACATAAAGTCAAACTATAATAATTATATTATTTTCGTTTGTAGCGCCACCACCAGACATAACTAGTTGTACTCCCAATACCACTTGGATGAATGACTGCAATCACTGCTGGTGTACAGAAGGCGGAATGCCGGCGTGTACCCTAATGGGTTGTCCCCCTAAATACTAAAACTAGTAAACTGGATTTCCTAGGAGAAACTGGTGATTTGTGGTTTGACGCTACCTGCTATTATAACGTATGATAAAAATTTAGAATAATAAAAATGTTCTGAAAAATAAGGATGTGTTATTCGATTGAAGATCGATGTAGGAGATCTGCTTGCAATCATGTTATAGTCTCTAATTAGATCGCTTCAATATTAATTTCAGTTTCACTCATCAATATTCTTCATCTTGATGCCAATCGTGGGTAGAATAGTTCGATGAATTCGCTCTACCATATTCAGTGTATATGAAGCCACTTCGAATGTTTTTCACACAAATTATTTCAGCCATAAATCTATGAAAGCAGTTGTATTTTTACAAATCTGTTGAAATAATTATTGTCCTAAATTTAAAGGGTAATTTGTCGAGGATTTGAAACCGACTACGCTGTCTCGATCACGGGACCGATAATTGTTCGATTTTGTGGCCTCTTCCATTGTTTGTGAGGATATAATCATCCTGTTTTGTTCCAATGTCCTTTCTCAATATTATATGGGTTATAAGTAGTTCTATTTGTCTCATCAGATGTTGCATTTTGGGCGATTATTTCGATCTCATACATATACATGAGATGACTTAATTTTTGCTCATTATTTATGTGATATCCGTATCTTATTTGTTTAGGATTGCAGATAGGAGGGTTCTACAGCCAAACAAAAAATTTTCGTATTCTATTTTGACGTTCCTATCATCTTATTTAAAACCAACTGCATTTGTGAGGCTATTTCGTACACTTCAAGAAATATCGCTATCAAAACCTTTTCTATGGTCCTGTGGTCTGTCGTGTATCGATTATAATTTGCTCTTTGCATCCATAACTGCCTCTTCCACATCCCTTTTGTTCATTAAGACACATTCGCTGCGCAAGACGCGGATCCGCGTCCGATAGGTTCTTAGGCAAGTGCGCACGACGCGAATCCGAGCTCTGAGCGTGAATGATTTATATGCTTCAGTACTTTTTTAGCACTCAACGTAGGCACTTGGAATTAAGAGAGCACCTGGATAGAACACTGTAATGGGTCAATTTGAGTACAATTTTGAGTTTGACGTTTTGATTAAAAATTTTGAGATTAGTTGAGAACATGAGTGTTAATCAGGCAGGTAGTTCACGTCCTAAACGTAAAAGAAATATTTTAGAAATGAAAAACGTCTTACAGACTAAGAATTAGAATATTTTCTCGTTGTGGGTGAGGTATTTTTTGCATTGATTGTAACCGAAACAAATATGCGGAGGAATTTTTTTTTGTGTGGGACTGCAGACCAATCTAGGTTGTCAAGAATATTGCTTGGTTTGTTTTCTTTTGATATATTGAAAGAATATGTTTGTTTTATTCAATTATATATTGCTTGTATTTTTTTACGTCTAAAACTGCAGCAAATAAAAAAAGCGCGGATCCGCGTCTTGCGCATCCGCATTGGAAATTACCATCACAGTGCTCAGGACGCGGATCTGCGCTTTTTTCAAAAAAAGTAAGTAACACTTGCAAATACCTCAATTAATCATAAATCATGTTTCCTATTCTATTAATTTCAATTTTCAAAAAAATCGAAAAATCAGGTTTCAGCACCTGATTAAGGACGTTCCCTACATGTGCGCAGCGAAAGTGTTAAACATTAATTTGTTCCGTTTCATATGCTTGTAGATCTGTTGTAGTTTGTTATTGTAAGCCTAAACAATTTGTAAAGTATGGAAAAGGCATGTTATCGATTGATATTGTGAAAGGTTTGAGTCGGGCATCGAAGATTTTGGTGGTAAATATATTATTCCCTAAATAATAAAAAATCTGGTACACAAGTTGGGATGGATAGTATGCATTGAACCAGTAATTCTGCATACCATCTTTCCCAGGTGCTTTTCAGTTTTATAATTATCAAATAAAATAACCTTTAGTTTTGACAGTAATGATATTTCTAACTGATATTTCATTATAAGATGCTGTCAAATTAGAGAATGCAATTTCCTTTTGGAGTTTTGCCGTTTAAACTATTACAATAATACTAACAAGCCTACAGTTGATAATTGTCATTGTTTTAACTGTCGAAATTGTTAGAGGAAATCTGAAAGGTTTACTATCTCATTTTGACAGTTGCAATAATTGAAATACTTTCTTCAGTTATGCCAATGGTTATCTTTAATATATTTCTATTTATTATATTTATAATTGTTAGATCTTGCATTTAGAAAATTTGTATTATGTATATTTGAAAACCATTACATTTCAATTGCAAGAATTGAGTCTCTATTCTGTGTGAAATTTATTATCTCTTATCAGGCACTAAAGAGGAATATTTTAGCACGCTTTGCCAAGCAACAACAATCCTCACAAATTGAATTTATAAACTACAGAAGCAAAATATTAAAGAGTTTCTAAAATCTCGTAAAATTATAACAAGCCTATTGTGAAATTTATCTAATATTACACATATTGCAATTACCAAATACAGTAAACAATGGAACCATTAGACAACAATAGTTCGTTATTTATTTTCGCGATTTTAAAACGATAAAACATTAGTTATATAAACAAAATACTTTGTATTAGTGGTAACCAGTAGAAATAAACACGTTGCCTTATATTCTGCGATTTCATACGGTTTTTTTTTCAAAAGATGATTACTTTCAAATTAATCTTCACCATTTTAATTTTGATTGCAGTGGTATCTTCTGAGTCAACAACTTACAGTAAGTATGTATTTATAATATTGTAATTGACGCAATAACATATTTTTGTCACTATTTTCTGAACCAGCAATACATTGTTTAAACATACATATTTCTACATCAGATCTACCAGTAAAAACTGTTGGCAGTACATCTTGCCTAATTTTCACACGTCTATAATGCATTAAGATCGGAATTTATACAATTTAAAACCATTTACCAATTAGAAACGTCAAAAGAAAACTGAAGATATCAGACATGTAAAACATATAATGAAGAACGTGTAGTTGGAGGTCGAACAAATGCAGACAATTGAATAGTGAGGTACATTCTAACAATTTACAACTATGTAGTATATGCAAGTAAATAAATAATTAGATAGCAATATAAACACACGTACGAATCGTAGAGGGGAATATTGGAAATTAGAGACAGTACAATAAAAAGATAAAATAAAAAAGCTAACAAAATAAATAAAAAAACCAAAATGAAACTGATGATAAAACTTTAATAAATTAAGTAGCAGTTAGAATTGTGAACGATGAGTTTTGGTTCCAGGATCAGAGGTTCCCGCCGGTAGCAGTGGGAAGGAAGAATGCAAGGAATGCTGGTGTAAAATTAATACAGGCAACGCATTTGGATGTGTTAACCTTTCCCCGGAGTGGATGGATGTTCTAGCGCCTCCGCAGGGATAGAGAAGAGGAATATCAACAATGTACCGAGCAGACATATCCTGTATCTCAACGAATCCTGCTATGACATTGTATAATAAAAATTAGAATAATAAAAATGTCCTGAAAAATAGATATAGGTATTTTGCTTCGGATTTGAGGAGTTTCAGTTTCATTCAATGATAGTGCTGTTCTTATCCTGTTTTACTCACTGCACAATACGATAAAAGCATTGCCGTAATTCTTTTACTAGAAGTGCGTGAGTGTGAATTTCAACCTCTGCTTTAACGTCATAAAATTGTATTACAAGTCGATTTAGAATTTTTGTGTCAGTTCCACAAAATTTCTTTGTCGCTTCTACTACCAATCAAATTGATGATGAGATTATTCTGATTAGTATACATGAAAAACTTGAGATGAATCTTCTAAAATATTTTACTCATCCAACGGACTGTATAATCTAGACTGCTTGCGCCAAATCTCTGCATATGGCTTGCTAAGACTCCTACATAATTTGTACTCAATTAGAATCCTAAAATATCGTGCTCTACGATGAACGTTCGAAGATATTAAAATACACTTTTTATATTGGAAGGAAAAGCTGAATGGAGGAAAATAAAAAGTACTGGAACATATCCCCGGTAAATACAACAATATCGAGCAAAGTTTTTGTAAGCTAATTTATTAATTCCATCAATAAGCCCTGTATCAGAAATGAGTTAGTGTTGTTATTAATATAGATCTAATTAACACAGTCAAACTAATAATGGTAAAATAGTTCAACAATTAGTAATTTTAAAAATGAATTCCTTATAAACACAGAACATGATTTGATGATTTAAAGGAGTAGGAATATGATTTTCTGCGAATCGATAGAGTATTTGTTTTTATTTTTTTGTTATTATCCTAAACAAAATAGTTTGTTTTCTTTAGAAACTTCGTTTTATCAATTAATGTTTAAAAATATAAACGTTTCCAAGTTTTAAATCAATACCTGTCGATATAATAATCAATTTTGTCTCGATTGTTGTTTGGAACTGAGTTCAAAGTTGTCCAATTTAGCGGTAACTCCAATTGGTGAAACCAATTGAGACGTGTTCCCACTAAAAGGGAGAGGGTTTTCATTTTTGTTTAATGCCTTGCAGTTTCAATTATTTTTATTAAAGGAATATAAATTTGAATTAGCATATCGACCGATTTTTCCCTTTGATAAGGTTGTTGCATTTAGAAAATGTGTGTTATGTATATTTGAAAAACCATTTCGTTTTAAAATTACACAACATCCTTTGTGATTTTTTATGCAACGAACAATAAGATTATGAGAAAACAATGAGTCGTAATTTATTTTCGCAATTTTCTAAATGAGTAAAACGTTGACGATATAAAGGGGACGTTTAATATTAGAGGTACTTAGTACTAATAAACACTTTGATTTACATTCCCATAGTTTGATACAATTTGTTCAAAATATGGCTAGATTCCAGTTAATCTTCACCATTTTAATTCTTATTGCAGCAGTACATTTTGTATTATCAATTGACGGTAAGTATTTATAATATTTTAACTGCAAAAATAATATATTTTTGTCGAAACTTCTTGCGATAAGAATAAATCCGCTCTCAATTAATTATTTGAATATGATAGAGTCCTTATTTTAGATAATCCAGACATAAATCGCTGTACTCCCAATACCACTTGGATGGATGACTGCAATTTCTGTGCTTGTTCAGGAAATGGATATGCGTTTTGTACCCTTAAGGAATGTGTCCGTGTACAATAAAACTAGTAAACTGGATTTCTCATGAGAAACTGATTTGTGGGTTGACAGGTACTGCTATTACATTGTATGATAAAAATTAAAATAATAAAAATATTTTGAAAAATAACGATGTCTTATTCCATTGAAGATCAATCTAGGAGATCTGCCTTCGGTCTTCTTATAGTCTCTAATCAGATCACTTCAATATTAATTTCAGTTTGAATCATTAATATTCTTCATCATTCACGAACAGCAGTACGGTTTTAGAAAAGGAAAATCGACGGTCCATGCAGTGGAGATGGTTATGGAAACTAGGAACCATTATAAGGGCAAATGGTGCACTCTGGTAACGATCGACGTTAAAAACGCCTTCAACACTGCCTGTCACAGTATTATTATAAAAGAGCTTCGACACAGAAACATATCTACATACCTAGTAAACTTTATATCGAGTTACCTGACGAATAGAAAAATTATGATAGGGCAAGATGAATACGTAGAGACGAGTACTGGTGTACCGCAGGGGTCAGTTTTGGGCCCTATTCTGTGGAACGTGTTCTATGCACTCCTTAGAACTCATAGAGCACATCTTCTTCACATTGGAAGCATCATATGTGTGAAAATGAGAACTGGCGCCTGTCTTGAATAGAGCCATCAAACATTGGAAGGAACTGTCTTGAATCCCAAACAAAAACCGTAGAATATCTGGGGATCACTATAGATGAGAATGGGTTGTTTGGACCACATATAGGGAAAGCAGTGGCGATGGCGGAAAAGAAAGTGTCCAGTTTGATCTAAAGGGAGCTAGCAGCCAAAAGAGAGCAGTACTGAGCAGTGCGGTACATAACATTGTCCTGTATGGAGCCCCTGTATGGCAGCAAGCAATATATAAAGTTAAATATAGAAAGATCCTACTCAGAGTTGCGTCAGCGTATAGAACTGTATCCCTCGTAGCTCTGCAAGTAATCACTGGAACCACGCCCATTGATCTTATGGTCCAAGAAAGAACTGGTTCACACAGACCTGAAGACCGAAAAGTAACGGTCGCCCTCGCTAAGCAAAATTCAGTAAACGAGTGGCAAAACAGATGGCAAAATGGGACGGAAAAGGCACTATGGACGAAGCGACTGATAGGGGATGTAAATAATTGGGTGAGTTGTAAACATCGTAAATTGGACTACTTCCTGACACAGGCACTAACAACGCACGGCTCCTTCCGCTCGTACGCGAAAAGATTTAATAAGGACGAAGCTGAAACATGCATATACTGCGGCGCAGTGGACACCGCAGAACACACTATATTCGAGTGTAACAGGTGGAATGAGCAGAGAAGACTAGCACACACAAGGCTAGGCAACACGATAACACCGAACAACATGGTACCACTAATGATAGATACAGTTTACAACTGGGAAACTAGTCACCATATGATTAAATCTATAATGCAAAGGAAAGAGGGAGAGGAAATAGAGAGACAGCGAATAGCAGCAACAGAGTTAGAATAAGCAAGGTAACAGCGTAAGACACCGGTGGTATCTGAAGATATATTTTGAAATGGTTCCAGGTACTACAGAGGGTAAATAGAGGGGTTTTAGTGGGTAGGCAGCGTACCAGATGGTGCACTGGAGTCCCACACTCACAAGTCGCGACGAGTCGAGCGCTTGGAGTGCGTAACTGCATTTCCCTGGCATGAAAAAAAATATATAATGTTTTTCACACAAATTACTTCAGCCATAAATCTATGGAAACAGTTGTATTTTTACAAATCTGTAGAAATAATTATAGTCCTAAATTTAAAGAGTAATGCGTCGAGAGATGCCACAATATAAAAAACCAAAAAACGCCTGTGATAGGCGCTCATGGTATATTGTTGGAATCGCTCTGAAAACGAGTGCAATAAAAATAGATCAAGGATGTGAAGCCGACTACGCTGTCTAAATCCCGGAGTTAAAAATAAGGTGATAGAATTGTTGTCTAATAAAAATAAATTAAACATCGACTTAACACCATAAAGACAACAAGTTATCCATTACTGCATAATTGATAGATCATGAGATAGATTACATCCACATGTAAAACATTTTATCTGCTTTGGAGAAACTCAACACCGAAGTTAATCCGGAAAAATTAAAATGTTATCCTAAAAGAGTTAGATTTTGTTAGGGAGAGGGTAGCGTTCTTGTTCTAACACGAATAACGACTATTCTGCATACTTTGGTTAACAAAAATGGATGCTGAATTTTATTTACGCATCAAATATAGTAATCATAAGAAGTGAGTAAAAATAAATAGTGACTTTTACTGACAAAAGAGATCATAGATGATAAAAGGAAGACAGACAGACACATTCATATCACAGACTGTAATAAATACAGATGAATATTTTTTACCAACATATATTCCTTTCTTTTTAGGATATTCTGCATTTGTGGCGGTTTTTATAGTACCTGGCAGCATGGTGTCGGAGGCCTCGGTGTAAAAGTCCAAATGCATTCCTGAAGAATTTATTCTTTTTGAAATAAAACTAACACTTCTAAGAATAACTGTAACTCTTTTCGGGGTAACAGTTACTACGTCGAAATATTGGTAGTTATCCTTTTCAATATAATACTAACACTTCTCAGGATAACCCTAACTCTTTTCTGGGTAACAGCCACTCCCTCGGAAGTTAAGTATTTCTCCTTTTCGAGATTATACTAACACTTATAAAGATAACTCCAACTCTTTTCGGGATAACAGTTACTATATCGAGATTAAGTATTTGTCCTTTCCGAGATGAGATTAACACTTTAAAAGATATAAGCAACTAACGCAGGGACAATGTTATTATCACTTCTGAATATAAAACTAGCACTTTTTATTCTAACTCCAGTAATTTTAACACCAGAAGAGGATGGACGCGAGGAAAAAAGTGTTGAAAAAGTGTTAGGATTAACCCCAGATTTTTATGTGTGTACAGTTAATAATTGTTATTGTTTTAACTGTCGAAATTGTTAGAAGAACTCTGAAAGATTTACTCTCTCATTTTGACAGTTGCAATAATTAAAATACTTTCTTCAATTATGCCAGTCATTTTTAATACATTTCTATTTATTATATTTATAATTCTTAGTTCTTCTCATGAACATAGCAATTGCACCTTGATAAATATTAGTTTGAATTTGAATGTCCGCTGGTTTTTCAGTTGAAAAGATTGTTGAATTTAGAAAATGTGTGTTATGTACATATATTTGAAAACCATTTCGTTTCTATTGCAAGAATTGCGTCCCTATGCTGTGTGAAAGGTAAAACCAATTGAGATGTGTTCCCACTAAGAGGAAAAGGATTTTTATTTTTGGTTTGGTGCCTTGCAGCTCCAATTATTTTTGTTGAAAGGATATAAATTTGAACTATAGCATATCGACCGATTTTTTCTTGATAAGGTTGTTGCATTTAGAAAATGTGTTTTATGTATATTTGAAAAATCATTTCGTTTCAATTGCAATAACTGAGCTTCTAAAAACTCGTAAAATTACATAACATCCTTTGTGATCTTTTAATTTACTAAATATTATACACATTACTATACCGATTTATGCAACGAACAATAAGACTATGAGAAAACAATGGGTCGTAATTTATTTTCGCAATTTTCAAAACGAGTAAAACGTTGACTATATAAAGGAGACGTTTGATATTGGAGGTAGTTAGTGGTAATAAACACTTGGATCTACATTGGTACAGTTTGATACAATTTGGTCAAAATATGGCTACATTCCAGTTAATCTTCACCATTTTAATTCTTATTGCAGCAGTACATTTTGTATTAGCAATTGGCGGTAAGTATTTAAAATATTCTAACTGCATAAACAATATATTTTTGTCGAAACTTAATTCTTGTGATAAGACCACATCCGCTCTCAATAACATTTTTAAAGCTAATTATTTGAATATGATAGAATTTCAATTAAGAACCACGAGTCCTTATTTTAGATAATCCTATTTACATAACGTCAAACTATAATAATTGTATTTTTCTTTTGTAGGGCCACCACCAGATATACACCCTTGTGTTGCCAATACCACTTGGATGGAAGACTGCAATCAGTGCGGGTGTGCAGAAGATGGAATTCCGAAGTGTACCGCTATGGCATGTTATGGCTAAACCTAGTTAACTGGATTTGCTAAGAGAAACTGGTGATTTGTGGGTTGACAGGTCCTGGTATTACATTGTATGATAAAAATTAAAATAATAAAAATATTTTGAAAAATAACGATGTCTTATTCCATTGAAGATCAATCTAGGAGATCTGCTTTCGGTCTAGTTATAGTCTCTAATGAGATCACTTCAATATTAATTTCAGTATGAATCATTAATATTCTTCATCTTGTTGCCAATCGTGGGTACAATAGTTCGATGAATTCGCTCTACCATATTCAGTGTATGTGAAGCTACTTCGAATGTTTTTCACACAAATTACTTCAGCCATAAATCTATGAAAACAGTTGTATTTTTACAAATCTGTAGAAATAACAAATTATAGTGCTAAATTTAAACAGAAATGCGTCGAGAGATGCCACAATATAAAAAACCAAAAAACGCCTGTGATAGGCGCTCATGGTATATTGTTGGAATCGCCCTGAAAACGAGTGCAATAAAAATAAATCAAGGATGTGAAGCCGAGTACGCTGTCTCGATCATGGGACCGATAATTGTTCGATTTTGTGGCCTCTTCCGTTGTTTGTGAGGATATAATCAACCTGTTTTGTTCCAATGTCCTTTCGCAATATTACAACCTTGGCCATTTGTGTTAGACACCCTGGGGTTTATGCAATTAGCTATAAATATCTAAACTATCTAAAATTTTCACTATTCCAAAACCCAAGCAAACATCCCAAAAAAGCAAAACAGCTGCACAAGTTGCTTGGGAGTTAACTAGCAGCCCCTACAAAAAGGAATTAGAAGAAAAAATGAAGCGAAAAAGACAAACACAACCACAGCCAATCACTTCATCAAACACATCTGAATCTTCATGGTACTGCTTTCTCTACAAAGAAGATAAACAACTGGACATGATCCGGTGCCTCCAGAGCAACAAGTGGGTGCTCGCTGTTTGTGCGCATCTAAGCCCTCAAAGGAAATTGTACTATTGTCCAAATTGCCTACATTTAGTTTAGTTTCGTTGCAATAATTTTTTTTAATGGCTAGTTGCTCCTAATGGACTACTTGCAGTGTTTTGGGGAAAAATTAATAACCCACTTTCTAAAATAAATATTGCCTTTCTACACTAAAATTTGGCTCTGCAAAATGTTATTAAATGTTTTGACATATAAATTTTTAAGAAAAATTTCAAAATTGTAATGGCCATTAGTGCAGAATCTGGTCCAATCCCGCTAACCTTCCCCTATATTTATGATAAGGTATTTAGATTTTTAACCTCCAACATCCACCATCATGGAGTTGTTTTTAAAGGCTTGGCCATCTCTTCCTAGCATAATGGGAGAGTAGGCCATCGAATGATAGGAACAGATGGCCAACGCTTTTTTGCTATTAGGCTATTTTTATCAGATCTTTGCAGAAAAATGCCAACCACGGATAAGAGCAAAGGAGAGAATCGTAAAAGTTACACCGAAGAAAACCTCAGACGGTGCGATTGAAGCTGTGAGAACAGGTTTATCAGTTAATGGTGCGTCGCAAACCTATGATAGTCCTAAGAATACTTTTGAGAGGAAATTACGTAATAATGACTTCACGGTTCGTAAATTCGGACCAGATAACCTATAGAGGAAAACTAATGAGAGAAAACTGATGTTCCAAAAATGTGGATTTGCTCTTACAATTTCTGATGTTTAAAAGGTTGCTTATAATTTTGCTGAAAGTCTTCGTAGCAATCAACCATAAGTTTAACAAAAACAAAGAAGTGGCCGATTCTAAATAGTTGAGAGGGTGGCAAGAGATGTTTTTACCATAACCTCAGGAGAAAAGGGGAAAACTTTGACGTGTATAACCTGCTGCAACGCCGAAGGCATTGCAGGAAATAAGAAACCTGAATGAAAGGATTCACTGCCAGCTGTTTCAGACATTTTTATTCCCACCTCATCTATTTTAAGGTTACTCTTTATATCTCTCAGCAAGTCTGGATATATCTTTCCTCTTCCTTTGACACATTATTACCAAACCTGTAGGGAATGGGTGCGAAGCCATCCAGATAGAAAAATGAAGTGGTGAAGTATGACGATGAAAACGATACACTTGACGAAAATGATCACATCTCCAGATTGTGGGGAATCATACTGCAACACACTGAAGAAGGATGATTGGCTGTGTTCAACCAAAGCTGTTCTTCTTTCGAGAACACCTGCCAAAAATGTGGTAAAGCTGCGTTCAAGAAGAAATAAACCTTAAACGTCAAGTTAGTTTGTTGCCTTGTAACAATCGGCTCTATATCTCTCGATAAAATTAATGTGATTTATCGTAATTAATTGACAAATTGTAAAATGCTCTTATTGAAATCAATTACCCTAATAACATTTGACATCAGCATATGCATCGGAATGCGTCGAAAAATGTCAGTTTTATAATTATCAAATAAAATAACTAGAGAATGCAATTGCGTTTGTAGTTTTAACGTTCAAACTATTACAATAATACTAAATTTTGACAGTTGCAATAATTAAAATACTTTCTCCAGTTACGGAGAAGGTCGTGATTGTTTCAACTGTGGAGACTAGGAAATGCTCTTTTTTACATTGCAAGCATACTTGTGCCTTCTCTTAGTAAACTATTAAACGAGTAAAGATTTCATTTTTAAAAGCATATAATTCAATAGAATGTATACATCCTAATACAGAGCATGTAAATCACATTTGAACACGTGAGGTATATAACCCAGCCGGTACTAAATTCACGATCATAGAACGTTAGCACACGGCCTATATATTTTATTCGAAATTGCTATATTTATACCGCGCACTTCACGTAGTAACATTACGCATGGAAACGGCGTCCTACGAAAGGCATATATCAAAAGTAAGTACCTCTAATGCTGCATCATTTTAATAAATAACATTTCTGCGAAGCGCATTCAATAAATTCACCATTTCTACCGGCTAACGTAACGTTACAATGTAGAATAGAGATAAAAAGCTGAGGGCCCAGTACATGTACTTGCGGAGGCTGTATCGCATCTCCAAGAAGGGAAGATTCATACCGTTCCGTTGTGTACGGCACAACGTGCAATCTGTGCCGTGGTTTCTGAACGGGTAGATTTATACGGTCTGGATGTTGTACAACTGGTTGGGATTTATGGCAACCGAAGTAGATAAATTATGCAAATTGTTTAACAAACTTTTAAGCGTGCTTATTATCTGGTAGATTTTGGACCGGGGTATAAATTTTAAGAAAGCTGGTGGTGATGAAAATGAATGAAAAGAAGAAAACGAATTGGTTTGCGTTGCCGAAATGTGTGAATGTTAATTTTATTTATTCTTGTGTCATCTTTGTTTCTTTGGGTAAGCGAATTGTATTATCTGGATGTACCTGTATACAGGTCGTTTCGCGAAAATCATCGTATCGATTCAATTATTTTGTTAATTTAAACACAAACTAAGGTTGCCGGGATCGGTACCGGCTCCTCAATTAGACCAGATTGTTTTAATAAACTCAGTAGACATTTGGATGTTAAATGCACACAAACTTGATCAGTCTCGTTGTTTTAAAAGCCTACGTGATTCGCAGTGATGTGTTGTTATATTTTAATCGCATACCTAAGAAAATAAAAAGTGTTCATCCCAGCAAAGACAAAAAGGTCCTCCTTTGTTTAGATGGCCCTACAACCCACAGCAAAAACTTGAGGGCTTTGGAATTAGCACAGTCATAAACTCCAACTATTAGACGTTGCATTTTTCAAGCCTTTAGAGGTATTCTACATTCAAGAGGTACAAAAATGGATGAGAACAAACCCCAATGATCCTATGTCAATGTACCATGTTGCATCAATTGTGACACCAGCTTATAATCGCCAAGAAATTTGTAGCATCAGAATATCTTCTGCAGAATGATTCAGATTCCGAAATAGCTGATCCAGGAAACCACTCTGAAGAAAACTAGCGAACTATCAATATCAATGGACAAAATTTTCTCTATTCCAAAACCCAAGTAAACATCAAAAAACCGCAAAACAGCTGCACAAGGTGCTTGGGGGAGTTAACCAGCAGCCCCTACAAAAAGGAATTAGAAGAAAAAAAGAAGCGAAAAAGACAAACACAACCACAGCCAACCACTTCATCAAACACATCAGAATCTTCATGGTACTGCTTTCTCTGCAAAGAAGATAAACAACTGGTCATGATCCGGTGCCTCCAGTGCAACAAGTGGGTACACGCTGTTTGTGCGCATCTAAGCCCTCAAAGGAAATTGTACTATTGCCCAAATTGCCTACATTCAGAAAGTTTTAAATAATTGAGTATTGTTTCGTTGCAATAGTTTTTTTTAATGGCCAATGTCCAATCATGGCAACCAGTTGCTCCTAATGGAAAATTAATAACCCACTTTCTAAAATAAATATTGTCTTTCTATACTAAAATTTGGCTCTGCAAAATGTTATTAAATGTTTTGACATATAAATTTTTAAGGAAAATTTCAAAATTGTAATGGCCATTAGTGCAGAATCTGATCCAATCCCTGTAACCTTCCCCTATATTTATGATAAGGTATTTAGATTTTTAACCTCCAACATCCACCATCATCGAGTTGTTTTTAAAGGCTTGGCCATCTCTTCCTAGCATAATGGGAGAGTAGGCCATCGAATGATAGGAACAGATGGCCAACGCTTTTTTGCTATTAGACTATTTTTATCAGATCTTTGCAGAAAAATGCCAACCACGGATAAGAGCAAAGGAGAGAATCGTAGAAGTTACACCGAAGAAAACCTCAGACGGTGCGATTGAAGCTGCGAGAACAGGTTTATCAGTTAATGGTGCGTCGCAAACCTATGATATTCCTAAGAACACTTTTGAGAGGAAATTACGTAATAATGACTTCACGGTTCGTAAATTCGGACCAGATAACCTATTGAGGAAAATTAATGAGAGAAAACTGATGTTCCAAAAATGTGGATTTGCTCTTACAATTTCTGATGTTTAAAAGGTTGCTTATAATTTTGCTGAAAGTCTTCGTAGCAATCAACCATAAGTTTAACAAGAACAAAGAAATGGCCGATTCTAAATAGTTGAGTGGGTGGCAAGAGATGCTTTTAACCATAACCTCAGGAGAAAAGGGGGAAACTTTGACGTGTATAACCTGCTGCAACGCCGAAGGCATTGCAGGAAAGAAGAAACCTGAATGAAAGGATTCACTGCCAGCTGTTTCAGACATTTTTATTCCCACCTCATCTATCTTAAGGTTACTCTTTATATCTCTCAGCAAGTCTGGATATATCTTTCCTCTTCTTTTGACACATTACTACCAAACCTGTAGGGAATGGATGCGAAGCCATCCAGATAGAAAAATGAAGTGGTGAAGTATGACGATGAAAACGATAGACTTGACGAAAATGATCACATCTCCAGATTGTGGGGAATCATACTGCAACACACTGAAGAAGGATGACTGTCTATGCTCCACCAAAGCTGTTCTTCTTTCAAGAACACCTGCCAGAAATGTGGTAAAGCTGCATCCACGAAGAAATCAACCTTAAACGTCAAGTTACTTTGTTGCCTTGTAACAATCGGCTCTGTATCTTTCGATAAAATTCATGACATTTGACATCAGCATATGCATCGGAATAGACTTAAATAAAAATATAAAAATAAAAAGCTACAAACATCTCATCCGCATACAAAATATCCTTGTTAATAAATTCACATTTTAATAAGGCGATCTTTTTATTTTCCTTTCCCTTAGATTACGATATATCCAGAACATGCACCGTGTTCCACACCAGATTAAATACGGTTAGGTAAGCACTCAGTCATGTCAATCTGTATATTTGTCAGAAAAAACGACCACAGATGCGAGGGTGACCACACGAATGAAGGACGACTTACATTCAAAATGCACTGGATTCGACTTGAGCGAGAAGAGGACAAGACAACTAAAATTGGGTAACTCGTCCGAGTGAAAATGCGGGTTGATTAAAGGTTACAAGCTTGTCGATAAGTAGACTGATACCTTTAGATTTCGGTTAGATAAGTCGATCTGGATCACAAATATAATAGGAACCCGTTTTAATATTTTTATATATCAGACAAAACAAGTCAGAATTCGTGAGGACGATTTTTGATTATTTTTTTATCTCGGTTGGTATTTTAAAATTAGCGAATCAATTCAATTTTTATCTTTAGGTTCGATGTGGATAGTTTTCTCTGACGTATGTAGGTGTTAGAATACGCAGGATACACGTATAAAGTCATTAAAACCGGTAAGCCGTCAGTATATTTTATGACAGTGATTATAAAATGTAAATTGTTAATTAGGGAAAATTATTTTTTTATTAGTCCTCTATATCCAATTTTATTTTTTCCTATTCTAGCGTGCGTATGCGGTGCTTATTGTATAGCTTTAGAAAAAAAAGTACCTACTCAATGGTATTTTAACAAAGAATAACCGGTTGGACGTTTTTAGATTCAATTAAGAAGAAAGAAGATGAATAAAAAGAACCACCATTAACGGTTCAAATTTTACATTGAATTTTCCAGGAACAATGTTGATCTGCAATTGCCATTTTTTTATTTGGTAATGTTGCTGTATTGCTCGGCTATATCATAGACACAAAAAAAAACAACAACAATATGTGGTAAACCCTCCTTACAGTCCAAGAATTAACGAAATGACCTTAAGATCATTATAGATTTGACAAAATCGAGTCGAATGTTGAATGTCCGATGTTTTTCGTTAGTTTGGCCGGTTTCGTGACGGTCCTTAACCCGTTCGAGGCTATCGGGACATATATATCCCGTAGGAGAATATCATTTGTAATCATCTGAATTCAAAGAACCCTCCTTGACATCAGATAACCAAATTTAGACCGATTTTTATATCCAATTGATTGAATTTCCTCCAAAAAAATTGTTCGCAAAATCCAGGCAAAGAAATAAAAAATCCGACTCGAAAGGGTTAAGGTTCGAAGAGGAAAGTGGAATAACGAAATGGATAGTCTATCGAATTTTGACTGAAGATTTGGGCAAAGAAATGGTCTGTGCACGCTTCGTGCCGTACAGTTTGACGCTAGACTCTAGTTTATAGCATTGCAAAGACAGGTTAAAAATGTCCCAAAGGAATCCCCAAAAACAGAACGTCAGAGTGCGGCATGGAAGTCGTCAGAATAGCCAAGAAAAGCAAAATCAAGACCATGCTGATCGTTGACTTCGATTCACAGGATGAATTCATCCTAGAAGGCTAAATATCATCTGAGAGTTCTACAACGATTGTGGGCGAGAATTCGACGAATATTGAGTGCCAGGTGGTCTTTGTTGCAAGACAATACACCATCGTACAAAGCCATCGTGGAAAAATGGCATCGAGGAAAAAAGTTTCAAGCCATTAAAGTTAAAAAGATGGACAGCACCAGGAAGGTTTAATAACTGTTCTGGAGCTGTTGATTCAGGAGAAGAGCCAAAAGAGAACAGCAAAATCAAGGTAATGCTGACCGTTTTTTTTAACGATGCAATGGAAATTGTTAACAGTGGATTTGTTCCATAAGGTCGCATAAAGCCATTATTCCACGTGAATTGGCGTTCGTTTCGATAGCATCTCAGTCATCGAAAAGACTTCGATTGCTTCGAAAAATTTATTGCACGTTTCCTGCGCTGTATTGACTTGGACGGACACTATTTTGAATAATATAAATTAGCACTGCGAGCCTAGCTGGCCCATGGCTTGGTCCATCATCTTCTTCCATAACTCTCTACTCTTGGCTTTTTCCCACCACCCGGTAATTCTTAACTGCTTTAGATCTTTCTCCACTTCTGTTATCAATCTTGTTTTTGGTCGACTTTCTCTTCTCTTTCCACCTATTGAGCTTGACATCAAACGTTTGGGTACTCTCGTTTTCATCATCCTTTCTACGTGCCCCATCCACCGCAATCTTTGCCTTCTTATTAACCCTATTGTGTTTGTTTCTTGATAAAGTTCTTCCAGTTCCTTGTTAGTTCTCCTGATCTTCCAAATATTTTTCTGAGTACCTTTCGTTCCCAAATCTCCAATCTTGTTTGTACTGTTTTATTTAATGTCCATGTCTCACTCGCATATACTACAATTGGTCTAATTATGGTCTTATACAATTTTATTTTGGCTTTCCTGGAGATATTTTTATTTCTAAATATTCTACTGAGTGATAGATTCTTTCATTATTCTAGATTCTATTTCTCGTACAATGTTAGATTTTCTTGCGAAGATACACAAATTCATCCACTTCTTCAAATTCGTACACTTTTCCTCTTTCCGTGTGTATTCTTAAATATTTTCCTCCCTGAGAGTCCTTATCGGTCCATTCCATACTCTTGGTTTTTCCCTCATTTATGTAGAGGTCCATTGTGATTGCTTTTTCTTCTAACCTTCTATAGTTATATTTACTAGTTCTTTTCGACTTCTTGATAAGATTACAACCTCATCTGCGATGATTTATGATAAACAATTCCAGTTCTATTAATATTTGCGTCTCTTATAATTTTGTCCAGTACTATATTAAAAAGCACCAACGACAGTGGATCCTCTTGCCTTAGTCCTTCCCTGGTCTGAAGTTTTCTTGACATTTTGTTATTTATTCGCACTACACTCTGTGTTTCATGTAATGTTAGTTTTATAATATTTATCAACTTTCTATTTACTTTCAGTTCTTGTAACGTTCTGTAAAGTTTCTGATCAGTCGTACTCCTACCTTGCCTAAATCCACATTGGTACTCTCCTCCTACCATGCTTTCAGCCTCCTGTGTTAGTTTATTTTTTATGTTACTGCTATGTTTAAAAGTGGGACGCCTCTGTAGTTGCAGGATTCACTTTTATCCTCCTTTTTATGTATTGGACATATCACTGCTTGCTTCCATTCTGATGGTATTTGTTTCTTTTTCCATATTACTTCAATTAATTTATGAGTACGTTCTGCTAAAGCTTGTCCTCCGTATTTAAATAATTCGGCCGTTAATCCATCAGTTCCCGGGCTTTTATTACTTTTCAATTTGTTTATTATCTCTGAGATCTGCTCTTTACTTAGTGGTGGTTCTTCTTCATTTTCTCGTTGCTTCACTTGCACGTTGATCTTGTCTACGTCATTTTCTACTTCCTCCTCCTCTCCTGCTATAATTGCTCCATTTTTGTCCTTGTAAAAAACTGTTTTGGGTTGGTAACCTTTCCGTTCGTTTTTAACGCCTTGGTACAAATTTCAGATGTGGTTATTTTTAGCTTTTTTCAATTATACTTTCCGTTCTTGTCTCTTAATAGATTTTTTGTTTTCTTCCTTTGTTGTCTTCTTTTAGCATCTTCAGTCTTAGTTTCCTCGTAGCTTCTAATCCATTCTTACACTCTTTATCAAACCATGTTTTGTTTAATTCTCTTTCCTCTTTGATACCTGTTTTAGCAGTCCTCTCGATTATCGTTTTAAACTCTGTCCATTCTTCTTCGATGTCTCCCTTTTCCAATTTTGAATAAACAAGAATAAAAAATCAAAATAATTTTTAACATATTACTCATAAACATAACACAACTTCTCAAGCATTGCTTCAAACTCTCTTAACTAAATGACAGTTCAAGGACAATCATTTGTCTCTTGCAGGATCGCCTCAACAACTAAACAGTAAATAAATCATTCCATCGGCTGTTTTTAAGTTTTATACATATACGAGGGCGGATCAATAAATACCCGTGTTAGGAAAGAAGACGGAAGTTTTTCACAATTTTTATTTTTATTTTTTAACGTAATCAACTTTTAGTACAATACACTTTTCCCAACGTTTCTGCCATATCTTTAACCCCTCCAAAAAATACGATTTGTCAAACTCTGCAAAATACGCTTCTGTCTCGACGATAACCTCCTCGTTTGAGCTGAATGTTTTTCCCCGAGCCACGTTTTCATGTTGGGGAACAGAAAGAAGTCGCAGGGAGCCAAGTCAGGCGAGTACGGTGGGTGCGACAGCACTTGGTAGTGCAGTTCATGCAACTTTGCCGCGACAATTCTGGATGAATGTGCTGGGGCATTATCGTGGTGAAACAGCACTTTTTTCTTAGCCGTGTCTCGTTCAATTTTATATAGAATCGGTCCAATAATTCACTGTAATACTGTCCCGTGACCGTTCTTCCTTTCTGCAAAAAGTCCATGAGGATTATTCCTTTGGAATCTCAAAAAATTGTGGCCATGACCTTTGCCTTCTTCGGAGCAGATTCATCCCGAAAAATCCATTGTTTCGACTGGCGCTTGGACTCCGGCGTATAATAATGGATCCAGGTTTCATCGATGGTGACGACTCGACGCAAAAACTCCTGCGAATTTCTCTGAAAGAGGTCCAAACATATTGCTCTTTTTCCATTTTATCGAGAAACACGAAACACGTGTAATACAAATGGCTGTCAAATAAAAACTAACGTATGAATCAGCCTGAAATTTATTATGGTGTTGTCTGACAGATGGTAGTACACGACGGTATTGCCAACTTTCCTCAGCAGCGCCACCTGTCTTCAAACACGGATACTTACTGATCTTCCCTCGTATTTGATGAGTAATTGATTAGAATTATCTATTTCTCTCTTTAATGCGTGACGTCGTATCCCAGAATAGCCGGGAACATATTCGAGCTTGTTATAATACTTTTTCGATTTTAAATTTTATATTAATCTGTTAAAAATTCTTGCAAAACTGTTAGGAAGGAGTTGGTCTTCAGCAAACACCACACAAACGTGAACAATTTCAATACCAGATTTATCAAATCAACACTGAAGAGAAACCTTGTCAACCGTGTCGTTACCGCATTCACAGAGAAATTTATATATACCCTTAACACTAAGATGTGACTGCCCTCACTCTATCCTTTTCCCACCTCATTACCTTCATCCTTTTCATCGTTGAAAACTTAAAGTACCGAATTCACTCCGTACAAGCAACAAACATTTATAGTATCGGTAAGTACCGTGCGCAACATCTCAAGAAATTCCTATTAGATGCCGATCCGTACACGCATGCACTTAATAGTATCCTTATGGATGTGATATGTTGAGGGACTTTATGGTGTCGAAGATGTTTTTCTTTTTTTCGTTTTCATGACGCGCGATTCATTGAGAGAATGCGTGGGATGACCAGGAGGGGCATGACAAATCAGTCCCGCTGGGCTTAGCTTATGGACGCGAGGGGTATACGGCAAGGGGCCGGATAGAGGTATGTACAACCGGAGAAGAGCAACATGCTCGATCACCTCTGACCTCGGACCGTAGTCAATGGACCGCCATCATTTCAGCAGACAGTGTAATTTATATTATAATGTTGCCTACACGCTGTCTTATTGTCATCTTTTTCCCATTGGCATCTATAGGCATTTACTATGTATGTATGTATGTATGCCGTGTACGATTTTAACCATCTTCGGTTTAAACACCGGCACCGGTCAGGATTTCGACATCGATGTGAAGACAACGTAAAAAGTATAATTAGATGGATCGTGGACAGGGGAAAAATATAATTTCCTGTCGTCCGAATTGTACTCCTTCTAAGTTCTGGGATCGTTGTTTAAAAGCCTAATTAATTACTAAGAGTTGTATGAACAATTCTTGTGCGTGTCTGGCCTGTCGACGTGCTACAGGTTTAATGAATTTAAACAGAAACAGGAAACCATTAAGTTTCGTAAAGTTTTGTTCGCTTCCAGTAATTATCTTTTAATCGCAGATATATTTCAAATAAAACGGCAATTAATTGAAAATCAATACAAAATTATTAAGATTAAATTAATCAAGAGCTACTTTCATCTTGAGGAGATCATTAATCAAAATGTATATATAGAATCCATTTCGAATTGAATATAAAACGAATGCAAACGTTATAAAAAACCATATCGAATGAAACGTAAACGTAACAGATGGAAGAGGCGCCGTACGATATAAAAATCGAAATTAAAACCTAAAAACAACATCCGAAAGTTACGGCTTAGTACGCTGTGTGCCTTATTATAGAAATTATACACCCGAGTATAACCGTTACAGTCGGTCAGAATCAAATAAAAGCCCCGGCATAATTTATAACAAATGACCGTCGGACTCTAAACGGAGGCATTTGTTCTTATTAAAATCCGAAAACGCTATGGGAATAAGTTATCTGAGTTATAAAGATTGCTTCTCCCCACATTTTAAGGAGTCTAAAGATATGGGACTACTAAAGTCGTAACAGTAACTCATATTTTTAAATGGCTGTTTATCATTAAATAATATTGTTTTTTTTTAATAGTTAAAGGCGCTGTCTTGATCTTCCCTTTTTTTTTTTAATTATTTCGTTCTTGTTTGTTCTTTTCTACGTCTTTTGTTTTTCCGATTCTTCAACTTTATTACCATTTATACCCACCATCAATGTATGTATGTACAGGGTGTCCCATTTTGGGCACTTTGCCAGGGTATCTCAGTTATTAATAACGATAGAGGGTTGCGGTTTTCGTGATACTTTCCTACTTTTTTGTGAGACGAAAGATGCCGCAAACAGAATTTTGCTATCCCCCTTAGTTTTTGAGATATAGGGTGAAATTGAAAATGTTCAATTCACAAACATCTCTCGTATCGCAGTTGCTATGGAAGTTAGTGAAAAAGTAAAAATGGAATATCAACCAGTTTTTTACTAAGGCTAATAATTTTCAAGTTATGGACCATACTTATGATTATTTAAATGGAACACCCTGTATATTATTTTTTATTTCGATTAAGTATAATTTGCGGATGTCAAAAATATATAGTTGTGTATATTTATTTACACAAATAAGTTAAGAATTTGATATTTGCTAACAATAACAAGTATAAACAATTCGGAAACTACAAAGACAAGGGTTTAAATTAGGTGCTGGAAATGACCTTCATTTTGACGAATGTAGTTCTGGCATATTATAGGCATTCTTTTAATTGCATTTAAAATAGTGATGGACTTTCTATGTAGAGCTTGATAGGCCAAAGCAATTGCCTCACGAAGTTCTGCTACGAAATTATGGCGTACCTTATATACTTCATTTTTCATGAAACCCCACAAAAAGAAATCTAATTTGGAAAGATCGGGAGATCGTGGAGGCCATCTCACAGGTCCGTTCGTACCTATCCATCTTTGGGGAAAGTTATTTTCAAGAAATGGCCTTAATAAGCCAGCATTGTGGCTGGGGGCTCCGTCTTGTTGGAGATAAATTGAATTATAATGGGCCAATGGAACATTTTCCAGCAATTCGGGTATAACTTCCTCAAGAATCTCTAGATACCTACGTGCTGTGAGCCCCCTTCATACATTCTATACACTATGCGTCCACCCAAAATAAAACATGATACACCAACACCGAAGCGTCCTTCTTGTGCCCTTTCAAATATCAAGTGATGATTTTCTATTGACCAGTGCCTCGTATTGTGACGATTAAAAATTCCAGCACTTGAAAAATCATTCCAGATGACGAACCTTCCAAAAGATTCATTGGTTCGGATTTGTTGCAGATACCCTTGACAGAACATTACTCGACGCTCGGCATCTCCGGGGTGCAAATGTTGAACTATTTTAAATTTATATGGATGATATTTAAATTTTCTTAAAATTCTTTGCGCGTCAGATTTTGTTACACCAACCTCTTCTTGAATTTTTCTACAAGAAGTCGAATTCGTGGCTTCTGCGTAAGATAACACATCTGTTGCTTTATTTTCCTTGCCTTGTTTGATATATGTTTTGGGACGCCGCTGTATAAAACAATCATGTTGAACTAGATTTTTTTTCAAACGAGCGAAAATGTCTAGAAAAGGCTGCCTTCTCTCAGGATATCTAATATAAACAAACACGATCCTTAAATATGAGAATCAGAAATTACGCTAACACTAGCACTTTAAATACTTTACCCAAAGCTGGTTTTACATCTGTCAATTTATTGATCAATTTCTAAAATTTAAAATTAGTCAATTTCTAGTTCTTGAAGTAGAACTTATTCTTGTATTACACTTATCAATAAATTTGAAAATATTTTTAAGATCTTTTTTTTGGTGAATTTTAAGTTCTTAAATAAGAACTTCCTATTGCATTACACCTAACAATAAATTGAACTAAGAACAGCAACTGTGAACAGAGTTTGGAATCTTTACTCTTGCTTTTTGTATTTCCATTTTTAGTAACATTAAGGAGAATACAGCTTTTCTTAAATTTGTTAATCGTTTTCGTTGCCATTTTGAACTTGTTCTCTGCATTATGCTGCAAAATCAAAATTTCAAATAATCTATAAATAAATATGAATTTAGCCTTTCATAATTACAAAAAAAACATTATGTTGTTCAACGAATCGTTATTATTGCAATTAAAGTAAATTTGGAATTACTCTCGTACAACAACTGTGATAGGTTAGCACCAATACTATTAAAACAAAAATTACTATGAAATTGAAGTTAAATTGACGTAAACATAGAACATGCGCTAATTCTTCAATTTCTACATCTAGGCTAAGTTCTTGAAATTGATCTATTTATTGATAAATGTAAAGCTACCAGCTAGAAAGTTAAAATTGAAGAGACCTAGAACTAGAAAGAACTTAAAATTGAACTTGAAATTGATACATGTAAAAACATAACTTGACCTCAAGTCGTCTTAGTTCTAGAAATTGATCAATAAATTGACAGATGTAAAACTAGCTTAATGGAGTATAACTCCGAAGCGTCTTCTGTCAAAGTTTGAACATTCGCTTGTTTGCTTAGTAACGCGGCAATGGCCCACTGTTCACAAACGCACATGTGTTAAATTTTTTAAAATATCAAATTCTTAACTTGTTTGTGTAAATAAATATACACAACTATATATTTTTGACATCCCCAAATTATGCAATCGAAATACAAAATAATATACAGGGTGTTCCATTTAAATAATCATAAGTATGGTCCATAACTTGAAAATTATTAGACTTAGAAAAAGACTAACTACGCCACTGGATTCTTCGCAAAAAACTGGTTGATATTTCATTTTGACTTTTTCACTAACTTCCATTGCAACTGCGATACGAGAGATGTTTGTGAATTGAAAATTTTCAATTTCACCCTATATCTCAAAAACTAAGGGGGATAGCAAAATTCTGTTTGCGGCATCTTTCGTCTCACAAAAAAGTAGGACAGTATCACGAAAACCGCAACCCTCTATCGTTATTAATAACTGAGATACCCATTGGCAAAGTGCCCAAAATGGGACACCCTGTACATACATACCATATAATATAAACTGCTGTTGTAGTGCTAGTATGCCAACGCTGTCTAGTTTAATTGTACTTTCATAACTAACAATTTTGGATCTTCTTTAAGAGTAGATTTGAGAGGATCTATTTTAGCGAAATATCTGATTTTGTCTGTAATTTTGGTATCCCCAGATTTTGTTTTTGGGAAAATCAATCTAGTCAATATTATTGCCAGTCGTTTGATCTCAAATTTGCGATCTAGCAACAATGGGTTTTGTAAAGAAGACGGCGTTCACCAAACGTTTTGTCATCAGTTTCTTCTAGTTTCTGCTTTCATACTAGGTACAGAGTTTCGTCTTGAGACATCATTTGGGCATTGGGTTATGGTTAGCAATAAATTTGCTGCTAATTGAGAAGACGTTTATAATCAATGGCACGTTCCCAAACAAGTTCATAATACATATTTAAAAATCGTCAATATTAGTCAATATTATCAGAGTGTTTGGGCTGTCTTTCCTACACATCGGCACCCCATAAAGGATGATGTTATGCAATACGCTGCACAGAGCTGCTTTTTTGCACGTGTTCCCTTGCTCCTCTGATAAGGACAGCTTCAGTTTTTTCTGGTGTTAGCATAAGTTTATGTTTTTTTATGCAGGCGTTAATTTCTTGGAGACACTTGTCCACATTTATTATGAAGGACCTTGACGAAGAGAGAGATAGACGAAGAGACCGAACAGTCGGGGCAAGCCCCGACTGTTCGTCTTTGCATTAAAAGTCAATTGCAGGTTCAGCATACCAGTATCGGTCCAAGAATTGATCCCTGTGGAACTCCTGCTCCTACTTTTACTGTTTGTTTCTTATCGATTGAAATGTTTCTATCTTTAAGATAACTTGAAATAATGTTTTGCAGATATCTAGATATACTCTTTTTGGATAGCTCAGCAAGCAGTAGTCGTGCGGCTCAACTGTCATCGTGTTTGGGGTGATCGCGTGTACGTCAGGTGATTGCTGGAAGTCCGTACATCCACACTGTGAAGGTAGAAGCTGCATAAGTTCCGTTTTTTGCTTTGTGAGACGAATACTGCTTCGCGTATAAATTTTATGTTTTGCAACTCGACGAAAGATTGCATTAAAATTTCATTCACTTCAAATTATTTTTCGATGAGCTGGATATTATTTTAGTTTCAGAGAGATTTTTTTGGGGCGTATTGGAATATACTGAAGAAAACTTGACCAGGACCGTATCCAGTGTAATAAAGGGCGAAAAATCCATTAAGCAGGCTGCTGACTTTCTTAGTGTGCCTCTTACAGCCATTAGACGGCACAAGAAGGGCCATGTCAAGAAGATAGAGTCAGACTTCCTTAACACCAAATGAGGAAAAATCATTAGTGACAGTTGTGCTGAAAGCTGCGGAATGGGGGTTTCCCCTCGAAAAATACGATATTCGAAGCTTAGTCAAGAGTTAGTTAGACCGTGCCTTCAAAAACAACTTGCCTGGAAATGAATGGGTGCAGTTGGACGCCATAAACGTGCTCTCACTGTTAGCACAAGTAAGTGCTGAATCTTTCAACGAATATTTTCACAACCTGGAGGATACTCTAAAGAATGTATGTCCTAACTGCATTCTTAACTATGATGAGACGAATTTTGTGGACGACCCAGGCAGGCCACGTGTCATAGTTCGGCAGGCTAAAGACTAAAGACCCAGAAAGAATAATAAATTCGACAAAATCAGCCGTCTCGGTAATGTTTTTTTGTTCGGGCGATGGCAAAATGTTGCCACCGTACATTGTATTCGAGAGTGAGCATTAATACTGATCATGGATGGAGAATGGCCCTAAAGAGCGGTTGATTTGACATGCGAAAACAGACCGGGAAAAAAAGTTCTTGCATTCTGTTTGCTGCCGCCTAACTCGGCTCGCTTAAGCCAACCACTAGACGTCGCCGTCTTCAGTTCCATGAAACTAAAGTGGAGGAATGTTCTCAGTGCCTGGAAGGAGCACAACAAGAGATCTCTAGCAAAACAAATATTTCCTTCTCTTTTGAAGAAGACGTTGATGGAGTTAGAGTATAATATGGCTCACAATATTCAAGTAGGTTTTTCTGCCACCGACACCGGCTTAATTCCACTAGACAGAAATCAAATTTTGAAACGCATGCCACGTAAAGATAGAGAAGACGACCACGATGAACGGAAAAATGCAGTTGTTGATATGTTTAGTGAGATGCGAAATGCTAAGAAACCAGCTCTCAAAAAAGATCAAAGGTTTCAGTGCTGCTTGGTGAAAGTATTTCAGTGAAAGTAAAATCGGATTCAGATGATGGCCAAGAAGAACTGATGGAACCTGAAGCAGAATATGACGGGGAGGAACAAAACTTTGATTTGCAATTTTATTATTGTAGTTAGTATTGTATTTTCTATCAAATCATACGTCTAGTCCAAATCACCCCGAAACGTGAGGTGAATCGGACTACCGCTTTAAACAAAATAAAAAAAAATTAGTTACGATTTTTTCCAGTTTGTTAACTTAATGCAAATGAAATCGAAATCCAAACTATCAAAGGAATCTTATCAATATATTGTAGAAAATTAATTGTGCCCGATTCAACAGATCTGTTTGCTAAGTATTCATGAGGAATTTTAGATAAAATATCTGTTGATAATAGTCAAAATTCTTCATATGCAGATGCAATCAAAACTAATCAAGACGAACAATAACTACAATATGATTAACGGTAACGAACAAAGTGGCGATGCGGCGGCTTGCGTACAAGCAACACGATTTCTTATCAAAATTCCTAATAAATAACGAAAACATTAATTGTACACAGTAGGAGATCGAGTAATATATCTTCAACAACGCGTCTACCACAGCTGAATTGCCTAAATAAAAACACCCGAGCCTACCGCCATTGTGTCTACAAGACAAACTGCCAAATATAAATCTAAACGCGGAGATTAGTTTTTAAAATTTATGTTTCGCTGACAAATCTCCAAGAAATTTCTTATTACGAAGGCACAACCCGAATACCCGCAACTAAAAGAACTGGATCTCCCTAATTCACCTATTATATTCTTGTTTTCATTTTATCTCTTTTTAGTATCACTCCTAGCATTTCCACCGTATTTTTTTCCAAGTTAATTAATACGAAAATATCACAGAAATAATAATCAACTTGCCACCCTAAGATATGCCGAGGAAATCAGAAGATGGACTGCGGTTTTTGCGGTGGTGAGGTAGATACGAGAGCGCCCCCCTGTAGAGAGCGTTATAACAACACTAATGAACCGCCCGGACCTTACAACAATCCCGAACTGGAATCATCATAAAGACACCGCGCTCCGTCTGAGTATCGTTTTCACGAAGTTTTAAGGGTTAATTTTTGGAGATTTTATGAGGTCTCCGCGATGATTAAAAAGGAGAAGTGGTTCCTCATCTACTGTATCGGGATTGAAAAGTGACGGACTAATTAAACCTCGGGATTCGGTTTTGTGGAATTTTAAATAAAACCCTTAAACAAGTAAGAGCACCTGTTTATCGCTTCAACGCACACAAAGCTATTACGTGCGAAACTGTGCAAACTTCAGCTCACCAGATGAAGAGTTTATCGTCAACAATCCAGGGACCACACGCAGTTAAACAATCGATTCATACACACGTGCGTCTATTTAGTTAGTAAGTACCCCTTGGGTAATTTTCGAGTAAGTCAAGTGGAATCATCTGGCGATAAAGTGGCCCTCCGCAATTCGTAAAAGTTTTCGCAACTGCTTTCGCTCCTCTCCCGACTTAACCGTTAAGGATTAAGGAGTAATTTTCACACCTGGGTCTGAAGAAGGTGTTAAACGGGGTCGAGGGACCACACAAGATGTTTTCGCTAAATAAGGTCGATGATGTTGTATTGTTTGTTTAGTGAAAATAAGTGTTGTTTAGAGTATTGAAGTATTGTCCGTGTTGTGCTTAAGACTTAGAGAATAATTTAGTTTCTATTTGTTAATAATTGTTTAAAGATATTGGCAGCAAATTCATTTATAATCTTTTTATTTATTGATACTATAACAGGAGAAGACAAGGTAATTATCCAGGAAAAATAATCGTCAGAGCAAGAGGAAAGATATGTCCAGATTTGCTGAGAAATATGAGGAGTAATCTTAAGATAGATGAGATGGCAATTAAAATGTCTGAACCAGGTGGCAGTGAATTCTTCCATTCAGGTTTCTTCTTTTTGCTCTTGAAGAGACACACGGGTGTCAGAAAAATGTCTTCGGTGTTGCAGCAGTCAATGTTTCCCCCTTTTCTCCTGAGGTTATGGTAAAAACATCTTGTACCACCCTCTCAACTGTTACACGATATTTATTGTTGAGCTGCAGGCCAGTTTCATCGACGATAAATACGGAATTAGGTTTCATCCCTTCGCCCCGTCCTAAAGATACAACTTTTCGAAAAGTAAGATCAAGATTATTTCTTATAAATGATCTGAACTAATTAGAATCAGCCATTTCTTTAATTTTTGTTAAACTTATGGTTGATAGAGATAATAATACAACGATAGAAGGATGTTGTAATAAAAAAAGGGAATGGTAAAATGAAAGTAAGTACTCGGAACGTCAGAACAATGTTAGCGGTGGGGAAAATGCAGGAGGTAGCTTCGGAATTACAACGATAGCGAATAGACATTGCATCGCTGCAGGAGATAAGGTGGGAAGGACAAGGAAAGATAGATAAGAAGGACTTCACAATGTTATATTCAGGTAGTAAAAAGCAAGGACAACAAGGAAATTGCTTGGGCGAAATTAGGGAGAAAATAGTGGAGTTTAGACCAGTTAACGAGAGAATAGCATATCTTAGAATAGGAAGAAGGAGAGGAAGAATTAGAAAAAATTCCAAACGAAGATTTAGTTATGATAATAGATGATTTCAACGCACAAATAGAAAAAAGAAGACTTCATCAAACAAATAGTTGGGGAACATACAATACATGAAAAAACAAATGACAATGGACAAAGATTATGGAACTAGGTAGGAAGTAGCACAAAATTTCCACATCAAAAATGGCATAAAATTACATGGACAGCACCAGACAACAAGATTGATCACATGCTAGTCACTAAAAGAAGACAATCATCAATACTAGATGTCCGAACTTACAGAGGTGCCTGTGCTGATACAGATCACTCTATGGTAACTGCTACAGTGAAACAGAAGGTGAAGAAAAACGTAAAAAGGAGGAGGAAGCAAAATAACTGGAAAATAGAAGCATTAAGTGATGAATACAAAAGGAAGAATAAACATGGTAAAACAGAACATTGATGACAGCAATGTTGATGCAAATTGGATACATATAAAAAGTAGTATAGAACAAGGAACAAGAAAATGCATTGGTAGAAGAATGAAAGAAGTAATAAAAGAATGGTACAATGAGGAGACTAAGGAGACAGTGTAAAAAAAGTTATAAGAAAAAGTAAAAGAGAATGGGCTGAAACAATAAAAATACACGAACAAGAATATAGGAAGATATGGGCAGACTATTTCAAGGAATAACAGATGAACAAACTGACGAAATATCAATAGAAATAGAGGAAGACGAAATTGAAGTACAGGAACCGACAATGGAGGAAATAAAACAAATAATAACACAAATCAGAAATGGAAAAGCCGCAGGAAAAGATGCCATTAACAGTGAGTTAATGAAATGACAAAAATTAATGCAAAACCAATGACAATGAGTAAGAAGTGCGAAGAAGACTTAAGAATGGTTGAAAGAAAAATAATAAGAACAATATTGAGACCAGTTAAAGCGGGAGAAAATCAATATAGAAGGAGGACAAAAGCTGAAATAATGCAAATAATTGGAGAAGATATAGTCAAGAAGATCAAACGACAAAGGAAAAAATGTTGGTTTGGAACCCAAGTGGAAGAAGAAGAAGACGAAGAAAAAGAGGCAGGCCAAGGAGGTCAAAATGGTTAAACGAAGTCTTAGAAGATTTAAGCAGAGCAGGAATTACAAATTGGACCAGCAATAGAAGAACATGGAAGAAAATATATGAGATGGTATAGAAGTAAGGAAGGAAATTGATCCATCCCGACGAAAATGGATTTACAGAGCTTCTAGCGGCGTTGCCCCCCTCTTCGGTAATTTCCTCTCAAGGGTGTTCCTAGGAATGCCATAGGTTTCTGACGCACCGTTAACTGATAAATTTGTTCTCACAGCTTCAATCGCACGTCTGAGGCTTTCCTCGTTGTATCTTTCACGATTCGCTCCTTAGCTCCTATCCGTTGTTGGCATTTTTGTGCAAAGATATGATAAAAATAGTCGGAAAAAAGCGTTGGAGATCTGTTCCTATCACCCGATGGCTAACTCTCCCAAAATGCTAGGGAAGATGGCCAAGCCTTTTTTTTGTGTTGGCCATCTCTCCCACTTGGCCATCTCTAGATTTTTGATTAAGTCGCTCCCTTGAAAAGATGTTGGGGCAATGTTTAAAGGAGGCATTATTGGAGTTATGTCTATGGTAGAGCCTGCAATAAAGGCCTGACCTTTGGACTGGTTCAACTACGACAACCACCCTACAGTTCTGACTCTGAGTCCTGCCAACTGCCGTTAGCACCATCTAGCGATTTTTAATTGAAATTTACAAAATACTACAAAGCATCTGTACATCAAATTGATCGTTGAAGAATAGGCTAGCTCGATGCGAGGGGGTGGTGCTTATTTTGAGGACTTTATTTCCATTTTTTTTTCCTTCTAATATTTATAATAATTAAAATATATTTCCGATGCACCATACTAACTAACTCACAAACTTATTTCACTTGACATTTTAATTAATTATTACCCGTACAACACGGGACCGTAACCTATTCTTCTGCATTAATGATCCACGTTTAAAGGTTACAAATGACAATGCTTTACCTGACGACAACATTACTTGGCGTTGTTTCGTTTAACTGACCGCAGGAGGTCGTCACTAACGCCAACCATAGAAGAGGTAAAACGGCGAAACGCTTCGGCTACGGTCCGCCCGATTATGACGAAGCTCCGCTGCAATCTAACACAATCGACCATACAATTTATACACACCATCTCGAGACTCTATACCCAGCTTCATTTTATTATCACCATTATCATTATTCGGAGCTTTGTGTGCGCCTCATTCTTTCTTTTATCGATTTCGTTTATTTTTTCCTCTTCTGTTTTGATTTGATTCGGACGTCTGCCATCTTTGTTCAACCTTTTCCTTGTAGTTCCTTTTTGCTTAATGGTTTCTGATTAAGTGTATATTATGTTTGAGCTTTTCATCGGTACATCTGTTTTGATAAATTGATGGATTGTCGGATAATGCCGAACAAAAAAGATTTATATACTTTTCTGTATGTGTGTAATCCTTTAAAAAAAATGGGCTAGATTCGTAAAGTTTAAATAAAGAAATAGTAAAAAAAAAATTATCCTGTTCTAGAATACATATTAGAGTATACATTACCCTATTAAGCTCCAACAATTAATTATACCCCTTTTTAAATAACGTACTTACTTTACAAACCGATCCATTATATCGCCTTAAATGGTTGGTAGCCGTCGAAAAACGTATAATTAGATTTGGAGAAAACGTATCTCACCTGTCGACGCAGTCCAGCAGGTCCCTTCTAATATGGTAAAATCGAAATTATTTTCTAGCAGGCGATACTATCGATCATTTAGCAGGGGGGCACTATGCTTATTAGATTAGGCTCTATCTCGCTAGTAGATTATATCATTCGTAGTCAATTATGCACCTACTGGGTGAGCGCATTCGAAATTAGCTTCTCGTTCCTCGTCTATCAACTGGTGGATATGTATGTATGTACATATGTAACGTTCGTTTCGTTAAATCGTACTGCGGTAAGGCTTTGAATAAATGTTGGCGTTTGCGAAATTTAAAGTGAAAATTCGCATTGGTTAGGATCGACAGCAGATCTATCATTTTTTGCAAAAGAATTGAGAGGACAAGCGATTTTAAACTTGGCAGAGAGACCTGTGAAGAAGGTGTTGGTGCTGGACGGCCAAAAACTGTTGTTTGCAAAGAAAACATTTGATCATGACAGACCACTATCCTCATCCAAGTTGGCAAACCTCCTGATAAGAGGGTTCCCGAATTTCTCGATTCTCTGTAGAGTTTTCGTAGCTAAGCTGGTCATAAGTTGCTGCAAACCATTTTAAATACAGAATTAGGTCTCAAAATGGTCGCTGCATGATGGGTACCGAAAATCTTGACACCAAAGCAAAATCAACTTCAAAATTCGAATTTGGCCATCTTTAAACGAAATTCTGAACACTTCCTAGCAAGATTCATTACTATGGATGTAGCCTGGGTCCACTCTTATGATCCTGAATGAAAAAGGCAGGGTTAACCACCCCCTTCGAAAGTTTCGAGCAACAGCATCTGCTTCCCCGTAGATGCTGATCATTGCCACAGTCTTTTTTGGATGCCCTTAAAGAGTGATGCCTATTTTGCCTATATTTGTTAACTAAGACATCATACTTTCCTATTTTTTTTTATAAACCTCAGTAAGTCAGATTTTCGCGAAGCTAAACTGGTCACATGCTGCTGTAAACCATTTCACATACAGAATTAGGTCTCAGAAAGGTGGCTAAATGATGGGCACCGAAAATGTGGACGCCAAAGCAAAAGCAACTTCAGAATTCAAATTTGGCCATCATTAAACTAGATCCTGAAGACTTCCTAGCAAGATTCATGACTGTGGCTTTAACCTGGGTCCATTCTTATGATCTTGAATGAAAAAAGCAGGGTTAACCACGTCATCGTCTGTTAGTAAATTAATTTTCAGCTTCCACTTGGAAGCCGAAGCCAAGATAGGACGGAGAAGGTTTTCGTCTCTTGAAGAAGTGTATAAAGCAATATATCCGCAAGCAACACTACATCAGTCTTGGGAATATCATGATGCCATATAAATTAAAAAGAAGCTAGGTCCAAGAAGGGATTCCTGAGGCACCCCAGCAGCTATCGGTCTTCTTGAGGAGAGATCTTCGTCGCATCTTGCAGAGAATGGATTGATGCCTCTTCAAATCATTTTAAACACTACACTCTTATACCAGACTAGCTATGTCAAGCCGTTAACCGGAATAACTGCATAGCTTTTCACTAGGTAGTAATATTGAAAACCACATTCGTCAGGTCACTTCAGAAATGAATTTGGTCATCATTAAGCGAGGTCCTGAGGACTTCTTGGTAAGATTCGTTACTGTGGATGAAATCTGAGTTCACCATTACGATCGTGAATCGAAATGGTAGAGGCTGAAATGGAGGCAAAAGAGGTCACCACCCCCTCGAAAGTTTCGTACAACATTATCTGCGGAGAAGATCATGGCCACAGCTTTTTGGGATTATCCTTATCACCTTTTTAACACGTAATCAGACTATAACTGGGCAATATGGTGCTGCTTGCATTTCAGAACTGCTTGATTCCATCGAAGAAAAAAGGAGAGGCAAACTCAATCAAGTAAACTGGCAGTAGTTTTCCTTATCCTATTGAGCTCAGGTCTCAAAAAGGTGGCTCCATGATAGGCACCGAAAATGTTGACGCCAAAGCAAAAGCAACGTCAGAATTCAAATTTGGTCATCATTAAACAAGATCCTGAAGACCTCCTAGCAAGATTCATGACTGTGGCTTTAACCTGGGTCCACTCTTATGATCTTGAATGTCACAGTCTTTTCTAGAAAAAGCAGTTATAAACATTTGGTTCACCAGCTAAGCTGGTCATATGTTGTTGCCCTCGTCTCAAAAAAGTTTCGAAAATAATGAGCAACAGCATCTGCTTCCCCGTAGGTACTGATCATTGCCACAGTCTTTTTTGGATGCCCTTATAGAGTGATGCCTATTTTGAAGACTATGTTATAAACACTTGTTAACTTGATTTTTGCTTGTCATATATTGCTGCAAACCATTTTACATACAGAATTAGGTCTCAAAATGGTGGCTGCATGATTGGTACCGAAAATCTTGACACCAGAGTAAAAGAATCTTCAGAATTCGAATTTGGTCATCATTAAACGAGATCCTGAAGACTTCCTAGCAAGATTCATTACTGTGGATGTAATCTGGGTCAACTCTTGTGATCCCGAACCGAAAAGGCAGGTCATGGAATGGAGACTCAAGGGTTTACCACCCCCTCGAAAGTTTCGTGCAACAGCATCTGCGCGGAAGATCATGGCCACAGTTTTTTTTTATATCCTTATAGAGTGGTGCTTATTTTGAAGACTATCTTATAAATTTTGTTAACTAAAACACACCTACAGCTATAGCCTTCTTGAATTCTTTTTTATGAACGCCAGTAAGGAAGAGTTTTCGCAACTAAGCTGGTGATATATTGTTTGAACGATAGCCCTCTTAGATCTTCTCGCAGCTGCTGATTTCGAACGAACCTTCCTGGTTCTCTCCGGTGATTAACCTCAGTGTTCTGTTTTGTAGGACTTCTAATCTTTAGAAGTGTGAGCGACAGAGTACTTCGAGAACTCAGAAGAGGATAGATCAATCAGATCTCAAGCCTAATTCTCAAGTGGAAAACGGAAGAACTCAAGTCTAGTTTGAAATTCTCGATATAAATGTTGTGGGGTGATGGTTATCGTCCGTTAGTAAATTAATTTTCAGCCTCCACTTGGAAGCCCAAGCCAACATAGGACAGAGAACGTTTTCGTTCCTTGAAGAAGTATCATCTACATCTATTGCAAGCTCCGCTGCCCACTCCAGTTTTTCGAAGATCTGCCATATAAATTAAAAAGAGGCTGGGTCTGAAAAGGGATTCCTGCGGCACCCCAGCAGCTATCGAAAAGGATAGATCAATCAGGTATCAACATGGAACCGCAAGATCAATCAGAACTCAAGCCTAATGCCCAAGTACAAAACGGAAGAACTCCAAAGGAGTTTGAAATTCTCGATATAAATGTTGTCGGGTGGTGGTCATCGTCTGTTAGTAAATTAATGTTCATTCCACTTGGAAGCCGAAGCCAAGATAGGACGGAGAAGGTTTTCGTCTCTTGAAGAAGTGTATAAAGCAATATATCCGCAAGCTCCACTACATCAGTCTTGGGAATATCATGATGCCATAAAAATTAAAAAGAAGCTGGGTCCAAGAAGGGATTCCTGCGGCACCCCAGCAGCTATCGGTCTTCTTGAGGAGAGATCTTCGTCGCATCTTGCAGAGAATGGATTGATGCCTCTTCAAATCATTTTAAACACTACACTCTTATACCAGACTAGCTATGTCAAGCCGTTAACCGGAATAACTGCATAGCTTTTCACTAGGTAGTAATATTGAAAACCACATTCGTCAGGTCACTTCAGAAATTAAGTGAGGTCCTCAGCACTTCTTGGTAAGATTCGTTACTGTGGATGAAATCTGAGTTCACCATTACGATCGTGAATTGGCGGCAAAAATGGTCACCACCCCCTCGAAAGTTTCGTACAACATTATCTGCGGAGAAGATCATGGCCACAGCTTTTTGGGATTATCCTTATCACCTTTTTAACACGTAATCAGACTATAACTGGGCAATATTGTGCTGCTTTCATTTCAGAACTGCTTGATTCCATCGAAGAAAAAAGGAGAGGCAAACTCAATCAAGTAAACTGGCAGTAGTTTTTTTATCCTATTAAGCTCTAAGTTGCCTTGGAGTTGCTAATAAACCGATAAGTCTAAGATCAGTATCGTGCTGTGTGCTGCTTGGAAACTGACTTGGAATCTTGATAAAATTATTCAGGATAGATGCCTAAAGTAGATATTGATAAATTAACACAAAAAGACCACCAAGAGAGCAATCATCCCAGACTGTATGTTTATCTAGAAATTTAGCCACAATTTGTCTGACTAAGTTTTATTCCGAAGTCAATAAGCATAGTAGCTGAAATGCTAGTAGAACCTCGTGTCAATTTCCTTCAATGAAAATGCTTTCTTCGAAGAATATTTTCCGGCACTAGAAGGCACCGATTTAAATGTAGATGAAGAACTAGATATGGGAGGAACGGGAAGAAATAGCATCTGATTTCGCGCTAGTTAAATGTCACCAAAAATTCGATAGTATTGATTGAACTCTCTAAAAAAAGCCGTTATTAATAACCAATACTTCGAAAACTGTATTCTAGGAAACTTTCATCTTTTAATTTCAAACACGCTTCGGAAAGAATCCATCTCTCGACGTTCCACAAAAGATCCCGTCGGATCGACGACGTCAAAGTTCGCCGCGTTCGCCGTCGGATTAATCATGTATCGATTGCCGGGGCGCGCTGCCGCTGCGATTCTTCCACTTCTTCGGGGCCGCGGTGCTCGCCGAGATTGATGATCCGTGGTCGTGGTCGGCGTGTACGGGCCTCGTTTACCGCGAGAACGATCTCACAGGCGCCTCGGATCGCACAAAATACGATTTATTACCTCCTAGAACGGACTAATTACATTCTTTCCGACGTTTACGTATTATAAATAATATGTAGGATCGTCTCGAGGAAACCTACGTACGTACGTCGAACAACTGCGGCGAAAGGTGAGGCTCTCCAACTCCGCGGTGAGCTTCCCTACAAGTAGAAAGATTTGCGGTTATGGGAACAGTTTTAGTGGAAGATATAAGGTTTTTAAGAAAAACTAAATACTCTCTAATGAGTGAGAGACTCACCTGTACAAAAATGTTTACAGTAATAAGATAACGTGACAATTTCGCATGTGTAAGAAACATTCGTAAACAAATAGCCACAAACTCTCAGGTTCTCATGTCTTTACTCTATATACTACGATATTTATATCATTATTAATAAAATAGTGGCAAGTGTAAACGATAAAAACCTATACGTATATATCGCCAAGCCAGAACAAGAGAACCCTGCGTAGAAGAAGAATAAAACTAAAACGTTGCCTGGGATATCCTTCTTGTTCTTTTTTCGAACTCTCATTTCAGGATCCATATACCAAAAGCGGTACTGTACCACGCCAAGTTATATACAGCCACTCATACACCGAAGATACTGAATGCTAAATTATTACTAACAATATTTTGAGAGCACGAAGACCTACGAGAGCATAAAAAAAAACGCGCACGCCGAACCCCAGAATATAGTACATCCATATATAGATATACTTATATGTATACGTACAATATACAGTGATGTATGAAAATAAGAAAGAAACAAAAGAGATATAAGTAAGTGAAGGAGAAAAAAAGTTCAAAAAGGAAGACGTAGACGAGAAGGTCCGATTTATTATTGATCACCGCAGGTATTCGGATGTATCGACATTACGTGACGCGCGGTCGGTATTGCAGGGATCGGCGTGTTACCGACTGAGACGACAAGTGTAAACACGTCGAACACCCGCGATATAACCGGCGAACGCGGGCTACAACACGTGTGCATCGTCGTATTAATTTTCGCCAGGGGCTCTATCTCCTCGTGAATTGTGCCCCTCGGTTGGTAACACTGGTCGCGTAAAAGTTGCTGTTACACGCGAATAAAAAATGTAATAATATCGATACTCACGGACGCTTGATTATAATGTTTTTTTTTTTTTTTGAAATGAATGTAGTCTGTGAAGGTCATGAATACATATGTAATAAAACCTCATAAAAACCTGGAGTTTTTAATCGATTATTTCAACTGTATTGAAGCGTTGATTAACTTGTGTTTTATGTAAAGTTGTAAATTCTGGTGTTATCTCATTAATAGCATTGGAAAAACAACAAGTTGTGCTAAGCATGTCTAATGATCAACATCGAGGAAGTCAAAGAAATTCTCCGAGCGATCGCTGTGTGTCTGAGAGACTCGTCGAGATAGCCTATCGAAGTTTGATCGAAGTTTGGACAAACAGAAGGTCTGTGGGCGCTTCGTAACAGACGACCAAAAAGATTGGAGAGTTCAACATTGCAAAGACATGTTAAAAATGTCCCAAAGGAACAAAACGTCAGTATACGCCATGGAAGTCACCAGATGGACCGAAAGAGAACCATGCTTAACTCGAAAGATTTGGACAAACAGAAGGTCTGGGCACATTTCGTGTCAAACACTCTGACTCTAGACGACCGAAAAAATTGGAGAATCATGTTAAAAATGTCCCAAAGAAATCCGGCAAGCATGTCAACCATTGTAACTGATGATTAAATGTGGTGGTTTCCAGTACGAGTCAAAAACACAACGTTAGAGTGTGGCATGGAAGTCGTCAGAAGAGCCAAAAGAAAAAAATTGCGCTTGAAAAGCAAAATCAAGACAATTCTGATTGTTGACTCTGATGCAAAGGAGGAATTCATCCCAGAAGCTCAGACAGTGAACGCGGAATATTATTTGGAAGTTCTACAACAACTGTGGGCCAGAATTCGATGAGTTCGATCAGAATATTGAGTCCCTGGAAGTTGGTCTTTGTTGCACGATAATGCACCATCGCACAAAGTCATTATCGGAAAAAGCCGTCAAGAAAAAAATTTCAAGCTAAGGGAGCAAATCATTAAAGCTCTAGAGATCGACAACAACTGTTCTGGAACTGTTGCTTCCAGTTTTTAATTGCTTTGCTTCACTTGAAGATGAAGGGGATCCTAACATGGAAGCTATGGCAAGAAACTTCGATAAATTTACTCAACATTAAAAAAAAATCTCCCAAATTCTGATTTATGACCACTTAGAAGTCAATAAAACAATAAATAATTAAATACCAATTTCAGGATAGCATATCAATAACCATGTTTTCGTTAAATAACTTCAGATTCGATGAGTTCGATCAGAAAAGGTGGAAGAAATTGACATTTAAACTGTCAAATTACTAAAAATATAAATATAAATTTTGCCTATCGGAAAATTATGGAAAAACAAAGAATTCATTCATTATCGAATTTTAAATATTCATTATTCTTGTGAATATAAAAAATTGGAGAGTCAATGAATTCTTTGTCCCAAAGATAATTTGGAGCAAATCAACCATTTAAGCTTATAGAGATCGACATACAAATGTCAATTTCTTCTGGAACAAATTAAAATATTGTTCTTTTAAATTGCTTTAATTATTTTTGTTTTATTGAAGATGGAAATAAATCAGGAATTAAAAGATGGAAGTTCTACAACAAAAGAAATTCAAAAAATTACATATATTAATTAAAAAAATCTCCCAAAGGAATAAAACGTCAGTATACGCCATGGAAGTCACCAGAAGAACCGAAAGAAAAAAATTACGCTTTCAGAAGAGCAAAATCAAGACCATGCTGAACCGTTTTCTTCGATTCAAAAGAAAAAAAGGAGAAAACTGAGATACCGAAAAGCACAGTTTATCGAATTTTGACTCGGAAGATTTGGACAAACAGAAGGTCTGTGCACACTTCGTGCCAAACACTCTGACTCTAGACGAGCGAAAAAATTGGAGAGTCAGTTAAAAATGTCCCAAAGAAATCCGGCAAGCATGTCAACCATTGTAATTCGTGATTAGATGTGATTTTCAATACGAGTCAAAAACACAACGTTAGAGTGTGGCATGGAAGTCGTCAGAAGAGCCAAAAGAAAAAAAATTACGCTTTAAGAAAAGCAAAATCGGACAGTGAACGTGGAATATTATTTGGGACACACACTACAACAACTGCGGGCCAGAATTCGATGAGTCTTTGTCTTTGAATTATGGGAAAAAGCCATCAAGGAAAAAATTTCAAGCTAAGGGAGCAAATCATTAAAGCTATAGTGATCGACAACAACTGTTCTGGAACTGTTGGTTACAGTTTTTAATTGTTTTGCTTCACTTGAAGATGAAGGGGATACTAACTGGCACATCATGGAGGCTATGGCAACAAACTTCGATAAATTATCTCAACATTTAAAACAATGTCCCAAAAGAATAAAACGTCAGTATACGCCGTGGAAGTCACCAGAAGAAAATTACGATTTCAGAAGAGCAAAATCAAGACAATGCTGAACCAAAAAAGGCATCCACCGTATGCACCTGATTTAGCTTCGTGCGACTAAACTGAAATTAGCGATGAAACGAAATCGTTTCGGTCATTCAAAAGACCTCGACCGCCATACTAAAGAGTTGCACGACTCAAAAGAAGACTGTTTTGATTAAACAAGAATAAAAAATGAAAAATACGATGTACATAAATTGTTTCATGGAAGTGATACAAATTAAATTAAATTAGTACTGAAAGCGAGCGAACTACTTCTAATATCAGAATATACAATCTCAGTTAGTAGTTCAAGTTCAAGTCCAAATAAAAATATTCAAAGTCATCGACCTCTCTAATATTCTAACCTACTTTTTTTTTTAAATTCCACCAACGTATACATAACCTAACCTCGAAAGTGAAACGTCATTTTTTTTTCGTATCGGCATTATGAATAAATGAATATGTCTTTCCTGTCAGAAATAGTGCCAAAGCATACATATGCATACGAAAAGGATTGAAGCAAAACAGCAATTTTCGCTTAGTCGTGGTATAAATTTACAAAAAGGCGAAAAAGGAACGAAACGAAAGAAAAAGCTGTTTTAGAGACGACGACAATACAACGTACGGACAGGAATAGAGTAATTATGATGTGAATTATTCAACTCGACAGTATTTGTGAAATTTATGTCCGTATAAACTATGGTGACGTTTATGGCACGGCCTTCGTAGAGTGTGTGTCCGCGCTTCAGTGAATATAAAATGATTTATCCCTTGGTGGCCGTAAAGCTGTACGAAAATTTAATTACCTAAGGCAACAAAATAACTCTATATAAATGTAAATAACTAACGCCGATCATACCATGATTGAAACGATTGTATTTTTTTCTATATTTTTGATTTGTTTTTATATAATATGTAGAAAGAAATTTTGTTGCCAAGAAGGGCTTTGTATACCTGCCACAAAAGATCTTTACCATTCATCTTCCTCACTTCAGTATTCTTTTCTTAGCCGACTATTGGTTCATTCGCAACGTTTTGCACACATGCTTCCAGAATTTTCTAGTTGGACTGATAGCTATGGCTTACAAATGACTCTCACATGCTCAGAAACACATAAAACGTTTGCAATTGGTATTTACAGTTACTGGCCATTCGTTTATTATACCACCCGAAAGAGTATTCGGAAATATTGAGACGAAAATTAAAAAGAAAGACACAATAATACATGCTTCTGAGTGTCTCGAAATTTTTCGGCAAGAAATGATTGGAACGTATATAATTGGAGGGACCGTGTCAAAACTGTTATAAAAGTAACAAATGGTTTTCCATTCAAAATAAATTCATGCAAGCGGATTATAATTGCACGTGGAAGAGCTGGCAAAATCTTATTACAAGCGCAACCACACTACAAATCCTCCTTTAATGGAAATGGGATATCATAATATAAAAAAACGAAGCTCGATAATGTTAACGAACCATTAAGTAATCATTTTGGCGACCAATATGATATTTTGGGTCTTCAGTATTATAAGAAAGTACTTCACACACAAAAGGTTCTAATGAATGAAGATGCCAGCTACATGAGGATGATAGCCAATTATATTTCTGAAATTTCTCGAAATATCTCGAAAATATGCAGAAAATCTTAATAATTTTACGTTCACATCGTTCAACGACTAAATTTTCCACTGTAATACCTATATGTAGAAGCTTTACTCAGTTTTATTAGGATTTTCTTCAATTAATGAAATCTGGAGTTACGCGGTTTTGCTTTTAGGCGACTCAATTGACTGATCATTGATGTTCAGCATCAAATGACAAATTATTAAATGTTGAAATAATTTATCGAAGTTTGTTGCCACAGCCTCCATGATGTGCCAGTTAGTACCCTCTTCATCTTCAAGTGAACTAAAACAATTAAAAACTGGAACCAACAGTTCCAGATCAGTTGTTGTCGATCTCTTGCGTTTGCTGATGACATAAAAATTTATTCGGAAATTATCGATCAAAAAGTTTGTTGCGTGCAACTAATTTATGATGCCAGTTAGTACCCCCTTCATCTTCAAGTGAACTAAAACAATTAAAAACTGAAACCAACAGTTGCAGAACAGTTGTTGTCGATCTCTTGCGTTTGCTGATGATTTAAAAATTTATTCGGAAATTTTTTCTGACGATGACTCAATTGGTTGGTGAAATGTGAAGAAAATTAAAGTTGAATATAGACAAGTGCTGTATTATCATTTACTCACGCTCCTCCACGGCCTCCAATGCCTCATATACCATATCAATGGGCATTTTTTAAAGTTTGGCACTGAAGTCAGGGATCTAGGAGTACTATTTGATTCAGCTCTTACTTTTAAATCACATTTCTCCAATGGCTTTTGCACCGCTGCTTTCAAATGTCTGAGCTTTGTGATGCGTATTTCATTTAACTCGATTATTTTGCGTTTGTATTAAGTAAAGTAGAATACACTCCTCTTATTTGGTATCCTGTGTATGCTTCCGAGTCCATGGCTTTGGACCGTATTCATTGACGGTTCCTGAAGTACTTATCATTTAGACTGGATGGAATCTACCCCGAAAGAGGTATACCTCAGGATGTTCTCCTGGCCCGGCATGGTATGGCATCCTTGTGCGATAGAAGGATCAAAATATGTAGGAAATTTATAAATAAGATCTTGGACAATAAGATCGATTGTCCCTTCCTATTGGGTAGTATGGACTTTCTTGTACCGAGAATTAATTCCAGGTACGAGACCACATTTCGAGTCCCCTTCGCAAGAACCAACATCATGAGAAGAGTGCCGACCTACATCCTGGCCTCTTCTTACTTATGGAGCGAATTAGAGAACAATTTTGCTGCTTATTGTTTTTTCTGTTTCTTTTTTTAGTGTATACGCCTTTGTAATTGATCCTATTATTGGGCCTTGGCCTGTTGGATTAATAAAGATCTATAGCTTTAATGATTTGCTCTTTTAGCTTGAAATTTTTTCCTTGATGGCTTTTCCCCATGATGACTTTGTGTGATAGTGCATTATCGTCCAACAAAAACCAACTGCCAAGGACTCAATATTCTGATCGAACTCATCGAATTCTGGCCTACAGTTGTTGTAGAACTTCCAAATAATATTCCGCGTTCACTGTCTGAGCTTCTGGGATGAATTCCTCCTTTGCATCAGAGTCAACAATCGGAATTGTCTTGATTTTGCTTTTCTTAAAGTGCAATTTTTTTTCTTTTGGCTCTTCTGACGACTTCCATGCCACACTCTAACGTTGTGTTTTTGACTCGTATTGAAAACCACATTTAATCACCAGTTACAAGTTGACATGCTTGCCGGATTTCTTTGGGACATTTTTAACATGACTCCCCAATTTTTTCGGTCGTCTAGAGTCAGAGTGTTTGGCACGAAGCGTGCACAAATCTTCTGTTTGTCCAAATCTTCCAAGTCAAAATTCGATAAACTGTGCTTTTCGGTATCTCAGTTTTCTCCTTTTTTTCCTTTGAATCGAAGAAAACGGTTCAGCATGGTCTTGATTTTGCTCTTCTTAAAGCGTAATTTTTTTCTGTTTCGGTTCTTCCCATGGCGTACACTGACGTTTTGTTCTTTTGGGACATTTTTTTAACATGTCTTTGCAATGCTGAACGCTCCAATCTTGCCCACAGACCTTCTGTTTGTCCAAAACTTCGATCAAAATTCGATAGACTGTCTCGATGAGTCTCTCAGACACACAGCAGTCGAATTTCGAATTTGGTTTTTGGCGTCGCTGCTCGGTAATCGTCGTCACAAGGTCCTCATGACCGTCACGGAAACGACCAGATCAACGAAAAGCTTGTGCACGGGACATACATTGATCCGCGTACGCGTCTTTTTGCGTTTCGTACGTTTCAGCACCATTTTTACCTAATTTAAAACAAAATTTAATAATCGCTCTGTGCTCCTGTTGAAAATGTCTTTAATTTAGTATTTTAAAAATAATTTTTTTAATAGCAGGTAATTGACATCTATTCACAAACTGTCTTATTCAAGACCTACTTGAATACGCACGTATCGGACTTTCTCCAATGGCTTCGTAAGTAGATCAGTCAACTGGTTAGTTCCATCCACATGCTTTGATTTTCGATAATACGCTGGATTCTTGGACAACTTCACTGTACTAGCATTGTCGATGTAGAGTGTAGAAGGTTTGTCTTGACTGGCAATTCCAGTTAATTCAATCAGCAGCCTTGTCAAAAAGATCAGCTCCTTTGCTCCTTCACTTGCTGATATTATTTCTGCTTCCATGGTAGATGGTGCCACTGACTGTTAACACCTGTTGTTGAACGTCTGGTGTCTTTGTCACCGGCTTAGTCAGCGTCACTGTGGACCTGTGTTTTGGATAAATAATTTTCCAAAACTGTTATATTTTCAAGCAATTTTAACTTGTCCGAAACTGCTCCACTGCCTGTCTGGAAGTACCCCACCGTGGGGCAGTTCCGGATAAATGCACCATTTTTTATTTTAACTTTTTACTTACAGTCTAACTAACTTTAGAGAGATGCACAACACAACATAAAATTTTCGGCTAATATTTTTTCAAAAAAAATCTTCAACCGAGATATTGAATTTTTAATTTTGGTGTCCGAAGGTGGCTCCACCTTCACCCTATGATACGTTTCACTCGATTCCAATCTTGAACTGTAAGCTCTTCCATAGATCGAACTCCTTTATTCACTGCAAAAGCAATGTCCGGACGTGAGATTGCAGTTAAGTATAGTAGACATCCTACTCCTTCGTGATAAGGAATTTTTGCAGTGATTTTGTCCCCAAGGTTACTCTCTTCGCGTCCAATTGGAGTAGAGACTCCATTCGAATCGGCCATTCCAAATCTTTCCAGAATTTTCTTGTATAATCCTCGTGATTCGCTGCGATTAACCTGTTTTTAAATATCAACAGTTCGATGTTGGTTTTTCAACCAACAAAGTGACTTTACATAAAATATCAAACCATAGCGAAATATCAGCCGAATTCCCTGAAATTTTGAGGTTAAGTAGATGGAGGGTAGAACTTTCACCTATTATCATTCACTCATAGATGTCGCTGCGCTCAGAACTTTGATGGTACATCGTGTCATCGCATCTAGGACAGACTCCTGCACCATCTCACCAGTTTCAAGTCATTGCCGTCAATATTGTTGGAGTTTTGCCAAAAACCCTTCGAGATGTTTTTGGCTCGTATTGAAAAGACCACGTTTAATCACCAGTTCTAATGGCTGACATGCTTGTCGGATACCTTTGGGATATTTTTAATATGCACAATGCTGAACTCTTTAATATTTTTAGTCGTCTGTCCGAGTGTGTGTTGCATGAAGCGCGTACAGACCTTCTGTTTGCCCAGATCGGAACAGGCGATAGACTGTGCTATTCGGTATCCCAGTTTCCTCTTCGATAAGTCTTGCAGAAACAGAATTTCGAGTTACTACGCACACTTGGAAAGATTCGGATAATAGAATTGAATTTATGAGACAAGATCATCTCTAGAAGAGGTTAAAGGATTTGCTCAACAGAAGATAGATTAGATTAAAGCATAAAATAAGTATCAAGTAGATGACCAATACCATGTTGGGAACGTGCCAATAATCTAAACGATTTTGCAAAGAGGATATGCCCAAACTATTTGAAGACATTCTTCACCTTCTGTGATAAGTATTGTCGAAGTGATACACATAAAAAGAGGGAGAGATCGAAATTTAATTACAAAACACATAATATTCAATTTAAATATTTAAAAACAATCACATATTATCTATTTCTGTATTTGTATATGCAGCCTGTGTCTATATATATATATGTGTACGTGGCTGTGTGCGTGTGGTAATGTTTTATTACCATCAAGAGTGCCATGATTTAGGGCCACGATGTTGTTGTGTTATGCCCACGCGCGCCATCTTCACTCGTTATTTATTGCCAACTTCACTTGTTTTAAAATTGTCAAGTCCTGTACATTATGTGACCCCCTATGATAGGTTATTTTCAGTTGTCCCCGCTTTGTGATTATACGGACAAACGGGCAACATCGCGACTTATTACCGTAGAACGTTAATGTATAACCTTCATTTTATACGCACAATATATTTTGACTTCCTTATCTTGCGCTTGATGTCTTTACACTTTCATTACGAATACTTATTGTTAGTTGATATATGGATGTTGTATAAATTTTGTCTGGGCAATAAAAATTATAATTGTACCTCTCTCACTACTTTAATTAAACGATTAAATTATCGTATTTATAAATTTGTTACATTGTTGTTTATTGTAGATAACTATACTATAGTTAGGTTATGAATGATAAAACTGAAAATGTTCATATCTCTTTGTGAAAATTGTATATCCCTGGCGTAAGAAAAATATCACCAATTTGTTTGCTACACCAAAACTAAATCGAACAACGAAAAAATCCCAATATATCACTCCGAAGTGAGGTACACAAGGAGTGAAATAAAAGCATCGAAATTACGCCAACGTAACCCAACACCCATGCAGCCATTGCTTTAAATTATCGAACGAGAGGACCAAGTAGTTAAACAAATTGTTACATCAGCATATGTAACAGAAGGAATATATATCTGAAGGCAGAAACATGTTGCCGCATTTTTTTGTTTCTCGTTTTTTTTTTCTTCACGTCCATTTCGTTAGCCATCCATTCAGAGACATCTACATAATGTATTGTGTACTTTCCACGGAGAAACAAAAGAGTATTTCTACGTTTTAAACGTAATTTGCATTCGCATATTTTCCGGTTGGATAATAATAATGTTAATAAGAAAATTAACAAGAATTGTAGTAAAAGATAATGTAACAGTTGAATGGCGAAAACATGTGCTAGTGTGGGTGGGTGGTATAACGTGAATGAGATAGGTGTAGGTGGTAGACAACTTGCACTTAAATAACGTGCTATATTTTATATTTGCAGCCTGAACTGAATTTCACCAAAGAGTAAAGCCGTGAAAAATATTAATTATTAACTATGTAGAGTTCGAATATTTAGGGTGTGGTACCTTTATTTAATTTATTTTCTTGTTACACGTAATATATTAGCTTCGTACTATTCTGATTAGATACCAGAGCTTCAAATTTCCACGTGCACATGCTTTCGTATACGACTATTTGTCATTCTAAAGTGAAGGTGTTGACATCTTCACACGTAGCGTATACGATTTCGATGCCATAATTTAAAATAAAATGTCCACGCATGTCTCCTTTTAACTTAGGTATGCGAAAATTGATTTAGTCGAGAGATCTAGGGTTATTATTTACAGTAACTTACTTCTAGTAATGTATTTATGTACAGTGGGTGGCCAAATTATTAGACCCAAATTCGAAATTCAAACAATTTGTTTAAAAATGATTTATAATTAAAGCTTCATAAGTCACTTTGTGCGGACGTAAACTAAAGCTTTTTATGATGGAAAAAGCCAAATACACCTCACCAAAGAAACAACTAACACTAATCGCTCTATCAGAAAGATAACCTCAATCACTAAAGTTTCGAAGGCAACAGTGGACTGCAAACAGCCTCGCCGAATCCTAACAAAAATTTTGCAAGAATCTGATGGCAACATTTCGCCAACGACAGCTCGTCGAAGAATAAAGGATGTGGGGTTTTCAGAATGGGTCGATCTGCAATAAAGCCGCTGCTCACCCCAGCCATGAAAAAAAAAGACTACAATGTCGTGTCATGGTCAAAGATCATAAGGATTCGACAGTTCTCTCTCACTCTCTCGTGCAGCTTACAATTTATCAATTCTAAAATGACTGGTTTTTGGACGAATCGACCGTGAAGATCGTCGTAGATTGAGCTGGATTTGTGAGGAGTTCAGGAAAAAGATAAGGACGAATGTATCTCAGCGTCATGATGTGGTCCATCATCAGCAGTCAAGGAACCTGTCTTATCGTCGAAGGAACGATGAGGCAGGACCAGTGTTTGAGAGTGCTGCAAACAAAAATGTTTCCTCAGATCCAGAAATTGTGGAAATTCCTTTCTGACAATTACGTGAAGGTATCCTTGACTGGCCTGGCAATTCAGTAAACCTCAACCTAATTGAAAATTTTTGGAAGTTGATGAAGAAAGAAATTATCATTACCAAGCGTCGGCTGATCGAGGGCTTAATAGAAGTGTGGCATAGAAGTGAAACAATTAAAGAAAACTGCAAAAAGCATAGTTAAAGCAGTCGATTCTTGCACAAAAATCAAAAATGCCAATTTTGTACTGTGGCTCTAATAATTTGGCCACCCACTGTATGTACTATGGCCATTATATAGTTTGTTCTTCTGTTCTTGCATATATGTATGTATGTACAGTCACTGACAGAAGTAATGTTCCCTCCAGAGATCTTAAGTCAAAACTTTCTTCTTAATGGGAGTGGCTTGTTTTCATCTGTCGTCATAAGTCGGTACCTCATTTACATATTTACCTATATTTCTAAATAACTAAAAGACCAAATAACTCTGAATGTAAGATTTCGCAAGCTTTTACTGTATTTATATGTCTAATAAGGAATCATAGAGAATTATTAAATGTATTCAAAAATGCAATAATATATGGGGTGTTCCATTTAAAAAAAGTGACTTTCATCGGTGTGAACTTAGTTAAAGTGAACGTTAATTTTGGACGGCTCTGTATACACAGACATAACTTTGAAGACAGAAATTTGTTCCGCTGTGTTTCAGCTAGTACCATCTCAAATATCAAGAATGTACATGCGATAGTTCCTTAAATACAGAAAAAAATAATAAAATTGAGTAAATTAAATTTTGGTAAGTTGTATTTCTAATGAAAGTTTAATAAAGTTTATTTTTAAAAATACAATAAGCAGTTATTGTCACAAATGTATAAATGTAATTTACATTTAAATATCCTTTTAAGATTCTCTAATTTGCAATAGAATATAATGTACTTCATTAATTTATGTGTATTATAATTTTTAACGGGTCGATTTAGGCGGCTGACTATTGTTGTGAGAGGACGATAGGTGCCGGGGTTCAATGAAGGGACGGTGACATTTTTCAGAAAATACCGGATCGACTTACTGTTGGGAGCAAAGTGATTGATGAACAGCGCGGCATCATAAAAGGCGATATGATGCTTCACAAAGAAATACACCGCGAGAGTTGCAGTGATAGCCAGACAAGGAATACAGCTTACGGAGTCACTGCAACTAAGCACCCACCACACATTAAAAAACAAAAAAATGTAAAAAGCACTACTAAAATTGAATAGGTTTGAAATGGGAGGTATCTTTAGATGTCGTTAACGAATTTGAAGGAATGTAGGTTTGATATTCTTTGCTTTACAGGTGAAGACATTACTTCTGTCAGTGACTGTACAACATAATTATCCATTTAAAATTTGATACACATCATTAAGTTTCTCATAATATATAAGTTAACAAATGCAGAAATAGGAGATATCCATTTTACCTACTGTAGCTGTACCCCTCAGCTTTACAAGCAGTCTTTAAACGGAAAGCTAGCTGGATGAAGTTCCATTGCTAATACGCCAAAATTTATAATTCATGCAAGATGAGGCTCTTGCTCATTTTACTGTTGTTGTACGAGACTTCTTGAATAGTAGATATCCTAATCATTGAATTAGATGGGCAGAACCGATTGCATGGCTACTACATCCACCTGATTGCAATCCATGTGATGTTCTCGTATGGGGAGATTTAATTAATTAACTAAAAAGACTAAAGAAACTCTTCGAAGCGACTACTGTGTGCCTGCGAGACTTATCGAAGAGGGAACTGGAATACCGACAAGCACAGTCTATCGAATTTTGACTGAAGATTTGGGCAAACAAAAACGCGTTTTGTGCCACACCCTCTGACGAACGACCAAAACGATTGGATACTTCATTGCAAAAACATGTTGGTATTGTTTGGTTGGTGTGTTTAATACGAGCCAAAAACAGCACGTCAGAGTACGGCATGGAAGTCGCCAGAAAAGCCAAAAGAGAAGAGTTGTACAACGATCCAGAATTTGACCGGCATATCGAGAGCTAGGCAGTTGGTTTTTGTTGTACGACAATGCAGCATCGCACAAAGCCATGACAGGTGAATTCTTGACCAAAAAAGGCATCATTGTTATCGATCATCCACCGTATTCACCTGATTTGGTTCTGTGTGACTTCTGGCTATTTCCCAAACTCATATTGGCGATGAACTTGTTTCGATACCATCCCGGTTATCTAAAAGACTTCGACCATCATCCTAAGCAAGTGCAGCTTTGACGCTAAGAGATAAACATACATGACATATACAGTGTTGGAAAAAATAATAGAAACAAGCCTTTTCATCAAATTTTTAATATAATTTTGACATTGTTTGATCAACTTAAGTTTGTCGGATAAGAAATAATTGAATTCTGCTCTTGTTTTCAAATTTAGCCCACAAAAATTAATAGAAACGAAACATTACTCTTAAAAAAATAAAGTTTCAGGACATAATTTCTTACAAAAATTAATAATTGAATATCATATTGGCATTGAATTTACCAAATTGGCATAAAAACTTTTCGGAATAGAATACCAGGATTTTTGTATCTGTCTCCACAATTCATCTTTATTTGTGGCTTTGAAAAGCCCGATTCGCTTTTTTAGCTTTGCCCAAAGGTGCTCTATTGGATTTAAGTCGGACGATTGCGATGGCCACTCCATAACATTGACTTTCTCCTTCTTGAACCACTCCTTCACTAGTTTCGATGCATGTTTAGGGTCGTTGTCCTGCATGAATTCCCACCGTAATGGGAATTCATTTCGTTGCTTTACCGTTCTTTTTTGTGTACTTTGGATCAAATGCAGTACCTACCAAGCATATTAATTTTAGTTTCATCCGACCACAAATCATTTTTCCAATTTAAACGGAAAAGGTGTTTTCTGGCAAACGCAAGTTTATTATTTCTATTATTAGGACTCTGCAGCAGCACTTTTCTACAAGTTCTGGTTGAAAGTCTGCTTTCTGTAAATCTGTACCTAATAGTTCGGCTTGACACATCCAAATTTGGATCGGTTTGTAGTTCATTTGAAGACAGAAAAGGGTTGGCTTTGCAATAACGTATTAAACGTTTTTGATCTCTATGGGTCATTTTACGTTTTCTATCTCGTGTTTTGGGTTTATTTGACATCATGATTTTTTTAAATCTGAGGTCTTACAAAGATTCCTGCTTTAAACTTTAGCTTCTAACAGCTTATAGAGCGCATTTTGAAGAAACTTGAACGATACAACTCTCTTGTCAATCCCTTCAACAAACTATGTACCTCACAATTTTTTCTGTTGGAAGGTGCCTTATCGTCTCAGCCGTTCCAAAATCTTCACACCTTCAAATCTAAACTATTGCTGCATAATCCATCCAGGAAATCCTTAGCAGTTTCGTATTTGGTAATCCTCCAATTAATAACCTAAAATAAAAATTAAATTAAAAGAAAAACATTCTTCAGACTAAAAGAGGAGGTAGCAAGACAATCAGTAACTTGTAACAATGCAAAATCCCTGTTCACACCTTCGAAACGTAGGTATATATCTTACATACTTATATAAATCGTTGAATGACTCGTCTATACACTCAAGGAATCTTTGTGCCACACACATATTGATACAAGAGGACACAAAAAAGTAACAATCTTGGTATACTGTTAATTTAAATATATAGCGGGCATTAACTTTGATTTAGGGACGTACACGTCGGTGACTTCAGCGCCATCTGCAGCCAGATACCACCGTGCGGGTGTCGCTAATGCGAGCTCGAGAGACGATTTTATAGATGAGGAGAGACCGTTGCGCGAGAAATCTAAACGATAACGAGCTTGATTTAAGTGCTTTATTGTTTATTGTCGTTTGATGTGATATCGAAATGAATGTTATTTAGGTGCAATTCGGATTTCTTTTTTATTAAGATTTTATTCTATCTTTAAAGTAAAAAATTATTCTTGTTATAATTGTCTTAGCTACAAACACACATACATATACAGTGGAACCTCGCATAACGAGCACAATGCGTTCAAAGGTCTTACTCGTAATGCGAAACACTCGTTAAGCGAAACAATATTTGACGCATAAATACGATAATGCGTTCCATGCAGAAAAAAATGTGGATTCTTTATGTACAACATTTATTCATATAAATGTAGTAACAAAGTATATATCTATGTACATATGTATATGATTAAATAACCTAAATATTCTGCAAATTGTATTCTAACACGAACCGAGATAATCTGGAATTCAAAATCCATTTGTAGAAAAAAAATATTTGTACTACATATGTTGTACATACCTAATTCTTTTTTACTAGAAAGCTGTCTAGACGCATTTGTTTTTGTCGACTATTCAAAATTTGTTGAAAATGCGAGATAGCATTATCGTAAAATAAATTTGTAGCGCGCATTGCTACTGCTTTATTAGGATGATGTTTGTTAACATGCAATACAACAGTTTCCCATGCTTTTAGCATTTCTCTTATTGACTGAGAAGATTGTTGCTCCTCTGTTGCCTCCTGCTCTTCCTCTGCTAAATCCTCCACCATTTTGTGTTGTGAAGCAGAATGCAATTCTATAAGCTCTTCGGTAGTTAGCTCTTGGCTGTGCTCTTCAATAAGCTCATCGATATCATTGTTATCCACCTCCAGTCCCATAATCTCGGCTAAAGTTACAATATCGTTTACTATAGGCTCCTCAGGTACCGTTTCAAAACCTTCTGACTCACTGTCTATAACGTTCTCCGGCCAAAGCTTCTTCCAAGCTGAAGTAAGGGTTTTCTTAGTTATTCCTTCCCACGCCTTTTCTATCAACTTGATGCACGCTACAATGTGGAAATGATATTTCCAAAATTCTCTGAGAGTAAGATTGGTCCCTTCAGTCACCTCAAAACAATGCTCGAAGAGTGCTTTAGTATCCCAAGCAGCATTTTTAGTCGTTGCTACGTCCCAGCGACCGTTGTTGGGAATTGTAAAGTTGTGGTTACTAATGACGGGAACGTTATTGCCACGTTTCCATTACGTGCCAACGACCAAAATGGGGAACATTTTGAAAGTGATAGCTACGTAACAATTACTACCCCGCTCCTTATACCGCTACGTCGCACTTACGTTCCAACTAAGTGACGGGACGTAACGGCGTGGTCATCGCTACTTTATAAGGTTTCGTTTCTTTGCTTGTAGTTTTCGCCTTGTCTTTCTCTTACATATTTAAAAAGAGCTTTTAAGCATCTCCCGTCATTATTCAAAACGCTTAAAAAAATTCTGTCAAATGTGATGTTGATAGATTGAAAAATTAAACGCGCCATCTCAAAATATATGTTTTACAATTATTTTTTTTCGGCAAGACAATAAAAAAATGCATGAAATTGGTGAAAGGTGTTTAAATGTTTTTCTAACCTTTCTCCTAATTATAGGAATTCAGTTTCGCTTTAATTTATCTTTTTCTTATGATATTTTGAAGATACTGTAATTGTTGTACAATAAGGAAATTGAAATTAATGTAATGGCGTCCTACAGTTTGTCAGTAAATATGGCGCACTTTACAGAAATTACTGCAAAGTACTATTGGCGGAGTGGGAAGTAAAAATTACTGTTAAGTAGTTTTGGTGAGTAGCGAGATCATTAATTTCACCTTAAATATTACTACACAGTTCCATAACTTTGAAGGAATTTCAAAAGTAGAAACGACGTCGTAGTTACTTTCAATGCATAAAGTAATAAAAACTTTGAAGAAGTGAAATATTAGTAACAAAACAACGTTACAGTGACTGTCAAATATCACTTTAAAGTTTCTGCCACCTTAATGTTATTTTATATAGTAACAGTCCCATTCCAGAAACTTCAAAAGCTACCTAGAAGTACTGAAACTATTAAGTTCCAAATTGTAGTAATAATAACTACATCATTACCAAAAAAGTTTAAATAAAAGTAGGAAAAACTAGAAAGTCGTTTTTTTAGTGATATTAACGTAACAACGACCTGTCTGAAGTTCCGATCTCGGTTACCGATACTTTGATGCTGCTTGGGATAAAGCTTCTTAAAGTTAGAGATGACCTGCTGATCCATAGGTTGCAGTAACGGAGTGGTGTTGGGTGGCAAAAACTGTATTTTTATGAATTTAAATTCTTCAAGCAGGTCGTCTTGAAGGCCTGGGGGATGGGCAGGAGCGTTGTCCATTACAAGCAAGACATGGAGTGGCAGATCCGCTTCAACTAAATATTTTTTCATGGATGGACCAAACACTCTATTAATCCATTCCGTAAAAAGGTCACGTGTCACCCAAGCTTTGTTGTTGGATCTCCCCATCACATTAAGCCTACTCTTGTCAACTTTACACTTTTTGAAAGCTCGTGGAGTTTCTGAATAGTAGACAAGCAGGGGTTTGATTTTCAAATCGCCGCTTGCATTGGCACAAAATAACAGCGTGAGACGATCTTTCATTGGCTTGTGACCGGGCAATTCGGTCTCCTCCGCTGTTATATATGTACGCTTCGGCATCTTCTTCGAGAAGAGGCCCGTCTCATCACAATTAAACACTTGTTGCGGCAGATAACCTTCAGAATCGACGAGTTTCTTAAAGTCGCCGATGAAATTCTCTGCTGCCTGTGTATCGGAGCTTGCAGCTTCTCCGTGCCTTACAACGCTATGGATGCCGGTTCTTACCTTAAACTTCTCGAACCAACCACGGCTAGCTTTAAATACTTCCTCTTTTGCCGTTGAAGTTGATGGTGTGTTTTTAAGGAGATCAGTGAAAATTCTTTTCGCCTTCTCACAAATTACGTTCTCGTTAATAGTGTCGCCGTAGTTGCTTTTCATTAATCCATATAAGCAACAATTTTTCAACTTCGTCGAGCATATGTGGCCGTTGTGCAGATATTCTTGTCACCCCCTTTGAAGCATCTAGCTCCTTAATCCTATTTTTATTTTTGAGAATAGTGCAAATCGTTGAAGTGGATCGATTGTGCATGCGTGCTAGGTCAGCCACGCTCATACCTCGTTCTCGATTTTCAATGATTTTCTGTTTCATTTCTATAGTTATGTTTATTCTATTATGGCTGTCTTTTTGGAGACATTGTTGTAAGGGTTATTTACTTTTATAAAAAGGTTCACACACAAATAGTACACGACTTTAGAGAAATCTGTTATCAGTACCAAAGTAACACACTAGCGCAGCGACTACTAAACATAGACTGATGTAACATGCACACAACGCTGGGCTTCCCCTGTTCTGGTTACTCGCTGTGCGAAACATCGCTCGCTAAGCGAAACAATTTTTTTTAATTTACTTTGCTCGTTATGCGAATTACTCGTTATGCGAGGTGCTCGTTATGCGAGGTTCCACTGTATGTATACAAGATAAAACTGCAGCTCCTTTGTAAACTCTGTGGTCGCCGGTGGGCAAAAGTCAAGCACTAAAACGTTATGTGCAATAACTTGCACCGATTTATTGATCATCTCACGTTTCATATTCGACCATCAACCGTAATAAAATAAAGTAGAAAATCAAATACACATATATCCAAACGGCTAATCTTTATGCGAGAGACGAGGCACGCACATGCATGTTGTATAGAGAGGGTCCTGATCATCGTCATAATAACGTGTCAGACGGATGAACATGTCTTGTAAGGTAACACTTATGGCCTCTAGGTCCTTTAACTGACTACTCTTATCAATTACATCAACACTTCGGTATCCACCACCGTTTCTTCGCTAGATCGTAACGTGCTGTGGCGTATATATAAATACCTAGAAGCATCAAAAGCTTGACCATCACCTTTTACCAAACGCGACTGTATAAAGTGTATAATAACGCATAAATGGGGTGGCCATTACAACAGCTTCTTGGGATATGGGTCTAAATCATCTTAATTTTAATGTGACTACGCGTTCTGCTGTCATTTGTTTTTTTTTTTTCGTCTCCTACCCGAATGGCGTGTATTATATTTCCGTAGTTTCGGTTTCTCTTTATTATTCACATTTAATGACTTAGTTGGTTAGGCGAAGGTGTACGGTTACATGCGTATTGATGTCTTTTTGGTAAGTTAATCTCTAACTGTAAGGGAATGTGTTGATATCTCTGGTGGCATCATCATCCAATGAAAGGAACTGTACTTTCGTTAAGAAATAACCTATAAAGTTGTATACCATTTTCTTGGCAATTTTGACTTGATTAGGTTCCGGATAATTCAAACCAGGCTTCTATCGTTCTACCACAATGATAATCAGGCGCCTAATCACTGTGAAAATCGACCCAGTATTGTACCACATTTTTAAGGATTTAGGGAGCTTCAAAAACACTAAAGATCGGGACTGCAGCAGGGTTCGATCCTGAGCTCGATTCTGTAGAATGTCCTTTACGATGGCATATTGTTGATAGTCTTGCCCGAAGGAGTAATAGCCGCTAGAGAGCCACAAAACTTGGAAGGAAAATGAAAGTCCTCGAACAAATAGAGCGTTGGATGACCAACAATCAGCTGGTGCTTAGAGTCTTAGAAATCGGAATCTGTCACTCAGAGGAGAAGGAGAGGAAGGGAAGAAACAAAATCCGATTCTCATGTACCTAAAAGAGTAAAAATACACTCGAGGAAATCCCTAGGACATCACAATGGTACAGGAAGGTCTTTTCGATGAACACATAAAAAAGACAACTCTGAAAGCTGAAGAAAAGGCCGCAGAATTAATGAGGGTGACAGCGGCCTTCAAGAAAATGCCAACTAACTAAGAAAACCAACATTCGAAAATTATCAAAAGCCCAAAATATTTTCCCCTTACAAACAAATAAGTGTGGGATATACCACCCATAAAATTGCTAATCGAAGAACAGATGAAGATAGATCGTAATGAAGATTGAAACACTGCTAATGTGAGTAGGCAAAACAGCTTTTCCTTCAATTCCTGAAGTATTTCCACTTATAGGTCGATGAAACAGCAAAGACGATGATACCTGCACTTACAGCAAAACAGTGGACACACCAGAAGAACACACGCACTTTGACTAAACTCTTTCCATACAAAAGATGGTGAGGCAATATGGAGAGACATAAGCAACGATCATGCAAGGCAAAGAGATAACTGAGATAGAACACAGATCAGCTGCTGGATCTAAAGAGCCCTGCAGTCCCACACAATGTCTATAAAAGGTTTTCCATCAACAAAAAAGAAGTCCAACTGGATCAAGCTGCCCTAAACCAGTCTTACTTCTAAATAAAATATGGATTTAGCCCAATAGGTAGTAGAAGGTGCTCCTTTTTAAATTTAATACTAGATTAATGATCACTTCTTACACATTATTATCTTCTTCGTGATTGGTTCCTTGTTTATCTATCGTAGGTGCAGCTGCAGTGGTTTCTAAGCATTATAGCTGTTATGTCTTAAGTGTACTAGTTGACATGTTTATTAGTTTACATCACATAATCGTGGAATCTTGAGGGTAACTTTGAAACTCTTTTTGTTCCTTGACATATATTTGGGGATCTTAATTGCTTACCACCTTCGTGACTATTTGTAAGAGTTCCCTTTCCCATCTTCCATTACAACGCTGTGTTCATTGAAATTAGCTAAGACTAAATTAGGTATGAAATCCCTAAAATAATTTATAAAACCTAACAGTCTTTGCAGCCTCTTTCTTGTTTTTGATTTAATTCTATCATGATCAATTTCCTTACCTTTTGAGCTGAATAAATGACTCAAATATTTAACTTGTGTTTGTTTATATTGAACTTTATTTTTGTTAAACTTTCTGTTTAATTTTCTAGCCCTATCCAATACCTTTTCCATTATTTTATCATGTTCTTCCTCTGTTTCTGCTGCAATCAATAAATCATCGAAGTAAACTACAACATTTTCAATATCACAAAAAAAAAAAAAATGCAATACAATATCAAACAAGTCCTAGAGAAAGCACACGAATACAATATGGAGTTAGAATTTTTATTTATAGACTTCCAGCAAGCTTTTGATAGCATTAGAAGAGGTAAGCTGGTATCCTTAATGAGAGAGCTCGAAGTACCTGCGAAACTAAGAAGGCTTACAGTAATGACACTAACATCTAAAGGAGAAACAAACGAATTCGAAACAAATAAAGGTGTCCGGCAGGGGGACTCGTTATCTGCGACGTTATTTAATATAGCATTGGAATATGTAACAAGAAAAATAAACAAAGGAACGCTAAGACCACGAGAGAGCCAAATTGTAGCATATGCGGATGATGTAGTAGTCATAGCAAAGAGAAGAGAAATAATGGTCAAGATATTAAAAGAAATAATAAAAGAAGGGGAGGCCTTAGGCCTAAAGATTAATGAAGCAAAAACTAAGATAATGAGTGTTGGAAAAAAGGGCCAAGGAGACTTTCACATTTGAAGAGGTCGACAAATTCAAATACTTGGGTATTATGATATCAAGCGGGTAGAAGAGAGAGTGGGTAGGAGAACACTCCACGTACTCCCTAAAGGAAAACACTATCAAGTGGTACGTGGACGGGTCTAAAACCGATAAAGGAACAAGTGCAGGCATATTTGGGCCAGGAACCAAATATCCCGAGCCAATGGGGACATACCCCAGCGTCTTCCAAGCGGAGATCAATGCAATTGGAAGATGTGCTCAACTGAACCTTGACAGGAACTATCGGAAGCAGAGCATTGCAATTTTCTCCGACAGTCAAGCAGCCCTAATGGCGCTGAGCTCTAACACGATAGATTAAACAACCTGGGCAAGAATAATAGAGTTGCACTATACTGGGTACCAGGACACACTTGAATCAGAGGCAACGAAGAAGCTAATTCACTAGCAAGAAAGGCCGCTACAACTCCGTTTGTGGGACCTGAACCGTTCTGTGGTATAGGGACGAGCACCTACAAAAAAGAACTTAAAGATAGGGAAGAGAGCCTCAGAGCATCCCTCTGGGAGAATCTTCCTGGTCTGAGACACTCCAAGATCTTCCTTGGAAACTACAATAAGCATAGAGCAAAAACTTTGCTGGAACTTAGCAGGAATAGATTGCGCATCCTCACAGGGTTCCTTACAGGGCACTGTCACCTTGGTGAACACATGGCAAGGATAGGTCTAAAACAGAATAGTGACTGCAGGTTCTGCGGGGCTGAGGATGAAAATCCGGAACACCTGACATCTTACTGCACCGCCATCATAGAAACAAGAGCCAGCCATCTCAGTAAAGACGTTATAGACGATGAAGATATACCTTCTCTGAAACCATCACAGCTAATGCAGTTTATCAAAGCTCTTGGACTGGATGGGGAGCTGTAGGAGCGGGCATACCCCCAGCAGCTTACGGGCTCACGCAAGGGGGCACAATAGATCAATAGGTCGCAGCGCAATATCACCCTCATTTCAAATCTACAAATCTACAATGATATCAAGCGATGGAAACAGAGATGTTGAAATAAAGGAAAAAATTATGGCAGCAAACAGAGCTTTTTACGCCAATAAGAAGTTATTAAAAAATAAGAATATTTCTAAAAGAAGTAAAGTAAGAATATATGATACCATAATAAGACCAACTCTAATGTATTCAGCGGAAACGATGACAATGACTAAAAAGGATGAAGGAAATTTAAGACTATTCGAACGAAAGATAATGGGCCCTATCAAAGAAGCGGACAACGAATTTAGAATAAGAACGAATGAAGAATTGCAACGAGAACTAAAAGGAAAAGATATAGTGCAAAAAATAAAACAACAAAGAATAAAATGGCTTGGGCACGTATGGGGGTCAGGAGAAGAATCCGTAATCAAATTATTAGTGGAATGGAAACCAGGTGGGAAAAAGAGAAGAGGTAGGCCGAGATCAAAATGGCTAGAAGAGGTAGTAGAAGAGCAGGCGTTAACAACTGGCAGGAAAAGACGAAGGATAGGAAACGGTGGAAAGAAATCAGCCAGAAAGTATGAGAACCTAGGATGGGGACCGATCTCCCCCCGAGAGAAAAGGATTTAGAAAGCTTCCTGAAGCGGTGAAGCCTCACTATGGGGTGTTGCAGCCATTGAATATATAATATCACCAAAGTTCTGTTGATTAACTTTTTGAAAGTACTGAGGTGCCAGGCTGAGGCCAAAAGGTAATCGTAAAAATTTATATAATCCGGCCCCTGAATTAGACACGCACAAATTCCACAAAATCCATGTTTGGACAACGCTACTGCTCTGAAAATTCAACGCGTGCAGAATGCGTGCATTAGGTATTTTTTTGGGTTAAGAAGGTATGACCATGTTTCTCGTAAGTTAAATAACCTCTCTTGGTTGAACATGGGAAATCGAATGTTGTTGCAGTGATATAATACCATAGAATTTAGAACGGATGTCCATAATATAAATATTAGGCGCAGGAACGTCATCAGGCCTCCAGCACATAGCTCTGCCTTATTTGAGAGAAGTTTCAGTTTTTCCATTTATAAGCTCTTTAATCCGTTACCGGCATCCTTGAAGGTTGCCTCACCTTCTGTGTTCAGACGGGCTGCCAGGGAGTTTTTGTTTGCGAAGCAATAGCGCCACAGTTTGCTATTTATTTATTATTATTATTATTATTTTCTTTTCTCTTTTTTTCAGTCTTGTTTCATGCAGAATTTAGATCTAGGTTTCTAATATTAGGCATTTTTTGTTTCCTGTTTTAGTTCATACTTTTGTAGAGGTTTAGGTGGTAGAGCAGGGAACAATTTTTTGAATTGTTTGTCTGAATCCTCGCCTCTTGATTTTTTCCGCTTTCTTTTCTACCTGTGTACTCTGTAGTACATTTATTATTATTATTATTTTAATTTTCTGTTTTGTAAGGGTTGAGAAGAACGGTTAAATAAAGGCCATTTATTATTATTATTATTATTATTATTATTATTATTATTATTATTATTATTAAATTACTAGCATTTTCTGTCAGAGGTACCTGATAAAATCCTTCTTTAAAATCTATTACTGTAAAATATTTTTTTTCTGTGCTAATTTTACACTAATTTCCTCTAGTGTGGGAATTAAGAACTAATTCTCTGATTATATTTTTATTTAGATCTTGTGGGTCTAGACATAATCTTAATTAGCCATCACTCTTTTCTAATATTACTAGATTGCTTACCCATTCAGAAGTTGTACTTGCTTTACTTATAATCTTCTTTTCTACCATTTTATTTAATTCATTTTTTAACTTTAACTTGATTGTCAAAGGAAACCTTCTTGGAGATCGCACCACTGGTTTTGCATCTGGTTTTAATTTAATATTTAATTCTATATTAAATTTACCCAATCCTGTGAACAGATCAATATTTGTATTTAGAAACTCATCTGTTTGTGCCTGGACGTTAGCTTCTTATCTAAGATTAAGTCTCGGAAGTACACCTATAGCCACCAAGCCAATTTCTGAATCTTAATGACAATTATTGGGGTGGTGTGGGGTGGGGTGGGTGTGGGGTGGTGTGGGGTGGTGTGGGGGGGTGGGGTGGTTGGTGGTTGGAAGGCAGAATTGGAAATTTCAGCAGCTCCACCATCTAATCAGATTAGGATTGTTTAAATTCGTCAGAATACCCTAGGGTAACAGGAGATATCTATTTGTTTTGTAACACTCATATTTTTTTATCTCTCTCTATTAATAATCAAAAAAAATTATATTTTTAACGTCTTGCTTCGTAAGAATTCAAATTCCAAAAGTGTGAATCGAATATGATACATCCTGTATAAACACTAAGCATTCAACGTCGATCCTTAACACGAGTATGAAAGAAAACCATCAGGCGTATATATATTCGTACTTTGGTGGGGTATCCAAGAGTGATAAAAGTCAGAGCGGGCGACCACACGCGACGGGATATAAAAATAACCCGGTGTTGTACGGTTGACCTTTAACAACTTAACTGCCTCGTGTCGCCTGTCCAAAGGCCAGAATAATGTCACACGTATACCTGTGTCTTTGTCTTGTTAGGACGAGATGAAAAGCGATCTCGTTGCTTCGTTGCACCATCCACCACCACCACCAATCGCATCGAAAGACGCTCAGCAGAAGACATCAGCGCAAGAGACGATCGGATGGATTCTTGAAGGACCGAACCGACCCAGTTATCTCCGTTCACCTCAGAAAAAACATTAAGAAGAAGTACGAGCGTCCCCTAGCGGTGTTATCGCGAGATATATTTGACAGTCGCATTGAATCACTTCTCGATTGCCCTGTTCGTTCTCCCTTTTTTTTGTGTTTTAGGTGCTTCGATCTGTTTTAAAATTCGTCACCGTTTCTCTAGATAGCTTTTTTTTCACTTATAAAGATTAGAACGAATTGGTCGTGCTATCGAAGACTTTTAATTAAAGTTGTCACTTAAGTAATACATAGATGGTTGAGGAATTTAATAATGTTTGGGTTTATTTTGTTGAGTTACCTTATTTAAATTTAGTTCTCTCTCTAGTTTGATGGTGTAGTAATCAGCAATTTTGGTGCAGATTGATTATAATCTATTTTTAAAGTAGAGAAACAAATTTCTGAACAGACCCCTTTAACAGTGAATTCTCATTGGTTGAAAGCAAGGCCAAATTACACTGTATCGATCTTTCAGATTCTCACCTGAGTTCGTCACCAGTCGTGGGAGTTCGTCTGACTCATCTTCCAATAAATCATTGGAAGACTCTTCTCGGCATCTTCAGTTGAATCGTCGTTTTCATTGAGGGTTTCAGTGACGTCGAAGTCGTTGTTTTCAGAAGCGCAATCTGAATATCCAGGTTGCACTCTTAAATTTTTCTTTTTCTGTGGATTTTTCTTAGGTTCGTCATTGCTATATCTTCACTGTCTTAAAATTTTAATCTAAAAGATTAGCTTCAGCATCTGTAGTGTCTTTCGGAATTTAATCTAAAACTCTTTCATCCTGTCAATCGGAATTATTCCAGTCTTTTTAAATCCAGCTTTAATTATTTCGGCAATGTTTGTTTCCATTTTTCTTAACAGTTTTTTAAGCATAGATGGAAATCTGTCTTTTGGCATTGTTCCTCTATTGCCTTTTAGTTTCCACTCCATCAATATATCGCGCTATTGTCTTTTGAATGACCTAAAATAGGCAATATCTAGAAGCTGTGCTATGTGAGTTGAATTTTTGGGTAAAAAAATAAACCGAATATCATTATCTTTACATTCAGCAATGAGATGAGCGGAAAGGTGCGACGATAAATTGTCTCCAATTAAGGCTTGTGGTGGGTCTTGTCTCTTATTCACATAAGGCAAAGCTATCGTAGAAAAGCATTCATCAAAAGTTTTTTGATCCATTCAACCTGATTTGGTATTGCCATATCGCGTTCCTTTTGGACCTCCATGTATCCTATAAATGAGTTGAACGATATATCACGAATGGTGGTAGAAGAGTACCATTTCCAACACACGCCATCATTACTGATGTAGAGACTTTAGAAGAATTTAAAACAAATTCTGGATGCTTGCATCCCCTTTTAACGACAACGCGTTTTCTCCCAGGGTCATCAGCCAAGTTGGTCTCATCCTAATTAATTATTGACCCTGGTTTTACATTTAGCAATGAAATCTCTAAATTATCGAAATATTCATTCAAAATTTGTTTGATGTTTTCGGCCATTCTAACTGTTAATCTTTGGCAATTTCGGCTTAAGTAACCTTGCATCCAGTCTTCTCCTGGAAGATTTTCCTTAAAGACTCCTACCTTTCGTCCTTGTCTGTCTAGGTAAGTTTTTACTATTTGTCTGACTTCATAAGATGTCACTCACTTGCAGTGATTAGTTTATCGGTGAGAAAGGTTTCCTCCTCTACAGAGAGCGCCATTTGTTCCCCATACTTCTTTTGATTTTTCGCTTTTGAACAGAGATGGATTTTCATTTTGTCAACACTGTACTTTTCACTGGCTCCCCGTAAACTTAACTTCTAAAATCTTCCAACGCCTTATTCAAATTTTCTACTGAATACGATGCATATCTGCGTGTCCTAGGGCACTTTTTGTGGTATTTTCTTGGGATTTTACATGTGTATCAAGTCACCCCATCCTGGAACCAAATATGCTATTTTATTTGTAAAATTATTAACTTTAATTTTTTTACTTTGAAACTTTGTAATATTGCTAACTGATATGTAAGCTAACTTACCACCAAATTTCATGAAAATTAAACTTATACAACCGTAGCTACAGATCAAAGTTTACGGACCACCACATATACGACGTTGTTTTGTCTTGATTTAAGCCGGTACTGGAGCACGTGTTTTAGCTTTATGGTGCCAAAAAGACTAGAGATCACTAACATATAGTCGCTAGCGACAATCTAGGACAAATGAACTGTTAGCGAGGATGGCTCTATATTTTAGACATATTGAGAAAGGGTAATGCGTCAAAACGCAGCCTCTGGAAAATGTGTGGATCCTAAAAAGATTACTGGTAGGCCATCTTTACTGAAATCTTTTGATGTGACTGTGAAAACTGCTATACGGCAAATTGTTCATAATATGTTTCGGCAAAATGAACCTCCAACATTAGATAAAGTGCTGGTGCAAGTAAAAAATAATGAAGATTTGCCAAACATGAGTCGATCATACAATGTTGATCGTTGCTAATGAAGCAAATGAACTTTAAGTAAGAATTATTTATTATAAAGACATATTATGTATATAATTGTGCCATGTCCTCTATATACTTAAAAAGAAACAGAAAAAGAATTTTGACCAAAAGAGATGAGACTGTAAGATGGAGGCGACAATATCTCAGAGATATTTCACAATATAGAGCTCAGGGCAGATCAATTTTCTATTTGGATGAAACTTGGGTGAATGAGGGTCATACAGCACAGAAAGTCTGGACTGCCACAAGGATTCACAGTCGTAGATAAGCCTTTAACGAAGGACTTAATAATAATAATAACTTCTTTTTGGCACCATAAATCTATGCCTTTTTAGAAGAAAATAGGCTTCTCGACGAGGAACAGAAAGGCTGTCGTAAGAATTCCAAAGGATTTAAAGAACAACTCCTTATCGACTCAGTCATAGTGGAAGATGCCAAGAGAAACAAAAGATCACTAGATGAAAAGTGAAGATCAATAGAGATATATTCCAAGGAGACGCGCTTAGTTCATTGTGGTTTTGCATGGCGCTGAAACCCCTTACTATACGGCTTAATGCGATGAAAAAAGGTTACATGTTGGGTAAAAACGAAAGCCAAATTAGTCATCTGCTATATATGGACGATCTTAAGATATATGCAGGTGACCATAAGAGCCTGAGAGCGCTTCTCAACTGTACCGACACTTTCAGTAAAGACATCCGAATGAACTTTGGAGTTGAAAAATGCCGAATGAATGCTATGGAAAAAGGGAAGTGGATACAGAGTGTGGACCTTAACGACAAGGAGAACGAGGACACAATCAAAGGGATGGACCGAGACGAGCTTTATAAATATCTGGGATACAATCAAGCGCGAGGAACAGATCACGGAAGAGCAAAAAACGAACTGACGAAGGAGTACTTCACAAGATTGCGAAGGCTGCTGAAAGCACAATTATCAGCTAGAAACTTGTCGAGAGCGATGTCAGCTTATGCCACATCGGTGCTGACATACAGCTTTGGTGTACTCAAATTGACGGACACCGAATTAAAGAACATAGATATTAAAACTAGAACGATGTTCACGAAATTTCGATGTCACCACCCTCGCAGCGCAGTTGAACGATTCCATCTACCTAGAAGTTGTGGCGGGAGGGGAATGCCTTCAGTCGTGAATATTAATTATAAGCAGATTGTGAATCCGAGAAAGTATTTCTTCGATAAAAAGACTCAAAGTAACCTGCATAAAGAGATGGCCGAAATGGATGTGTCAGCAACGTCACTACACCTTGCAGACCCAGATTATGATCCATCCCAGCGCATACGATCAAAAGACCGCTTGCTTGAAACGTGGAAAGGAAAAGGATTGCACGGAAGATATCCAGCTTTCATAGAACAGGCGCATATTGACAAGACAGCAACGTTAAGCTGGTTAAGAACTTCTAACATCTTTCCTGAGACTGAGGGATTCGCCTGCTCCATCCAAGATCAAGTGATTGCCACGGGATATTACCGGAAACGCATCATGAACACCGCTCACAATGAGACTGATCTATGTAGACTATGCGCAGAAAGGCCAGAAACGATAGACCACCTAATATCGGGATGTACAATGCTTGCAGGAAATAATACAAATAGTACCCGTCATCATTGGAGCGACCGGAGAAATCCCAAAAGAACTCTTCCAAGCACTAACGCAACTAGATATTCCAGCAAATATATACAAAGAGATGCAAAAAGCTGTAATACTTAAAACATGCAACATAGTCAGGAAGGTGCTAACCCACTCTAGCCACACCATAACATAAGATACAGTACTATATATTAGATATACAAGAGATACTCAAGAAAACTAATTAATTGAATGTATCTCCAATAAAAATGTCACTATAGATATTATCAGCGTTTATTGACATATGAGTTAATGGTGCTCTAAACCAAAGATTTGTTCTCGGAGTATTATAAGAGAAAGTTGGAACCGTTCTGGATCCTAAACGAGGAAGATGAATGTTGACATTTGCCAAAAGATCAGAACATTTAATATCATATTTCAGTAGCTTATACAGGAAACGAGCACTTTGTATCATTCTACGCTCTTGCAATGACTGAATACTATGCTCGTCCAACAGCAGTTGATACTCAATATTGCGCATTGGATATTCTCCGGATGTTTTAAATGACATATATTTCAAAAATCGTCGCTGAATACGTTCCACTGTCGCTATTTGATTGTTATATACTGGGTACCAAACAACAAACAATAATTTTTTAAGCAACTCAGTACTAGTAAAGTATTTCGATATTCGTATAATGAAGCCTAGAGTCTTTGAAGCTGCCGTACAAATAGTTTCCAAATGGCAATTGAACGTTAAGTATGAGTCAAATATCACTCCTAAATCCTTAATTTGTGTAACACTTTTTAGAAGTTGGCCATCTATAGTGTGTGTGGAAGCAAATGGTACAGTTTTCCTTGTCATGGAGATAACATAACACTTGTTGATATTTAGAACCAACTTGTTGTCTGCTGCCCACTTAACAATGTAATCTATGCTACGTTGAAGAATTGTAGAATCATTGTTGTTTCTGATAGTTAAGAATATCTTAATATCGTCAGCATAACCAAGAGCTGAAGAAGGTCTAGATGTTAAAAGATCATTGATAAATATTACAAATAATAAAGGTCCAAGATTGAAACCTTGTAGTACCCCAGAACGAGATATGTATTCATTGGACTTAAAGCCATTGTAAACTACAAAGTTTGATCTATTATTTAAATATGAAGCCATAAGTGTAATCAGCGAAGGAGCGAAACCAAAATGATGTAATTTATTTAATAATATTTGATGATCTATTGTGTCAAACGCACAAGAAAAGTCCGTGTATATGATATCCACCTAACCCTGGTTATTGTAGATTCCGACACTAAATCCAATTTGAAAGATGACAAATCCATAGGTATTTCAGGAGGATTTAAATTTAAACTTCATTCATTCACAATCTCTATAGGATTGTTCAACTCAACATCATCTAGATGCATTACTCCTGGTATTCTGGAAGTACCCTGACGTGAACGCAAGTAGGTCCATAATTCGTTAGGATTCGATTGGATATTGTTTTGTATAGCTGCCATATAACAAATATAAGCATCACTTATCAACATCTTATGAATGCTTCTTATTCTTTTAAATTTACCGTAATATGAAGAATTTCCAGTAGATTTCCATTTTTTATGCCAATGAGTTTTCATTTTTATATTATTTTTGATTTCTTTCGTAAACCAGGGCGGAAATGAAGACTTACAACTGGATTAAAAAATCCAGTTGGAAAAGTACGTCGTCTTATTTTGTTACACACCTTGGAAGTTGTGAGGGCCTTGTAAAAGATGGCTTATTATTGTTTGAAGGAAAGAAAACCACTGATTATCATGATGAAATGAATGCTACTGTTTTCGAAGAGTGGTTCTCTCGAATAATGCATCATATCATAGTCGAAAAATTGAAAAGCCACCTTCATCGTCATGAAGAGAGGTTGATATTCAAAATTGGCTAACAAGCAAAGAAATACAGTATGATGAGGATATGGTCAGGGCTGAACTGTTAATCTTGGTTAAAATTCATAAGAATAATTATAATTCCTATGTAATTGATGAACTGAATCCCATCGAGTTTGTTTGGGTCCAAATAAAAAATGAAGTGGCTGCGAAAAACAAAACATTTAAATTATCTGAAGTTTGAGACGCCTTGGGAATAGAAACTGCTACTACTTGGCAAAAATGCATAAACCATGTTATAAAAGAAGGATTTCGTATGAAAGATCTTGATACAATCATTGACGATGTAATAGAACCATTCATAATTAGAGTTGGAGGGGATAGTGACAGTGAAGATTTTGATTGCAGTTCGATATCATCTTTATACTATATTAAAAAGTTTCCCCGCATTTTTTTATCTCCTCTTTCATTCAACGAATCAATATTAAATTAAAAAAAACTAATCGATGTCAGGTATCCACTCCACGTTCCGGTTATAACGACAGAATAAAAAGAGACAAAACCACACAACTACACATCAGACCACAATCTAAATCTAAAGCAATTAGTAACTGTAAAGTAACACATTTCTTTATCTAATTCCGTACAAGAGGGACGTTGCCTCAAAAGGGAGATTATAGCTGACGCTCAGTGTCCAATAAAAACTCGCCGGATCGGACCTACCACGTCTATGACACCTTCGACTCTTACTTATCTGATTCGAGAGAAAGGGGGCCGTAAATATTACTCGCACACATACATATATACAGAAAATCTGAGGGAAGAAGACCGATGGCACGTTCAAATTTCTTCTGTTCCTCTTCTCCACCGGCTGACGCGGTCGACTCCGTCCATCGTCCGGTGCGGTTAAATTCGAGATAAATTTCAAATATTTCGGGAAAAAACTCGAGGGGGACTATCTTGTGGTTTTTTACCTCCGAAACGGAGTAACTTGAGACATTATAAATGTTACGAGGTGAGGCGATGCTCACGAGGGCATCTTGTGTCGGACGTAGAGGTCAGCTTTGATGTGTCTCTGTACGAGGAGCGGGTGTGTCTGGTAGAGACGATGATTTATATTCGCGTTTGATCGCTTATTTGATAAAATGTGGTGGGTTTTTAGCTGAAAATTGTGCTGATAAAGAACGGGGACGGCGTGTTATGATTATTAAGTAGACTGTTTCGTTTAAATAAGTTTTTGTTTTGTTTATATAACGAATTATAATAATTATACTGACGATGCCATCAAATCATAGCACGTCGTGTAAGTTTGAATATCTAGTTTTTTTTAAAATTATCATCATTTTGTAGACGGATTTGCGAAAAACATAAAAGTTGATCCAAAATTTTGTCAGAACTCAGAATTGAGATCCAAAATGAAAACGCAAAAATTGTAAGTTTAAACCAACTGCCGAGTCTACGACAGGATATGACTTGATCTAATAGAAAAAATTGTATTAGACACCCTCATAAAACCCCATTATTATAAGTATTATTACAGTTCCAAGAAAATGAGCATCGAATTTATATTTAATTTACATATTTAGTGCTTACTTTGGGACAATAGGTAAGCAGGCAGCAATGTTTCGATTTTAAATATTACTGTATTGTCAACGCGATTAGAGAGAGGAGTATTAGGAGTTAATCAAAGTAGGCAAAGTGGGCAAACAATCCTACTTAAGACACAAAGTAAGACTTTACTCGTTATAGCGAAAATAATGAAATATTCGCAATGCATGTGAATAGTGGATCATCAACAAATCGACCAAAAAGCGGCCAGAAATGCCTTTCGAACCTATGAAAGTGATGGGTGTCTAATACAATTGGCCAAGACTATATTTTCTTGTACAATCTTCCCAGTAACAACAAGACGTCAGAAGAGTAGCCAATTCGAAATTTAGGGGGGTGGAGAGATTGCTCAGATAGATAGGCGAGCTTGTGTTATTGTCCTTCAAACTTTTTCTTGGGTAATCTAGAGCACATTTATGTTAGACCATACTGAGGAGAGCCATAAAATCGAGTTGCCATTCAATATGCAATGAATGCAATTCAATATCAAACTTTTTGGGCTTCACAGAAGCACCTTTCCACCCCCTCGGATGTTAGTTGAGGAAGGACTCTTTTTAAAATGTATTTTTAATCTCCCTCGTTTAATCTAACTCGATCGCTTTCTGGAGTCTAATGTTAACAGGAGATATGCAGAGTAAGAACGACTTCTACGATCAACGCCTTCATGTCAAACTGCATGGAAGACTGTTCCGAAAAGTCTTCAAAGCTCTCCTGTAATTCTCAACAATCAGAGTCTTGTTGAGTTGTTCTGTTCTGAAACCAAACTGCTCCATAGATGAAATTTCTAAATTGGATGACGGATTCGGAGAACGCAAAGATTCGAAAGAAGATTAATGGAATGGGAACTCTAAAGGAGTTTAGAATCTAGATCGAAGGAAAGTGCCCATTTCTCAAGATAACAGTCAAACGATTAATGACTAACAAAAGTAAGACATTTAATGGCCTCATTAGAAATGTAACCTTCTCCAGAAGCTTTCCTACTCGTTCTTGATATGGTGATTTAGAATCTAGATGGAAGGAGACTGTCCAGTTCTCAAGATGGCAGTCAAACGATTGATGGCTACAAAACGAAGACATTTAATGGCCTCATTAGAAATGTAACCTTCTCCAGAAGCTTTCTTATTCCTTCTGGATCGTTTATGCTAGATAAAATCTCTGCTTTATCAGTCAATCTGATATGGTTGTTTAGAATCTAGATGGAAGGAAAGTACCTGGTTCTCAAGATGGCAGTAAAACGATTAAAGACTACCAAAAGTAAGACATTTAATGGCCTCATTAGAAATGTAACCTTCTCCAGAAGATTTCCTACTCCTTCTTGATATGGTGATTTAGAATCTAGATGGAAGGAGACTGTACAGCTCTCAAGATGGCACGTAAGTGGTTGCTGGACCCCAAAGGAGCACCAGCTGCCGACCAACCGTTAGGTATGCGGCAAAACAGGGAAGTGCACACACTCCTCAGGACAAAGAGGCACGAAACCAGTTGCCCGCACGAGACCGACACCTCGCGGAGAGGCCCGGCGAACCGGTGGGCTCCTCTCCCCCGTGCTACCCATGTTAGACAAGTTTTCTTGTCAACGTTGGACGGGTCACCGTTGGAGACGCTTTAGCGAACTCCTACCTCACATCTAACCCCACGGGGCCTAGGCCTCCTTGCGGATGGCTACTATCGGCCAAGCGTGGGAAACGGAATCTGGCCGTGAGGTACGACCAGCCCGCCCGTGAATTAAGCCTGAACTACGGGGACGGCCGGGCAAAAGCCCTAGCCCTACCCCAAAATGCCAACCGCGCCAACCCTTTCGCCCCTCCGGCGATCAAGTATCCGCGGCAGCTACAGTGAAACCGTAGGGTCCCAGAGTCACCGAGTTGTTTTAGGATGAAACCGAAGGTTTCCCAACCAGACAACCAGCGGTCGGACTACTCCTCAGCGAACCGACTTTTATCCTCCCCTACTATCTTCGCCAAATTCTCTCGCCACGCCCGTTTCCCTGAGTGTGGCCACCAAGGATGGGGTAGTGCAGCTGCAGAGTTCTCTAGGTAAGCGCCGTAGGGTACCTCACTTACCCACCGTATATTCCGACGGTTAGCGGCCGGACTGCCGGAGCGTATGCCCATGCTTACGCCCAAGAATCCTCCCCTATATACGAAGTCTACTCCCGCCACGCCCGTTGCCCTTGAACTATGAGACCAGGGATGGGGTAGTGCAGCCGCAGAGTTTTAAGGGTCGACGCTATAGGGTAAACGCCGACCCGGGTAAACGCCGACCCGGTCTCAAGATGGCAGTCAAACGATTAATGGCTACAAACGGGGTCTCATTAGAAATATAATCTTCTCCAGAAGCTTTCCCATACCTTCTGGATCTTTTACGCTAGATAGAATCTCTTCTTTAGCAATCAATCTGGTATGGTGGTTTAGAATCTAGATGGATAGTTCTCAATGGCAGTCAAACGATTAATGGCTACAAAAGGAAGACGTTTAATGGCATCATTAGAAATGTAACCTTTTTTTATCAACCAATCTGATATGATCACTCTCCAAAGTAAGAAGAGACTGGATCAAGTTGGTGATAAGATTCCTCTTATAGACTGCGTGGATTTCAACTCTTTTTGAGGTGGTGTAGGCCACCCTATTGGGTATCGTAAAGAGGAGACAACAAATTTGCACCTCTAGCTCAATAGGTCCTCAATCACCTTTTGAAGTTTCCATCAGAATACAGCTTTATCTCTTATACTTGTACCCTTCACCAAAGGAAGAGATCGAACAGCCTTAGAGCACCGACTATGTACAATGGAGTTATATCGATTAGTTTGAAGGTTACGTTCCTAGGACTGATCGTAGACTCTAAACTAAACTGGAAGAAAGTTTGGTGAAGTAATAAGAAAAGATTTAGGAAGCCTATACTTCCACAATTATTTTAATATGTACTAAATGTGGCGGTACCGCCCATTCTAATTTCTATTTTTAAATAAATTTTAAAACTAATCTTGTCCCTTGATAGAATTAAAACAAAATTGCAACTTTAATTAGTTAATATTCACGTAAACATCAACAGATTCGTCTTACAAATGTCTACGTAAGATGTAAAATGAACAGGTGTGGAAATAATTAGTACCTATTTCGTTCTGTAAACAAGGAATGGATTACAACTTCAGGTCGACAATTAAAAGAATATTTGTGGTAGTCGTTTTATCGCTTAAGGTATTGGCAATAAAAATATATTGCCTGTTGTTAGAATCGATTTCAAGTGTGGAATCGAAGCCAATTACCGCGTGTGGACGCCCACATCATGAGGACTAGCCATCATATTGTCTCAGATGAGAAGTTGTTAAAAGCTAATATGGACAGGAGAATATTACAGAGACAACACAGTTTATTTAAATAAAAAAAAGGTTTTCTAAATTCTACTACAATCAACAACAGAAGTATTAGATCTGTATTTTATACAATAATTATGCTGTTGATTTAATTGAGCGGTAATTACTGACGTGATTTAAACGGTTGATGATGTCCTACTAGAAACGAGCTGTTCGAGATAAATCGCTGCTGTTACAAAATTCAGCGCCATAAAACACAAAATTCATCCTGCTAGTATTTAAAGGTCGTATTATATCTGTGAGTTCTTTAAGATAAGCAAATTATCTTCATTGGTAATTACGCCGAAGTTGTCCAGAACGGGAACCTGTTCACATTCCACGGTTATCTCTAGCGATGAATGTAAATATAGTGTCGTAGACATCAATGTTGAAGAAGGTTTTGTTGTAATTTCGGATATAATTGTTGTTAATTAGTGTTAAATTACTAATGGGTCAAATCACCTTCTAGTTTTTCAAAATTTTGTAAAACAAAACCGTGATAAACAAACATTTTTAATATATTTTAGATTATTCTAAAAGGCAGGTTCCAAAATTTTGCAAAATAAGATTCGGAACTAGTCGAAAAAGGAACGAGAAAAAAGATTTTGTTTAGTTATGTCTCCTTCTTTTTCCAGAGTTTTGAAAATGGTAGAGAAGCTCGAAAACCAGGAGTTAATTGAACCTTCTTTTTTCAAACTTTAAAAAATGGTTTCAAGTCATCTTAAGTTTGCTCAGAGTTTCCCAAAATTAGAAAATAGTCTAAGTTGCATGAAATCTCTTTTTAGAGTTTTCCTGTTTGTTCTTAGAGTACCTGTAGAATGAGTTTTGTGCTTCAGTAACTTTGAAAACAAAGAGATACTGTGGTCCCCTCAATAAGGTGACCCTTATTGAGGTGTGATCCAAGAAGTCTGAAAACCAGTTGCTCAGTTTTTGAATTAGTTTCTGGATCCGATCGATTTTGATCTCTACCTTGGTAGATTCCCAAATTTAAAATGTAGTCATCGGAGGAAATCAATTCATAGAATTTAATTCCATATTTAGATTTCACTACACTACAACACTAGGTGACCTCTAAATAGTAGCATGGATTCGTCCAAGGATAATGCTTCTGACTTCTGAAGATAGAGAGTTGCTATTTTTTTATAAGCAGATCTACGAGGTTTCTAACTTTTTTGAGCCGATCCTGTGATTCGTTTTCATCGGAATTAAAACACCAACATCTGAATATGCTTTCAAATCGGTGCCCATTCAAACAGTGTGGGAAAAAAGGGATGATAGTAAAAAGTTTTGCATGAAAATAAATTCCTATTTGTTGGAGATTTTATTTGTCCTAGGAGAAGAGATAAACCGAAAAACCTTTTCAACTCCCTTTCTGTAATCAATTTAAATTCACGAAACCGACTATACCGAGTTTTGGGTCGATTATTCTGGTATAGCCCTCTTCCGTAATTATTGGCGCTAGTCAGTATAAAGTCCACAGTATTTTGGTCCCATATTTGCTTAAATACATTTATTGGCAACATATTCTCAATTACATTAATTTTGATACCAAATTGGGTTGTATCAAATTGGAAATTAGGGATATCAGATGTTATATTTTCCCACATATTATTGTCGTCAATATTCTGTTCTAGTGGATTCTCGTCAATATCTTCAGTGTCTGATTCGTCATCGTTTCCAACTGTATTTCTAATTCCATCGATTTCTTCAGCCAGTAAATTGCCCTGTTCCCTGTAGCTGCTAGATGAAGCAGAAGGCATGACAGTCAAACTCCCCATCATCACTGATGAAACATCTGAGGAAGAGTAGCTAATACGAAATTTGGGGGGTGGTCGATCTTGTGGAATTACAGCATCAGGGACGAAAAGATTTTCTGAACGTCTGGTTCCCTCTCCTCTATTGAGCTTTTGTCTTCAAATTTTATATTTATAAGTCTCTTCTAAACTGAACATTGCTCAGATAGATCGGGAGCTCGTATTATCGTCCTTCAAACTTTTCCATACTAAGGAGAGCCATAAGATCGATATGCAATGAATGCAATTCAATATCAATCTTTTGGGGCACCATCAAAGCATCCTCCCACCCCCTTGGACCTTAGTTTTTTCACTAATCCTCTGGAGTCTACAGTCATCTTAGCGTTGAGGGGAGACATAGAGATTAAGAACGACTCAGACCGCAGTCCAGAGCTCTCGGGCACACCACTCCATTCATCAAAGACACTTAGTCTATCCATAAAATCCATCTTAAAATCAGTGTATTAATCCTCAAAAATCAGTATTGTCACCTTGAGTGTTCTGTCCTGAAACCAAGCTGTTCCTTAAATGAAATTTTTCCATATTGGACGACGGACTCAAAGATCTTAAAGATTCGAAGGAAGGCTAATGGAATGGAAACTCTGTAGGATTAATGGCTACAAAAGGAAGACATTTAATGGCCATCATTAGAAATGTAACCTACTCCGGAAGGTTTCCTACTCCTGACTTCAAATCGTGGAATTAGGTGCCTTTTCTCTAATAGAATTTGGCTTGTTTAAAATAAAGCTTAATAAGCCATCCTCGTTTACATTCAAGATTTTTCGGAATGTTAAAAATTTCTAAGGGCCACCCGGTAAAATACCACATTGTTATCAATTCCCGCAAGTCATCTCTCCATTACAAACCACGCGTAAAGAATCCGAAGTGAAAGTTTTTCAAAGAGGAGGAAAAAACAATGAATTAAAGCCGCCCAAAAACCTTTCAAACGTAGTGTATTCGCGGACAACTCAAGTTAAACAATAGTAGACGACTTGTGTCTAAAGTGCGGCCCTGAATGGGCACATTTTAGAAACAGTATGATACCTTCCCATTACGAGACTATTGTCCCATTGAAAGCGAGGTATTTCAGAAGGTGTTAGCGTTACAGGCTCGTGTGAAAGTCTACTAAAACATTTCTAATATTAATCATTATTTTATCCGTTTATTTAAATTATATTTCTTGAATTTACAAGTATTAACAAGTTTTAAACAAGATGATTTTTAAGTAATTTAACCTTTTTAAAATAACAAGACGTCTTTGTTCGATTACTTTTGTTAAGGCAGTGTAATCAAAGCCGGGCCGCGGAATCGAGGAACTGTGACGGCACCACGAAAAAGAAGAAAACAGAAAACGAACAAGAAGAACAACACGAAGTAGACCTAAATGGCTGTATTGTTATCGAGTTAACTTTGTATTTGATTATGTGATTGCTTATGGCAGGTGTTCAAATTCCGATAATTCTATACGATGATTGATTGAATTTTTATATTGTATTGTGGTTGATGGCCGGTCCGGAGATGAAGGAGAAGGCACTCGAGATCTTTCAGGAACGACCCAACGCGGCAAGACGGTCGGACCACAGCACGCAGCACTTAGACATCAAGCACGACCGGAATCCGACTCTATTGTATCCGGGAGGTGTTAATGTTGTTGAAATCATTAATTTAAAATATTGTTGTTATGCTAATAGGATGTAGGTACTGATTCATATAGCTTGTCGTTTTAGATTTCTTTCTTTTTTTCTCGGTCGGGTTAGCTTTCATGTGGTGGGTCATCTTACGCAGACTATTACAGATGAGTTCTTATGAATAAATTTGATAGGAGTTGCAAAACGTCATTATACTAGTCTTTCATGTCGGCTGTTGCTTTTTCTAATCTCTCGTATCGTTATTCCATTTCTGCAATATCTTGATAGAATCCTTCACCTCTGTTTATAACATAATTCATCTTTCCTAAATTATCAGCTCTGTTTTCATAAAAAGTTTATTTGAAAGTGTAAAATTGATGACACTAATCTCTCGGCCACCTTCTGAGTTAATGCATAATTGCGCTCGTTTTACGGCATTTTGTATTGTTACTCGCAAAACATCTGGCTCCAAATTGATGATTACTTCTTCAATGTAAGCTTTCGACATTTACAAGATTCGTGGTTTATTGTGGTAAACGTGAGATTGTGAAAAGACCCAAAGGAAGAAGTCCGGTGCTGTTAAATCTGGATGGTCAGTTCAAATCTCTAAAACGGGAGATCACTCGACCTGGAAATTGGTGGCTCAAAATCTCCATAGTTGCTCGAGCTGTGCGAGCGGTTGCTCCGTCCTGTTGAAACCAACAATGATCGATACCCAATGCAACAACTTTGCAAAAAAAAACTCGTTTAGCATCTCCCTGTAACGCTCACCATTTACGGTTACGATGGTGCCATCGGCGTCTTCAAAGAAAAATTAAGGCCAATCACTTTTTCACGGCGAATGCCGCACCAAATAGTCACTTTGAGAGGATGCAATGCGTCTTCTTGCATTTCATTTGGTTATCTGTTAACAGAACCACTTAAGTGGAAATGGGATTCGTCGCTCGTTATAAATTTTGATACGAAATCATCCTCTTCCTGCACCAAATTCAGCAGAGTGTGGCAGTAAATTAACCTGAAATAAATACCAGGTTCAATTTGATGAGATCTATAAGCAGAAGGTTAATCTGCAACCGAAATTGTTACTGTCATCAGACACATCGGGTTGGCGTTCACCCTATAACGTCGACCCTTAAAACTCTGCGGCTGCACTACCCAATCCCTGGTTTCATAGTTCCAGGGCAACGGGCGTGGCGGGAGTAGACTTCTTATATAGGGCAGGATGCTTGGGCGTAGGCATGGGCATACGCTCCGGTGTCCGGCCGCTAACCGTCGGAATATACGGTGGGTAAGTGAGGCACCCTACGGCGCTTACCTAGAGAACTCTGCAGCTGCACTACCCCATCCTTGGTGGCCACACTCAGGGAAACGGGCGTGGCGAGAGAATTTGGCGAAGATAGTAGGGGAGGATAAAAGTCGGTTCGCTGAGGAGTAGTCCGCCCGCTGGTTGTCTGGTTGGGGAAACCTTCGGTTTCATCCTAAAACAACTCGGTGATTCTGGGACCCTACGGTTTCACTGTAGCTGCCGCGGATACTTGATCGCCGGAGGGGCGAAAGAGTTGGCGCGGTTGGCATTTTGGGGTAGGGCTTTTGCCCGGCCGTACCCGTAGTTCAGGCTTAATTCACGGGCGGGCTGGTTGTACCTCACGGCCAGATTCCGTTTCCCACGCTTGGCCGATAGTAGCCATCCGCAAGGAGGCCTAGGCCCCGTGGGGTTAGATGTGAGGTAGGAGTTCGCTAAAGCGTCTCCAACGGTGACCCGTCCAACGTTGACAAGAAAACTTGTCTAACATGGGTAGCACGATGGAGAGGAGCCCACCGGTTCGCCAGGTCTCTCCGTGAGGTGTCGGTCTCGTGCGGGCAACTGGTTTCGTACCTCTTTGTCCTGAGGAGTGTGTGCAGACAGAAAAAGTTGTGAATCTGAAAAGATAAGAAAGAAGGCTGTCACATATCAGAAAAGGAATGAGATCCTCAAAGAAATGAATTTCTATGATAGAAAAGTATTCTTAGAAATTGAAGAGGTAGAAATAAAAAGACAAAAACTGGAGTTGGATCAATCAAAGCTGAAGACTGTGCAGGAGCATATGGAAGAACTACAGCGATTTAATAATGTATTGAGCCATAATTGGTGTGTGGTGTTTATTTATCTACTGGTACACAAATTTTTTCCATTCCTTTTTATTTTTTACTGTAGTTCTTGCTTCATTCCAGTTACTCCTTCGTTTTTGTAGTACCTCTCCAATAGCTTTATCCAACGTTTTCCATGGTCTTCCTCTTTTCGATTTTTGTGTACTTTGGCCTCCCATACTTGTTCCACTGGTCTTCTGCTCTCCATTCTGTTTAAATGCCCCCACCAGCTCAGTTGCCTTTGTTCTATAAAGTCTGTTACCGATTACACCTCTAGATCTTCCCTTATTTGTATATTCCTCATTTTTTCCATTTTGGTAACACCTCTAACTCTTCTGAGGTATTTCATCTCAGCCGTTTAAGCTTCACATCCGAATGTAGTTTTGTGCTCCTAGCTATTTCTTTCTTATTGATGAAGCTCCGGCTCATGGCATAATATATATTCATCGCTTTTTCTGTTCTTCTATTTATCTCCACTTCCTGCACGCCATTGTCTTGGATTTCTACTCTTAGATATTGGAAAGAATTTACTCGTTGTATTTTTGTATTGTCTATATATATATATTGATTTCGCTGGGTGTTCCTACTGCCATCACTTTCGTTTTCTCTTAGTTGAGGTGCATTCCATGTTCTTGCAACACTTCATTCCATATTTCCAAATTTATCTGTAGATCTTCTTCCTTCCCTGTCATTACAACCACATCATCTGCGAAAGCACCCTCAGAGATCTGTACTCGTTGTAGGTTTCTGTAGCCAACGGTCAATTTCTTCACCCTCTTCATACATCCTTGTCTTACTCCCTCAACAGATCTCATATTTTTTGTGATGACATAATTTATTGTATTCTTGTACGTGCTTTTTATTGCATTAATCAGTTCTTTGTTTATTTTTTTGTTTTGTAAGCTCTGCGCTTCATTTAGCCTGGCTATCTATCTCTTTTCTTAATCTTTTATCAAGGATCTTTTCATATACTTTTATTGATGTACAAAGCAGTGAGATGCCTCTATAATTACTGCACTGTTTAGGGTCACCTTTCTTGTGTATCAGAAGTATGAGTGCCACGTCCCAGTCCCTTGGTACTGTTTTCTCGTTCCATGCATTGTTGCATATGTTTAGAAATAGCTGTCTTCCTTCTTCGCCCATATTTTTTATCATTTCTGGTGTAATTTTGTCGATTCCTGGAGCTTTACCGTTTTTTAACCAATTGAATGCATCTTCTATTTCTTCCTGCTTGTGCCCATTTTCTTCTCCCATTACTTCTTTTGTTATTTCTTCTTCCATGATGTCATCTCGACTTTGTAACAAATCTTGGAAGTATTGTTTCCATTTCTTTATAATTTCCGTCTTTTTTGTTAGTAATTCCCCTTTTGTATCTTTAATATCTTCATTCTCTGCCTTAACTCTTTTAGGATCTTATAAAATAATTTCTGGCTTTTCCTTCTTTGCTTCAATCATCATTACTTTGACACCTTTTCTCTGTTTCTTGTACTCTTCGTAATTTTCCTCATTTATGTTGGCTAGGTACCTTCTCCATGCCGTTTGCTTCATTTGGACATGCTTCTTTATCTCTTTGGTCCACCAAGCCGTTTGTGGCTTGTGAGTGGTTGTTCTGTATACGTCACATACCTGCTTCGCAATGTCAATCAGTGTTCCCTTAAATATATTCCAAAGTTGCTCAAGAATTCTGTTTTCGTGTGATATAGGTGTGTTTCTCAGTTTCTTTCTTATCTCATTTTCATATTTAGATGCAATTATTCTGTCTTTTAGTTTGTATATTCTTATACTTTCAAATTTTATCTTATTCGCTTTCTTTTTATATAACTGTGCACTAACTTTCTGTTTTATTTTGGATATCATCAAATAGTGGTCACTACCAATCTCTGACTCGCTCCTGCGACTATTATGGATTTTTCTCCTCTAGTATATTGGAACCATGAGTTGGTGACAATCATGTTATGAAGTGTACAAAATTCTAATAGTCTGTTTCCATTATTATTTTTAAAAGGCTCGCCATATTTACCAATTTCTACTTTATATTGATCATCTTGAGTTCCTATTCTGCTGTTGAAGTCTCCAATAACATGTATTGTTCCATTAACATTCTCAAAATCTGTCCTTTTCTTGATCCTGCTCGATTGTCCTCATTAGGTCCATTCACTGTTATTATGGTTTGTATATTTTGTTTTTTGTCCCTCATTTCAACTACCAATAGTCTTTCTGATACTCCCTACCATTTGTAAATTTTAATAATTTATAATAATTGTGTAGGGGAGACCGGTGTCAATTGTAACAGGAGTCGAAAGTAACACGCCCGATAACAGTGGCATCTTTGTTGAAATTGTTCTCTTAAGCTTGAAGTGTTAAGATTGACAATATTTTAAGGTAAGGGTTGGCTTTATTGTAGTTTTAGCTTTATTTTTCAGTAAGCAGTGGTTCGTTGTTTTGCCCAAAAACTCAGAAATATAAACAGTATATTTCGAGGTTAGGGGGTGTCGATTGTAACACGTGCTATGGTGTCGATTGTAACGTGTTACAATTGACACCTAAAGTTACTTTTCTCACGAAATATTATTCTCGTTACAGTTCATGCTGAAAAATGGTAAAACCGAGACCACGGAAGACAGATAGGAGACTGATCCCTAAAATGATTTATGAAGAAGCAGCAAGAAAAGTAATTGATAATAACGTACAGCGTAATGTAGGATACAATCCTCACAATAGGGTGTTTAGTATTGAGCAAGAATCACTGCTAGTAAAATACTGTGAAAAAGCTGTCGATTTGTATTTTGGTCTTACTACAAAGGATCTTCGTAAACTACCGTTTCAGTTTGCATCTGCTAACAGGCTTAATTATCCTCAAAAATGGAATGATACAGAACAGACTAGTGAAGATTGGCTCGCAGCTTTCCTGAGAAGAAATCCTCGTTTAACACTTCGCACCCCTCAAACAACCAGCCTTGCACGCGCTATGAATTTCAATCGAGAGAACGTCTCCAACTTTTTTAATAAACTGGCAACTGTAATGGAAAGACACAGTTTTGAACCACACAATATTTACAACATTGACGAGACTGGTGTCTCTACTGTTCAAAAACCAAGCAAGGTAATAGCTAAAAAGGGAACTAAGCAAGTTACTCTGTGTGGCTGTAAACGCAGTTGGCAACGCAATTCCGCCAATGTTTATATTCCCCCGGCTACACTTCAAGGACCATTTTATTAGAGATGGTCCTATTGGATGTATTGGGAGAGGAAACAAATCCGGATGGATGCAAGAGAATGAGTTCCTTGACTTTATGAAACACTTTGTGAAGCACGCTAAACCCAGCGCGACTAATAAAATGTTGATATTATTAGACAACCATTCTTCACATGTATCTATTTCATTGATCGATTACTGCCATACCACATACATCCCATATAGGCTCCAACCACTAGATCGAGGAGTATATGGTCCCTTTAAAAAGTATTTTAATAACTCTGCAGATCAATGGATGAAGAATAATCCAGGAAAACGTATGACAATATATGATTTACCATCAATTGTTAAAGAATCACTCCCTTTAGCTACTACTCCATCAAATATTCAAGCTGGTTTCTCTTGCACTGGTGTTTGGCAGTTTAACCGTGAATTATTTCAGGATTGCGATTACCTCCCAGCTACTGTAACCGACAACCATTAGATGTCGACCATCCGGTGGTTGAAGATAATGTATCTAATGGTAAAAATGAATCAAGAGAGCAAAAAAACCAAACAAAATTACCAATAACTCAAGCTGCCAGTTTAAATGATAGTCAACCATAACCATCGACGACCACAGCTACTACTTCTTATCGACAGCGAGAAGTAGTACGTTTTCCCCTCAATCACGATCGACTGAATTCATTTCACCCGAGATCCTGAAGCCATTACCTAAAGCAAATCACTCTGAATCTAGAAGAGGCGGCCGAATGAAACGAAAAACTGCAATATTGATAAATTCTCCAGAAAAGCTCTTAATTGCAGAACAACATTAAAAAAAAAATTGCAGTAAAACGCAAAATCGGCCAAGGTAACACAAAAACATCCGCAAGATTGACAACGGATAAAAGTAGATGCAAACGAAAGAAAATGGCCAAGAAAGAGCCAGTAGAAAAAGACTCCTCTGATCAGATAGTGACACTCTATGTTTGGTGTGTTGTGAACCCTATTCTACGAGCACAGAAGATTGGTTACAATGCAGAGCGTGCAAAAAATGGGCACATTTACACTGCACCGATAAAAGTCCATTGTACATTTGCATAAACTGTAATTCTGATTCTGAAGGATAACTAATCATTATATTGTTATTATTTTACTTTTTATAACTTTATGTAAAAGAAGTTTTCTTAATTAGGTACTTGTGTCACTATCGATGACTGTTACAATTAACACCACCCTTGTTACTATTGACACCAAGTAGGTGTCAGTTGTAACAGTTGTGGAAGACTCCTAAAAAGTTGTTTAACTTTGTAATAACATAATTTTTGTAAGGTTTATTGCCGAAAAGCTGTAGCCAATGTAGTACACAATTTTACGAAAGTAAATTCACCTTTTCAAAAGGCAAGATAAACTCAAGAAAAATTAATAAGTAAATTTTGTTACAATTGACACCGGTCTCCCCTATAACCTATATGTGATAGCAGTAATGTCAAATTATGTTCAATAAACACTAAACGTCTCGGTTCTATTACGGTCCTAAGAAGAACCAAAACGAAGCTTATATGTCTACATCATAAATGTCAAAGCATATAGTGACATTTGGGGCGCCATCTGCAAAAATGTTAGCCAATTCAAATTATGACATTAATTTTGAGCCACCTTGTATTTTAAAATAGTAGAAGAAGATTTCACTAATGGCTCAAATTTTATTTTAAATTTTCTAAAGTAAAAGTAGGTATGCCTGTTTATACCAACTGTCATTTAGTGCAAAAATAACACATAAATATTTCGATGCTTGTTTATCTAGTTTGAGCAACTCTAAAAGTAGCACCATTAACGTCACGAAGGCGACTGACTGTCAGGTGGTCTTAACATTGCACTAAATCAAATAATAAATAGCTTTGCTGTTTCTCCACTTTTATCAGATGTGGCGATCAACGCCGTCCGAGAGATAATGTTCCCTCCGGTAGCTGAACCACCCGCGGACTCCAACAAGTGTCAAATAAATTCATCTTTGAACTCACTCAGGTTACTATGTCATACGATACTTTATTACCTAATTTAGATAATTTTTTTCTGGGATCTTAGTCAGGACTAACGTAAATAAATTTAAAAACGAAATCTTGTTTGGTACCTATAGTTATTTAAAGTAGCACGAATAAATCATTTAAAACCGACATGAAACAATTAACAATAGAACGTATTATAACAGATAAGAAATTAACGTTAAGCGTATGTTCTCATTAGCGGTCATGGGTGTCGGGTTTCAAACGCAACGGCAACCGTTTTTGTCGTTGCAGACTTGTGCACGCCTTCATTATATGTTACAGGATCCCGAGTTAATTTTAAAAGTTGTTAAGGTCAGACAGTAATTTCCACGAACTTAACTACTTGTTCCCCCTTAAACCGCTCGTACAACAAGTACTTCGTGTGTAATAAGTAATAATAAGTAAACATAATCCATCATAGTCAAAGCACTTTCGTTGTGGGAGCTATGCGAACCAGGTCATCCAACAGCATCCGATGGTAGGTATAGATGAACAAGAAGGATCTCTATATATGCGGTGGCAGAAGAAGATAATATATGAACAAAGGTCACGTTCACTCAATCATATCGATACTTTTACTGTGGTTTGCGAATGTTTCATAATGAAACAATGATTTTATTGTTTACCACGTGTGCAACAACGACTACGTCTGGATTTTTTTATATTAACAGAAATTGCAAGTTTAAAATACTACTGTTATTGTAAGGCTTGTTATTAACACACTTTTACGTGTTGATCATTTTTTTTCAAACGTGAGTTCCAGTTTAGTTTAGAGTCCTGGGAATGTAATCTCCTGACTAATCGGTATAATTATATTGTTATATAGAGTCGATGCTCTACAAGTATAAGAGATGAAACTTAGTAAGATGTACAAATTTATTATCTCCTTTTTACGATACCCAAAAGAGTGGCCTACACCGTCTCAAAAAGAATTGAAATCCACGCAGCCTATAAGAGGAATCTTAACAACAACTTGATCCACCCTCTTCTTACTTTGGAGACTGACCATATCAGATTTTTTTTTTGCCAGGGGAAATGCGTAATGCACGCCAAGTGCTTGGGTCAATCGCACATTGGTGTGGGGGACTCGCACCCACTAAAACCCCTCATATGCCCTCTGTAGTACCCGGAACTATTGGTGATATGGCGTCAGGTACTACCGGCAGGTCTATAGGTTCCTATGATCTTGTACTTCTCCCTATCCTAGGTTGCAGCAGCAGCATCGGTCTCTTTTCTCGACATTATATCCCTCGCCATGTTATATATCGTTTCCCATTGAATCCTGCTTTCCAACATCAAGGGAATCATTGTCTCTGGTGTTATCCTGCAGCCCACTACGCCTTCTGCCCTCCCTCGACATAGATCCCATCGGTTACAGTCAAATACAGTATGCTCCACCGTGTCGACCTCTCCACAATAGAAGCACTCATCGCTACTGTCCTTGTCGATACGTTTGGCGAATGCGCGGTAGGATCCATGTCCAGTCAGAACTTGTGTCAAGAAGTAGTCGACACGGCGGTGTCCACATGACAGCCATCCAGCGACATGACTAATCAGCCGCTTCGTCCATTGTGCCTTCTCATTCTCCTTTTCCCATTTCTTCTGCCAGTCATCTAGTGTTACCACCCTAGCTCGTTTTCTTACGATCTTGTGGTCTTCGTGTCTGTTTTCATAGACATACGCCCTTTCTTTGACCAGAAGTTCTATCGGGATCATTCCAGCGATCACCTGCAACGCCGCTAGGGAAACTGTTCTGTAGGAGGACGCCACGCGGAGAAGCATATTCCTTTGCGATCTTTCCAAGAGTTTTCGGTACTTTACACCATATCGGGGATCCATATAGTAGCATGTTATGGACCGCACTACAAAGTACTGCCCTCTTTCCACTGCTAGGGCCTTTCACATTTGGCATCAATCTGGTGAGCATGGCCATTTTCTTTTCGGCGTTGTTAGTTGCCTTGTACACGTGTGCCCCAAACGACCCTCTTTCGTCCAGCACCACACCCAGGTAAGTCACTGTTTTCACAGGTTTAAAATTCACTCCGGCAAAGGTGAAGTTCACGTGGTCCCTTTTTCTCTTTCCCTTCAGCAATAATGCCTCCGTCTTGTTCAGTGCAAGCTCCAGCCGATGATCATTCATCCATGTCGCTATTAATCCCAGGCAAGTGTTCGTGTTTCGCATCAGTGTAAATTCATCTGTTGCCCCCACCACCAAAGCTAAATCATCAGCGAAAGCAACACACATGGCATCCGCCGTCAGGTCTAACTCCAATACCCCATCGTAGAGGACGTTCCAAAGCACACACCTGCACTAACTTGAACTGCTTCGTTTGATCCAATGTGTATCTTCCTACCAGCAAGGTAGTTACATATAAAGCCAACTAGATACGTAGATATATTCTTCTTCTTTAACTCCCTGATTATCGACCTATGGCAGGCGGTATTGAAAGCATTTCTGACGTCTATAGTGACTAGGACACACCACTTTCCTTTATATTCGTTGGCAGCTTGTATGACAGTTTCAATGGCCTGAATCGTAGAGTTATTGGGTCGAAATCCAAACTGGTGTTCATGCAGATCAGCTTTCGCTGCCAATTCGGTTAGCAGCCTGTTTCTAATCAATATCTCTAGGAACTTACTTAGGGTCATATTTATAGTCCGTGCTTGAGGTTGTGTCGATGCTTGAGCACGCGATTTTGACGTAAATGTCATTACAAATCTGTCAAAATCGCGTGCTCAAGCATCGACACAACCCTCAAGCACGGACTATAAATATGACCCTTAGTGTATTGAGTAGGCTCAAGGGTCGATAAGAGCTCGATACTTCAGGCGGTTTACCGCTTTTCAGTATAAGTATAAGACCATCTGTGATGTATTGCCGTGCAGTATAGACGTGTTTAGGCTGTTGCAGTTTTTAACGTGTATTCAATCGTGTCGGAAATATTTCTCTTTACTTTAATTTCACTAAAACAATGCCAGAAGATCGTGTTTTACGTGCGGACGCTATGGTGTTGAAAACCGTAGAAGCAGTTTTAAAATCTGAGGAATTATTAAATTCAATCAGCAACATGATCGCAGAGAAACTCAATCAGAAGATAGAAGCGCTAACCAATGTGTATCAACAAAAGGTGAGCCAATTGGAGGAGAAGCTTCATAACGCGCATAAAACGATAGACTCGCTCGAACAATACTCTCGAAGGAACTCCCTGAGAATTCATGGTCTACCGGTAATTGCCAATGAAAACACAGACGAGGTGGTGATGAAATTTTGTAAGGAGAAGTTGCAATTCGAGGTAAAGAAGGAAATGATAGACTGCAGCCATCGACTGGGTAAAAAGGAAAATCGCTCCAAGCCGCTGTTGGTGAAGTTTGTGACAAGAAACATCAAACAAGAAATTGATCGAAAGAAGAGTAAACTGAAGCGAACAAAAATTGTAATCAGGGAAGATCTCACCCCCAATGAAAGCTGTTAGGGACAAATTCAGCACAGTATGGACAAATAATTGCAGCATCTTTACCAAGGTACGCGGTAAAATCTATAAAATCAGTAGTCTTTCTGACGTAAATAATATTAATGTAAAAATATAACTGCATGAGCCTACCTTTTCGTCTTGCATTTTACACTTGAGGTAACAGAACGATTTTATATTTTTCTTCTTTTTGTATGCACATTTTTGCTTTATCTCTCTATAAAAATACATAGTTTTTCTTAGTATAAGAGCGATTGTTTTTGTTGTTTAGAAATTCATATTTGTAAATAAATACTTTTTGCTGCAATATAGTAGCATGGTATCTGCGATTTAACATATTGATACGACGGTCGTCGGTGTGGATGGTTATACATTTGTGCGTAAGGATCGTGACGCTCGAGGGGGTGGCGTTGGTATATATCTAACACCTAATATATTTCATACCATTCTGGAATCTTCCAACAGTATTGAGCAGTTGTGGTTATCAGTTGGTAGGGGAAGCAATGCCATTGTTTGTGGAGTGGTCTACAGACCACCTAACACTATGTTACATGCTTTTACAGATGAACTAGAAACTTCAATTACGGCCTTTCTTCCTATTTATAATAGAATCATCTGCACAGGTGACTTTAATGTCGATTTATTAAAACCTGATTCTGCGCCTTCTACCCATTTATTACAGGCATTTGAAACTTTCGGTTTCCATCAAATTATTACTCATCCAACGCGTGTTATCGAAACATCGGCGTCTCTCCTAGACCTAATTATTGTGTCTGACGCATTGGTTGTAGAGGATGTTGATACACGCAACGTCGACTTCACGGATCATGATCTGGTTTGTTGTAATGTCGTTAATAACACTATCCCAAAGCAGGCTACAACAGTCGCCAATTCAAATATTTTGATTTTGATGAATTCCAACAGCATTTGTTTTGCCTCCATTTAGACGACATATTTTAGAACACCACTTTGAAAAGATTTGTCAATGCTGGATAACTGATGTGAACATCCTGTTTTCTCGTCTTGTAGAACTATTTAACACGCTATTAATCGCGAGAAGAGGGCATATTTTGATTATTCTTATAAAACTATTTGGAAAGAACTAAAATCAATTAATATCTCTACGAAAAGACCAATTGACATACCTATCGAGCTCCAGGATGTAAATGACATTAACAGATTTTTTGTAAATTCAATCCCAGGTTCGTCTGATCGGAACGACGATTTGGTCAAGTACTACCAAACCCACACAAAGAATAATATCGACAATGATTTTGCTTTCACATTGGTGGACGAGGAATTGGTAGCTAAGGTGCTGCATACTTTATCCTCACCTTCCTGTGGATGTGATGGATTATCCATCAGAATGTTAAATCTATGCTCCCTTTTATTCTCAGGTATATCACGCATATTATTAATAGCTGCATTCTCGATAGCGCGTTTCCTATCGCCTGGAAAGAGGCAACCGTAATTCCTCTTCCAAAAAAACCATCACCTCAACTTCTGTCTGACTTAAGGCCAATTAGTCTGCTATCTACACTATCAAAAATTCTCGAAAAAATTCTGAACATGCAACTAATACAACATCTCAATAATGCTAACATATTGCCCATCTACCAATCTGGTTTCCGTTCTGGTCATAGTTGCGAGTCAGCTTTACTGAAGATCACCGATGATATCCTTACTGCATCGGATAAGGGGCTTTGTACTGTATTGGTGATGTTGGATTTCACCAAGGCTCTCGACACGATTGATCATAAATTAATGTCTGCCATTTTTCATTTCGCTGGTTTAAGCGACGGTGCCGGTAAACTTTTAAATAGTTTTCTTTCTGAAAGATTACAATCAGTAAAGTTAGGTGCTAACTTTTCTGAAAAAGTCTCCTTGCGTTCAGGAGTTCCGCAAGGATCAATTCTCGCGCCCTTATTATTCTCATTGTACACTTGTAACCTATACGAATCTGTTAAAACTTGCACTATACATATGTATGCGGATGATACACAACTTTACCATTCATTCGTCAGAGATAACTGTGTTCTAGCACTGGATAATGTACAACCCGAACTTGCTCACAACATTCTTTGTACATTAACTCGACAAAATCGGCAGTTATGTTTTTTTGGTAACCAACAGACTTGCGAGTTTTTGCGTTCGATCTCTTCACTGCAGATAAATGATAAAATGCTGCCAGTTGTCACAGAAGCTAAAAGTCTTGGTTTAGTAATAGATCCGTCTTTCCGCTACAGGCAACAAGTGTCCAAATATATTCAACGGGCATACTGCAATCTCAAAATGCTTTACCAACATCGGTCTTACTTGTCTAAAGATATTAAATTAATGTTATGCAATAGTTTGGTTCTATCCCCCTTTACATATTGCTCTACTGTGTACGGTCCCTCAATTGATTCCAATGACCAAAAAAGAATTCAAAGGGTGCAGAACGCTTGCCTGAGGTACGTTTACAATGTTCGGAAGTATGATCACATAACGCACACTTTGGAATACTGTAAATGGTTAAATATGCGAAATCGTTATTTACTAAAAGCAGCTTGTATGTATCATTCGATCATTACCAGTAAAATTCCATGTTACTTATATGAAATCAATGTTAGGTCACGAGGTTTAATTACACCACCATTTCATAGGACATCCTTGTTCGAGCGATCTTTCTCTTTCAATGTTTACAAGTTATACAACGCTCTTCCCTATTTAATAAAAAGGATGTCGTCGGCTGGTTTCAGAAATACACTCTTTCATTCTATTTACGAGAGACAAGTTACAAACTTATCTTTGCCTTAATGCTTGCTATATGCTAATATATAGATAAACATGTAATGCATACCTCTTTTTGTGTATGAGCAAAAGTTATGTTTTGTTTAATTCTTTATTATCTTATTTTGTTGTTACGGCAGTCACAGAATTTAGTTTTAAGGGTAATTTTAGGCACAGTAAATCAACAAATTATAATTGAAAAATTTTAATTGAATATGCTCATTCTTGTAGTACAAGGTTAAGTGGAAGAATGGCAAGGGGTTGACCAACTTGCTAAACTTTACCTTGAGATTTTTCGTATAGCCTTCTTTTTCTTTTGGATGAATTTGTAGATTAATTTATACTCCATGTTATATGCGATACGGAAATAAAACCTATTATTATTATTATTATTCTAAGAAATCTTTATTCAACAGAATAAGTATTTACAATGCATACGGCCTATGATAAGGTAAGTAATACATTGGCAATAAGTATGAGATAAGTATAAGTATAAGATTATAAAAATGTATAAGAATATATAAAAATGTATAAAAATATCACAGAATAAATAAATAAATATGAAAATTACTATTGCAGGGCTGTGTCGTTCAATCATCCTCGCCGATCACCCTTCGTACGATGCTGCACGTGCTCAGCAAGGCTGCCTTTTGGAATTGGAGGTACAAGTCTCGCTTAAGTCCTAATGTCCCCAGTCCCTCATAAATGGTGTGCGGGATTTCTCCAGTGACTCCAACTACTATGGGGATGATTGTGACCTTTTGCTGGTGCCATAGCTTTTTAATCTCATCGGCCAAAGGTATATATTTTGAGATCTTTTCGTGATGTTTTGTGGCTATGTTGTGCGGTAACGGTATTGCCACATCTATAATGTATGTATGTTGTTTTAGTATGTCAACCAGCACTATATCCGGGATGTTGGCGGAGATGGTTTTGTCAGTCGGGACTTGCCAATCCCACAAGATCTTATATTCAGGTGTCACTATTGCTTTCTGAGGTGAGTATTTGTAATAAGGGACTTTCTCAACCTCGATCTTATGCAGTTCGCATAGCTTTTGGTGCAGAATCTTTGCTACATTATTGTGTCGGTCTGTATATTCTTTTGGTGCCAACCCGGTGCAGCCACCCATTAGATGGTCTATGGTCTCATCTTTTTGACCGCACACTCTGCATTTGGCATTTGGCATATTTGAGTCCTTTATAATATGCTTCCTGTACGATTTGGTGGCAACTACTTGGTCCTGCATCGAGAATATGAATCCTTCCGATTCCGCGTACAGATCTCCACGCGTTAGCCAGGCGAATGTGGCTCGCTTGTCTATATGTGGGTCCTCCAACAGCGTCGGGTATCTCCCATGCAAGGGCTTCTGCTTCGATTGCTGCATCATGTCGGCCTCGGTTCCGTGTCTGACAAGCCCTTCAGCGTGTTCGCGCTTCATTTTCAGCGGCGTGACGTCGTCGTTCCTGGTTACTGCCATATGAATTTCGCTATCTTCCCTTTTAGAGTAAAAGTAATTTCTTAGGTTTTCTACCTGGCGCTGGTACTGATCACTCGCTCTTGGGATGCCTCTACCACCTTGGTGTCTGGGGAGGTGGAATCTTTCTACAGCACTTCTGGGGTGGTGCGCTCGATACTTTGTGAAAGCTTTTCTTGTCAGACGATCTAGATTCTGCAGCTCTGTGTCCGTCCACGCAAGGATACCGTAGCTGTAGGTTAGTATTGGTGTGGCGTAGGTACAGACCGCTTTGACTTTATTCTTCCCCACCAACTCAGTTTTCAGTATTGTCTACAGGCGTTGTGTGTATCTGTCTGTTAGTAACCTTTTACATAGTTTTTGATCTATAGGTCCAGATTGCAGGTATCCCAGGTATTTGTAATGTTCTTGCTCTTCCATACTCTCTATGGCGCCCTCGTCTAAATTGTAATTCTCACTGGGTTGCCATTTTCCCCCGGCCATTGTCTGTATTTTGCACTTGTCCAGTCCAAAGTTCATTTTTAGGTCTTCACTGAGCTTTTTCGTGGTCTTCAGCAAGTCGTCAAGGTGTTTACGACTGGTGGCGTACAATTTCAAATCGTCCATGTATAATAGGTGATTTATACATGTGTTAGTTCCGTCAAACGTGTAGCCTTTCCTCCGGCTTCGTAGCATTGTGGTAAGCGGTCGGAGCGCCAGGCAGAACCATAGCGGGCTGAGCGCATCTCCCTGGAATATTCCTCTCTTGATTGCAATGGGATTCGTCTTTATTACGCTAGTTGGTGTCGTCAGTGTTAGTGTGGTTTTCCATCGAGCTGCCATTTCGCGCAGAAAGGCGCACAATCGGGGGTCTGCTTGATATATCTGTAGTATGCGAAGGAGCCATGAGTGTGGAACACTGTCGAAGGCCTTTTGATAATCGATGAACGCCATGTGTAGTGGTTTTTTTAGCTTCTTAGCTTCTCCTGTTATCACTGCGTCAATTATTAGTTGCTCCTTACAACCTCTGGAGCTTCTTCTGTATCCCTTCTGCTCTTCATACAGTAGCTGATTGACGTCTAGGTGTTTGTATAACTTGTCTGGCAGTATCGACGTCATTAATTTATACAGCGTCGGTAAGCATGTGATCGGTCTATACTTTGCCGGATCGTCGGACGGAATTTCAGTTTTCGGTATTAGATACATACGTCACTCCCTCGGTCATAAAGAATGGCGCTTTTTCACCTGGGTTTTATAACATTTCATTCATACACTTCGCTAGGACTTGATGGGTTGTTTGGAATTTCTTGTACCAGTAGTTGTGTATGTGGTCGGCGCCGGGAGCTTTCCAGTTTTGCGTTCTTTTCAGGGCTTCTTTTACATCGTCGGCGGTTATGTTAACATATTCCATCGTTCTTATGGATCTGAGAGTTTGATCTTCATGTCTCTTCCACTGACCTTTCGTGTGGTATACATTCTTGCCCCATACTCCGTTCCAGAACTCCTTTATTGTATCGGCCGTCGGATATCTACCCGCGCGCTCGTTGTTTGCATTGGAATCTAATTTTTTATAGAATAGGTGTTGATTTTTGTGGAACATTAGATTCTGTTATTATTATTATTATTATTATTATTATTATTATTATTATTATTATTATTATTATTATTATATCAGATTGGTTGATAAAGAAAAGATTTTATCTAGCATAAATGATCAAGAAGGAATAGGAAAGCTTTCGGAGAAGGTTACATTTCTAATGATGCCTTCCTTTTCTAGCCATTAATTGTTTAATTACATGGACAACCTCAAGAATATATTCAAATAAAACTTCCTCGGCTATTATCAACCTCAAACATATCCAACCCATTTCTATTTCTTAATAAAAACTGCACCAACATTTGTATCCGTAACCGTCCTTATTGATGCAGGTGGAATTATTTTATTGATCTCCGAGAATCATGGTGGTCCACAATGTTTTATATAGAGATATATATACGCGTACACAATACTTATATAATACTATATATCCATTATATACGACAGTTACATGTAGACAAGACGACAAGAAGAAGTGAAGTGATAATTCTACTTACTGCACACACAGTCCATTCTAAAGCTGAATGTGTACAACGATTCCCATTCCAGTCGGGTTTTATCTCCAAGCATCGCCTGTTTTACATGCTAAGTCAATTTAAATAAAATTGAACGTGAATGGACGGACAAGACGCGGTCTTGCCAACCGAAGATGTGAACCATAATTATATACACATATCAAGTAAACATAAGATTTATTTAATAATTTCAAAATCGCATTCCTTTCGCTGGCACACCGTACCATCCTCATTTCTCGCGAAATTAATCACCGCCAGCAAGTTGTAAATGACAAACTGTTATGGTTAGACGAAGGAGGAATACACGAAAATGGTATTCGTTACAAGTTGGACGCTCCCGTTTATTGCCGTAATCGATCTCATCAATCTAACCTAACCTATAACCGAGATTTTGCAATATAAGATCGTACAATAAAAGCAGGCCATGTAATTCACGCCGCTTCGAACGGTAGTCATTTGTTAGAGGTACAAGCGAGTACGGAAATTACTCTTCTACGGTTGCTAAACTTGCGCGAAATGTGTTGTAATTCAAATAACTAAATCTATGGGTAATCTCAAAAGTTTTTGTACAGTTGTTCTTAATATTTTTCTTATAGATACAACTATATTAAACCATATCGCATATTAATAAAAGAAAGGTTGCTACGTGTAGTTCATGTCATAATATAGTAGCATTGAGTGGACATGTTTGAACATGTCCTTGCCTGTTTCCTATGTCACGACATTTAAACCCCTTGTGCCCATTTGTGCTCTGAAGCCAATGAAATTAGGAATTTCTACATTTCCAGCATGGAGCGCTCACAAATCTGCTTCTCAGGTTGCTAGTCGACCACACTCCAGCTGACATGCTATCCTACCAGGTGGAAATCCGCGAGGATCATTCCCGCATTGAAACCGAAAAAGGAACCACACTCTCTCGAGACTACCGACCGAATCTCCCAAAGTTCTTGAAACCGCCGCGCGTTCAGGGATCATCTGGAAGATAGCCAACTTATGGATAACGATCAGTTCGGATTTAGTCCGGACATTCGACCACACTGCACCTTTTCAGGATCACAGCTCACTATTGCCTTTAACAGGAAACAGACGACCGTAGTGATTTGGATCTGGAGAGCTAGGAACAGAACCATTGGACGACTTCACCAGCTATATCCTATCTTAGATAACCCCAAAGTTACTCCCAAAACGGGTGCGATGCTCCAAAAGACCAGAAGACTCCAAGAAGTCAAACTGACAACACTGACTAGTCAATTCGCACATTGCCCGGGTATTTTTGACCAAGTCCGAAATAACTTTTAATTTCGAGGTTTTATGCAACTAGGCAGATTTAGGTGTACCAAATGAAGCTCAGGCAAACTTGGGTTTCACATGCTTTCGTTGCCAGTTATGCGCATAAGGCACTCTGCAAGTTTCAACTTGTCGACGATCAGTTCAATCTTTCCGTTACTGCGGTTGAGTGTACTTCGAGCTGAAAGGTTTTCGAACTATTTCAAAATGAAAAGTGCAATAAATGCGACTGATAGTGTACCTGTTCAAAACCAAGACGCCGAAACAGAATTGAGATTTATGGAAAAATTGATGACAATGAACAAGTCATCAAATTCATTTATAATTGTAACACGAGAAACAATAATTTGTAATTTAGAGCTGTGTCAAGTATGCCATAAAAAAAGGAACGAGGCTAAAAAAGGATTAACAGTTAAACCTCTGTTATTTAAAGAAGTGATGGTGATTTCCGATATATTTTTAACTACCAGGATCATCTAACTAAATTCATAATTTTACGTCCATTGAAAATGAAGACAGCAGAGGAAGTGGCTCACACATTATTGGATGTTTTTTGTATTTTGGGAAGTCCCAGCGTGTTGCAGTCGGACAACGGACGAGAGTTTGTTAATCGGGTAGTTGAAGAGTTAAGGGAAGTGTGGCCCGAGCTAAAAATAGTCCATGGCAAGCCCAAAGACTCGCAAAGTCAAGGGAGAGTAGAGAGATCTAACCGAGACGTAGAAGATATTTTAGCTTCAGAAAAACAATGCCTACCATAACGAAATATGACAAACACCTCTTGAAGCAATGTTCGGTAAGCAATAATTTCAGTTCAGTACAAAAAAATAACAGTTTCTATTTCATTAAAAGAAGAAACGCTCATATTGGAATACAATCATTGCCTGATTCTATCAAAAAAGTTCTGAGTACTGAAGAAGATCTTGAAAAGGCACTTTTGCAACTAATGTAGAGGAGAAGAATTGCACTCGTGGTCCTGATGCAGAAAGTCTTGGAGTGTCAACCTCGTCTCCTGAGCTAGAAAATACTGAAGCAACAACTCTTGCCCTTGATATTGATATGGAAAAGTTGGAATCTGTCTTTGTTGCATCTGCGAAAAAGAAACTTCAGGAGTCCACAAGTGTTATAGCTGTGCGCAGGGTGTTCATGTCATCTGTGCAACGAGAGGTTACGGAGCATCAGTTTTATGTTTTCGGTGTGCAAAAAGAAACACGATAACTTCAAATCAAGAGAAAGCTGTCGAAGGATTGAAAGAGCAGGCAGAGAAAATGAAGTTCACATCCCATAAAAAATTTCCACCGATTGAGGTTGGAACATCAGTTACTGTGCCTGTTCCAAGCCTCGACAGGAGTAAAGAAGATGCGCGAAACTTAACTGGCGTAGTTTTGGAGACAACAAATGATGGACTTTATAAAATTGGAACCAAGAAAAAATTATTGCCTCGCTGTATTTGAGAAATTAAAATCAAGCGTCACTCTCTGCTTATTTTACCAAAATAGAGTTGTACTTGTCTCGCTGGGATAAGTGCCTCAATTGGCATAAAAGGCACTTATCCCAGCGATGCAAACATTTCTGTATGCCCATTCGTAAAATTGCATTCCAATTTTCTAAAACACTGCTTCATCTTAAAGTTCGACGTTGTCTTCAAACCTTTTACTCAACAAATGAGCTTTCAATGGCCCCAAAGAAATGGAAATCAGAAGGAGCCAGGTCTGGACTATGGAGTGGATGAACAATAACTTCCCAATTGTGTTTCTGAAGCGAAGCCTTTGTTTGATTTGAGGAGTGCGGTCTTGCATTGTCATGCAACAACCTCATTCCTTTCATCAACATTCCTCTTCGTTTCTGTCAAATGGCTTGGTGTAGTTTGACAATAAATATCACCGAGCAAAATGCATATCTCACAAAACAGTTGTCATTGTGTTTTTTGCAGACTTTTGCAACTTTCAACCTGATCTGAGCGACGTACTAAAATGTACGTTTAATTTTAAATTGAACTGTATAAATGCGTGTGTTGAATTTGTTGAAAAATCGGTGTGGGTGTCTTTTATTAATATGGTAGTTACATGTGTTCCCCATTACGTATTACATTTATTTACACAACCTTTCGGTTAATGCGTAATTTATTATAATGTTAAGTTTAATAAATGTTTCCGATACATAACGTACAGTTATTTCGTACTGGGAACCGTTCATGACAGAGTTGTACGCGCATAGGGGGTCGATATCGAAAAATGATGTTACGACTTGATATATATCGTAATGTTACAATATTTTCTCTCGCAACCATATTTATATGTTATTATATTATTCATATTAACTTACAATACTAAAATAAAGAAAGAATCATCTCGGTTATTTCTTCTTTTCCTTCCTTTTTGTTTTTTTTGGTCCTCTTAGGTTGGTAGCCCGTTTTAATGATATACTGGAATAAATCGCAGCGTTTATGACATATTTTCTACCTGTGTTTTTCCCGTGCGCCCTTTTAATATGCGACCCGATATTAAAATAACATTATGACAAGAAACCGAAAAACATATGTCTAAAATATAATGCCGAAATGGTTACAAAGAAACCCAATGAAATGCTAGTTTTCAACGTAATTTATACGCTTTCGAGGATTGTTAAACTCCTTTTACGGTCACCTGTTGAGCGCTTTTTCTTCTATTTTGTTTTGGGAGGGAGAGGGGGGGGATCTCGTGTGCGTTTCAAGTGCTTTTTCGGTTTTCATTATGCTGTGTTGTTCCATGATAATAATAATAATAAGAAGAGTACAACGGTATATTTATGATTCGATTTTAGAATGTTGGTATATTAAGGAAATTTAAACTTTTTTACTTCGTACAATTTTAATTCATTCAGCTTATCCAACATATCTTCCACGCAATTGCTTTTCTGGAAAATGATATATTGGGTACCAATTTGGGTATCAATTTATAATAGCTTACCACAATCTTTTTAAAAATGGGATATTCTAATTAGAGAATTTAAATAAATGAAGAGAAAATGTTTAAAAGAGTTATCGCAGAATATTGTTAATTTCCTTTGATCTAGTGGTTGGTGATGGTGGCTACATCTTTCGATAGCATGTACTTTTAAAAGAAAATTTTCTACAGACAGTTGCAAACACTTTTGTTGTCTTATTATTTTATGATGGAAATTGAACCATTGAAAACCTATCAAATCAGAATGCATGTGATTTAAGACTGCTATCAAAAATTTGTTTAGAATCGTATTGTATTCATCTTTTGGTACACTCTCAACGAAAGGTTGATTATTGCTAATAATTTAAGTTGTTTTTTTTTCTGATTGAAACAATATTGAGTAATATTGCCAAAGAAATATGAAGCGTCATGTTTCACCGTAGATATGTCATTTTTTTAATTAAAACAACACAAATAATAAGAAATGTTTGCAGTGATTGCAACCAGATACAAACGATGAAGATTCAGCTGCAGATGAAGATTCAGCATTCAGTTCAATTACAGTCTCGGACAATTTTCCAGAAACCAAAGATTGTGATGACACATGCGATGATGCCCATCATCGACATACCAGAAATCATAACAGATGCTGCAGATGACTCCACTTCCGCACCAGTTATCATCATCGCTACCTTATTTTTCTGCAGCATACTGTCTGCCAGATAGCCTTCCACAACAGACAAATTCGCGGATGTTCGTCTTCTACAATGGCCTGTATACATTTTCGAATTATCTAAACCCAACCATTCAGCAACCTTACTCGGAATCTATCCGAAGGTATTTTTGCCGACAGGCTGAAGAGTACACTTCTTATTTCGATAAGCCACGAAGAACCTAAGAACGCCTTGCGGACGCAACGTCTTCTTCATCAATAATTGTAAATTTCCTATTTACATCATTCTTCGTCTTTGAAACGTTGATCACGATCACCGACCCACGATCTTCGATATCGGAAGAGAGCACATTCACCAATTCGTTCGTTCTGCAGGCGTCAAAGATTTCCATAATTAGAGTGACCCCTTCAAAATTACGGATGTACCAAGTTATTCAACAGAGGAAAATTATAATAAAATTCACACCTCTGATTTTTTAGGAAGGTATCCTTTATTTTTGTTCTTCACGAACGCTTCCACTTCACTTTAGATGTAACATTAACCTTAACATCGATAGTTCTGGCCACAGCGTGTTTGGTGAATATTTCTGCGACTAGGGAAAGAATAAATTAGTCATACGTCAAAAATAAGAAAAATTACAGCAACATACCAAATCTTCAAAAAAACGCTAGCAAAATATTTTCGTCGACACCGTTCACCATATTTTTTGGAAGTCTTCATAAACTTTATTGTAAGAAGCTTTGGATTTTGTCGGAATCAAACATTCACGGGCTTTCGCCGCTTGCGCTAACACGTAGTTTGACATTTCGCTAATTTTATCTATGACAGAACGCGAAAATCAACCCAGTCAACTGATATTTCAAACGACTCACTAAAGACATGATAAAAATATTTTAAAACAAATATTTTATTCGCACGTCAAATATTGACGTTACTTGAACGTCAGATGTAGATAGCAGTGACAAATTGACGTTATATTGACATTAGCCTGCTATTTGGGGCCGCTTTATCCCAATCAAAACGATATTTTGTTGGGAAATGATAGATTGACAATAAATTATAAGAAACGATTTTAATATAAAATGAAAACTGTAATCCTTGTCCTGTTTTACCTTAAAATTCCATAAAAGAAATGCACAATTTGACTTTGAGAAGCATTAGAACGGGTAATAGATCTTTTATACCTGCTATCTGTCATACAAACTGACAGATGATGGCGCGAAATTCAAATAAATAATTTTGTTTTAAAAAATTAGAATAAAATAAAAATGTAAAGAAAACAAGAATTTATTAATTTCTGTCATACTAAATAAGAACGTATATAATATAAATTAAAATTTAGATTATTTTTTGTGCAGGTTGTTTTAATTCCATTTCTTCATCATCCTCTTCTAATAATAAATCAACCTCTTTCGCAACGTTACAATTACTCTCGTCGGAATTTTCGCAAATGTTTTCAACAAACATTATAGTCTTTCCACGAGATCTACCAACTACTAAGTAAAATTATGTACAGTGAACTTCAAAGGTATCCGGACACGACTAGATAGAGAAATACCTCGCGCTCAATACTTTATTTCAAAGAGCAGCAGGGCCAACTTACATTATTTACTTCTTGTATCACTTCGGTGTTTACCGGAAGTCAACTTCCGTCACATTGACATCACAGTAACATTATAATGACATTTTAACGACCTAACATCGACAAACTGGCGCATGACGATGAATAGCGGATCAGTTGACCGTCGACAACGTTGTCGTTTTTCTGAAATTACAAATGGAAGTTATCGAAAGATGGGTTGTGTTGTCCTTTCTCGGTCGATATAATGAAGAAGGTGGCAAATTTTCGAATCGCATTATTACTGGAGATGATAGCTGCGGTGTAATAATAGGAACTACCTAATATGAACGCTAGTTCGACGTCAAATTCTGATTTGATGCAACGAGGTGTACCTTAGTGCGAGTTGTACCTCTACAGCTCTTGTGTTCGTCAGATTCTCTCTTTTTGTGTTGACACTCGGATTCTGTCCGGGTGGGTGCTCTAATGGCACAGTTCCGCTGACACCACATACCCTCGTGAGGGTCTATCAACCGATTAGAGAGGTTTGACGTCCGCGAGAGTCTCAAAAGGAACAGTCTCAATCTAATTTATATCTCGTTTGCATTAATTAATGGCTGTAGAATGCCAAAAACAAAGTGTTCTTATTGTTGATGGTGTGGCAGGTCGGTTCCTATAGAAGATTTTATCGTGTTGCCTACTGGTCGGAATGGTTTGTTTGCTATAATCTACATAGTGTCGTCTTGCTGAAATTTTGGAAATCGTTTCTCGTGAAATTACGAATCGAAGTTATCGAAAGATGGGTTGTGTTGTCCCTTCTCGGTCGATATAAGGAAGAAGGTGGCAAATTTTCGAATCGCATTACTTCTGGCGATGACGGCTGCGGTGTAACAACAGGAACTACCTAATATGAACGCTAGTTCGACGTCAAATTTTGCTTTGATGCAACGAGATGTACCTTAGTGCGAGTTGTACCTCTACAGCGCTTGTGTTCGTCAGATTCTCTCTTTTTGTGTTGACACTCGGATTCTGTCCGGGTGGGTGCTCTAATGGCATAGTTCCGCTGACACCACATACCCTTGTGAGAGTCTATCAACTGATTAGAGAGGTTTGACGTCCGCGAGAGTCTCGAAAGGAACAGTCTCAATCTAATTTATATCTCGTTTGCATTTATTAATGGCTGGAGAATGCCAAAATATAATGCTAAACATTTAACTTCAATTGCTGTCTACCATAGATAGGATTTACATAAAATCTTCATTATTATTATCAAAGAAAGCGACATTTATTTTGGTTTTTCTTGTTTTACATTTGACTGATCATCCAAGTTTTCCTTCTTCTTCTTCCTCTTCTGGTATCTGTGTTATGTTCAGTATAATAAATTATGAAGCAGTGGAACAATTTTAGAGTTTTAATTGAGTTAACAGTTAGCCAGAACTTCTGCCGTTATTCAAATGATAACAAATGAATTTTAAGGTCCGGCAAAATTCTCTAAAACTTTGTTTGTGGCAATTTAAAGAAAATACAGATACAAAATTATACGTGTCATTCTAATAGATCTAAATAAGACGATTTAAAGCGATAGCCATTACTTCCTCGAATATCTTCATAATACAGTATCGGTTAACAGTAACTTTAAAGAGATAATTACATATCTACACGTACTACTTCGAAAATCCTCACCCATAATAGAGAGAATGAGTTGAAATTTCTTTGTTGCATCATTACTACTTCTTCACTCGTCCAACCCAACTAAACTAAATGCAAACGGATGATCGGTCGGACTTCATCGTGAACGGGCCACCACAAATAAGGTCATTTATTAACATCTTATTAAATTCTGATTGAATATGATGTTTAAGTAGTTGGCTGGCCGAACATCGAGTAAATGAATTAATAATTGGGGCTATTATTAAGAAAAAAAAAAAATCAAAGACCTACAGCACGTCGATTGATTACGTCTTCGTCGTATTTTTTTTTTTATTAATCTTAGTTCGGCTGCTTTTCTTCCTGTTCGATTTTCGATTCTCGTTATTCGCGGTGGTTCTCGTTCTTTTGATCAGTTTCGAAATGGATGTGTCAATTACGAGCAGCTTCTATTGTGAAATATGTGTGAGCATGAACTTTACATATAAAAAGGTATGTATTTGAATTAATTTATATTTCCTGTAATTAACTCTATACCGATACCGGACAGGTCAGTTGCACCTTTCGTTTCCCTTTTTAACCGACTACCACAAAGGAGCAGTAAAAATTGCGGTTTGATGATCCGTCACCTCCTTCTAAAGTTTCGAAACGACCTGCAAAACACAAACAGAAAATTATGAAATAGACCATTTTGTAACCGGGAGCTGGTCTATCATTAGGGAATACTTAAAAGTTTAGTCGGACGTTTTGAATCGTTCTATTTTCCTTTTTTCTCCTACTTCTACATCTATGGTACAACTGTGCACCTTCTTTGTTTTAGATAGGTTTCTTTTATATCTCTTTCTGCGGGCACTAAAATAGAGGAAATAGCAACAATGTTATGCCGACATAACCAGTAGTTAAGGCAATCAGTTATAATACTTTGTTCAGCTATCTTTGACGCGTCAGATCCGACCAGACGGTATAGATGGATGTGGCGGTTATTGTTTTTGTCTAGAAGATGAAATCGAGTTTAATTTCGGGTTTCGTTCTCGTCGAAGTATATATTTTATTACGATTAATCTTCGAATTGTGGTTAAGGTTATGTTTCATCAATCGATATAATAAAAGCTGTTTTTTTTTCTTTTTGGATAGCTGCTGATACAATATTGATCACTAGTTTCCTTTTGGCTGAGTTTTAAAGTGCGTTAGCATTCTTGAGCTATAGCTAGTTAGTAATTGATTTTTGATCGGTTGTACTAACGCATTGTTCTGTTGAATTGACAGCAAAGCCTTCAATGACCGGTGGCAAAGCCAAGTCGTTTTGGACGTCTCTTAGTTTCACCTCTAGGGGAGACCTGGGAGACTGTGGACATCTTTTGGAGTTATAGCTCTAAAACCCATAAAAAAGAAATTAAACCAGGACTTATGTTTTGTTGCCCGTCCTTTCAAACCTAGGCCTCCTGTCTTTAAATGGCTTTGGTAATACTGCTGTCTTTCAAACTAACTGTAGCCGAAGATTCTTCGGTTAGAATATTTCTTTTCCAAAACCTGACTTCATATCCCTCTTCATTAATTTATGCCATCTACAACAGCAACATACTTTCTAACACATGCTTTTCCATAAACATTAGCAACATGTTTCTCTTACTGGCAGCCTTCTTTTTGGCTAAAATTCTGTCTTCCTTTTTTTCTTCTAATAAAGTCTTTTCTGGTGTATCGGTTGTGATCATACTCTTCTTCCTCTTTTGGAATTTTCTTTACTGGCTGGTGCCTTTGGAAAGGGTTGAATAAGCTCTAGAAATATATTTTAACAATGAATGTCTCATATTTCAGCTCATATTTTGTCCGATACTGTTGGGGTCTCTATATATTGAGATTATGGCACAAAAACCGCTTCATTATTTCTATGGTTTTGACAGTATATGTGTGCAAAGATTAGACAATGGACAGTAGACAATGGACTGTCCAAAGTCTCCCACGCAAACTTTAATCAAAAGTTTACAAGACAGAAACAGATGGAGATTTACTTGAATGCGTAGCGATGTTTTATGGTCTCACTCTTAAATTAGTGAGACACTTGGCGTATAAATATGTCTCCAGAAACTCGAGAAAAACGCCGACGTAAATGGACCGTCATTTTTTGGTGGAGTTTCCTGGAGAATAGATATGGAACATCCTCAGACATATCAGTATCCTCGATCAAAAGGAAACAATTCCTGTACATCTACATCCAGATTTAATATTGATTATGTTTGCTACTCTATCCCAAGACTGAAGACACTTGAAGGGCAAGTCATAGATACCCAAAGTCTGTCCACGATGAGAAAGAATCCATGAATCAGCTGCCTGGTTAAAGAAAGTCTTAAACGGGCCCAGGGGTTTCTTCTGTCCAGGGGTTGGAGTTTATGGTATGGATAATGGTAAAATTACAGGTAGGTTGCTAGAATTAATAACCGTCAACGCAAAAAAACTGTGACGCAGAAAATTTATTTCATTCATTTAAAATGTGTTTAGAGACCAGGAAGTTTTCTTCTAATAATATTATTGGGTTTGCGTCGGCAACCAGTGCATTAATCGTTCTTCCCTGCATTTATTATTCATGAGCAATAGTAGCATGCTATATTTGCTCTATTTCAATCCCGACAACTTCTTGTACAGGGTGGGCAAATAAGCGAGGTAAGCGGCTGTATCTCAGAAACTAATGATCGTAGAGAGCTACGGTAAAATTTTTTATAAGTAAAGTGGGCAAGGAAAAATGCTGGAAATTATTTTCAAGTTTCCAAGATGGCCGCCAGTGGGCGTTTCCACCATCTTGAATTACATAAAGTTACGTTTCTCGCGATTTTCTCCAATCAATATAACAAAAAAGTACTTGCGTTTTAATGTTAACTTAAAGTCAAATATTTTTTGTAAAAACAATTTTTCTCTATCTTTGAAAATAAAGTGGAGGGGGGTATTTGAATGTTGTTTTAAATAAATGCCTGTAACTTCGAAACGGCTTAATGAATTTTGATAAATTTGTTATCATTGAAAAGAGCATTTCTTGGGCTTTTAGGTTTCTTATAATCATGACAGTTGTGACCTACACGGCCGCCGATAGAGGGCGTTATTCGATATTATAACCAAAATATTGGCTTTTCTCAAAAAATTTAAATGCGATGATATGATTTTTTTAGACTAGAAAATAGACAAATGACCAACCAATAAGCCTGCGCAAGCCGCATCTTAATATCTTTTTCCTAACTCAAATTATTTAAAAAAATACTAAACCAGGAAAATTCATATATCCCCATTTAAAAATGCATCGCTTGCTTTCGATAAGAAGGCAAGTAGTAGGCCATGGAAATAAAAGACAAACTCCTCTCTAAAATATTCACAAGAAATGTCAGTTTATTTAGTGCTGTGATTTTAAGTCACACGTTTTCGTATTTGTAAGCGATTTTCGTTTTAAATAAAGTTGTGGTCCTGAAAAGGACCGATTTTGAAAAAAGATTAATGCCTTTTGTTTTGAAATTGCCTTCTGTCATATTCCACAGATTTTTCCAGTCTTTCTTAAGTCGATTTCTGCCGCTGATAGTTGACGAATTGAGTTTCGAATTCTGTTGTCCATATCCATTCCTGTTGTTGGTGGAGTTTGAAAAACAATGTTTTTTAAGCGTCCCCACAAGTAAAAATCAAGACATGTCAAGTTGGGAGATCTTGCCGGCCAAGGAAATAGGCTTCCCCTTCCTATCCAGCGTTCTCGAAAGGTCCTGTTAATATGGTTTCGGACATTAATTGAATAATGTGCCGGACAACCATCTAATTGCGGAAACATAGTTCTCCTAGTTGCGAGTGGCACATCCTCCAACAAAATTGGCAAGTCGTTGATCAAAAACTCTAAGAAGCGGTTACCAGTTAAAGCTTGATCAAAAAAATAAGGTCAAATAATTCTGTCCTCAATGATACCGCCTACCACTACTAAAGGTAGCCTCGTCGGTCCAGAGAATTTCCGTTAAGAAATTTCTGTTTCCCTCAAGCCATCCAGTGACAATAATTTAGTCTATTATCGAAATCTTGTTCATTTAGCGCCTGGTGCATGGTGTCGGGTACTGTCTTGCAGCTATAGCTGCATTTTGAAAACACTCGAAATAAATCGCAATCATGTCAGCGGCTTCATTATTTGTGAGAGGCATTTTGATTAAAAAGTACTCAAATTACACGCAATCAACAATATTGGGCTGCGTGTGACAAAAGTTTGACGTTAATTGGCAATATTTTTGTTAGGCGATTGTCGTGTCCATGGCCTACTACTTGCCTTCTATGGATATATGAATTTTCCCTTTAGTATATTTTTTTAATAATTTGAGTTAGGAAAAAGATATTAAGATGCGGCTTGCGCAGGCTTATTGGTTGGTCATTTGTCTATTTTCTAGACTAAAAAAAATCATATCATCGCATTTAAATTTTTTGAGAAAATCCAATATTTTGGTTATAATATCGAATAACGCCCTCTATCGGCGGCCGTGTAGGTCACAACTCTCACGATTACAAGAAACCTAAAAGCCCAAGAAATGCGCTTTTCAATGATACCAAATTTATCCAAATCCATTAAGCCGTTTCGAAGTTACAGGCATTTATTTAAAACAACATTCAAATACCCCCCACCACTTTATTTCGAAAGATAGAGAAAAATTGTTTTTACAAAAAATTGTTGACTTTAAGTTAACATTAAAACGCAAATACTTTTTTGTTATATTGATTGGAGAAAATCGCGAGAAACGTAACTTTATGTAATTCAAGATGGTGGAAACGCCAACTGGCGGCCATCTTGGAAACTTGAAAGTAACTCTCTACGATCATTAGTTTCTGAGATACAGCCGCTTACCTCGCTTATTTGTCCACCCTGTACATGAACTGCACACAGAATGTGCAAAGATCTGTAAATGTATTAATTCTCATATTGTGAAAGCTGAACATATAAACAATTTTAGCATTAACTACAGAGATTCCGAAAATATTGTAGACTTAAATTTAATACACCTAGGTCCAGGATGCAATTCATTTATGCTCAATATTCCGAATGATTCTTTTTTCGAAGGTGTACAATTTCTTAAACCTAAAGTTGCCTTAGCTATAACAAAACCAGAAGTACTCGCTTCATTAGAAGTAGTATGGAACAGATTTACAAACCTTGAAGACATAGATGGCTACCAAATCGATATCGAATGAATCACAAAAACAAATATTTCTAAACCAAACTATTCTCGAATTTTGGGAACATTTAAAAAAACTATAAAAACAAATTTCTGAATTTGAAAACGTTGTTAAGTTGGCTAACCTGCATGACTTTACCACATAGTAATTCGGAGACTGAAAGAGTTTTTTTCAGCCGTTAATGATGTAAAATCAAAAAAACGAAACAAAACAAATTGGGCAATGAAGCACCAAATGCAATTTGTAAAATACGTTTTTCCAATGAATGCTAAGTTAGGACTTATATTTATTTGGAGAATTCTAGGGGAAAAATATGTTAGTACCTAGGGATATTTATCCTGTCACATCCGGCATCACTGCTTCTAGGTCTGCCCTACCTAAGAAATTTTTAAATTCAATTTAAGAATCGAGGAATTGTAAAGAGATTCTAAACCCAATTTAATTTATTAATTTAACGAAATATTAATGTATTCGATTGGATCAAATACGATTGGGTCGATATCCTTATTAAACATGGCGAGCTTCTTAAATTACGTAACGAACAACACCGGTCAATCTCGAACCAGACATCTTAACGAAAAAACCACAAGTCATACTGCCAATAATTAAAGAGACTATCAAACAAATTAACTAAAAACTCGCCGGGCTATTGTTCCTAACCACACGGAAATTATCTTATTCATTATGTTTATTAATAAAGCTATTAAATCTGACCAACATGGCCCCCGTCTCCGAAGACCCGCATGTGAAAGCAATCTTTTCAGTCGCCCTTACCGTCTTATTGTTATACACTTAAAAGCTGTACAATTACAATGATGTAATAGTATTTTTGTTTATTTCATTTTTTTTTTTTGTAATTTAAAATATGTACACCATAATCGTTTGTCGTAATCGTTAATTCTTCCAATATTTACGAAATAATTAAGAGTTGTTAAAGATGCCGCGTCATAGCCTACTTGATATATCAATTTATAATGAAAAAAGACTAGACTATCAGAGTTGAACAGAGGAGACCCGACTTTTAAGCTCTACCGATTATTCAGGGGCCCCTATAGTAGTGTATTCTTGCATTATCATCGTCGTAGTCTTAAATTAGTTCATTTAAAATTATAATCATATTGTTTCTGATCGTATTTTGGTATCCTCGTACGTGATCGACATCCTAGTAGGTATTTATAACATATACAGTGCGTTTAATATCTATAGAATCGAAACCTATCCTGCGTAGTTCTGGTTACAATTTTTAAACTTGAAGACCTACCGATGATTTCAAATGTGCAACGAGAAGAAATCTTCTTCTCTAAAAAAATAATAAATGGGCAAACGACAATTTTTAATCAAATAGAACTTTGGACAGTCGATTGAGATTGGACAAATTGAACTTGGCGCGCTTTTAATTTAGTAACTTTTTAGTTATGCGATTGACAACGTTGCTTTCTACTAAATGTCATTGATAGAACAGCAAGCCATAATATTTTGATCTGGTTCAAGCCCAAACCACAGAACACCCAGAAGCGACACTCTTTAACCCTCTAAAATAAAATTCTGTATGCACATGCGCTTTCACTATTTCCTTGTTCCATATATTTGAATTTTCCTTCAACCTAACGGTCTTTATGCTTTGTACATAAAAATATTTATTTGCTTAATCAGGAACATCTTTGACAATTTAAATGGCCGTCAAGGTTTCTGTTCCAGATTTGTCAATGAAAGATCAAAGACACCGCCATAAGTGTCGCTTCTGATCATTTTCTGTGCCCAAACTGTGACTACTTTTGAAAGGAAAAAAATTGAAAGCAAGATATTCACGATGTTTGATGCAGCCATCCCAACAACAACTGTCAACTAATTGACGTTCATGCAGTCTATGTTTTTCTAACTAACTCTAGATATTATATATAAACTGTGAGTCTGCAAATATAATACAACTGAACAAATTAATCATCCTGGCCAGGTTTGGATACCATTATGATTGATATGTATTTTACGTATTATGTATCTTCTTAAGGTGTTTGGAACTAGGGGTCCAACTCCCCTGTGGAAGTGCTGGATCAGCAAATTGGCTTCTCCGGTTTATCAGTTTGTCGAGACCGTCTTTCATAAGGATTCATAATCCTATTTTCATTTCTGGCCAACTCCAGTGCAATTCGAAAGGTGGTATTTTCAATTCTCGATGTATTTGAGAGTTGGTCACGAACCAACTATGTCTTTTAACTTGAGATTTGCTGGAGCTGAACCAAATCAGGAAATCATAAACAAAAATTGGCTGGAGAAAAGTCTTCCTGTAGTCTTCAATCTTCCTTCTAGGGCCGAACGGTGGTTTTGGAGCCGTTTATTCTTCTTGGATAACCCCTGCTAGGCTGGATGTTTGGGGATTTTAGTTTTCTCTGTCTACGGTGACCGGAAAAGAGATGCCTGAAGTCCTCCTAATTGTCCTCCTCAGCATCGATCGCGAGTACCCAGCGAGTCGGCTTGCAAGTGGATTTCCGGATCTTGCCATTCTTTCATAGCAAGGCAGACGATGTATCTTCTCAGCGGTGGTATTCCCAGGTCGTCATGGAGTTGTTGGTTGCCCCAGTTATCAGCCTCAGTACACCATTCTGTAATACCTCGAGCTTCTTCAGGTGAGTCTTCGCCATGATTGACAACGGTAAGGCACCCCGTAAGTTATTATCGGGCGGAGGAAGGTAAAATAAATCAGGAATTTAATTTTCAAAGATAAGAGCGCTTTTGGAACAAAGAAGAGAGCAGAGTAAGCTCCTTGCCCTGTAAAACTTCTCAATCGATTTGCTTACATGTGATCGCATAATTAGGTGGGAATCCACCTAATCCAGCTTCTTGATTGATCTTCAAGCGCCACCTGGAGGCCCAGGCCAGTATCTCGTCCAGAGAGAGAAAAGTCTTGTCCAGTACAAGAGACGACGAGCACGCAGTAACTCGCAACGATTTTTCAGGAAATCCGAGGTTTACATTTTAGGTGTGTGTCCAAATTCTCCCCAAAACCTTGAACTAAACGCCACTCAAGTTTCAACTCGTTTCACGCGGTAGTCTGCGTGTTATGAGGGAGGAGTGAACGTATGTTTCGTAATTCTGTACATGATGTCCAGGCCAGAATATTTTGAGCAAAAGATAACGTTAAGTGGAGGAAATTGAGAATTGAAACGTTCAACGGCGCCGAAAGAAGTGACAATTTAATGCCAAAATCGTCATTCTATGAGTGGTACAAGAAGTTAGAGGAGTCCATTGAAGGATGATCGTTCCCAGATTGCTGACTTTCAACCTAAAGGAAACTCAACAACGCATTCGTCAGGACTGGCTCGACAATTGGGGAATGTTCGATTATGTGATTAGTGGTGATGAGAGTTGGATATTCCAATACGAACCAGAAACTAAACTTCAGAATTGTGAATGGAAGAAGAACCAAAAAGGCGAGCATGTCAAAATCGCAGGTGAAAGCCATGATTATCAAATTTTTCGACTCCAACACTGGATGCCCAAGGGATAAACTCTAACCTACTACATCTGCCTACTATGTTGAGGTCTTGAAGATATTGCAGCGCTAGATTGCACGAAAAAACCTACCTTACAGCCCAGATTTAGCCCATGTGATTTTTACCTCTCCCCTAAAACGTAGGAGGTGCTCAAGAGGACTCCTTTTGCTACTGAAATAGTCATGAAACAGCCATGTCCAGGGAACATCAACGCTTTTGATAAACATATCGAAATGGATACTTAATTGTCGGACTTCGTATACAAATCTTATAAATTCATCGAGGTAGAAATATGTTATAAAAGAGAAAGCGTACACACAAAACTTGATATCAAAGTTTTATTAATTTTTTCCAGCGTTAAAGTTAAAATTTAACATGTTTATAAGAGTAATATCAAGCGAGTTTTATGAGCTTAAGACGTGTCCGTAACATCAAGCTTAGAAATTTCTCGAAGTACCGTCTAAAATATCTTAATTATTCAATTATAGCAAGTGTCAAAATCGTGACCCCGAAAGCATACTACGAGAACGTCTCCCATATTCCTCGCTTTGTTTTTTTTTTCCTCTCCAATTCCCTTTTGTGTACGCTCTTTTTTTTCCCCGTTTTCTTGACTAAATAAATGATTTTATGACCGGGCAAATAAAACCATACACACTATATAACACATTAATAAAATTAATTGTTTTTGTCCAATAATTGCATCGCCGTAGGTGTTATAAAAATTTTTATTCACGTAGACGAGCCGAACTCCTCGATTTCACACTCTTCAAGTCGTGTATAGAAGCGCACGGGTTTTTATGGTCACCTCGTTATTACAAAATTTTATTTGCTTTTCTAACTTAATTAAACAAAAATATTTTATTTTTATTGCGTTTCCCATTGCGACACTCCAACCATCTTCTGTACCGTAAGTGAGAGAGAATATCACTTCTTTGTTTCTTGTAGATCATCTAATGTTGTAAAATGAAAAAAGAAACACCTTTTATTGGCATATATCCGAGTTCGAAACGTATATAGATACGGTTGCACATTTAGTTGAAGAATTTATGATCTTACAGCTTCTATAATGCGTCGAGAAAAGACGGTAATACAATGTTGACTGTTGAGTAGTTGTAAATTAGAACTTTATTGCGTTCCTCGAGATATATGATAGATTGGAATTTTGTCAGTGGATTTAATACAATATACAAGTGTATAAAATCAAAATCCGTCGAAAGTTCTACTTCTCCTAACAAGGCTGTCAGCAGTGGATACCAATATGTTGGTTCCTTCCTTAACGGTCACTATTTAAGAAAAAATCTGAAGCTGTGGTACTAGAAAGTCTGATTTATTTTCAGTTTTTTAATGTTTTAATTTCTTGGAAGCAGGTGAGACCAAATCTTTGGTGCTGTTGTATGGTATTCAAATTTGTGAACTCAAGCTTCAACTGTTTTCTCAGACCTCTTGATGTTTGGAGTTAGAAATTGGACCCCTTTCTTCCAACCAATCTTTTCTTTGGGAGTTACTTCATTTTGCGTTGTGAACTCCTTCATTACGTCCTTTTGCGCGTTGAGTAGGCCCTTCTTCAGCAGGTACATCTTCCTCGACTTGTTCAGTTTCCACAACTTCTTCAGATTCCTAGATTTGTTCATTTTCTTCTGCAAAATCTTCGTCACTCGAAGGCAAAGACTCAGGTCCAGAGCTTGCCTATTCTCTGATTTTTATTATCTGCAGTTAGGAAAGGCTTCTTTGCAGCTACTCTATTTCTCAGCTCGGAATCCTGTCTCACTCTATTTCGGGCAGTACGGACGTGTCCAGGAAAATTCGTTCTATTAATTGCAGTCACTACCGACTCAAATGGATTATTCCTCAAAAACTGGATGAGATTTTCATCGTCTTCAGGAGTTGTTACCCTTTTCCGACCGGATCCATTTTTTCTTTGAACAACTCTTTCTTGCTGCCATTTTCTTTTCACCCTCAGTATGGTACTTTTATTCACTTCAAATCTTTGAGCCAATGCTCTGATTGACCATCCTTCCTCTAGTAATGTAAGTACATATTTGTGTTTTCTGAAGCAAACTCAAATTTGGCATTATTGTCTTCTACTACTTTGACAAATTATTTGCAATTAATATATTTGACGTAAGCTGTCAAATAAAGAACGGTTTAATGTGTGGCATTTTGAGTGTACGCTTTTTATTTAATTCCGCCACTGTACATCTTCCTCGACTTGTTCAGTTTCCACAACTTCTTCAGATTCCTGGATTTGTTCATTTTCTTCTTCAAAATCTTCGTCACTCGAAGGCAAAGACTCAGGTCCAGAGCTTTCATTGAGGGGTGAATTTTCATCGTCTTCGCTTAGATCTTCAATTTCCGATTGATGCTCGGCCAAGTGCACCATCTCCTCATATGTCAATCAGTTTTTGGGGACTATCTATATGGTCACTTAATAGATATTTGAGGTTATGTTACCCTGTACAATAATATCCGTATGATCACACTGTATTTATTTTATGACGTTCAATTTTGCAAAAATATTGTCCAAATATAAGTTTATAAGCACTATTGGTACCTGTCACAAACAGAACTGTACACTTTCGTACACATGATGCACAAAATAAAAATTCCCAAAATAGAATATAACGGCAATTACAGCTACATTCAAAATATAGTGTACATCGAAGTTTTAATTTTTTGTTACTGGTTTTCAGTACCAGATGGCAACCACAGTGCATTGTAGGGATTGCAAATAATATGTTCAATTGAGTACACCATGAGCACCATGAGCTATACACCATTGTCTTTGATTCCTCTCTTTCGGATACACTCACTACATATTTTCTTTAGCATGTATCCATAGGGGTTGCTGTGTTAAGTGTTCTGCTTCTGCACCAAGAGATCCAGTGAAGAACTTAAGAAATCCATATCAACATCCAGCATATATGAGATTTTGATGTGAGATATTGTGGAGCAGAAGAAATAACTAGTGCGTAGTGACCGACTCTGAAGCGGCGATCGAGACACTCAAAAGATCGAACGAGTCAGAGCAACAAAAGATCTATAATGCTGAGGATGGGTAGTGAGTCAAATAAAGGAGGCAGACAGCGAAGGAAAGAGGACACAAGACGGAGAATCAGTGGGCATGCAGTCATGGTGCACGACAGTTCCTAACAAGGCAGTGGGCTTCAGTAGTGGCAATGGTGGCAATTACTAACAGGCCATAGTTGCATCGAGGATCAAGCTTCGTGGTAATGATGGATTATGTGAGTGTGGTATGGCCGTAGAGACTTCGGACTACGTTTGGTGGGAGTGATGGGCGATAGAGAGGGTGGACACCCAGAGGATCTTCAGAAACGAGCTCGGAAATGAAGTTGCAATAAACGAGCTTTAATCGTAAGATACGACAATAACTTAGAGTAAAGGCAAGTGAAGTAAAAAGACAACGGCTTGTAGTACGAATTGTACGATTGACTGGGAAAGAATGGAAGGTGAGATCTTGCCGCCAAGGGGGAGTGGGAGAGTGACGGGATGGAACATTTCCTTGAGTGGTGGACGGTGGGAAGTAACTATCTTTCCCAGCCATCCAACTCTCCAGCCAAAGACAACCACAAAAAGATATCGTAAGTAATTAAGGTATTTAATTAACTTGATGCAACAAAATCCCAGAAATTACTACTAATGGTCAGTCATTCTCTTTCTAGGGTTGAACTTTTGCCCCTAAACCCTTTAATCTCCAATTGTGAGGGACCATCTCCTCTACAAGCCCCTTCTCATGTCAGTGCAGATTTTTTTTTTTTATTTATCAATTCAACCCTAAAAAAAAAATATGACAAAATGAGATTAAAAATTAAAATCTCCTGAAACTCTTTGTGGCATTGTCTGGATCGACTAAGCTTTGGCAAAACTCCAGCGTAAAAGAATCCCATATTTCTTGAAGTTTTTGTTTCAATTCAGAGAGTGATCTTGTGAAAAGCGCCTTCTTCATCTCACCCTACAAAGTTTCAATTGGAGACAAATCAGGGCTGCTTGAAACCCATCCCAAAAGTGAATTTCCTCGTCGATAACTTTTGCTTTGCTCATTTTAAATTAAACAAATATCAAAAATATCCAGCAAATGTATAAAATGCGTTTGACACTAACTGACAGTATAGTTTCGGCATCATTTTTTCAAAGCCACCTACTCATTTAAGATGATAGCATCAAAATAAGAGCAACTTGATTGGCGAGAAAAAATGGCAACATTTGAAGGACTTGTAATCTTACTGCTAAAGACTTTAAAAAGGAAAATATCATGTTAATTCATTTGGGTATCGATAAAAGTTTGTATAGTGTACAATAGTATCTAATTAAGGGTCATATTTATAGTTCATGCTTGTTGTGGTTGTGTCCATGCTTGAGCACGCGGTTTTGACACATTTGTAATGACATTTACGTCAAAATCGCGTGCTCAAGGATCGGCACAACTTCAAGTATGAATTATAAATATGACCCTAGATAACTTGTAGCCGAGGGTTGTCTCTTTCTCAATGGGGGTGGCATAATTCAGTTAAGGGGATTTTAAGAAGACAAACGTAGGTGATATTGTGGTCTAACAACTTTTGAACATCGCTGTTATTGACAAAAATTTTGGTCTAACGTATTTTAGAATTTACAGATCTGACACGCCAAGGCTTAGGTTTCCTTTCTTTGTAACTCTCAATGTTATCTGCATACAAGAATTTAAAAAAATGTGTAATGTATCATTTTCCACATACTATATAAAAGACAAGACGTATCATTGTAACCCATAGTGTTAAGCGAGGAAATTACTTTTTTTTCACCGGTTAACACACAAAAATGTATAGAAACAGATGAAGTGGGATACATCTCTACAACACTAATACTTTAAAAGCTACCATTTAACGGTGTCATTATCCATTCCATCCGAAAGACATAATACCTGTTGATGCTCCTATATAATGTGCGCCAAGTAAAAGCGTCCCTTTCTTCTGGTGAATACTTTTAATTAAAAACATTCCCATTGTTATGTGACAAGGGGTGGACGCATACCGCTTTTAAATGTCTTCTACGCATCGGTTACGGCCTTCAAGCGCCCGTTTGTATGAGTGTGTGTGTACGATTTGCACGAAAATACCCCCCTGTCTGACATATTTCGGTAGCCTTGCTTGGCGGACTTTAAAAGCATCCGTTTTTACATAAAAATGACCGCTACGTTCCGTCACGTCAGGTAGTAGTAGTTATTTGTGATGTTTTTGGACGTAAAGCTACGTGAAGTCGTGTCATTCAATTGTGTGCCCGAAAGAAGTCGGAAAAAAAATAAATGCTTACCGAGAGGATCGGGATATAAAATTTAAAGATTACAGAAAATATAAGAGTTCGTTCAACTTAATAAAAAAAAAAAAACGGAGAATTACAAAACGGAATTAATTTCCCGGGAACAGCCGTGACATTGGCATTCAAAAATTATCTAACATCTATTAATACTACATCGCACACAAGCTATAAAACAAGCATACCTTTGACGCCGTTTCATTCAAGAAAATGGTAATAGTTTGAATATAAATAAGAGATTTGTACACGTATTATATCCACGCCACAATATGTGGACGTCTTCCTCATTCAAATTCATTGTGACATAAATTAATTCTCTCACTATATAGTAGCATAATTTTCAGTTGACGGTGATGTTGAAACTGTTTCTAACGCTTTAAATCATATACCGAAAATGGAATTGCATAAATTACCTAGTTTATATCGCATTAATATTAATCAATGACATTGACAGTTAATATTAAACACGTAGTGCCATCTATTGATATTACATTAAATACTTGCTATATTAAAGTAGAATGTAAAAGATTTTTTATTGTTTCTTTTTGTTTCCGCGTTGACAGGAAATATTTACAAACCGTATCAAATGTTTTCGAAAATTTTGACCGCAAAAGACGAACAATGAAGACCAACGCGAGTCACACAGGTTAACCACAGTCGGTAATATCCCAAGATATATGACCGGTTGTAAATCCGAAAATGGAACAATGTTGTATATTTTCTGGTGATCTGAAATGAAAGTGGTAAGAATGTTTCCTTATAAACGTAAGATACACGTTAGGTATCTTGTGTCGAGTTCAAAGTTCTCCTAATTTTACTCTAAACACAAAATGCTCACTATTTTTTCTTAGATTTCTTCCCAAATAATGTTGTCAAATACTGCAAGTTGACAACAAAAAATGCCCTAATTTAAATAAAAAAAATGGTCCCAAATCCTCCCCAACTATTGTCACAATAAATTGTCACTATCATAATAACAACGAAGTTAGGTAGACAATGTGGGCGGATAAACTGGCCAGACGAGGTTCGTCAAGGCCTTTCATAGGAGGTAGCCCTTCCTTCGGCATCACCAAATCGCAAATTAAAAAGTCCATCTACAAATGGATATGTAAGAGGTTCAAGGAATGGTGGAAAAGATCACCAGGACAAAGAGAGGCAAGAGGCAGAGTTTATTGAAGACCTACTAAATAAAGACGTGATGCTCTCTGCAGATTCTGTCAAGAGGAAAAAAAAAGCCCCAGTTTATGTTTTGTAATGATAGACTTAATTAAGAAGGCAAAATTGGGGAGATCACAATAGACCTGCAAAGGTGGAGGTGAAACGGGTTCGCATGGCCACCCCACTCCTAATCTAATCAAACCTAGGTAGACAATGTAGACAACATTACAGATTTACAACGTTGCCAACCTGGCGCACATGATCTCTCATAGAATAGAACATCCAAAAAAGGCTACCACTGATGAAGTAATCACCAAAGTTCATGATCTTGTTTATCTTTATAGATTATCTTGCAAAAGAGCCAGTTGAGTGAAAAATTAAAGGAAAAACGATCGCATTTGACGGGAAAGAAAATTTTGTTTCATGACAACGCATCGAAATTATTTAAATTGCGATTCTAAATCCTTCGTCATGCACCTGCTTACAGTCCAGATTTAGCTCCAGCTGATTTTTCTTGTTTCCCAACTTGAAAAATGGCTAGGTAGCTAGGTTATAGTGAAGACCTTAAACGTCTTGAACATCGTTAGAACAACTTTTCTTTTTCTAGATTATGCTGGTGGAGTGTTCGGGTTTACTTGCGTTTATTCCTACCCCTTTTCTTGTCAATTTTTGGAAGAGGGTGTCAAACGGGCGGGAGTAATAAGAAGAAGATATCTGGACGTTAACTTGAACCTGGAGTAGGACTTTCTCGACGCTTTTCTTCTACGATTTACACGCGAACTTGGACCTGCAATAAGATTTTCTAGACATCTTTCTTCTAAAACATCTAAGTTATCTAAAATCAGAGCATTTCATTCTTCATTTGGTTCTTTTATGACGTCTACAGATATGAAATCGACATCAATAAACGTTTCTGAATTAAATGGAACGATGACAGTTTTTCGAAACCCGCTCATAGCTTTAATCGCTGTAGAAGTTTTCAAGTATGCTTCGTAAAAAAGCTGTTTATTTGAAAGATGGTGATTGTTGATTTATTCTTTTAGAGGTTGGCTGAACTTTATGTGTTTTGTGAGGTAGCACACACAACAAAGAAACAAAATTCTCCCTTGATTTTAAAATCACATCTAGATTTTTGGTATCTGTGAAATGTCCATCTAAAAAAGTACTACAGGGTCACCTTTGGACGGCTTGACAAAACTCACAAAATGATCGAACTATTTAAACAAATCTAGCTTCATCCACTCACTTTCTGGTTGTTGGGGCTTTCTTCCTTTCTTCACGAATGTCCTGCAATTTTGCCCAAGAACTGTGGAAATCAACATTGAATATTCTGCGGGGAGGATAATCATGTCGTCCTCTTAAGTCATTCAGAAGAAGAAACTTCGTCACCACTGGCTTATCGAAAGCTCTTGCAGGAGCAACAGAAGTAGGATTTTGCAGGCTAACATCTGCATGTCTTGTTTGAAAATCAGTTAGCCAATCTTTTCTGGTGGCTATTTTTATCCCTGAAAATGGATGTGGTATGTTGCGTTTTTTCTGCCAAACGACAAAGATCTAAAGTTGTGATTCGTGTTTCCAAATGAAGAATGAATTGTAACAGCTCGTTTTCTTGATCTGGACTAAAGAGCGTCCTCTTGCTGCCGAGATATGTTCTATACTACTCGTGGTCTTTTTATTTTTATTTTTTGGCTGGACGTTTTAATGACACAATAGGAACATTGAAAGGTTAAGGTTAAGTGGAAAGCAATTTTGATCGAATGAGTACGCGATTGCACCAACAAATCATTATTTTGCAGCGTTTGATTCGACCTATTCTAGTGGTGGTCTCAAACAAAGAATCGTTTTTTTGTACTACTTACCTCCGTTTACAAACCACCCTCATACAATGCAGTCTAAGCTAAACTGAATTTTTCTAAAATTAAACTACCTAGCAATTCCTTTGTCGTATCCGTGGTCACCAATTTTCTATTTTATTCAGTAGCGTGAAGGAAGGCTGAATCCAGTGTCCATGGTGTGAGAATTTCATAGAATACTCGGAATCACGGGCACGTTTTGAATCAGGTGCTGCAATCGCCGAAACAAAGCCTCGGAAGAACATCATTAAAATTGAATATCACTGATCGATCGCTCCGTCAAATCTTCAAGAATATTGGTGGAGTTGCATACAAAATACAAACCGGACAGCGTGTGATTGGAGCTGATAACCGTGTAGGAGCTGAATACTGCGCACGTGTGTTGGACAACACGGTTTCTTCGATTCGAACGCCCCGACATAATCATCGAGCAACATGATGGAACGCCGTTAGCTGTGAATCAGGAGTTCTACAGAGAACAGGTTACCACACCATTTCTGCATGATCGATGATCGATTATGTCGTGCCAGGAACCTACTACGTAACCAACAATAGTTTCACTTTTTTGCCTCTAAAGTTTCTGATCTAGTCTTCTTTAGTCAGAAAGGACATATCAGCCTTCTTCTACTCTAATTGAAGTTCGCTTATCTGCCAGATATTGTTAATTTATTTATTTTGTCTAGTCTAATGGTTTCTTGTTTGAATAGTTTAGTAAGGAGTTCAGAATGGGAGCGTGCAGACTGAGAAACACTAACAACTGGAGAACCCACTATATGTAGATTGGGGCACACCAGAATAGAAACAACAGTAAGAAACCCAATCTTTGATATGGACAACGACATAGCAATCACCAGGATTTTTATGCTACACAAACCTGTGCGTTAGAGAGTCTGCGTCGTCAACCGCGAGGGATGGCGATCTACATCCTCTCTGTCAGTCAGTCAGCCTTAAAGACTCTAGCATCTTATTACATAGCCTCCAAACTAGTATGGGAATGTCTGCAAAACCTAACTGTTTTAGCCAGAGATAACAAGGTTACCTTGGTGTGGATGCTGGGACAAAGGGATATAGCGAGCAATGTAATTCCAGACCAGCAAACGGATGATGGAACGACCGTCACAACAATTGACTGCTGACTTTTACTTGCATTAAATAGGACTCAGCTTAGGGAAGTAACATATCTATTAATAGATTTGGCTAACAGAGAGGTCACCTGCACAAGATCGCGATCTGTATAAAGATGAACTCCTTTGCAGACTCTATAATGAGGCGGAGGAGACAACGTCTCATATCATCTTCGAATGCGTATAGAATTAAGTCAATGTAGAATTGCTGGTGATTTACCAAATAGGCTTCTACACCTCGATGGAACTATAACCTGTTTGGAGGAATTCAGAAAGTGTTAATAAATATCTTGTGTAACAGAAATAATTAACAACATTCTAATTTGTGCAATTATAATTTGAATCATCATTAAAACTACTTTTTCGAATAGATTAGAAAAAAGTGTTAGAAGGAAAACGATGCACGTTGCATCCTACTTAGACCATGGGTAATCCATAAGGAAATCCATTTACGGCGACTATTACTCATCCAACGGCATATTTATCACGACTTGTAGTGAGAGAACGTACAGCACAGAAGTTAATACCGATGAGGGTACATACAGGAGTGTATGATGATGGTAATTCGCGGTAAAAATCGCGGCCACTATAAATGATACTAATCTCGTAATAAATGGTATCTCTCGCTTAATAAATGACGCGACCTTAAGATGGTAAGTGGTAACTGCATTGTTATTACTAAAGGAGAGATATGGAAAGGAAAGCGTGTGTACGAACAACGTGAGTCTTAACATATATGTACGACAACATACAAATAACAATTTAATTTTAATATATTCCTGATCAGCATGTATACATAGTCTACATGGACAGTATTGAGGCGCTAAAGTTAAACTTTGAACTTTATTGTCCGCGTCTGCGACGTATTTCACACCCATATTCCATCATCCGGTAGCCGTACCTACCTCATCTAATGTTAAAGATATACCGAATAACTTTAACACCATCAACTTTCTAAATCGATATACCACGTTTAGCATTAAGTTAAGCTCTTCATTATGCATCAACGACTTGCTTGTATGTATATCATAAAAGTAATAAAATATATTTAAGCGTACCTATATGACATTGAAGATCATAAATATTTGCCGATTTTGTTTGGATCTTCGACTTGAATAAAATTTGGCGCCCAACGTAGTAATCAAGTCGGGCAAATTTAGACCAATATTTATAGTCGTCAATGCATACGCGTACGCTAAATATATTCACAATAATTTTTCACACCTGACCTATTTAGCGGAATCGAGTTTTTGCGTAATACAACCGAACAAGTTTCACGCCTATAAACAGCCACCAGCTTCGCTAGTACAAACCTAACCTACAAAATCGCCTCGACTAAAGAATGCTTCCTACTTAACACATGCATAATGTAGGTATTCAACGAGACGCAACCTGCTAGCGTAAATATCAACTTGGCAAAACAGTTTGATATATTGCTGCTGTGATATTATACCATACTTTCCGAATAAAGGTTATATTGCTCAATAAAACTGGTAGTAGTTGTGTCTATCTATAGATCAGAGTAGTTGTAGGTAAAATTACGTGGGTTACACGACATTTATGAAACGAAGATGGTGAGAGAAGAATGAGATTATGTAAGAGGATGGATGCATAATAATAGATTAAATTTGTTTTCCTTGTAAGTTCGATTAATGATAAAGGTGGATTTCGATGACGTAAATTGCTTTTATTTCGTATTCATGATTAACAACAAATTGTTTATCTTGGCTTCCTGATCATTATTTATCCGACTCGGAATTAACGCAACTTTAAAGTAGGTTATGCTTTGAATGATTGATATGAATACCAGATTTTCTTTTTTTTTTAATTTATTTTTACTAGGTAACTGAGATGCACGTTTTTGGACGTAGATCGTTAAAGTTTGTTTCAACACAGAATTATAATTTGCAGGAAGACGTTCCCGTTCACCTCCCATTACTAGACTTCTTTTCTGAGTTGATTTCTGGGGAAAACCAAGGAAAGTTTCTAGTTCCAATCACCTAGAATCCATATCATGGATGCCTTATTTAGTCATGTTGGAACCATCAACTGAATGATTTTAAAATTCCAATTTTCCAAGCTGGGCCAGAAATAACCGAGAGCTTCAACAACCCCACCATCGACTCACGCTAACTGCAGCCAGTAACGGTTGCTTTCAGAAGGAATAAAGAGCTTAAGAGTCAGCTCTGGAAAGCGGTTTTACACTGTTCAATTAATTGGTCAATAAATCGATTAATAAATTGGTAAATTGAAATTTAAAGATACGTATTACATTTGTCAATAAATTGGTCGATTTTATCACTATAATACACCAACATATTTTATAAAATCGTTTTGATATTTGAGGTTATGTAGTTTTTGGCTCTTTTCATAAATATTAATAAATTCGTTCCAAAACAGCTCGCTGTTCATCCAACCGTTTTCTTGAGTCAGTCCAATTGCTCCAGATGGTGCATGATCCATTAGCTCATTTTTTATATTTTTCCTGGGGAAAATCAGCGCCGGAGGTACGAAGGTTCCAATTGCATTCATACAACAAACTACGGTTAGGTGTTGTCCTCGCTCAGCACTGCTCAACACACCCACTTGTTTGCGTCCTTTAGTTGCATAAATTTTGATATTTTTTGACGGAACCGTTGACAATCCAGATTCGTCTACATTCCAAATGTCAAATAAATATTGTTCGAGAGTATCTGACAAACGTTCAAAATATTTTGATATTTGTACTCTGTTAAATGAACGAGCTCTTGCAACAGAAGTAGACTCAGGGGTTCTCAGGGTTATTGACAGATTTCTTTTTGTGAACTCTCTAAGCCACTCCCAACCAGCAGTTTTTTTATCTGTTGAAAACCTATGTGGAATATTTTTTGCTTCTGCTATTTGGAAGGGGGCAGCGAGGGAGCAGCGGTTTGAAGAAACATGTAAAAAAAGAACATTTCCAATCTAAGAACTCAGTTTTTTCATGAAAATATGAATGAATATGACCTTGCTTCCTCATCTCTTATATAGACAATAGACGGAGGCAATTACCACCCCCTTTCATCAATGTAATTAGGTCCATTTGATCAACTGGGGACTTGGACCAACACCACCGAATTATTAACGAGATTTTCTGTGAGCTTTTTTGTCATTTTTCGAACATCATGGCGCTAAGATTTTTTTAAAATATTTTCGTCAGCCTATTTCCTGCTTCTGGTGTAGATTTAGACGATTTTGAAACCTCTCCCCCATTATAATTATCTCGGCATATGATTCAGATCGAGTTGGATGTCTTCTAGAGTTACTGCTTTCTTATCTCTAAGACAATAACCGAAACAGTTACCACCCCCTTGCATCAATGTAATTTAGGTCATTTTGATCAACTCGGAAATTGAACCAACTCCACCGAATTGTTGACGAGATTTCTAATTTCTCAAGCCGCAACATGTACAAACCTGTATAATAAACTATTTTATGAGGAAGAACATTTATTAAATCTTTTCTAAAATATTTATTTGAATGGGACGCAGAGGGTGGCAGCTGATTAGTTGCTTCACATTCTCTAATTTGCACCAAATACAACCCAATAGAAGCCCATTATCTTCTTATGATAGGAATAACAAAAAAGATTCAGCTTTCATATGAAAACACACTGAAATCCATAAAAAACAATCATCAAAGGATCTTCTGGCAGTTTGATTGGTTAAGCTAGAAACTCAGATATCCTTTGTTGTCTCACTGATTTTTATGCCGTTGAGTGTGGCTACCACTAACGACTTAATCCACGTATTAGCCTTACAAATCGGAAGCAAAATTGAAAGGTGGTTATTAAAAAAAGGACTGACACTTCTGGTGAGGATATGATTTGTCGATGAGGATAGTGTTCAGAATCAAAAGATCGCGTTTATCTGTTAGTCAAGATGATGTTTTGAACCTATTTATTACTAGCGTAATGACAGGCTTTATTAAAATGAAATGGAAACTATAAGAAAGGTTAGCTTAATGATTTGTAGAAGCTCCAGTTGGGTCAAAAATAAAAATTGGAAATGAGTTACTGTTGTTGATGCTGCTGTCCAAGGAGATCAAATCAGACGTGCATTGGAAGCAAGTTAATTGAGGAGGCTAGGGCCTCCAAAATGCTCAAAGAAAGCCCAAAATGTGACAAAATAATTTGCATCTGCTGACTTGCTCTCCATCCCTGATACCACCAATACAATATTTCGAATCATCAACATCTTCCAACGTCATCTTGCGATTACTAACACCTTCTACTTATATAAACTAAAAAATTCGTTGCAGCAAGAGAAAGTCCCACAGAAACGTTTCAATATTACCAAACGCTTCTTACAGCTAAATAAATTTAAAAAAAGAAAATATCCGATCGCAATTATTCGAACATCAAAACTTCTAAGCGACAGTATACGTCGTCGCCGATTTGAATACCGCAATAATTTTCGATGAGACGGCGCGTCCTCGTCCGCTAGATGTCGTGACTGTCGCGCCTCTCATTGTCCACGCGCCCACATTTCGTAGAATCGGTACGCCTAGGCCAGGCATCGCTCCGATCGGAAATTCACTTTATAATAACCACCTCTATGTGAGTAATGACCCGTCCAATATTTTAATAAAGATTCGCGACAATACCCGCATGTATACCTCTTTTCGAATTATATAATGTTAAGATTATTTTTATATATTACGAAATGTATCATACCAAACAGTTACCCTAAATCCTGTTCGGAAAATCGTTCTTCTTTAAGAGGACAGGCCTTTCGACTGAGATCCACGATCGAAGGGAATGGAGGATATTAAATTAGCGAGAATCAAGCTTAAGACCTATCAGATAATGCGGTAGGATGAAGTATTTATTAATAGAAAGGTAAATCCGCGTTGTTGCTATTTTAAGAACAATCTCTCGGGATCGGATTCGCAAGAGGAACATGATGAATTACGCGACTATCGCGCACTGGTTTATTATTAGACGCAGAAGAGTTAAATGTTAATAGGATGTCTGATTATATGAATTACTCGCTTCAGCGAGGTTAAATACCAGTAGTAGCGGATTGTACGAGGGAAAAGGTTTGTTGTTATGTTGTTTTTGCTTTAGTACGGCGAGCAGTAGCGGCTAGTACAGAGGGGGGAAGAGGTGGATGATTTAAAATTTTATTTTTTTAAAGAATGATTTTTTTTATTAATTGACTATGTGACAGCCATTTGATGTACAAAAAACAAGAAATTATTTTTTAAACATTATGTTTGCCAAATGTCCTCCATGGAAATTTATCGGACCTGGACATTTTCCATATTGACGAAATAATTGCTTCGATTTCCTCGCGAATGCATTGTTTGAAATCTTGGATAGTTCTAGGTGGATAGCCTTCAAACACTTTTGCTTTTAGGTACCTCTATAAAGAGTAGTCGCAAGCCGAAACATTGGGAGATCTAACAAAATCCTCATCACTCATCTACAAATTGTTCACTTGGTCGTCATTTTCTTCGAGTCTCCTAAGCATATCCTCACAAAAACAGATTGAAATCTAAATTGTGTGTCAATAGTTGGAAAGAATTGTAGAACTATTGAGTACAATCTCATCTTTGCTTTCAAATAAAGAATCCTTAAAAAAGGGGTCGGTTATTTGACCATCACTGCAACTCTCTCAGTGTAGTTTTGTATGTAAATTGTGTTCAGTTTTGTGACATGTGTGCATCATATCGCCTTTTATAATGCTGCGCTGTTAATCACTTCGCTTCCAACAGCGAATGGTAAGTCGATCCGGATTTCGACTCTCTGAAAAAATGTCACCGTCCCTCCAGAGAATTGAAACCGGACTCCTATTGTTCCACCCCTCCTGTGAAAGTGCTCCATACTCAATGGAGCACTTTCAAAAGCAATCCTGCTATCGCATCTAAAGAAAAATGAATGAGATTTTTTGTGACAGCATTTGGAAGAAGAATTCCAAGACAGGGAAAAGATTGTCTGCATGAAGACACTGCAGTACATGTTTAAATTTTTCCTCCTGTGCATGTTTTACGTCGTTTCTTGTTGATTTTGTTTGAGGTGGTAAGATCAGTAATAAAACAAACAACCTTCAATATGATGAATTGCATCCCATTACTCTTCCCTCAATTCTAACTGAAATCAATCCTGTTGAGATTCTGCATCTTCAGACAGGAACACAACCTCTACAATGAGTTGGGAAAAATATTTCGATCTTCTTATAAACTGTTTTCGTCACGTTTATCCACATATATGACGTATTTGGTGTCTTTCGTCTTTACGAGCAATCAATTTTCTCATCTTCAGTGAATCTACAATGAGTTCAATTGGTCAATTCTTCGCTCTACTAAGTCTGTGTTGATGATGATTCATCCTTGCAGGGTGGCTTTTGTAATGACGTTGGCGATGGTGCTGGCAATTTCGCCAAGTTGGGTAAAAAATTTTTTGTATGGTGCTGAGGAGTTCTAATAGGCTGGGTTCTGCAGTGTTTTCTTGGTTTGGTGGAGAGTCTGTTTCTGAGGAGGGCTGGGTTTTCTCTGGGGGGTTGGTTGTTAGTGCTTGTGCGTAGCTGCGGATAGGAAGAGGTTTGGTGGCGACTAGGAATTTGGGTTTTGGCTTGGGGTAGTGAGGACAGCCCTTGTAGTTTGCTGGGTAATTTCCATTGCAGTTGGTGCATGTAGAAGAGGCAGATTTGGGGCGTTGGCGAGTGTTCTTCCGAACAGACACAAAATTCTGGCAACGAAAGCATTGTCCGATTGCCGACTTCGCTTTCAGGGTTTTCACTGTGATATTCAGCGAAAGAACTTCTCGAATATGGTAGATGGATTTTTGCGTTTTGTCTATTTTCACCAGCACGAGTGGCATTGGCGCTTTATTGCTTGGTTTCTTCATTCTGATGACCTTTTCTGGTGAAAAACCTTGATCCACGAGGTCTTCGTGGTGCTCAGAGATTTCGGTTGAGATGCCCCGTAGGACTACGTTCAATATCTTTTCTCTCTAATTCCTAGAGGAATGTTCTGCACTCTAGAGAAGTTTGTCATTGATCGGCGCAGTTCTGAACAAACGTCGAACCATTTGGACGTGCTTTTGATCACGATAGGGGGATCTTCTCTGTTTTGATCTTGGGGCTGTTTTCAGTGTTCTGACTATCGTCGGTGGCAGTGGAAAGGGGCGATGATTCCATGGCTGTGAAGCATCAGCAGGTTGCTGCGGCATTACTTCTATTTTATCTGGGTCAGCGTCGGCCTTTCTACTTTTAGGGGTTGCTTTAACCCTCGTTGCGGCTCTTTCTTGGGGGCCTGGTGGTTTTCTTTTCTTGCCCTGGATTAAATGGATTTGGGCTACGATTTCGATTTCAGAGGATGAAATTGACGAAGGAGATCTCTTTTTGTATACATTTTCCAGGTTGGAATTGACTGCTTCAACGATGGAGTCGATTGATCCGAAGGAACTCATCGGACAGGGACATCTCGAATTCTATGTTAGGTGAGTTTTGGTGTCTCTCTGCGAGAATGTTTTTGAGAAATTCAATTTCTGTCATGACCTGCTCAATTGAGAATTCATCTTCGGATTCCATAATATTTTTAATGAGGACAGGCGATAGCTGCGTTGGTTTCTTGCCCTTATTCTTCTTTGCGGCTTTGCCGCTGGTTTTTAGCGAGATAAAGTACACGTACCGAGGTCTGAACGGTCTTAAACTCAACTTTTTCTCGTTTATGAACAAACTTTATACTTCAACCTAATGACCTGATCTACCATTCTGTGCACAAAACAATAACACTTAAAGCGAAGGAAGTTTCTAGATGATGCCATCTACCAAATTGCTTTCAATATATTTGCGTTTAACAAGTATATCACGGCACGTGCTATGGCTCCCCTGATTTGCTGGAAGAAATCCCTCAGTTTGAAGTTGAAACTGATGATCTGCACGGTGCTTCTCCACCTGATATTTACCTATGGAGCCCTTACCTGGTCCAGTGCTTGTAAGTCGCAGATCAAGATGCTCAATGTTCTTCAGAACGGAGTTGCTGCACATGATAATCTAATGCTTAGATTTATAATGATATTGATGTCCTATCCTTGAGCGTGCATTCCCTGGTAATGGCCAGAAAAAGCTGGAAAGGGGCAGTGAGGTCGGAGAACCCGTTGGGCCATCACCTCAGGGGGCTGGATCCGGACAGGCCACCACCTCGTGTCGAATCTCGGTAGATCCTACATGCGATGAATTGACCAGGAGCGATGATCAGGCCAGACCTTATTGAGACTTATTTAGCCAAATTGATAAACCCTCATTGGGCCACACAAATTTGGATTTTTTCTTAGTGACACACCATTCCTTTCACTCGTCTTGTTTTGGGTAATGTTCCTTACAAAACGGTTTGGGCTTCTTTCAGGTTTAATATTACACTAAAGTCAATTTAATGAAAACAAGCTGCAAAACTTCAGTTCTAGATAGCTCAAATTCCCCAGATATCTATTCGACTTCATCGGCAACAACAAATGATTATTAAAAATATCTTATAACATAAAACAAGATACAAAATCTTCCCCAATTAAAAAATAAAGATATTAAACATTTTCATAACCTCATAGATATCGTTAGCCAGACGCCACTGATTATAACAGAGCAGAGCGAGACGGATTTACGCTTCTTAAATGTCATAAAATTGCGTTCGCTCTCCTATATGCCTGGGCGCTGTACATCGCGATGCTGCAAAGCTGGGAGTGTGTTACCCGGCGAGGTCGATGTGTAGCCACCTGAGGGCAAGTAACTAGTTGATGACATTCGCATTGTTCATCGGTTTTGGATGGGAGTCGAGATTTTCCCATGGATTTGCCTGTATAAATGTTGTATACAACATACCAACGTAAATACGGTAGAATATCGACACTCTAGTACACATGCATGTATGTAGAGATATATCTATACTATATTACTGAAGTTCAGGGCCGGATTCACTTTATCACCCCTATTTTTTTAAGTGGTTTAAATCAATCATCAAAACGATTGTGTGGGCATTAATAATAACTGTTTATCGTATTATACAAAATTTGATCAATTTTTTTTAATGGTTAAAAAACTTTTATATGAATATGATTTGAATACGGCCCTGGCCTCTATGTGCGTAACAACATTTACAAACGACATGTATGTATAATAGTACTATAAGAAGAAGACGAGCGAGATTATTATACCATCTTTACGATGGTAAAACGGTTCAGAAGTTATGCGCCTTCAGCTTTTTGCCCGTGGAATATATCATATATATATGTACTTATTACAATACACAAGAGTTATACGTCTTCTGAATACCAGCGATATGAGAACAAATGAATCGCTATTTCGCACTGAGCATTTAATCTCTTCGGTTATATGGATGTAGATGGCCCTTCGCATTAGAGAACGTAAAATATGAAGTTCTCGTACGTCAAAGATCATAATTTGTAGATTAGGCTGTAATAACGTAAGTAGGCAATAAAAGTAATGACAGTAATCATTCCTAATATGTTAATATTAAGTTGTTATATATATATATACAAATAGAGAGAAGGGACGCTACTTCGATTGGTTGCGCTTTCTTTTTTTCCTACAATTTTTCTTTTACCCTAAGAGACTTTGGAAGGAATTTGGAACAATCGCATCGGCAATAAAACCAGCTGCGGCTTTATGTTGTCATTGTCCCCTCGGAGAGACTTTCTAAACAGAATAATGCTTAAAGAAGCTAGCGGTTGATAACTTTATTGCCCTATTTGATGGTTTTATTAGAAATTTAAACCGATCTCTTTTTGTGTTTTGCGGTTTGGCTGTCGAACTACCGAAAATTTCGTTTATTGTTAAGTGTGACTTGTGGGTTAGAATGATTTATTATATTGGACATTAGAAATCGTCACCTGTTACAGAAAAAATCTGTACAATATCTATCAAATTTGATTAATTAATAATATGTTCTTGAATCTTATTGAAATTAAATCTAACAAGTGCAAAACAATTGTTTCTTGTTGGTTGAGAAATGCGATCCCAAGCTTTGGAAACTAGAAAAACATATCCTTAAAGGTATTTCGTTTTTTTAGGAGCACCTTGCTTCTCAATATCCTTTAAAAGCTTCCTCACTCTTCAGCCAAACAAAAAAGAATGTTCTTTCTTCAGGCATATCTAATCGAAGCGGATTTTTTATCTTGATTAACTTAACTGATAAATCCCATGGTGCTGAATATCAAAAACGACTAGATGAGATCAAGGAGGCGTCCCTAACGGGGATGCCAATCGAGGCCATAGTTTAGAAATTCAACCTATGTAGATAGGAATTATCAGGTCATAGGAAGGACTAGGACCATCACCCCCTCAGTAAGAGCGGACTCAAACTGGTACACAGACGGATCTAAAACTGATTACGGCATAAGGGCTGGCATTTATGGATTCACCAGCGATTCACCAGTGTCAGAGAAGTAGATAAATGGACCGAACCAGGTAAAATTGTCACTATTTACTCTGACAGTCTGGCAGCATTTAAAGCGATCAGTTCAGCTGGTTTTGGATTGAGTAAGAGCCCTAAATGAGGTGGGCATCCAAAGGAAATTAAGATTCATCAAGGCCTTTCATAGGGACTGGCCCTGGAATGGTGGAAAAGATCACCAGAACAAATATAGGCAAAGGAGTTCCTAAAGGAACACAGGCCTGAGTTTACTGAAGGCCTACTCACTAAAGACAGGAAGACTGTCCGAGTGATAGTAGGTCTGTTGACCAGTCATTGCAGACTGAATAGACATATGTTTAACATTGGCCACGCAGATGATGCTCTCTGCCGATTCTGTCAAGAGGAAGAAGAAACCCCAGTTCATGTTTTGTGCCACTGCGATGGCCAAGCGAGGACAAAGTTTCTAGCAATGGGCGTAGAGAACCCCATAGCTAACGACCACATAAAAGAGCCGCTCTCAAAAATGACAGGCCTGATTAAAAAGGCAAAATTAGAGAGCGTCCTCTAGGATAAAATAATGTTAGAATCTCCATGGTCTGAGATCCACATACGAACCTTCTCTTCCATTTGCTTTTTGTAATGAGGGCCTAGCAAGCTCTAGATGTCCAAATAGGGACCTCCCTGGCCACTTGTTAAATCTTCTTTTTCCATTCCTTCACATTCAGTATCGTCTGATGAACTTGTTAAATATTCAGGCGTATGCTTATTAGATGTACTACCTTCTAGAAATAAAACTGATCTCTTTAAAACAGTCACTTTTCTATTTAATGCTAATCTGGCTTGAGCTTGCGGATAAGGTTTCAAAACTTCGGATCTCACAATGTTAGACGATCGCATTTGTTGTTTGATGAGTGACTGTTTGTTTACACTTAAGTATGACAGGAAGATACAAATGTCTTTCATAATTATACAGGGCTAAAACAATTGAATCTTCAATAGAAAAACGCTCCAACTTTGAGACTTCGAGGACTCACTTAGGCATCCTTTGTGAGTGAGTTTCCCCAGAGTTGGGTTATTTTAGGAACTCGAGAAAAATAAATTTGCCCAGATAATTACATTTCGCCGCCCCCCGCATTCCTCGTAGCGCCGCCCCTGGAAGTCTGGGGTCAATTTTGACAACAGATTCGTAATATACGACCCAAAATTACTCTACCTTCTATCCGAAAATTGTGAAAATATCAAGCTACCATCTTCAAACAGTTTGAGTGCCTGTTTCATGTAGAAATAGTGCGTTTTTTGGGCTGCTCACTATTGCTCGATAGCAAATTTTCTCAGCTATCCAAATATATACATGTTCATAATAGGTATTTTCCTCCTTCTATCCAAAAATTGTGAAAAACCGATACTAATACACATTCGAGCGAACGAAAATACCGAGCTACCATCTTCGAACATTTTGAGTGCCTGTTTCATGTAGAAATAGTGCGTTTTTTGAGCTGCCCACTACTACTCGATAGAAAATTTTCTCAGCTATCCAAATATATACATATTCGTAATAGGTATTTTCCTCCTTCTATCCGAAAATTGAGAAAAACCGAAACTAATACACCTTCGAGCGAACGAAAATACCGAGCTACCATCTTCGAACATTTTGAGTGCCTGTTTCATGTAGAAATAGTGCGTTTTTTGAGCTGCCCACGACTACTCGATAGAAAATTTTCTCAGCTATCCAAATATATACATATTCATAATAGGTATTTTTCTCCTTCTATCCGAAAATTGCGAAAAACCGAAACTAATACACATTCGAGCGAACGAAAATACCGAGCTACCATCTTCGAACATTTTGAGTGCCTGTTTCATGTAGAAATAGTGCGTTTTCTGAGCTGCGCACTACTACTCGATAGCAAATTTTCTCAGCTATCCAAATATATACATGTTCATAATAGGTATTTTCCTCCTTCTATCCAAAAATTGTGAAAAACCGATACTAATACACATTCGAGCGAACGAAAATACCGAGCTACCATCTTCGAACATTTTGAGTGCCTGTTTCATGTAGAAATAGTGCGTTTTTTGAGCTGCCCACTAGTACTCGATAGAAAATTTTCTCAGCTATCCAAATATATACATATTCGTAATAGGTATTTTCCTCCTTCTATCCGAAAATTGAGAAAAACCGAAACTAATACACCTTCGAGCGAACGAAAATACCGAGCTACCATCTTCGAACATTTTGAGTGCCTGTTTCATGTAGAAATAGTGCGTTTTTTGAGCTGCCCACGACTACTCGATAGAAAATTTTCTCAGCTATCCAAATATATACATATTCATAATAGGTATTTTTCTCCTTCTATCCGAAAATTGCGAAAAACCGAAACTAATACACATTCGAGCGAACGAAAATACCGAGCTACCATCTTCGAACATTTTGAGTGCCTGTTTCATGTAGAAATAGTGCGTTTTCTGAGCTGCGCACTACTACTCGATAGCAAATTTTCTCAGCTATCCAAATATATACATGTTCATAATAGGTATTTTTCTCCTTCTATCCGAAAATTGAAAAAAACCGAAACTAATACACCTTCAAGCTAACGAAAATACCGAGCTACCATCTTCGAAAATTTTGAGTGCCTGTTTCATGTAGAAATACTGCGTTTTTTGAGCTGCCCACTACTACTCGATAGCAAATTTTCTCAGCTATCCAAATATATACATATTCGTAATAGGTATTTTCCTCCTTCTATCCGAAAATTGAGAAAAACCGAAACTAATACACCTTCGAGCGAACGAAAATACCGAGCTACCATCTTCGAACATTTTGAGTGCCTGTTTCATGTAGAAATAGTGCGTTTTTTGAGCTGCCCACTACTACTCGATAGAAAATTTTCTCAGCTATCCAAATATATACATATTCGTAATAGGTATTTTCCTCCTTCTATCCGAAAATTGAGAAAAACCGAAACTAATACACCTTCGAGCGAACGAAAATACCGAGCTACCATCTTCGAACATTTTGAGTGCCTGTTTCATGTAGAAATAGTGCGTTTTTTGAGCTGCCCACGACTACTCGATAGAAAATTTTCTCAGCTATCCAAATATATACATATTCATAATAGGTATTTTTCTCCTTCTATCCGAAAATTGCGAAAAACCGAAACTAATACACATTCGAGCGAACGAAAATACCGAGCTACCATCTTCGAACATTTTGAGTGCCTGTTTCATGTAGAAATAGTGCGTTTTCTGAGCTGCGCACTACTACTCGATAGCAAATTTTCTCAGCTATCCAAATATATACATGTTCATAATAGGTATTTTTCTCCTTCTATCCGAAAATTGAAAAAAACCGAAACTAATACACCTTCAAGCTAACGAAAATACCGAGCTACCATCTTCGAAAATTTTGAGTGCCTGTTTCATGTAGAAATAGTGCGTTTTCTGAGCTGCGCACTACTACTCGATAGCAAATTTTCTCAGCTATCCAAATATATACATGTTCATAATAGGTATTTTTCTCCTTCTATCCGAAAATTGCGAAAAACCGAAACTAATACACATTCGAGCGAACGAAAATACCGAGCTACCATCTTCGAACATTTTGAGTGCCTGTTTCATGTAGAAATAGTGCGTTTTTTGAGCTGCCCACGACTACTCGATAGAAAATTTTCTCAGCTATCCAAATATATACATATTCATAATAGGTATTTTCCTCCTTCTATCCGAAAATTGAGAAAAACCGAAACTAATACACCTTCGAGCGAACGAAAATACCGAACTACCTATCTTTGAACCTTGAGTGCCTGTTTCATATAGAAATAGTATGATTTTTAGGCTACCTACTAGCACTCGATAGCAAATTTTCTCAGCTATTCAAATATATACATGTTCATAATAGGTATTTTCTGACTTTTCTCTCAAGGTATAAATAAGTATGAAAAAATCACGATTTTGTGTGGTTAATAAAATGGTTTAGGAACATTGAAACAATTTGCTCGTTGGACCAACCTAACGTGTCTCATAATAGTTTCAAGATGTTAGCCAATTTGACAAATGTTGAAGCATATCAGTATAGCTGTTCTGAAAATGGAATCGTACCTTACAAGACATGCTTTAGTGCACAAAGAGCTCATCTAAAGCTTTGAGGTTAAATGTTTTGTTGAAACCAAGAACATAGTTTAGTAGCCATGACTCTGCTGCCTCCGATATATGTTCTGATTCTGAAAAACTAGTTCAATCACTTTGACCCGTTGGTATAGAAGAACTGAAAATTTTCTTTGACGTTGCCAACTTAAAATGTCATTTATATTGTTCAAGAATGTCTAGTGATGATTGATTTGATCGTTGTTTTTTTCTTTCTTTGCATCGACAAGTTCCAAGACAGAATTAACAAAGATTATGATATCAGCAGGCCACACAATTTGAAATTAGTAACGTTCAAAGCTTTTTTTATCATTTTCAAATAATTCCTTAGTTTCAAATTAATTCGTTTACCTTTTTATACGTTTTATCTGCTTTTTAACACTCTTCAAATCCAATCGCGCTTCTTTAATGCATTTATATTCAGTTACCTTACCAATCCGCATTTTATTTTATTACGTGAAAACAACAAAATTATTTTATCACCACTTTATCAAGACTTCTCAAAATGTTGATGTCGATAAAATTTAAAGTTATCGTAAACGTGTCATCGTCGGCAAAAGAAATTATCAAGCGACAGACTCTGTGTGGAAACTTTCCGAATATGTACATCGTATTTAACCACTAAAAAAAAAGAGAATGGTACCTTAATAATGTCCTACCCACGTACTTTTTCACGGTAAAGTGCAATATCCAGCTCTATACGATAGTATGCAGTTATTGTACAGTAATATCGAACAATAAAGGAACGATATGATTATTTTAAAATACTTTTTAAGTTTCTGCATGAAAATTTATGAATATTTGAAGCAAATAGTTCAAACATATGTTTGAGAAGTTTCCCACTTATTCAATTGTTGATTTAAATGTGGATGAAAACACAAATTTTGTCCTATTATTACGTGTGATTACTGTACAAAACCTGCAGCATTTCTTATGTACGCTTGTTAACGAAACGAAATAAATTGAAAATAAATTATTTGTGGGTATTCGAAATGGTAACTCACACACGTTGGTAGTTTTTACCCAAATGACGCTCCGATTCGTTTGTAGGTATAGTTTCCAAACCAACGACCATTCCACCATCTATAAGTCAGGAGCAGAGTTTTCTTCAGCTTTAAGAAAGAAAGAAAAAGAACGAAAGAAAGAGTGATTAGTGATCAGCTGACTAGTGATGTGTGTGATCTGTGGTGGTTCTTCCTTTCCAAAATTAACCAAAGTATGTTTCAAACGTGTGTTTCAAGGTGACTATTTAATATCAATAGGAGTTTATTAAATTGGCTGAATAAACGACCGGATCAACCGGATGATGTTCAACCTCGAAGAAACGAAAAACAAATGAAGAAAAGGCGAAAACAACGACTTTTATCCATAAACAAGACTTGGCACTGTTGATTAATACGCCTCGGCCCACAATATTAACTGAAGATATTCCTGCATGTTGGTCTGTTAGTCAATGCCAAATGTTTAAAACCAGTAACGAATGGTTGATAGTAAAAAAAAGCTTTAGGCTGTTTAGTGTTAAAAATCTGAAGCTCATACCAAAGCACTTGAAATTTTAAAAAAATCTGAAAAAGGAGAAATTGAAGCTGTAGTTGATGAAATAAAATACAATTTTTAACAACTGAAAGGGTCTTTAGAACAGTCTATAAAATCGTAAAACACCAAAGACCGTTTGTAGATCTACCCGTTGATGTAGATCTTCAAACTTTAAATGGAATATCAATTGGAAAAATATTACATTCATGAAGAAAAAAATTTGTCTGGAAGTAGTTTCTTCAAAGAGAAAAATTTCGATTTAATCGTCGAATCTACTAGTAGTAAAAAAAAACGGCTTTAGTGGTTGTTATTGTTCTTCAACAATGTTTCATTGGTTTTTCATGTGATGGAGCTTCTGTAATGTTGGGGAAAAAGTCAGGTGTTGCAGTGCACTTAGTTAACCAATTTCCTCCAGTAATTATTTGGCATTGCTCTAATCACCGACTAGAATTGGCAATCAGTGATGTGGTTGACGAAGATTGATTGTCTTGCAAAATTATTTTTAAAAATTGGTCGAATATTCTCAGATTTAGGACGAAGTCAACGCTGTCTTACAAAATTATTTGCCACTTTGTGAGCATTTTAAAAGTGCTTTAGAAGATTTAGGAAGAAAATGGAAAAGAGAAGAATAAATATAAAGGCTTTCAGAACATGATAACGTCAGTTGAATTTGTCAGAAATTTAAATGGCATATCTGATGCTCTAGATGAATTAGGAGACTTATCCGAGTATTTGCAAAGAAGTCAGATAACTGTGTTGGATGCTGATAAAGCTATAAGAACCATAATTAGAGTTTTTGATTCAATGGCCACAAAAATCGATCCTAAACTAGCTGCTGCCTTACCTGATTTGAGGAAACAAATATATAAAGGAGTCCAGCTGCACACTGGTAAAATTAAATTGATTAACACTGCACAATTTTATACTAGTTTAGCAAATAAATTGAGGAATAGGCTTATTACTAAATCTTCGACCCACGTTTCTTCCAACGAAATTGATCATAGAGATAATGCTGACAACTTTTAGACTGCATCAAAGTAATTGACAAAAAAAAAACTGGCCAAGAAATGGAGAAATGGAATGTTTGACGATGAAAACAATAGCTTCATTGTTCATTCTTATTTATCAATTCAGTTGGACCTCCACTGGTAAAGTTTCATCCGGAGAAGTACGTGCGATCTTGGCTAATTAATCCGTTTTTCAATGCTGAAGATTTATTAAATTAAGAAATACAGGGTCCGGCAAAATACCCTCCCACATTTTAATCGTTAATAAAAACGCCATTCTAATTGTTGTTTAATTTTTTTTTTATTAAATGGAAATGTATAGTTTGCCATTGGTTTTCATTAAGTTTTGAAAATTACAGACGTCAAGTGGCGACCATTGTTTTCGATACAGATTCGAAGGTGATTTTTGAACGTGTCCATTACTCGAGCAGTCATTTGAGGCGATATTCCTGCAATTTCTTGACGTATTGCTGCTTTTAATTCGTCAATGGTACGGGGATGGTGTTCAAAGACCTTCGCTTTCAGGTAGCCCCAAAGGAATAAGTCGCATGGGGCAAGATTGGGTGAACGCGCCGGCCAGCCAACGTCTCCTCGTAATGAGATTACGTGTCCTGGAAACATCTCCCTTAAAACATTCATGGACCTTCTGGCCGTATGAGCCGTAGCTCCATCCTGTTGGAACCACACATCCGCATGGTTAAGTTCTCTAAGTCTTGTGTTCAAAAAATTACGTAGCATGTCCAAACGCCAAATGACCCAACAGAACACCAAACAGTAACGTGTAGGCAGTGATGTGACCTTTCATAGAACTGCTGCGGATTTTCTCGTGCCCAGTAACGAAAATTTTGCTTGTTCACATAGCCTGATAAATGGAAATGGACTTCGTCTCTCCCATTTTGTGGGATGTTTTGAAGAATATCGTTGCAACATGCTCTACGATTTTCCCAGTCTCGTTCACTCAGCTCTTGAGCGATCATCATTTTGTATGGGTGGAAGTGTAGGTCTGCGTGTAAAACTATTCGCAGCGAACGATCTGATAAACGCAAAGCAGTGGGATGTTTAGCAGCTGAACGAGTAGGAGATCGTTTCACAGCTTCTCCAACAGCTGCAACATTTGCAAGTGTCCGAACACTTCTGGGTCTACCGGTTGGTTTTCTTTTTAAGGCTGAACCTGTGGCTCTAAAATTCGAAAGCCAAAGCAGTATTGTTTTGCGATCTGGAACCGGAGCATGTCTACCTCGAAGTGAGTACGAAAAGTTCGTTGCGTTTTAATCACAGATTCATTTTCTAAAAAATGTTTCGATAATGACAGCACGATGTTCGCCCGTCCAAATCATGACGACAACTAAAATGGCAAGGCATGTGCTACCAACTGAAACCACTAAGCTCCGCATCGCTTCAGCGGGGCGGGCACAGTGGCGGTGCAAAATGTGGGAGATTATTCTGCCGGACCCTGTATATATTAATGGTAATTATCTTTGAAACTATGAACCTGTAAAAGAGTTCATGGGTGATAAAATATACAGGGTGTTCCATTAAAAAAATATATTTTTTTTTGCAATTTTTATGCGGTTGTCAAAGAAATATCAATAAAGTCCATCTACAATAAATTTCGTTAAAACTCAACCTATAAAAAATTAAAACACATTCTAGTTTATGATAATATCGAACTTCACTCTCCAGTCAAGGATGCAATAGATACGATTTTTTAAATGAACGGTAATTTCGGTGGAAATTTAGAAAAAAAAACACGTTTTTTTCTCCTAAACTAATAGATTTATGCGGATAAAAGTCTTAACAATCTTGACTTAAAATTCAATGTACATATCAAAAATATAAAACTATATAGGGTGATCCATTAAAAACAAATTAAGTACGGTCCTGTACGTACTATTTCAGAAATCCAGTTCGTACTTTTTTTCCATTTCGAGCACTGTTTTTACCTCAATACTAATTCTCCAACATTTATTACAGCTTGTTGCTAAATTGTTGTCGCTACGAGCGGCGAGCTCGAATTTAAAACGTCAAATGTCAAACATGTCTAGCGGGTACGTTCGGAAACGCGCCGATTTCGAAATCGATCCCAAAACTCGACGAACGTCTTCGGCGATAATCGGCCGCGATCAGCCACAACACGTCGATTCCATGCGCTCGCGTTCGGATGAATGGAGGCGCTCGGTACGATCGAGTAGTTCCCGCAGCGCCCGCGGCGGCAGCACTGTTGTGAACCGGGCGTCTTTACCTTTCTCACACCCGCGCACTTTCTCTTCTTTTACGCGGTTGTTAGTCTTCTACGTCGAGATCGCGGAGACGACTCACGTTGGGCGTTCTTCGCGGTTGTAACATCTGTGTGCGCGCTTGATGACTGATGTATTAGAATGTTGTATGAAATCCACTTTGTTTGATGGTTGGTAATAGGTGTGTTAGATGCGATTTTTTTTTTTTTTTTTTTAATAGAGAGGTTGTGCAATGTTTACGTAACGAGATTTTGATTAATTAACGAACAAACCACGATTAATAATTTGAGTTAAAACTCGTTTAAATTGTTTATTTTAAACGTTGTTTATGATTGATTTGATTCGATTTTTATTACAACGTGAGTGGACGTAATTCGAAGCGACAAATTCGTTATACAAACTATAGATGGCGGTGAAAGCTTAGTTTATTTAATATTAAAAATAAAATCTCTTTTAGATCCTGTGATGATAGGTTTTGGGAAAAATCACGATTCCTCGCCTGTTTCGGACGATAAAAATCCGCCAAAGGATACGGAAACGACGTCCGAGACTAACCGCGTTCTCTTAATACAACTTATGCACATGCATATATCGGTAAAGTAATACCATCTTTGACCGGGGGCCATCACCTTCTCAAGAGATGCGGCTTGTAGTGGCCAACTAACACGCGATTTCTTCGTGATCGGCTTCTGTGCTTTCACCGTTATTATAGCAACAATCCGCACGCCTCGACTTTGAGTCACATACATATACATACATCAGGATGGATGATGGAGAATAGGTGTGTGTTTTTGCTGTTCTCATGTATCTACTTAAATAGCTCCTCGCCTCTTACACACCGATAATATACACATACTGGCGCACGAATGTACTGTAGTTCGTTTACATCGTATACTTTAACCGTATCCGCTTGCATAGACTCCCGAAGATACCCAACAATACTTATATATTGAGTATGTAATTGGGGTTGACCGCGGATCACACGGTGCAATTTCTCCAGTTAGCTCTCATTACAAAAAACTATCATTACGCGGCCAACTCGGATTTCGCATTTACAAGAAGCAATCAGTTTTTCCTGCGGTGGTTAGTCGGTATTCCACGGTGATCTTCACCAGACGTCGCTAACTATATGTCAGATCAATCATGTACAAAAGACTGCAAACGTAACCTCATCATTTGCTTTTATAATGACTCATGTCATTTATGTTGATTGAGCATTTTATTAAATTATTTTAAACTAAACAAATAACATCCCTGTCAAACAGAGGCATGAATCATTTAGAATGCTATCTCCAATCCGTAAGGAATAAAGGCGAAAGAATCAGGTTTGCCAATTTAAAGAAGTTTTAATTGAAATGTAGAGCTAGAACGTTTGGCTTTCCTATAATCGAAAATTGGTAAGGAAGTGCTAAGTTCCATAGGTCGTCGGAAGAACGGCAAGCCGTCTAGAGATGATGGTATTGCCAATACTGCCCTCAAAAGATTCCCAACAAATCCCATTCAAATCTTGGTACGGATCCATGCGGAAATATGTCCTCATAAGCGCGGTAAAATTCCATCGTTACCAACAAGTTTTAGGCCAATAAGTCTCCTCCCGAACTTGTCCAAGATCGCCGAATCCATAATAAACCTGTTCGACGAAGAGCAGTTTAGACGTTTGGTTTAGACATTAAAAAATTACTGAAAAAATTCTAAAATGTTTTGTTGTTTTAACTATTTAAATCTAGACATAGCTGCTGCATCACACCACTTCTTTGCCTATAAAATGTCCATAGATGTAGCGGTTGATTGTTGTTCTAAATATTCCTTCTCTTCCTCTCTTCTTCATTGCCAACCTCTTCCAAAACGAGGTCGATAATCTCGTCATCTCCCATTTCTTTACTGAAACAGCAGCAATTTTACCTTCTGCTAAACATTCTTCAACATCAGCAGGCTGAATATTTCGTTGAAGAGATTGCACTAAATCTGCTGTGTCTGATTCATCAGCTTCTGGAAGTTAGGACAAATCTTTTTTCAGGATTTTTGAAGAGTGGTGTCTTTTAGTTCGTCCCAAGCTTGAGCGCAGGTGTATTATGTTATGTTAAGGTTTTTCTCTAACAAAGCGCTCACGTATTTCCTCCTCTAACGTCGTTTCAGCCATTCTATGACGCCCTGATCCATGGGTTGGATCAGAGACGTCACGTAGGGGTGAAGGGGAGGGGGAGAGGGGCAAAAACATTGCTTTTATATCATCATCTTGAAATTCGTCTTCAGATGAGTGGTTTGGAGCGTTGTCGAGCAATAAAATTGGCAGATTTTTTGCCTTTAAACAAAAAACAATCCATCCAAACACTTTTCTGAGCTCTATAATAAACAGGGAGTGTCTCCATGTTGATGTTTTTAAACGCTCTCGGTTTTTTAGACTTGCCGATTACAAACAACGGCAATTTATGATCACCACTAGCCTTACTGCATGTTGCGATAGTTAGCCTGTTTTTAGCCAGTGTAGATGCTATGGTTTTTTTAGGCAGCATTTTGTGGTTAAGACCTGTCTCGTCGACATTGTAGAGCTGATTGGCTAACAAATCATCTTCTGAAATTATCTTTTATCAATCTTTTCAATAAACTCTCTACTCGCATCATCATCAGCAGAAAGATTTTCGCCAAAAATACAAACTTGTCTAACGCCATGACGGTTTTTCCAACGATGGAGGGAGCTGAAGCGGTTTTTCTTTTATAATTGGGCCAGAGAGGGGTCTTTCCTGGCAAAACCAAACCCAGACTGCGTCATCTAAAACCTCAAGTTTAGGTTTTTTTCAAAGTTCTTCTATTTTTACAGCTTTTTCTCCTTCCACAGTCAAACAAAAAGATTCTTTCTCCAGTCTTTAATAGTTGTTATTCCTACACCTATTTCAGAGGCTAATTTAGCAACTGACTCACCTTAGTCCAAGTCTTTGCAAAACGTTTAATTTCTGTTCTATTATACACACAACACGTTTCCTCTTCGGATTTGAGGCAATTTTTAGTGTTCAGAATCCTTAAAAGTTTTTAACACAAGAAGTGAGTCTCCAAGAAAAAATTACGATCAGGGAAAAAGAAACGATAATCTTAGGATTTGACTTTGAATCTGGAATCTTCCCCAAACCACTAGTTCGATAGCTGAATGGAAAATCTTTATAAAACACATCCTTCCTATAGAATAGCTTCATTTTGTTGTTAATTACGAAAAGAACAAAGTAGACATCAATTAAATAAACTTTATTCTAATAAATTAATTAATAGATGATAAAACTAAAATGAAATTCTCGTCTTAGTCGTCTATGGAGGCTACTGACTAATTTAGTGATGAATGTTTGCAGAATTCTGTTCCATTCCTCTTCTAATATAGTGAACAACGCATTCGCGTTGGTTGGATTCCTCTTTTGTTTGGCCCTTTTCAGATCCCAAAACAGTCCAAAACATGTTCAATGATGTTGAGGTCTCGGCTTTGAGGCGGCCACACCATAGTTTCCTCAAAACCTTGTTCGGCTAACTCATTCAAATATTAGTTTACGATCCGAGCTCTATGCTTCGGATCGTTGTCGTCTTGTTGGAAAATCAAGTGCTCGCCAATAAGGTGACGTTCAGCGGGTAATACAATATCTAAATAACGGTCGGCTGTAAAACGTCCCTCAATACTCAGTAAGGGACCAACTCCTACTGAGGTTATACAGCCCCACATAAGAACAGAACCTTCCCCATGCTTTAGGGTAGGCTGCAAACAGTCGGGACTTAATGCTTAATTCGTCCTCTTCCTTCGAGATCCAACAATTTGAAATTTGGATTCATCCGTCCATAATACGCGAGACCAACCTTCCAAGGTCCAATTTTTATGAATTTTTGCATAATGTAAACGTTTTTGCTTGTTTGCCTTCCGAAACAATGGTTTTTTGCAAGCTATTAGGCTTCTAAGGACTTGCTAGACTAAGGCGCAAATAATGATTTTCTGTTTTCTTAAGCTTTTTAGGTCTTCCAATGTCTTTTTGCTACTTGCTACTACTACTTTGCAAATACTATAAGTATTAAGCTATTAAAGTGGTTTTAAGTTTAGTGATATTAGAGACTTAAAGAGAATTATTTTCCAAAAAGATAATGGATCGATGTTAAAGTTTGTGAATTAAGTATTCGTTAGAGTCTTTTCAAAAAGATAATGGTAGAAAGTTCAAGAAGTATTGTCTATTAGTTTCACATCTTCTGAAAAAGAGAACATGTCCAGAAAAGTTAATTTTACAGGAGACAAAACAAAACTAATTTTAATGAATCCACGTAAAATTTTTGATAAATTACTTACTTCATTTCCTCTTTGGGTATGTATTGCAGAAGACTCCTGATATTGTTCATTCTTTTTCAATTAATAGGAAGCTTATCAGCGTAGGCCCTGTAAGGTATTACTGTAGCAACTCTAGGAACGAAGCTGTCGTGGTTTTGGATACTTTATTACACGATTGCACCATTTGGATAATATTCAGTTGGAATCGTGGTAGTAACTACTGCTGTTAAGTCCTCTTTCATTGCGTTCACTGCGCTAACAGTATATCATTTAACTAGTTGGGCGTTTTTCCCCAATAATCGAGTCGTGTCATGTCGACCTGCAATACTTTATTAGAGATAGATCATGAATATGTGAATACCCGAAGCACATTTATGAAGAGAACCCGTTGCGGAGAGTCTTGGGAACTTCTCGCTTTTAAAACGATGGGAAATCTCGAAGAAATTCCGTTCGAATACGGAAGTCATTCGATTCTGCTATTTTAATGTAAGAACAAAATTGTCAAAACTTAATAAATTACATAACCTCAATCGAAATCTTTAATAATATAATATTAAAGATAAATTTTCCATTCTAATTTCGCAATAAATTAATCGGCTAATTAGCGATTAGCGAAGATTGACAGAAATTCGTTCGGATTCGGCATTCCTTATAATACGATTTTAATCTCGGTCCTTCTTTCGCCGTGTACTTCTTTGCGGTCACGAATTCTGACGATCGCTGAAGCGGATCCACCCGAACCGCCCGAAGCTACCCGATTTGTCCCCGAGCGATTCGTTCCAGTTCCCAGGAGTGGCAGAATCACGAAAGCAATCTTTTAAACGGTCGGTTTCGCCTTTAATGCTCTCTACGTTTATGAACGTGGAGCTGTTTCGCTTGTACTATCCGAAATTGGTATGCGGTTAATTTTGGAAGCTGTTGAATCCTAATGATAGGTATGGTTTGATTATGTAAGCTGTAATATAGTGATGTGTACGTAGATTTTGCGGCCTCTTTTTTTTTCCTCTCTAAATATGAAATTCAGGAAGTAATCTTTTTTTGCCTAATAATATAAGTGTTTTGTTCTTCATTATATATTGTTTGTTAAAGTTAATAAAAATTATTAATAATCAATCGAACTTTGTAAATACCCATGTATGACGCACAAGAAATGAAACGATAGTTTTTTTTTTGACAAACAAAGTCAAGACCTCACCGGAAAGAAAACAATAAGACATTTCTGTTGGAGGACGAAGAAAGCTCGCCTTAAAGGTAGAAGATGAAGATAGAATGAATCATGGGAAATCATGAAGGCATAGGATGGATTTCAGTCTTTCTTAAACAGCATCCACAATTCTTAATAAAAGGAGAACTTCTTCCATTACATCGATAACGAGGAAGCCACAAGGAACAAATTGGAAAACAGATTAACAATGATTTAAATCTCGTTAGATATTGTTAGAAATTGGAGTTTAGCCATGATGTTGTCCATAATGAGTCTCCAAGAAAAAATTACGATCAGGGAAGAAGAAACGATAGTCCTAGGATTTGACTTTGAATCTGGGGTCTTCCCCAAACCACTTGTTGGATAGCTGAATGGAAAATCTTTATAAAACACATCCTTCCTATAGAATAGCTTCATTTTGTTGTTAATTACGAAAAGAACAAAGTAGACATCAATTAAATAAACTTTATTTTAATAAATTAATTAATAGATGATAAAACTAAAATGAAATTCTCGTCTTAGTCGTCTATGGAGGCTACTGACTAATTTAGTGATGAATGTTTGCAGAATTCTGTTCCATTCCTCTTCTAGTATAGTGAACAACGCATTCGCGTTGGTTGGATTCCTCTTTTGTTTGGCCCTTTTCAGATCCCAAAACAGTCCCAAACATGTTCAATGATGTTGAGGTCTCGGCTTTGAGGCGGCCACACCATAGTTTCCTCAACACCTTGTTCGGCTAACTCATTCAAATATTAGTTTACGATCCGAGCTCTATGCTTCGGATCGTTGTCGTCTTGTTGGAAAATCAAGTGCTCGCCAATAAAGTGACGTCCAGCGGGTAATACAATATCTAAATAACGTTCGGCTGTAAAACGTCCCTCAATTCTCAGTAAAGGACCAACTCCTACTGAGGTTATACAGCCCCACATAAGAACAGAACCTCCCCCATGCTTTATGGTAGGCTGCAAACAGTCGGGACTTAATGCTTAATTCGTCCTCCTCCTTCGAGATCCAACAATTTGAAATTTGGATTCATCCGTCCATAACACGCGAGACCAATATTCCAAGGTCCAATTTTTATGAATTTTTGCATATTGTAAACGTTTTTGCTTGTTTGCCTTCCGAAACAATGGTTTTTTGCAGGCTATGCGGCTTCTAAGGACTTGCTAGACTAAGGCGCAAATAATTATTTTTTGACTTTTTAGGTCTTCCAACGTCTTTTTGCTACTTGCTACTACTACTTTGCAAATACTATAAGTATTAAGCTATTAAAGTGGTCTCTTAATTATGCACAGTAATAATGCACAATTCATACCAATTTAAATCTCTCTAAGGAAACTTAACAGCAAAAATTACTAGATTCATAGGTCCAGAACCATCGTGTTGGAGTTCTTATGGCAAAAACAAAGCCTTTATCAGATCTAAACTCTCTGCTAGCCATTGTTCCTACTAAAATGCACTTACCAGCAAACGTGAGGCACTGTAGAACTCTCAGGATCCGCCCAAATCAGAAAAGATTTTGCAAAGTGGTCTTTATGAATAGAGACAAGTTGAGGCTACTCACAGGGATCCTAACCAGTCACTACGCACTCAATAAACACATACATCGCATGGGCATAGTGAACTCTTCCTTGCATAGAAACTGTGGGAGTGCGGAGGAAACTAGTATGTCAATTAATTCTTGACCAGGTTGTCGACTTTTTGGGCAACCTGGTTAAGAGGGCCAAACCAGACCGATTGTCTTCAACCGCTCGACAAAACTGTCTTCAATTCGATTAAAACTCACTGGAACCAGTTCGTAGTCTGGTATAGCGGAGAACATGCTGCTGTATCTTTACCAAACGTGAAGGTTTCCAAGAAATTTCTAATAGACTGGGAGAAATCGTTCAAATCCAAGAATTTCTATGAACTGGATTATTACCTATTGATCTAACGATTCAATTTAATTCAAAATTGAAGAGAGTCCCATGAGGAACCAAAAACTATGGAAGACCCAGACGTCCATGACACCAGCAGCAATAGCTACTTGATCAACAGAGGATATGACGCCGAAGAAGGTGTTTCAATTTAAATCGTTTATTAAATAAACCAGAAATGATGATCGTAGTAGTCAAAAAATGGAAAAGGGACAAGAGTTGATGTCACGAAACATAAAAACCACTTTGACAAGAAAAGAGTCATTGATTGAAGATTCCAACAAACAAAGAAGTTGCTGATTATGTACAATTAAACCTATTTTTAAATCGATTAATTTTTGTTTCAGCATTTAATATTAATAATCCTCTTAAAAGCCTAACCTATAAATTTGTAACTGTCAAATTATCTAATCAATTAGTAATACCAACATGCAAATAATGAAACAGTCTAGAAAATAAATTGACGTTTATATGATGAAATGAAAGTCCCTAAAAGCGTCTAATTTATGCAACCTTGATTGTTAAAGACGTGTTAAATTGGTTGCCTGCATTTCAGTTTAAATGCAACGCGATATAATAATAACATTTTAATAATGGAAGAATGGATGAATGAATTAATTAAACACAACACAATTTTTTTAAAATACTTTTATTCTATATAAAAAAAATAATGGCAAATATACATAATTATAAAAAGCTTTTTTTATATATAATTTGAGAAAAAAAAAGATTCATTAATAAATACTTACTTAAGACTTACATAATTGTTATTTAAGAGAAATAGTTACGTATAGTAATTATTGCAGATGTCCGATCCTAGATGGCGTAGTGTTCGCAAGGAAAAAGCTACGTCACTATAGATTAATTGACATTTTAATTAGTACTAATTCTAATAAAAATCAGCTGCATATTTTCTCAAGTTTCTGTGAAAAAACATTTTGGCTCTATACAAAAATGCCACACAGAATTATCTTTTTTATCAATTAATAATAATTAATTTATAGAAATATATACAAAAATTATTTCCTTTTTTTAAAAGATATTGCACGTTTATTTTTTTACGAATTTAATAAATTTTATTTTATCAAAAAAAAAACATAGTAAAAAACAATGTAACCATAGACTAGAGTCAGGTGTATAGTCCAATTGTTACAAAAATAAATTAATACATATAATTAATTAATTTTTTTTTTAGAAAAAATTAAAATAATATTACTATACGCAAACTAACAAACTAAATTATAAATTAATAATTACGTAGAACATTTAATTATTCTGATATTTACATATTGTAATGGCAAGAACATGTTTCAAAAACAAACAAAAAAAACTATAGAAATTAAAATCGAAAGTACAGTTACACACATTGGTTATGTAAACGATTATAGTATAATTAAAATAAATTAAATATATTGTAGATAAGTATATACTAAATATGGAATACTGTTTTGTTTAAAATTGTTATGAATGAACGATCGTTTGGAGTCCATGTTTTATTTTATCTTTATCACTAACGTTTTATTTGATTATTCGTTGGAATGAAGCAAGGGGGAACCTGTGAATAATGTTGATATGGTTGTAGGATGTTGCTCGATCTGAAAATTAAATATATAATATTAATTGTTTTTCACAAAAGATGATTGATTGTATTAAAAACTTTAAATCATCTATCGCTAAAGAAGCTGAGCATTTCATCAAAAAAATCTTTGGAATTGGAAGTATCCAAATTTCCCTCAAAACTATCAATGAAAAACCAAGATTAGTTTTCGATAAACTCTTTCGAAAATTCAAAAAAATCCAAAAGCTGTGCAATTATTTCCAGGAGGTTGGTCAACCAAATTGTTATTTATTATTAGTTAGAAAAAGTTGGCCACGAAAATATTCAAATTTTATGATTAAAGAAGAAGAAGATATAACCTTGCCGATAGTCGACGCAAAAGACGAAAGCTTAGATAACATAATTTAGAATAATGACATTGACAGAAAAAACAAAAATGAAAACCGATCTGGCTCCCCTGGAGCCCTTCAATCAGATATCTTGAGGTAGGTGGACTCAAAGCTTACTTTTCGACAACACATAGATAGGATGATTCCAAAATTCAACCCATCGATAACATCCTAGATTGATCTTCCAAGTGAAAACTCAACATCAATCAATCAAAACGTGTGGCTGTAAGATTTACAAATCCTCCACCTGAACACCTTATGATCGACAACTTCAGGTTTCCCTGGAGTCCTTCATTCGTAGATAGGACAATTTCGAATGTCAACAGCGCCAAGTCAATCGTAATCCCCCTATCTATGTCGCTGAGGATCAAGCTGTTTATCTATCTTTCATTTCTGAAATCGATAATAATCGAGCATGGCAATAACACACAAACATCTTGAAACATCACAAAATCGCGGACTTTGTCTGATCGCAAATCCTCGGTGGTTTCTTAGCAAGCTTCGAGAAGATCTTAATGTACCATCCATACAGAATTGTCAATTAAGACGATGGAAAGGATTGAAAGATCTGAGAATGCACTCGTGATTGAGCTGGCTGGCTTAGATCATGATCGTCCACCACCAAAGGTAAATGTCCAGCGGGTATTGGCCATCGAGGAAATGATCCTAAATTAGAGGAGCCACCACACGTTCTACGATGGCAGTCTTACCCATCCTAGATTCCTTATAGAAATTATTCAGAATCCACACACCTTTAGGTTGAAAAGCTGAATATCAGAGATTAGAGGGGCTAAGGGATGCTTGTCCAGGCCTGGAATAGAGAATTAATTACTAATTGGCACCACAAGATTAGATGTCTAGCTCTTGACCGTTCTTACAGCCAAAAAATGAGCTGTCCAAAATCCAAATCAAAAAAAGGAAGCCTCCGTGGATAAAGGAGGATAAGACGTCCAAATAAAAAGAAAGCAGAGAAAGAGGCATTTTGATATTCAGCAACTATGTGAACTTCTGAAAAATCTTAACTTTCTCCTCGATTTTCGGAAAAAAAATTAAGTCGAAGGCCCCAACTGATTTTGACAAAATGAATCTACAGAAGAAACTAAGAGAGGCATGGGCGTTGCATGGAGCAATTTTATAAGAACATAAGATCCCAAAATTTATCACATGAATCGAGGATTGGAATCTTAGCATCAAAAGGACTTTTGTCGGAAATTGAAGGATATATTCTTGCTTGTCAAGATGGGGTGTTTCACTCTCTAATATCTGCTTGTCCCAGGTATGCTTCTACCCACTACAATGCACTACCATGTCAGACACTCTTATGGAATAGACGAGAAGATTATACCAACGTGCAACACAGAAGATCAGGTGGCAGTAGCTGAAAATGAAAAATCTTTGCCATTCATACAACAGAACAGCTACAAGCAAATCGATCTAACGACTTAACAGTGTTTCATAAAGATAGCAAGAAGCTGTACGTTATAGAGATGTCCTATCCAGGAGAAAGCAACAGTAACAAAGAGGGAGAAGAAAATAACAAAATAGGAGCATTAGGAGGTGCTCCACAAAGCACAATATCACAGATGCAAAAAATTGACAGAATCAACAGACAGGTGACGTGGAGACTATGGGCTCACGAATCCAACTATCTAAGATCTTAAATTGGAAGCCGCAAACTGCTGTAGAGCGCAAAGTGAGCAGTGGTCCAAGTATTCGAAAGCTGGTTGGACTCCACATTTTTCCACACAAATGACTCACCCTCCCAAAATAAGGAGAACCAGCCACAAAACTAATAGCTAATAATTCAAGCCCTTCAGTACAGTTGGAATAGCATTATACATACAGTCTAAAAATGTTAATATGAGAAAGATTAAAAAGCTGAAGGTGATGGACTGGCGGCGTCAAAGATGTGAACGTTAGAGCAAAAAATAACAACTTCCAGTGCAAAAACCAATTATTTTGAAGCAGAACAGGGTAGAGAGGAAGCCAGCTCTAAAAACTTCTGGATGCACAAACCTGCTTAACGAGAACCTCCTCAAGAACCTTAGATAATGTTGGCAAGATTAAAATAGGACTCAAGTCGTTAACACTGGTTTCCCAGCAGTCCAGTTTCAAAATTTTCTAGAAGAGAACTATTGATACTGTGCGTGATTTTAGGTAGAATAAACGGGCAACAGAGAAGAAGCATTTTAAGGGAGACACCATCAAATCCTACTAATAGGGACTTGATCGAAGACAGCACCACCATAACCTCATTGGCTTCCACCAATAGAGTTGATTGGCAGTTGAGACATGACAGCAGCAAAGTGATTATTAATATCGTGGAGGCCAAGATATTTTCAGATTAAATGACAGCGTTAGAACGAAGAGGACACCTAGATAAAGGAGAAAAAATTGCATTTATCTATGTCAAGATATCTTGCTAGGACACAAGAAAGGATAATGATGGTCCAAGATTAGAGCCTTGAAGAACCCCGTTAACAATAAGTGAAACATATTGGCAAGAAGGAAAGCCGTTATAAAAGACATAACACACATCCCTCACATTAATTAAGAAGAATTCAATTGACTTGCACAGTTTAGGAGAACGACCACACAAGTTTCTTAGGCTTAATTTGAAAATAATTACAAGCATTTTGGACTTCGCTAAAACAAAAATGTTTCTAGTCCAAAAATAAAGAATCGATTGCTTCGATCATTAGCAAAACATGTCCCCTGTTTATAAACCAAAAAAATGGCTATGGAATGGAAGCGGACCACGTGGTTTCGACCTTCTAGGTCTCGTCAGCGCAACTACGAATGCAAGATCTACTTTAAGATTAATTCCAACCAACTCGTTACGTTGATGAGACCTAGACCATTATTTTTATTAAAATAATCGTTTATTATTGCAAGTTTATATTAATGCTGTTAGTGAAATTCTTCGGAAAAAAAATACTGCAACAAACTCTAGTTCAGCATCAAGTTTGTTGAAGGAAATTAAAAATTAAATTTAGTTTATTATTAAAGATAAATAACCGTCTACACGGGTTCATAATCGAGGTTAAGCATTAACTCGCTTGAATTATACATCTATGTATGTAGTTTGTAGCACAAATATTTAAACAACATACTCATCTCAGACACCGGAAATTATTACGAAATATTCGCGGAGTGAAAAATATTTTTACACATATCATATGCACGATCGTCATCGTCATCATCAGTAAAGTGGTCGCCCCTTCTTTGTGAGACAGCTAATAAAAGCAGGTTATTGTCACTTACAACAAAAAAAAAGAAACACATTTTTTAGAAAGGCATTCCAAGACCAGTAATAATATTTTGCGGCTTCCGCGGTTTGTTCTTTAAGACTTTAAGAAAGTTTTTCGCCAATCTTACTCATCTAAATTGATGACAAAAAAATGTCTACATATCATGTTTTAGTGCTGATTTTGATACTTACGTTGGGGTTAAGTTTAAGAATGTAAGGGTCCTAGTTACCCATCCTGTGGAACGCTGCTTACCGCCATATGCATTGACTGCATCTATAATAAAAAGAAAAATATATTAATAATTCTGCGACCGTTATTGACGATACCTAATTATAGAATGTAAATAAATAAAGCATTTGAATTCTGTGAAATTACGACAAATTTAAAAGAACTTCAAATATGTCACGTTATGTTTATATTTTAAAAACCGTGAATAGGGGAATATTTAAACAGTAGCATTGCGGTTTCTAAGAACACATTACACATCAAACAAATAGGAAGATAGTAATAAACTGTGATCAAATATTTGTCGTAAATAAGCATTGCATTTATTTGGATGATACAGATTTCCGAAAGAAAGCAATTCTATCCTTTTATGAATGTGCGTAGGTGTGATAAATTTTTTGTTGTTGTTTGTTTTATCGTTTTATATATGAATGAACGTAAAAGTTAGATCTTGATAATTCGCTGGTGTCTCATTGTACTAACACATGCACGGATTATTCACACTGCATACTTCCTTTTACTATATATGTAGATAGTAAAAATTGTAGTCATCTGAAGCGGTGCATGTACTAAAATAGATTTCTTTAGTATTTCATTCATTAATAAGAAACTAGTTATGATTAAGTCCTAATTAAACTTCAGCAATTCTTCTAAAACGAGCTATATACAAGGTACGATTTAAAAAATGATTAGGTATTGAGCTACATTTGAATAATACTGTATATATGATTAAGAAAATGTATACATTGGATGTAATATAAACAATTTGCGTGTACTAGCGTGTGAAAGATGAGTTTCACCAGATGTTACCGGCCAAAATTACAGATTCCCAAGATCTAATTACGCGTCGCAAAATATGTCGATATCTTAAAAATAAATCAACATCTTTAACAGCTAAATTTAACCTTGTTTAAGACACGCCAATTTTTTTTTCCAAGGAAAGGGTATATTATATCTTGGTTTTCATTATTTTTGTCAAGTTGTCAACACTGACACTGCAATAGAATAAAAATGATCATGACATTATCATGACATTTAAACGTCAAATATGAATTATATATCGAAAGGTTCCTAAATAACGCGAACAATTTGACGTTTCAAATATATTAGGAATTTGATTTCAAAGCTTGTGCTAATATTAAAGCCCTGATAATACATCGAGTTTAAATTTAAACGACATTTAAATCTATTAAGAATTTGACGTTCAAACCTCAGTTATTGCACTTTTTATCGTCGAAATGTTGGTTATCGCGGATAATTTGACATTTCGATGTAAAATCTGACCAAGCTTGACATTTAAACGTCAAATATGGCCAAGGTTGTCATCGAAAGGTTGATTCACGCGAAGAATTTGACGTTTCAATATAAAATCTAATCAAGCTTGGCATTTAAAGCCCTGATATAGATCGAGTTTAAATTTAAACGACAAAGATATTAAGAATTTGACGTTCAAACCTCAAGACAGAAATTTTAACGTTATCGTCGAAATGTTGGTTATCGCGGATAATTTGACATTTCGATGTAAAATTTAACCAAGCTTAACATTTAAACGTCAAATATGGCCAAGGTTGTCATCGAAAGGTTGGTTAACGCGAACAATTTGACGTTTCAATGTAAAATCTGATCAAGCTTGGCATTTAAAGCCCTGATATAGATCGAGTTTAAATTTAAACGACAAATATATTAGGAATTTGACGTTCAAACCTCAAGAATTGCTAAGGTTATCGTGGAAATGTTGGTTATCGCGGATAATTTGACATTTCGATGTAAAATCTAACCAAGCTTGACATTTAAGCGTCAAATATGGCCAAGGTTGTCATCGAAAGGTTGGTTAACGCGAACAATTTGACGTTTCAATGTAAAATCTAATCAAGCTTGGCATTTAAAGCCCTGATATAGATCGAGTTTAAATTTAAACGACAAATATATTAGGAATTTGACGTTCAAACCTCAAGAATTGCTAAGGTTATCGTCGAAATGTTGGTTATCGCGGATAATTTGACATTTCGATGTAAAATCTGACCAAGCTTGACATTTAAATGACTGTTCATAGCCAGAGCTTGACATTTAAACGTCAAATATGGCCAAGGTTGTCATCGAAAGGTTGGTTAACGCGAACAATTTGACGTTTCAATGTAAAATCTAATCAAGCTTGGCATTTAAAGCCCTGATATAGATCGAGTTTAAATTTAAACGTCAAATATATTAGGAATTTGACGTTCAAACCTCAAGAATTGCGCAAGGTTGTCGTCGAAAGGTTGGTTATCGCGAACAATTTGACATTTCATTGTAAAATCTGCCCAAGCCTTGACATTTAAATGACTGTTATAGCCCGAGCTTGACATTTAAACGTCAAATATGGCCAAGGTTGTCATCAAAGGTTGGTTAACGCGAACAATTTGACATTTCAATGTAAAATCTAATCAAGCTTCGCATTTAAAGCCCTGATATAGATCGAGTTTAAATTTAAACGATCAAATATGCACAATTGTCAGTCTCGAAATTTGCGTTCAACAATTTGACATATTGCGAAGGTTGTTACCAACTCCCCTTGTCATTTAAAGGTTGGTTATCGCAAACAATTTGAGGATTTCAGATCAAATTTAACGAACAATTGAATTTAAAGTTACGCCGTTTTTTTTATGGTAAAAATTTAAAATCATTAAATCAGTTTTTCATTTTTATTTTTGTTATTTTCTCGAAGAAAATTTGCCAACAAGTATGAACAGACTGGAACTTTCAGTCAAGGATTCATGTTTATTTATAATCTAATATTCAACCATCAAATATAAAAACTTTTTACAAAAAACCGATTCGTTTCGACAGCAATAGTTTTATTATTTCGCGTGATAATGACAACTTTTGTCGAAATGTGTCGGTTTTTAGCTGAAAGTTTTTTTGTGTTTTCGGTTGAAATTTAATGTTACCGTTATGCACTAATTTTTATATTTCAATGGCTTAGATTTTTGTGCCATTTTAATATTTGTACCATAAGTAGCATATGAGGACGATCAAAATTAACAAATGGTGAATTTTGATCATCCTTTATATTGGGGTGGGAGAGAGTTGAACCATTTAGCACGACAAGGGGGAGTTGGTGCGTAAAAAGGGAAAGTTTGGACATAGCACGATTATCTCGGAATACTCTGCTGAATGAACGGAATCTTTTGATTTCACTAAGAGATCCAGTGAAAAACTTCGCTTTATGTTTTCTAACAATTTGAATATGTTGCAAATCAAACATAAATTTGAACCACCAATACCAATGAAACTGACTGAATTGACCATTGTCCTAAAGGGTTTGGAACAAGTGAGGAAAAAGACATTAAGATGCGTCTTAGCGAACTCTTTCGCTCCGCTACTAAATGAACGAGAAACTTATCATAGCACGTCAAATAATCACGTATTCGGCGTAATGTAAGCTCAGCTAGACTCCTACCAATCTAATGTGACCGCTGATGCAGCACAGTCGTTTTAAAAGGTCCACTCTGAGGACAAATTCTGAAGTTGTTGAAGTTTGACGTTTATCATGTAAATCATGTGAATGTAAGGTTATGTCTATTATTCATTAGTTATTCAACCACTGAGCCTCTTGGTGCTGATAATGAATAAAAAATTAAACAGGATAAAAATAAAAGCGAAATCAAACTCAAAAAACTTTGACAATATAGCGGTAGAATACATATTGTTGTACAACATTGTACTAATAGAGTATTTAGACCAAGTAGGTGAGGAAAGAGGGGTTTCTGGTAATAGTTCACATCCAATTTTTTATAGCCAAAAGAGTCGAGCGATTATCGTAACTGTCAAAGATCGTGGCATCGATCTTGATTTCAACTTTGTACTCCAAACAGAAATTTCGTTCAAACTCATTCAACTGCTAAGTCGCATCTTTACTATAGTTCGTGGTTTTAGGACATGGCGCATTAGACGATTTTGGATTAGTTCTGATAAGAACTGGATCATGGGAAGAGCATTTTCTCCAATATTTGAAAGATTTTCTATAATTTTTAGAATGTTTGTGTTAAAAATTCGGTTTTGCTAATCATGGCCAATCATTCAAACTCATTCAACGCTTCAAGTATAGAATTTTTCTATTCTAATAAGGCCTCAATAAGGCAATTAATAGATTTTAGACTACCAGAATTTGTTCCTACGATCCTGTTGTTTTTTTCGGTAGAAGACTTCACACCAACTCAACATGGTGAAATTCCATAACCTAAACAACGTTTTGCAGTCAGTCCAGATAAAAATTGGGTGCCCTCTCAGATGATAAGGAACAAAACTTAATCCACCAAACAGAAGACCTCAGTAAAACAACAGTATCAAATTGTAACATCCACCCTCCAATAACAAGATAATCTTAAAGCAACAATACCCCAATAAAACACTGAAACAAAATTAATCGGTAAGTGTTGGAGCAACTAGAAAAATAAAAGACTGTATCCAAGGAGCAGAGAAAATTAAAGGAAACGTGGTCTTTCCAATACGAGCCGAAAACAAATCTTCAAAGTTCGGCATGAAGGTCACCAGAAATTTCTTACGATTCAAGTTCCAGAATTCAGCGAGTTCGACCGAAATCTTGAGAACCAGACAGTTGGTTTTTGTTGCACGATGATACACCATCGCACAAAGACATCTAATCGTTTAATCCAATTAATAAGAAATATTATTAAAAACCCATAAAATATTTACAAGTACCTCAACGATTACAATTTCTTTATGAATATAGAAAAAGTATCATCCGCGCATACTAACAAAGATATTCGGTTCTTTTGCTTTCTTGTAGTTGGCAAGAAGTATACCACACGACGTGGTATTATTAGCGCATTTTTAAAACTCGATTTATTAGCGACTATAAAACCGATTGGTCTCGGTCTGTCCGTTTTCTATGCAGAACTGAAGGACTGTAACGTGTCAAAATAAATTCACTGTTAAGACATTCATTATTCGAGGACACGCCGGACCAAAACTGCAATACATAATCGTATATCATCTGCAATGCATTAACCTCGTTTCGGTTAAGCTATAACATATAACTAGTAAGTACACGTTAAACAAAATCTTACTGTAAAAATATGCGCAGAAAATGATGAGAAAACAAACAAGAATTAATTTCATTCTAACAGTAAAAAGTAATATTTCTGCGAATTAAATTTAGTATTCGCTACATCCACTAAAACCCATAAATGTAATGCTAATGAATCAATGTTTTACAATAAAATAGCAAACAACGTATCACAAATAAGGCGTTCGTAGTAGCAAAACAGTTTTATGCGTTTTTTTTTATTACCGCTAACTATGTGATACAGCTCTAACGATTATGACAAACGAGCTATTGTTTTCGATTGCAAGATTTTTCAATAATTATCAGTAAAGTCATCTTTATTCCTAGAATCGATATAATCCATTTTCATTGGGTAAAACCGACAATGGAATGATTAACCCTTAATTCATAGTAAGGTAGTAAATTTAAATTTCATTCATGGAATCATTCTGGATCCAGGTGTTATATGTGTATACGGTGAGTAACCTTCAACGCATTTTTTAGATAAGAATTGGTGTCAGCTCGACCAACTTTCTACCATCAATGTTTAAAAGATTAAAATAAAATTTGAACACGTATAAAGGTGTTGTCGAATTTAATACATATTTTGAATCGAGTTAGATTTTTTTTTCGTTCGTTTTCTGATTTATTTTCTGATCTACGCAGAATAAATCTTAACCTAGATTAGAATAAAACCAAAGATCGAAGCCGTTCGTAGAGATTTTTACCAATTTTTTATGGGCCCACTTCGTTACAGTTTTTTCCTCCAAAGAATCTACCACCACCTCTATTTTTACATTCCATTCGATGCACTAAATTGAAGCGTTTAAAATCTTAATCCCTTGTTTTATGAAATGTTTAAAATAATAACAACAATTAAGGCTTGATCTAGATCTTTAATTTCAACTGATTTGATCACCATTCTAAATCCAACTTCATCAATTTATTGCAAAGATTTAGACGTCTTGATATACAACAATATAAAGATAGAATCTTGATCTTTTAATTTGGTAACTGATTTGATGATAATTCCTCCTCAAACTTCATCCATTTAATAAAAGTGACATTCTCCACGTCTTGATGCACTTCAATTTTTCAGATAAAATGATGTCTTCTTTGAAGTTCGTCCATCACATCATTCCCTTTGGCATTATAGTGTGCCCAGGGATCCACAACTGGAATACCTCTGTTTGTTGTGACCAATTGCGTCCGACTCAAAGCTAAGCAAGAACTAAACGAAATAAGAAAATCTTTGCTCTAAAAATTGATGAATGATAATTGCACAAGTTCGCAAATCTTGAGATCAAAAGATTCCGTTCATTCAACAGAAGAGTCCGAGATAATCGTACTATGCCCAAACTTCCCATTTTTACGTACCAACTCCCCCTTGTCGTGAAAAATGGTTCAACTTTCCCACCCCCAATTGAGGAGGACGATCAAAATTTACCATTTGTTAATTTTGATCGTCCTCATATTGGGGGTGGAGGAGTTCTTTAGCTTTTGCATTGGAGGGTGGGGGCTTTCATATGCTACTTATGGTAAAAATATTAAAATGGCACAAAAATCTAAGCCATTGAAATATTAAATATTATATTTTTGATCCAAGTTTCGTTCCTAATTTTTCTTTAATAATAATTTTAATTCCTTTGTGGAGCCTCTGTAGAACGCCTATTCTTTTTTAATATGCGATTGTTCCAAAATCTCCCAAAATAAAGTTGTATTTACGAAATTACCTGTAATTTCTATCTAGCAGAAATATGAAAACGATACCGAGACCGTGTTTTTTGGGTTTGAAAAATTTAATATCTTATTTTACAACAAAGTTTCACTCAAATCTAAAATATTTACATTTTTTTATAATGTCAGACTTGTCACAATTTCTCACGATAAAAAATTATATCTTTCAATTCCTGAAATATTTCCACTTGCAGGTCAATAAAACAACAATTAATTAAATACCAATTTATTCCATAATTTCAAACTATGGAACTTCTTCTGAACATCCAAACTCTCTTCACTATCCATACTGCAAAAATGCAAAAACCAAAAACTCTAAATAAATTGGTAGTTAATTAATTGTTGTTTTATTGACCTACAAGTGGAAATATTTTAGGAATTGAAAGATAAGTACAAAAGGCCACAAAGCAGTGGAATTTTTAAACTTTAAAAAATTCCATATTTTATTTTTTATCAAATGCTCACTTAAAATCTGACGTGGACAAACATAGTTCCAACATCACATATTTAAATGTTCGAATGGACGATTTTTTAAGTCTTAGTTTTTTTAGTTCTTTCAATCTTATTTCCTCAAAATTTCTTATTTTTAAATTTGAAAAATCCGATCAAGTTTGACATTTCAAGTTCTGATATATGTACATAGCTCGAGTTTGACGTTTAAATGTCAAATACGGCCAAGGTTGTTATTGAAAGGTTGGTTATCGTGGACGATTTGATATTTCAATGTAAAATTTGATCAAGCTTCGCATTTAAATGTCTATTATAGTCTGAGTTTGACGTTTACATGTTACATATCACCAAGATTGTCATTAACAACTTAGTTATCACATCAATTCGACATTTCAATATAAAATCTAACCAAACTTGGCATTTAAATGACTGTTATAGTCCGAGTTTGACATTTAAACGTCAAATATGGCCAAGGTTGTCATCGAAAGGTTGGTTAACGCGAACAATTTGACGTTTCGATGTAAAATCTAATCAAGCTTGGCATTTAATGCCCAGATATGGATAGAGTTTAAATTTAAACGTCAAATATATTACGAATTTGACGTTCAAACCTCAAGCATTGCAAAGTTTCTAGTCTAAAGGTTGGTTATTGCGGACGATTTGACATTTCGATGTAAAATTTGACCAAGGTTGGCATTTAAATGACTGTTATAGCCCGAGCTTGACATTTAAACGTCAAAAATGGCCAAGGTTGTCATCGAAAGGTTGGTTAACGCGAACAATTTGACATTTCGATATAAAATCTAATCAAGCTTAACATTTAAATGACGATTATAGTCCGAGATTGACATTTAAACGTCAAATATGACCAAGTTTGTCATCGAAAGGTTGGTTAACGCGAACAATTTGACATTTCGATGTAAAATCTAATCAAGCTTGGCATTTAAAGCCCCGATATGGATCGAGTTGAAATTTAAACGTCAAATATATTACGAATTTGACGTTTAAACGTCAAATATGGACAAGGTTGTTATCGAAAGACTGGTTAACGCGAACAATTTGACATTTCAATGTAAAATCCGGTAAAATCTGACCAAACTTGGCATTTAAATGACTGTTATAGCCCGAGCTTGATATTTAAACGTCAAATATGGCCAAGGTTGTCATCGAGAGGTTGGTTAACGCGAACAATTTGACATTTCGATGTAAAATCTGATCAAACTTGACATTTAAAACCCCGATATAGATCGAGTTTAAATTTAAACGTCAAATATAGCCAAGGTTGTCATCGAAAGGTTGGTTAACGCCTAATTTCGGCATTTTAACGATTTTAACTCTGTATTGATTTTTCTTTATCTGAAAGATTTTTAAAGTCTTAATTAAATAAAAGAAAATTCTATTAAATTTCTAATCCAATCCCCGATAAAATCAAAAATTAAATTTTTTCAAACTTCTAATTTCCAACAAAACTTGAATCTAAAATTTATTACTTTGACACCGTCTACACAATCGGAATAATTAATACAATCACAACATAGAAACAATGTGACATAATAAAAAAAAGTCATTCTTAATTACGCACGATTTTGTCATAAAAATGAAAATGCAAATCAAACTCGATCTTCACCTGGCTTTTTTTTCCGTTTGGATCATCTTATTGTTATTTCACATCTATATTTAATAACAATATAAAAAAAAACGAGGATGATGTTATAGCAGCATCTGCACATCGCGCTCACGTCGTCCGTTTTTTTTTATCTAATTCTTAAATAAATTTATTTTATAATTTATTAACAATCGAATATCGTTTTGTGAATGAAACGCGGAATTTTAAAATTCAAATTCGATGTGGGCGTCTTAATGAATTCAGATGAGACATTATTTTAAATTTAAATCGACGAAATCGAAGGGAATATTTAAAATGGAAATATTCGACACAACAACATACATAGGTAACAACATAGTATATATAATAATTAATAAATATATATAAATAAGAGAGAAAAACATACCTGTGCTGTTTCAGATTGTCCTGCCTCTTGAAACTTTTGCCGCACACCTGACAGCTGAACGTTACTTCTGGACTTTTGTGGCTACGCTCGTGGATCATCAGATTGTAGGATTTCGTAAATCTACGTTGGCAATACTTGCAGATATATTCGCATTTGGCTCTCATTTTTCTGCGGAATTCTCTACTGCTCACGTCGTTCTCCAATTGCATTATTGCAAACATTCTGACTCCTGATGATTTTAAACTCTACGGGGTCTCACGCGAGATGACTAATTTATTATTTTATTATTATAATACACGCACACACAGTCACAACCAGTATACGGTTACACTCACACAAGCGCAGGTCGGCTTCCTATAGGTCGACGATGTGTTTTGTATGTTTTGATTTCGATTACGCTCGTGAATCTTAGCGGAAACGTTTACCGGATTTACCCCGGAATTTCGTGTTAATTTTAAACGTCAATATTTACTATTGCGTACAGGCTGGAGAAAAAGTCTTAATAATCGTTTATATATATTTTTTTTGATTTTTAAAACACTAATTTACGCACTTTCGTTCATATTTCCCGCCTTTTTTTAAAAAAAGTTAATTTCCAAAAATTAAGCGCGAAATTTAAAATTTTAAAATTAGGAAAATCGGTGGTGATTTTAACGGCTAATTCGCAACACAATTACACTGTTTTAAATGCTTAATCTCGTCGAATTTAATCAAATTTCGTTTCCTACGCATGTAATACATTTAAAACTCAATTTGCGACTAATTTTCTATATAGGTATAGTTGCAATAGCTATTTTAACACTTCTAAAATTCAAGTATACTAATTCTATTGTTTCAAACACGATTCTCCGGTGTTGAATATTTAATAAAATCACGTACAAGCGATTTTAAAACCAAAACGACGTGCTAGTCGTCGAAGTTTTCTCCAATAATTTCTTTTGGTATTTTCCGCTTAATTTCGAAAAAAACGAAGTAACTTCTGCACACGAAATAATATCCTGTTCTTCTGGCAGAAGGTGACGCAGTTTCCAGCTGATGCTAGTCACGATTCTAGACAGGTGAAACTCCTGAGTTAGAACCTGAAATGAGTAAAAACGATTGGAACAATTCATACTGACGTCCTTGCTTGTATAAATTTTTTGAATGAATGCTGTGTCATACACCTCTCTCGCAAGGTGGAAATATATTGTTTAACAGAAGACGTAAATATAAGTTTAATATGACGTAATTCTATTAGTGCTTTTAATTTAATCGTATTTGCATATTCGACGTACTTTTCGTGATATATGTTTTTTTTTTATTTTTTTCCATCAATCTTTTTATTAGGTACTTTTTTTATATTACGTTGTATGCAGAATAAATAAAAATATCCCCGAATGGACCCCCATCATAAAACAGAACAAGATTAGAAATCATCTACTCTGTTTTACTGACGAACACTCTGTATAATACAACTCTACTCATGAACATAACCATAATTTCCATTCAAAATAACAAGACCATCGCGTGGTATATAGTTCATTCGAAGGGCTCATAACCTCATTTGCTAGTTCATGCAAGTTTTTTCTCAGATTAGATGCTTAAACTTCGTTTATTTAAATGATCATCAGGTCACTAAGCATACAAAACATTTTTTTCAGCGATGGTTGCTCAAAATTGTCAGGAATCTCTTCAAGACCTACAAAAACCCGAGATTTCCTCGTCCGATGAGTCAAAAGTTGCCTGAAGATAACTCAGACAATCAATTACTCAGAGTAATCAAAGAGAGACTAGATGTACAGAAGTCTATCGACAATGATCGATGTAATTACGAGGTCATTCTGGAAAAAAAAATGGGAGCATTCATTCTGGAAACTTTTCCTTGGAATGGAGTTAGTAACAGATTACATGAAGGGAACAACGAACATTAAAGTTGAGGATTATTTTGACAGTTCAAACTTGACGATCGCACATCCCTGACATCCCTGAAATATTACCAAATTAAGATGTTTCAAGGAAAAAAATGGGGACATTCATTCTGGAAACTTTTCCTTGGAAAGGAGTTAGTAACAGATTACATGAAGGGAACAACGAACATTAAAGTTGAGGATTATTTTGACAGTTCAAACTTGACGATCGCAGATCCCTGACATCCCTGAAATATTACCAAATTAAGATGTTTCAAGGAAAAAAAATGGGGACATTCATTCTGGAAAATGGAAAGGAGTTAGTAACAGATTACATGAAGGGAGCAACGAACATTAAAGTTGAGGATTATTTTGACAGTTCAAACTTGACGAAAGACATTGAAATATTATTAAGATGTTTCAAGTAAAAAAAAAATGGGGACATTCAGTTGAAAATAACAGATTACATGAAGAAAAGAACATTAAAGTTGAGGTTTTCTTGAGAATCCCGACCTGAAATATTTTATGTTTGAAAAAAAGATTTATTCTGGAAACTTTTCTTTGGAAAGGAGTTAGTGATTACTGGACGAACAAATTTTGATTCAAACTTGACTGCATCCCTGACATTTACATGGGATATATCACAATAAGGGAGAACTCAGGGCGAAAATATTTCAAGGAAAAAAATGGGGACATTTAGCCACAACATTGCTAGATTAGACAGTTCAAACACATATTTACATTGATAAATTAAGATTTCAAAAAAATCATTCATTTAACCCCAAATAAGATGGTGGCATTAAACAATTTTGTTCAAAGGGGTTCCTCGGAGCAAATTAAGGATGCCAAAAAACTTGTCAACTGTAATTTAAAAGTTGTTATTGATGATGCAGTTGAAATCAGAAAGTAATCTAGAATTGATTGAAAGATCAACCTGGACGAACAAATGATTCCTTCTGTTTACTGGGATATATCACAATAAGGGTTAAAAGAGTAGACTTTGAAGATGAATCCAGTAACCAACGTTGGTCTGTGATAAGATTAAAAACTAGAAGGAATTTCAAGATTTCACCCAAATCATTCATTTAACCCCAAATAAGATGGTGGCACAATTTTGAACCAGGATGAAAAAAATGTTTAGTCATGAAATCGGTAATCTGGGATCAATTGCAAATTTAATGAATGATAGAATGATTAGATATTTTAGAGGGATGATCGTAAACAACTTGGAGATAGAAACAAAACCATTATGAAGTTTCTCGAATTTAAAGTGTGCCGAAGGGTGTCTGAGTTCTTATTTAAGGACACAAATACTGAAAACATTAACAGATCGATAATCGCAGTGGTTAGGCAGCTGACTATCGTTGTGGCAGGACGACGGTGACATTTTTTCAGAGGGTCGAAATCCGGATCGACTTACCATTCGCTTGATCAACATTTCAACTTGAAGCGCATCAAATTGTGTTATCATTGTTTTCTGTTGACATGATAAAGACACCAACCCCCCCTCTTATAGCCCAGTTTGTCACCACTAAGCTTTTGGTAAGTCTATACTTTCAAGTTGAAAAGAAGTTACTTAGCTGTACACGTACAGCTATTGGCGCTAGAATTAAGAAGACGTGAACCTTTTTTTTGTTTCTAAGCTTTCGCTAATTCTTTATTAGCTTCTTCAGAGAACAAACTACAAGTAAAAACAATAAAGGTTGTAAATATGTATATTTCGGCTATTTTAAATCGAAGTGATTTCAAACTTACATGGTAATTATAGAACAAGACTCATTTGCATCTTGAAGCTCATTTCACGTTTTCCAATTTCGTTAACATCCTGTATAATTAAAGAAAACTAGCTAGCTTTTCATTTAAATTGAATAAACTCTATTAATTGACGTTTTAATCGTACAAAAAATAAGTATCTACATTTTTGAACATCCTGTACAACAAACAAAATTAATATCAATAATAATGTGAGTAATTGTTAATTTTTTTTATCTGTGGTAGGTGTTAGTTACTTCTTAAAGTGTATCGCTGCTACTCTAATTATGTATGTAGTTTGTGTGTTTAATAGCCTTGTTACAGTACTATCTCGATATTTATAATGCTGCGTTGTCAACAACAGCAAACGATAGATCGTTCGGGATACAATCCTCCCTCCCTTCGAAGAATTGAATCTCAGCTTGCAGTGTTCTCTTACAACACTGGGCAGTCGCCTAATGACTGCGGCTATAGAACCATTATTATTTAATAATCCCCCTGTTTATCTTATTGGTTAAGGATGTTTTGTAATTTTCCACTTTTGACACACTCTGTATAACACAAAAATTTTAATTTAAAGGAATTGTCTTTGGATTACCAAGATGATTAAATTCAATTTCGCCCATTATATGTTGCATGTCAATAAACGTTTCGATGTTATCGTTCGATTACAACACCCCGTAATTAATAAAAAAGAAAGGATGACAGGTTTTTGTTTCATTTTAAGAGATTTTTTTCATATATTTTTGAACACCCTGTATAGGAAGTATTATTTCTTTTTTCCTCTATGTACAATTACTACTAACACTAACTTCCTGTACCAAATAAGGAAATCTTTATGTACTGTTTATAAATAAATTTATTCCAATGAAAAATTAGCGCTCTTAAAAAGGTTTTGCGATAAATGCAAATTAACAATTATCGTAAATTAACTGTGTCATCGACGTAGAACAAAAAGAAAGGGTGACTCTAAGGAAAATTCTTAACCACAATTTTCTTTCGAAATCAATTCCTAATACATCATCCTGAGATGTATTCTTCGTAATTTGACATTATTGATATTATAAAATCGAAGGAGCGTGAGATAAATCTCTTCAAAATATACCTATGTATGTTAGACCAAAGCGAAGCTATTGCGAAACATTTTCTAATTGTTTTAAATTATACATCCGCATTACACTGCTGATCCTGCGGTAATGTACATTGTACATACTTAGGAGATAAAAACCGAGAGATTCGAGATCTTTATCTTTTGCAATCTTGTAATTCATTGAACATCATCGATTTGATATTTTGGCGGATCTTCTTGGCGTAAATTTCATTCTCCACGGTGTGGTATACGACCACTAAAGGTCAACTTACATTCATTATATCCTACAGTACTAAACATGCTGCGTTTATAGTACTGGCGATCAGTGGCGTATCGAGAAAATTGATTTTACATTGATGCCTCTTTCATTTATTTCATATTACCATAACGATAGAAGATGACACAAATTTGTCATGGCTTCGATCTCCTCTACCATAAGAAGCTGTCCTAGATGTTAAAACCTTTCTTACTGGACTTCTTTCGTGAGTTGAGATTTTGCTCCAAAAAAATTTGAGTTCATCATGTCAGCCCCAGCAGCATTGCTATTGAAGCAATTGATCAGTAGTATAATACATTGAAATTGTAATTCCAAAACTGACAAGCCGTTATAGTTTTTGGGCATCCCATACTAAAGCAAAATTGATGACTCGGTGTGCGTACGACCTTTTGATATGTGACAAATTTAAACCTAGTAACAGTTCCATTGAGAGAGAGAGACACTTCCATTTCTTTTGATCGTTTCTTTTTTACCACCACCTACCTAGAGTAAAGTTTTTGGCTTTATCCCCTATGTAGGGTTTCCCAATCGTAACAACCATAAATTAAGAAAATTACTTCTGATATATTTATGTATAGCAAGATTTCTTTTTTCAAGTAAAACAGACAGAACGAATCTTCTCGGTCTTCTTAATTATGGGAAGAAGAGCAAAGATTGAAAAATTGGTTTTAAAAATTCTGAAGCTCTTAAAGCTCCATAATGTCTGAATATTTTTAAAACCTGAATCCTGGTGAACGATTCGATAGAACAAACAACGAAACTAGAATAATTTTGACGCACAATTGAAGCAAATTATTGATAATCAATAAGACCATAGCCCAGACCAGGGTATTCTTCTTTAAAGGGCATCCCTTCAACAATTGCGTCCTCTATAGTTTGCAATGAACATCATCCAATCTTTCGATCATTTGCCTTTAAAACGAAAATTCTTGACCCCTTTTTTCCTATTATTCAAACAAATATAATGAGCAAAAATTCTTTATACCAGGACCCTTGGCGATTGACCCAACCGGGAAGACAAAAAAAAAGAAGAATAATTTTGACACACAGTTAGAACAAGTTGTCAATAATCAATAAGACCAGAATACAGACCAGAATATTCTTGTTTAGGAAGCACTCCTTTAAGAGCCTTTAATATAACGAGCAAAAATTCTTTATACCAGGACCAGAACCCGGAAGACAAAAAAAGAAGAATAATTTTGACACACGGTTAGAACAAGTTATCAATAATCAATAAGACCAGAATACAGACCAGAGTATTCTTGTTTAGGAAGCACTCCTTTAAGAGCCTTTAATATTAAGAGCCTTTAATAATTTTGATGAGTTAGAAAAGTTTCAATAATTAAGACCAGAATACCAGAGTATTCGATCCAGCTTTAATATGAGCAAAAATTCTTTATTCCAGGACCATTGGGAAGACAAAAAAAGAAGAATAATTTTGATACACAGTTAGAACAAGTTGTCAATAATCAATAAGACCAGAATACAGACCAGAGTATTCTTGTTTCGGAAGTACACTACTTTTAATCCTTTAATATAATTGACCCAACCAGAGACGAAAAAAAAGAATAATTTTGAGTTAGAAAATTCAATAATCAATAAGACCAGAATTATACCAGGATCCTTAAGAGCCTTTAATTGACCCAACCAGGGAGACAAAAAAAGAAGAATAATTTTGACACACAGTTAGAACAAGTTATCAATAATCAATAAGACCAGAATACAGACCAGAGTATTCTTGTTTAGGAAGCACTCCTTTAAGAGCCTTTAATATAGTGAGCAAAAATTCTTTATACCACGATCCTTGGCGATTGGGAGACAAAAAAAGAAGAATAATTTTGACACACAGTTAGAACAAGTTGTCAATAATCAATAAGACCAGAATACAGACCAGAGTATTTTTCACGTTCATGGGTGGTGGGACCTTTCGTTTTTAACCTGTACATTTTTAAAGTGATCCTACCTTAATCCTGGTGCCTGAACGATTCAATAGAACAAAAAGCTAATGAGCAAAAATTCTTTATATATACCAGGACCCTTGCCAATTGACCCAATAGAGAAAACAAAAAAGGAAGAATAAATTTGACACACAGTTGGAACAAGTTATCATTAATCAATAAGACCAGAGTACAGACGAAGAGTATTCTTGTTTAGGAAGCACTCCTTTAAGAGCCAGAAGAAGGTCATCGATCAAATTTTGGATTGTAAAGGTGAAAGCTCAAGAATTCTGTCATAATTTCTAGTTTAATAGCATGAAATGGATGTCCTAAACGATGCTCATTTCTTGCCTTGAACGCCACAACAGATACACCAGGAACTTCAACCAATCTTTCGATGATTCCCCTTTCAAATGAAAGTTTTTGATCATTTGCACACAACCCTCTTTTCTATTGCTCGAGACAAATTATCTATTTCACCGATTCCAGTCAAGGTCTTGAACGACTCTAACGAATGACTCGATACAACAGACGACAAAATAAGAATAATTCTGATCCACAATTGAAGCAAGTTATCAATTATCAATGAGACCAAAGTACAGGTGACAGTATTTATTTTGTTGGGAGACCTCTTGATCAATCTGAAAGCCACCCAATTTGGTTGATAGTAATTTTAATGCTTTCTAATTCTAATGGAGTGAATCAACCTCAATATAGAGGGTTCTCCATTTTTTCTATAGCATTAATTATCGATTTAAAGGAGATGGTTGCAATTCCTCCAACTCCTCCAACTTTTTCACAAGATTGTGTGGGGTCACTTCTGTAGATTTTCTAGTTTGATTACAATTGAGAAGCAATTCAGTTATATCCTTCTGCCTAATGTGATTTCTCATGCTACATAGAAGACATCTTCTTGCTAATTTCAAGGTAGATAGCAATCTAGCCGTACTAACAACTGGATGAAATGATATAAAGTCATCAGGATGATTTAGAGACCTAACACCTTTATCCAAAAAAATCTTTATACCAGGACCCTTGGCGATTGACCCAACAGAGAAGACAAAAAAGGAAGAATAATTTTGACACACAGTTAGAACAAGGCACTCTTTTAAGAGCCTGAAGACCACCGATCAAATTTTGAGCTGCAAACGTGATTCACGATTAACGATGCTCATTTCTTGACTTAAACGCCACAACAGATACACCATGAACTTCAACCAATCTTTCGATGATTCCCCTTTCAAATGAAAGTCTTTGATCACTTGCACACAACCCTTTTTCCTATTGCTCGAGATAAATTATCTATTCCACCGATTCCATCCGAGTTCTTGAACGACTCTAGCGAATGCCCCAATAAACGACAAAATAAGAATAATTTTGATCCACAATTGAAGCAAGTTATCAATTATCAATGACACCAAAGTACAGGTGACAGTATTTATTCCTTCGAGAGACCTCTTGATCAATCTGAAAGCCACCTAATTTGGTTGATAGTAATTTTGATACTTTCTAATTCTAATGGAGTGAATCAACCTCAATATAGAGGGTTCTAAATTTTTTCTATAGCATTAATTATCGATTTAAAGGTGATGGTTGCAAAGGCCCACTTCAGCTTTTTCGCAAGATTGTGTGGGGTCACTTCTGTGGATTTTCAGGTAGATTTCACGGTAAATAGAAATCTAGCCATACTAACAACTGGATAAAATGATATGAAGCCATCAGGATGATTTAGAGACCTAACACCTTTATCCAAAAAAGAACAGAACCCAAATGTCAAAGGTACTGCAATGACAGACCTCTGATTGGTGAAACAGTATTTTTGGATGTGACCATAGCTTTTGACAAGACTAGGACATGTAAGGAGTTTAAAATTGCGATTTTGGAATGCCAAAAACAAACAAGAACGAAGCCAAACGCAAAGTTAGCAACATTCTGTTCAAAATCTATCCACTATTGCTCCATTTTGGAATCCAAAATGATATAAAATCAATGTGCAATAATATTTTTAAGATCTTTAGTTTAAAGTTTAAACAATTTAGAAACTTGCGAGACGCCGCTGAATAACAACACACCTTCAACAAATTGAAATTCCCGTATATATTAGAAGTAAAGGAACGCGAAATATATAAAAGCCAAGACAGTATTATTAAAACTTCTTTTCAATATTTATGAGATGTGGGTGTAATTATTCATTGTTTCCACAATCACCGTTCCACGCAAGCAACCGTACTTTTCTAATTCCATCTCGCTTCCACACGTAACAGACACCATTAAATCTACTCAGGAAATTTCGAAAATATCTCTTCCTCTTTTGCAGTTTTAAAGAACATCTGGTTAAATGTCGAATTCTTTGCCGTTGAATAACATTTGGCGCGTTATATATTGTTTATTTATTGTCTGGTAGCTTGTGTGTGAATTATGTTTTAAAAGCTTACGATGATGTTCTTGATCGTCGATACGGGTTCAAATTTTTTTGTTTTGCGCACGACGATTTTTTCGAATGTTATTGATGTCGTCATATGGAAATTTATCATTAATTTATGGCAATAACAAATAAAGCGATGATGTTTTCTTAATAATAACGCTCCCAAGGAAGGATAATATGGAAATTTCTCGGTTTTATACAATATGTGGGCAATTATGTTTTAAATAATGTGGTGAAACTTGAACTGTAATAGAACACATTTGTTATTATGGAGTGAAGATCTTTTCCTAAATTTTAAATAACAAAAAATTTTCACGGCCACGGTTAATTATCGAATTCTTTCCGGGTAATCCCCAGCTTCATTCCCTCAATATAATATCAGTTTAATTAATTCATTTGTGGTTGTATTGTTTGGTTTTTGAATTGCTAGAATTAATAACATGCTATTGCACAATTTAATCTTCAATAAATAGAATCTTTCCCACGTCCATGGGTGATAGGACATTTCGTTTTTAACCTGCTACATTTTTAAAGTGATCCTACCTTAATCCTGGTGCCTGAACGATTCAATAGAACAGAAAGGTAATGAGCAAAAATTCGTAAAAACAGACAGAACCAATCTTCTCAGTCTTCTTAATTATTGGAAGAAGAGTAAAGATTGAAAAATAGGGTTTGAGAATTCTGAAGCTCTTAAAGCTGCATAATGTCTTCGATATTTTTAAGACTTGAATCCTGGTGAACGATTCAATAGAACAGACAACAAAACTAGGATAATTTTGACACACAATTGAAGCAAATTATTGATAAAATCAATAAGACCATAGCCCAGACGAGGGCATTCTTCCTTAAGGGGCACCCCTTTAACAGTCTCACCGACCATATTTTGCCATGAACTTCATCCAATCTTTCGATCATTTGCCTTTAAAACAAAAATTCTTGACCCCTTTTTTCTTATTATTCAAACAAACAAAAATTCTTTATAGGACCCTTGGCAATTGACCCAACAGAGAAGACAAAAAAAAGGAAGAATAATTTTGACACACAGTTAGGACAACTTATCATTAATCAATAAGACCAGAGTACAGCCGAAAGTATTCTTGTTTAGGAGGCACTCCTTTAAGAGGCTGAAGGCCACCGATCAAATTTTGAGCTGCAAACGTAAAAATTCACGATTTCTGTCATAATTTCTAGTTTAATAACATGAAATGGATGTCCTAAACGATGCTCATTTCTTGACTTAAACACCATGAACTTCAACCAATCTTTCGATGATTCACCTTTCAAATGAAATGTTTTGATCACTTGCACCCAACCCTTTTTCCTATTGTTCGAGATAAATTATTTATTCACCAAATTCTTAAACGACTCTAGCGAATGCCCCGATAAAATAAACGACAAAATAAGAATAATTTTGATCCACAATTGAAGCAAATTATCAATTATCAATGACAGTATTTATTCCTTCGAGAGACCTCTTGATCAATCTGAAAGCCACCCAATTTGGTTGATAGTAATTTTGACGCTTTCTAACTCTAATGGAGTGAATCAACGTCAATATAGATGGTTCTAATTTTTTTCTATAGCATTAATTATCGATTTAAAGGAGATGGTTGCAAAGGGCCCCTTCAAATTTTTCACAAGATTCTGTAGGATGTTTTCTGTGGATTTTCTAGTTTGATTACAATTGAGAAACAATCAAGTTATAAGCCATCAGGACGATCTAGAGACCTAACACCTTTACCCTAAAAAGAACAGAACCCAAATGTCAAAGGTACTGCAATGATAGACCACTGATTGGTGAAATAGTATTTTTAGATGTGACCATAGCTTTTGACAAGACTAGGACATGTAAGGAGTTTTACATCGCGACTTCGGGATGCCAAAAACAAGCGAGCATGAAGCCAAACGTAAAGTGAGCAACGTTCTGTTCAAGATGTATTCCCAAAAATATCCTGATCAAACAACAACAATCCGATAACAAAACAAAGTTGAAGAGCACCACTAATGCTCCATTCTGGAATCCAAAATGCATATCAGCGCCTTGCTGGGTTGACATTAAACGAATTTCCTGAACGATGTGAAATCTGGATTAGATTTGTTCTCTTCTGAAAGGTTGAAAAATGATGATTGGATTCAGGGCCAGAAATTGTTAATAATTGTTGGTTTTTTTTTTAATTTAGTCCGTTTCAGGTAAAAACCAGAGAAGACTAAAGATTTCTTTACCACCAAAAGATCCTCATGACTTGCTTGATTATGCATTCCACCTATAAATGACTTGCACATCTATAAACACTTGATTTCTAGAGCTTATAATAATATTGACAACATCATATCAAAAAGATGAAACTGCCAATTTGTTCAACACCCTAAAGACTTAATTCCAAACCCAGATACGTTAATTGTACACCTAGGACTCACAGATTATCGTTAAATCGTTAAAAATAAAACGTAATCTCTTGTGGAATGTGCAAACATGAAACGATTTTTCATAATTCAAACGTACGTATTTGCTTAATGTTTTTCATAATTCAAACAAATGACATACATACATTATTCTACAGTTCAAACATGTATTTTACCCGTGATTTATAGAATTTATGATACTACGCAATGGGTTTTTACATTTTCGAAACGTAAGATTACTTGACAGGAGCAATTATTTATATTAAACAATTGTTTGCTTTAATAAATCTAACATCCTGTAATGAATAATACAGCACTTTAATGAGGAATATTTTAATAAATGTAATAAACTTATCTCTTCTATTGATTTTTTTTATTATTATTGTTTAGATTAGACATATCGCTTCTGGTTTCAACGCCTACATATGATGATTTTTTTGTGGAAATAAATTTGGTATTTCATTTCTGTCCTTACACAAGTTTTTTTTTTATATTCTTTTTTAGTCACTTAATTGTTAATTAATTGCGATAAGTCACAAGTGTTGTTGTTTCCAAAATGGACAGATTTGAGGACAATTCGGCCCCCATCATTAAGCGAGATTCTTCCTAACAAAATTCGTTACTGTGGATGCAACCTAAATTCATCATTATGCTCCTAAATCAAAAAGGCGGAGCATGGAATGAAAACAGAAGGGTTCACCACCCCCTTCGAAACAGCAACAGCATCTACAGAATGCTACAGTCATCAGTTTTTTGCGATGCCGATAAGTAATAATAATAATAAATGACTTTAGTACGGCAAAAACTTCTTGTCTGTTTCAACAAGTGCAAATTATAAAGTGGTTTTATAATTTGCCATAGTATTTGACATAACCACTGACATTCCTGTCATACAAACAGTTGACAATACTAAAGTGGATACATTTTAGTATCGCCAACTTAATTTTACCTCCCACTACTACTCTCCTATGAATAGGCTTTCGTAGATCAAGTTGTTATCCTGTATAGAAAGTGGGGTGGGAAACTAGAAGGTGAGGTTCAGTGGAATAGCCAAAAGCAATTTCCTGTTTTTACACCTAACTCTTCAAAAAGAAAAACAAAAAGTTACCTATCTAAGCAACTATATCGAAGGTTACAAAAACAAAAAACTATTCTAAGGCATTCGCAAAGATAATAATAGATAGCAAACAATACAGCAAAAGAAAAAGAAAGAAGCATTAGAGTTAATTGACGCTCAACTGTTGATTCCACAGCATATTAAAAACAGAACGTCTGAATGTACTGTATAGAGAGGTTCTATGTATGGGTGGAGTAATAATAAGGTTGATTTGATGCACGTCCGTTCTGAAGGTGATCTTGTTGTAGAGATAAGGAGTCGATTTAAAGTTAATAATTTTATAAAACAAGCAGTAGCTCTGTAGAGGCCGCCTGTTTTTCATATTAAGCCATCGGACATCTATTAACTTGTGAGACACACGATCATACTTTCTTAAAGAGAAAATAAAACGCAGACACGCATTTTGTACCCTTTGGACTCGAACAGCATCAGATCTATCTGGATAAGTATCATAAAAAGGGGCACCATATGTAAAAAATGAAAGAACTAAGGTCTTACCTAGTATACGCGTACAGAAGTTCCAAGTTAGCGTAAGCAGTTCTAACTAGTTTAAAGATGTGTTGCTTAAACCTGAAGCTATTATCATAAGTCGTAGATAAGTACCTAACACTATCAACAACCCGAATCCGATCATCACCAATCCTCAAGTCAATCCCACCCTGAAGGTTTTCACATTGTTGAGCATTGCCAAACAAAATTGCTACAGTTTTATTAGGATTGAGAACCAAGCAATGCTCCTCAGCAAACTTGTTGACACTATCAATATCGGCCTGGATATCCCGAACCGCAGCCCCCAATACATTGGGCAAAAAAGGATTTATAAATGATCGTAGACAGTCTAAACGAAGCTACAAGCTTAGAAATTGTCAAAATTGATATTGCTAACCCTTATCTTACCGACGACGTGCTTTTCTAAGAGTAAAACGTTAAAAATTGTAACAAAAACGACGCCACCTTGATTTTTTTAATATGGTTTTCTTTCGATGTTTGAGATACTGAAGTTGTGAACAATTTAACTCGAAAGATCTTATCGTCCTCGCCATGTACCAAGTAGGTAAAACGTAAAAGCTGTCGAAGAAACAGAAATCATCATTGATGATTAAGTTTCTTACTTGAATTCCAATATTAGGTGTTTTATTTTCAAACAGGCACCCCTAGACGACAGCAGTGGTTGGTAACAAGATGTTTACCTACAGGCTCAGGTAACCACCCGAAGGAATCTCTCTGGACGGGGTAGTTCCCCCTTGTAATCCTAGGACAAGATACTTGGAATTGATTCTCGATCAAAAATTGACTTAAAAACAGCCAGTATTTGAGGGAAGGATTTTTTACTGTCAGGAATATGTTGGTTCCACTTCTTGGCTCAATCTTCGCAATAAGCATGGGGAACGATCTCTAAGACTAACGCAAATTAATTCAATTATCTCACCTTACTTTGTCGGCAACGTCCAGCTGCTAGATCTGCAGATACTCAGCCTACAAGAATATCTTAAAAATAGAGCTAGATCAATGCGCAACCTTGGAGAGAGTTGTTGTCTCACAAGACCGACCATCACCACAGAGTTAAGGTTCGACACTCCATCGAGATATTGCAATAACTAAGCGTCAAAATTTCTAAATCTTCGAGACATATCGATTCAACCCACACGAAGATCTCTTAGTCCAAATCCATTCTCATCTTTCACCATCTCTCTTGGACGATTTCAACTACCAAACTCCACAGGTATACATAGAAGGCCTATCTATAGAAGACAAAAGGTCTAAGGACAACAAATCCGATCTATAAGTTGATCTGAATAATGACGTCACAATCCTCACGACAAAAACTAATTCGAACGTTTTAAACGAAGCTGAAGTTTTAAAACTCTCAAATCGGATATTGCAGGTCGTTACGTTGCCGATAACACGTTTTCAATAGAATAGAATGTTAGGCATGTCAAACAAACCGACGCCATCTTAGATTTTCTTTTAAAAAAACGGAAATGTCAATTTCGAGCTGTCAAAATTAAATGTTTTTTATCGGCCTGGATATCCCGAACCGCAGCCCCCAATACATTGGGCAAAAAAGGATTTATAAATCTGTGTATCGTCCGGATACACCTCAATAGCAGAATATGTCACCACCCGGGGCAGGAATGATGTGGACATAGTAAATAATAAAGGTCCTAATATTGATCCTTGTGGCACTCCCCTCGTTAGTGAAAGAGAGGTAGATACACGGTCGTCAACTGAAACATACTGCACCCCGTTCGAAAGATAAGACCCCAGCAGAGCAATCGCACCCTCGTCAAAACTAAGATACTGCATTATAGATAAGAGGATCTGATGATTTACAGTGTTGAAAGCCTTGCTAAAATCCAACAGCACCATAAGGGAGGACCCACCACGATCTCTGGAGCATATAATATCATCAGTGACCTTAAGGAGAGCTGTGTTTACGACGAAAACCAGACTGACACGACGGCAAAATATTGTGCAGATTGAGATAATCAATAATTTGAAGATACATAACTTTTTCAAGGATTTTACTCAAAAATGGAAGTATACTAAAACCATAGCTTCCTTCCATAGGTCAGGAAAAATTCCTTCAACTAGACAACTGTTGATTAAGTGCATAATGTAGGGCTATACAAATGGCAAAATGATGCTAACAGCAGTAACGCCAATACCATCGGCTTCAACTAGCCCTATCATAACTGGTCGATGGGATTACAAGAGAACGAGATATTTTCAGAAAGAAGGGTGGATGTATCATAAAATTCTAGAGTTGACGACACATCAGCTGTTACCTTAGGTACGCTATTAACAAAAAAGTTATTAATGCAACTAGGATTTCGCAATTCCAAAGGAATTAGTCTAGCTTTGCATTTAGTAATATTATGCTGTCCTAATTCTGATCATAACTGCTTGCCCGATTTTTGATGAAATAATGAAGTGTGACACTCAATCTGGTACACTCGCTATAGTTGGAGTGCCCCCAGGGAGTCGAGTATTTCAAATAACGAACGAAAAATGTAATATTTAATTTAAAAAGAAATCAAGATGGCAGCCATTTCGGTAATATGTATATTTTGGCAAGAAAGTACCGAGAATTGGGCAATGAAACACCGAATATGTATTATTTATCCAAATTTATTGTATCGTTTTCAAAGTAGGAAAGTGATACTCTGCGTGAATATAGAGGACAGTTGTGCCAACTTAGGGATAAAAAGAATTTCGACAATCCCTTTAAGCGGCCTTTTTTTTGTGTTGTGTGTTAAAACAATTTATTTTGGTCTGTTTTGTCCTTGATTACGAATTTATCTCTTGACATATTTATAAAGTGATCTGTCCACTTTGTTGTTGAGAAACTGGAAATTTTTTTAGTAATGATTTATGGATCTATAACCTGCAATTCAATACTATTAACCTCATTGTGTACCCATCACGGTTAATGAATTTTTGACTGATGTACACGCGAAATAATCGACTTCCACGAACCTCTCCGATCGACGATGGTATAATTTATTTGTTTCTCAAAATCGCTCGCAAACATGTGACTCCCAATATATATCGCGAGATGGGACCTGCATGTTATTAACCCAAGACGAAGACGACGAAAGAAGACGGCACCACAGCTTACACATCTACATCAACACACACCAACGCTATAACATAAGTCGCATATTAAAAGCGGAGGAGACAGGTTGTTGTACACTTTTCTTCTTCTACATCGTCTTCCTTTAGCTCTCGCTTCGATCTTGGTATTTAGTGATGGGCAGACAATGGTGAATATGAAATGTCCCTAACAATGATGGGCGGAGTGCCCGGATATTAGCATAAATATACCTTTACATTGTAGCCGGTGACATTCTATGAAGGCGCACCCTCTTCTGGTAATATCGAAGAGTACGATCATGAGTATACGACAATGGTGATGGTTGAGGGCATGGCGTGCCATACCGGTACTACGATGCGGTGTTGATATGGTGTAATGCTGATGTTCTCTCGTGGAATATTTAATGAAAGATTCTTGCGAGATGGGGCGAAACATCTCTGGTGGTACAAGAAAAAAATCACCTTCTATCGTGTATTTATAAAGCGGAGACGTTCTCTTCCACGATATAAAAACAATTTCGATGATATAACTCTGAATATTCAAGACCTTAACAGCATTTCGATTTAATATTTTCACGAATACCATCTTAACGCAGTAGGCAATGACAGCTATTTTAGAATTCTTAACCTATTTATCACGATCGGAGATCGTTCATCACAGTCACAAACAGAGAGAGGGCGCCCGTGATGCGATAATACTTCTCTATTCCGCGCTTGACTTCTCTTTAGCGTCGCTTCACCGCTGAATTCTTCAGCTTCGTTCTGCGGATCGTATCGACTGTTTTATCCAGTTCGTTCGTCTAATCGTCTCCTCCTTATCTAGGAGGTTCGAACGAGGATGGGTAAGAGAAAGAGAGAGAGGCTCCGTTTGCAAGTCATCCGTTCATTATCATAAGGTAATGGAATGGATGTCATTCCTTTTGACACATTCCGGAATGTCACGGGGGCTGTATCGTAAGTGTTAGCTGTTGCGTTTTAGTGGGAGTTACGATGAGATTTTTATTTTGAACCGTCATGATTTCGAAAATAAAAGAAGGACGTGCTTGTACGGGGATGCCTAAAAATGTTTCTGCTTTAAAGTCAAGTTGGCCCTATTTATTTCTCATAATCCTGACAGCCATTTTAGTGAACCAAATATAAAATGAGCCAATTTAAAGTTTCCCAGTTTTTGTAATCATCTTCGAGTAATACGGACACCTGCCGCAACTTCCTGCACAGATTTTTCATTCGAGCACCTATTGAGCTTTTTCTTTCATCCATTATAAAGGCATCCTGCCAATTCAATTTCACAATGCTTATACTTAAATGAAATGTGTGGTTTAATAGTAGTAAATTTCTCTTTCGATATTCGAGACAATTCGATTGTAGACAGTCCATTTATATATATTTTATCCATTTGGACGTTCTAAACGAATCTAAAAGCTTAGAAATTTTCAAAATGGATATTGCTAACCCTTATCTTACCGATGACGTGCTTTTCTACGTGTAAAACGTTAAAAATTGTAACAAAAACGACGCCACCTTGATTTTTTTAATATGGTTTTCTTTCGATGTTTGAGATACTGAAGTCGTGAACAATTTAACTCGAAAGATCTTATCGTCCTCGCCATGTACCAAGTAGGTAAAACGTAAAAGCTGTCGAAGAAACAGAAATCATCATTGATGATTAAGTTTCTTACTTGAATTCCAATATTAGGTGTTTTATTTTCAAACAGGCACCCCTAGACGACAGCAGTGGTTGGTAACAAGCTGTTTACCTACAGCCTCAGGTAACCACCTGAGGGAATCTCTCTGGACGGGGTAGTTCCCCCTTGTCGTCCTAGGACAAGATACTTGGAATTGATTCTCGACCAAAAATTGACTTAAAAACAGCCAGTATTTGAGGGAAGGATTTTTTACTGTCAGGAATATGTTGGTTCCACTTCTTGGCTCAATCTTCGCAATAAGCATGGGGAACGATCTCTAAGACTAACGCAAATTAATTTAATTATCTCACCTTACTTTGTCAGCAACGTCCAGCTGCTAGATCTGCAGATACTCAGCCTACAAGAATATCTTAAAAATAGAGCTAGATCAATGCGCAACCTTGGAGAGAGTTGTTGTCTCACAAGACCGACCATCACCACAGAGTTAAGGTTCGACACTCCATCGAGATATTGCAATAACTAAGCGTCAAAATTTCTAAATCTTCGAGACATATCGATTCAACCCACACGAAGATCTCTTAGTCCAAATCCACTCTCATCTTTCACCATCTCTCTTGGACGATTTCAACTACCAAACTCCACAGGTATACATAGAAGGCCTATCTATAGAAGACAAAAGGTCTAAGGACAACAAATCCGATCCATAAGTTGATCTGAATAATGACGTCACAATCCTCACGACAAAAACAAATTCGAACGTTTTAAACGAAGCTGAAGTTTTAAAACTTTCAAATCGGATATTGCAGGTCGTTACGTTGCCGATAACACGTTTTCAATAGAATAGAATGTTAGGCATGTCAAACAAACCGACGCCATCTTAGATTTTCTTTTAAAAAAACGGAAATGTCAATTTCGAGCTGTCAAAATTAAATGTTTTTTTTCTTCACAATTGGGAGAGGTTGGCGTCGTAAATGAGTATACGATTTAACAAGGTTTAGATACGAAATTAACCTCAAAATCTTTTGGAGGGAGTTTCGTATAAAACTAGTTTCAGTGCAATACGACATAATCCCGTGCGGGTTAAATGACATAATATGTCATATTACTCAAATGGAGCTGTAATGGATTGACCAAACACACAATTTGTTTTATTTTTCAATTGTTCTTTCGTCTACGTTTCAAAAACGGAGAAAAAGGAAATCAGGAGAAACTGCAGTATGGCCCAAAAGTCCTTATGTGGAAGAAATAAAGCAAAAAGAAACTAATAAATCTATAAAACTACAAAGATAACATTGATAACCCATCATTAACAAACTATAAAAAAATCGAGAAACATAGTTCATATCCTTCTAACTTCTTCTCCACATTTCCACTCATTTAAAATACAAAACAGCCGTTAAACGTACCCTATAACCTTTTTAAAAACGGTTAAAATATTCATGTGGAGAATTGTCCGAACGCCGCGGTAGGCTGTTGACGGGAGATGACGCCCGATGCACCGCTAACTGACATAAGCCGGTCCCGTACTGGGTCGTACGGCGGTTCGGCCTTTGTTACCTAAAACACGAGACGGTGCCACGGTAACTCGATACTGTCATATTTATGCATCTACTGTCCTGTGTTCCCTGCGTCATAATTCATATTTTCAGACGGGTAGGTATGCATAATTTAATGATAAGGAACCGTATTATTATATATATATATATATACAGGGTTAACGAAAAATTATTATTATTATATTATTATTATAAAAATAAAGCATAGAATTTAAAAGAATTAAAATCGAAAGCATAAAATTATCCTTCGTTACCGCAAGGCGCCCTCTAGAATACGCCAACGAAACTAGACAGCAAACTGCATAATCGCGTAGGCCGTCGAAAACGATGTTCATTAGTTTCCACGGCGCTCTAGATCGCTACCGACTAAAGTCTATATACACAGTCGTATTTAAACACCCCGAACTAACTGCTACTGGCTATTACGTAGTAGTGGGGGTAATACCAGGCCGTTTGATTGGATACAGTAGCCTTGACAATGCACTGCTACTGGGTATACGCGAGCCCAATTAAATTGGAACAGTTTATATCGAAGTCGGTCGTGTAATATGTATGGTTGGAAAAACAAAACAAGATCGGCGACAGATGCATATGCGTAGTAATAGGGGGAGGGAGCGACGATTTTAAAAATGAAATATTTTGTTGGCACAATATTATAAAAGGTTTCCATTGATAAAAATAAATCTTCCTTTTGTGATCTGTTTAGCTTTATGAGTGTCTAAGACTTTAAGCTGGGTAAATTCTTCTTTTTACCTAAAAAGGGTTTAACGCTTATCACTTCTGTTTTGACGGCTTCTATTTTGAAAGTAGCACCCCCTACAGCGCCGAATCTATTTAAATCGAGGGACTTAAACGAAAGTCTATTGATTGGATTTGCCGAAGTTGTTTAAAAGTAAGTATCGGAGAGGCTAAAGTAGGACAAAGAAAAGTGAAATGTTTTTACAATACGAGTGAGTAAGAGTTTTATGGAATATTATTGACAGGAAAGGAGCAATATGCTCGTCAATAAAATTCTTTTCTTTAAAATTGCTTAAACGATTTATAAGGTACAGATAAATTGAGAATAAAAGGAATTATATATCAGATATGTTAGGAAACTGTAATAAATTAGTCTTTAGCAGGATGATCTGTAAGGGAGAAAATCCTCATCATATTCTATAGTAAAACATTGATTAAAATGACGCCGCATGAACGGCTTCGCAACGTAAAGGTAGCTTATTTCGTAAAATTATTAGAAAACAAATTCGAAAGGAACCAACGAGTACTGTATGCTGTATGTATCATGTCTTTGAGTGTATTTTGGACATTTTTCGATCAACGCACAATTAAAATTCGGTAGTGATCAGTATTAACTGTATCTCCAGGTTTCAACAGTTCATAATACACGACACCATCTTGGTCCCACCAGAAACAGAGCATGGTCTTGCGACCAAAGCGATTTGGGCTTCCGCTCGATGGGCAGGTTTCGCCAGGTGATAACCATGATTGGGATTTCCGAAATGAATCCATTCTTCATCACCCTTTACGATTCGTTGCAGAAATAACTTCTTTTCATACCTTTGCAGCAGCATTTTACTGATGATTTACCAATTGCTTGTCGTTCAATTGATGTGGCATTGCTATTCGGCTCACATTCAATTGTTTTTGAGCACCACACCTCCTCCTCTTGTGGTAAAAAAACTTAACTAACATCAAACTGGTGTTTTTCCCCTCAAAAGACCACATCTAAACTACAACCTATGAATCAGAAGTAGTGAGAAAAAATCTCAAAATGCTTTACCGAAAACAGATCCTCAAGAGGCTCATTTTTGCGTCGGAAAAACAACAAAGCTATTGATGATATGATACAATACAGAACAATTTTATAAAAGCTGGCTTCAAGACAATGAGGCACAAGAAATTCAAGTTCATAAAACTCCTACGAAAGAAATGATGCAAGTGTTGAAATAATCCGTTGAGGTCTTCAATCGAAAAAAATATGCGCCTGATAATATTTTCCAGTCGTCCAATAAATGTGAACGCCTTAATGAGGATCCATTTTTCACCCGTTACTATTCGATGCAGAAATGACTTCCTTTCATACCTTTGAAGCAGCATTTCATTGATGATTTTTCGATTTTCCAATTGCTTGTCGTTCAATTGATGTGGCATTGCTACTCGGCTCACATTCAATTGTTTTTGAGCACCACACCCTCCTCTTGTGGTAAAAAAACTTAACAAACATCAAACTGGTGTTTTTCCCCTCAAAAGACCACATCTAAACTACAACCTATGAATCAGAAGTAGTGAGAAAAAATCTCAAAATGCTTTACCGAAAACAGATCCTCAAGAGGCTCATTTTTGCGTCGGAAAAACAACAAAGCTATTGATGATATGATACAATACACAACAGTTTTATAAAAGCTGGCTTCAAGACAATGAGGCACAAGAAATTCAAGTTCATAAAACTCCTACGAAAGAAATGATGCCAGTTTTGAAATAATCCGTTGAGGTCTTCAATCGAAAAAAATATGCGCCTGATAATATTTTCCAGTCATCCAATAAATGTGAACGCCTTAATGAGGATCCATTTTTCACCCGTTACTATTCGATGCAGAAATGACTTCCTTTCATACCTTTGAAGCAGCATTTCATTGACGACTTTTAGATTTACCAATTGCTTGTCGTTCAATTGATGTGACATTGCTATTCGGCTCACATTCAATTGTTTTTGAGCACCACACCCTCCTCTTGTGGTAAAAAAACTTAACAAACGTCAAACTGGTGTTTTTCCCCTCAAAAGACCACATCTAAACTACAACCTATGAATCAGAAGGAGTGAGAAAAAATCTTAAAATGCTTTACCGAAAACAGATCCTCAAGAGGCTCATTTTTGCGTCGGAAAAACAACAAAGCTATTGATGATATGATACAATACACAACAGTTTTATAAAAGCTGGCTTCAAGACAATGAGGCACAAGAAATTCAAGTTCTTAAACCTCCTAAGAAAGAAATGATGGCAGCGTTTGAAATAATTCGTCGAGGTCCTCAATCGAAAAAATATGCGCCTGATAATATTTTCCAGTCGTCCAATAAATGTGAACGCCTTAATGAGGATCCATTTTTCACCCGTTACTATTCGATGCAGAAATGACTTCCTTTCATACCTTTGAAGCAGCATTTCATTGACGATTTTTCGATTTTCCAATTGCTTATCGTTCAATTGATGTAGCATTGCTACTCGGCTCACATTCAATTGTTTTTGAGTACCACACCCTCCTCTTGTGGTAAAAAAACTTAACAAGCATCAAACTGGTGTTTTTCCCCTCAAAAGACCACATCTAAACTACAACCTATGAATCAGAAGTAGTGAGAAAAAATCTTAAAATGCTTTACCGAAAACAGATCCTCAAGAGGCTCATTTTTGCGTCGGAAAAACAACAAAGCTATTGATGATATGATACAATACAGAACAATTTTATAAAAGCTGGCTTCAAGACAATGAGGCAGAAGAAATTCAAGTTCATAAAACTCCTACGAAAGAAATGATGCAAGTGTTGAAATAATCCGTTGAGGTCTTCAATCGAAAAAAATATGCGCCTGATAATATTTTCCAGTCGTCCAATAAATGTGAACGCCTTAATGAGGATTAATTTTTCACCCGTTACTATTCGATGCAGAAATGACTTCCTTTCATACCTTTAAAGCAGCATTTCACTGACGAATTTTCGATTTTCCAATTGCATGTCGTTCAATTCATCAGATCTTCTCATCGCTTGTAATCGTTCACAAATTGCTACTCGACTAACCTTCAACTTTTCCACCAATTGTTTTTCGAATTTGTTTTGGGTCTTTATCCAATAACTCCTGCAATTCCGCTTCTTCAAACGTTTTCGACCTACCAGGACGTTCTTTGTCTTGAACATTGAAATCACCATATTTGGAGCATGCTCACTGTAAATCTCTACCAGCAAGCGATGACTTTCAGCGGCTTTTTTCTATTGACGAAACAAGGAAGGTAGTAAATGTATATTTTCAGGCACAAAACTTTTGGAAAATATTTTGAAAGAGCAGTAGACAAATGGCAAAAGCAACATCCTGCACAACATATAACCATATATGAATTGGGTGGAAGTTTTGGAACAGCATACCTACAAAGCGCTAAGACCCTCCAGAATGCAATAAATGTGACCGATAACGAATTCAAGTTCGCCTATACCCACGTGTTCCTACCAAATTAACGAAGAAAATAGAAACACAACTAATAAAGTCGTAACATCAGAATGTTCTTTAATTTTGCTAAATGAAATGAGACCATTACCAAAACTAATTTCAAAGGGTACATCGCCAAGAAAACCGAAACCTCAAAAAATACTCACATCTACACCGGTCAAAGACATTTTGCGAAATCAACAGAAGCAAAAGCAAACAAAAGTGGTGCAAACCAAATTACCCAGTGGAATGACAAATTTGAAAAAAGCAAAATTGGCTACATCAAAGCTGTTGGATGAATGAAACGCAGAGAATCAAAAAAAAAAAAAACCTGTAAAAATTTGGAGACATTTGAATAAACAAGAAATTTATGCGAATATTGGTATCCTGATAACGATGGGAGTACATCATTCCGATAATCAGCATATAAAAGAATTATGGAAGACAAGTTTACAAAATACATTCCTTCCAAACTTGCGAAGTACAATATAAAAGTTTGGTGGATTTGTGATGCACAAACAACGAAACTGGTAAAGGACCAAACGGTCCAGAAAAGGATGAAAGGTCCAGTTCAAAGGATCTGGAAGAAATGTCACCATGGACCATTTTTTCACGGCATTACCATTGCGGCTCGTCTGTTGCTCAGTTCGAACCATTCAATTGTTGGAACAGCAAAGCAAAATAAGCCGTACATGCCACAGGAGATGAAGAGTAAAGATGAAGAGGAAGAATCGTTTAACGATGTAAACATTACTGGACCTAAATAAAGCCTGGAAGTTGTTATGTACTACAATGCAACTAAAGGAGGTGTTGACAATATGGAGAAAATGGTTACTCCACAGTCCTCGACAGAGCAACCACCAAAGGATGCTTCTGAACTCAGCAAACATGCTGGCAGCTGTTTTGTTTGTAGATCAACATCGTCATTTCAAAGGAAGACCCGAAAATGTTGCGAAATATGTAATCGACCGATTTGTAATGAAATATTTTTTTTATATTACCGAATTAACCAATAGAAAATGTTTATAGGTACCATTATAAAAAATAGGACTTGAAAATGCGAAAGGTACCCGGGTACTGTGCACATGAAGGTTAACATAACATCTAAATCGTCCTACTTGTATGATATTTTCGTTGACTTCAAAAAAACTTTCGATTCGGTAAGCCATGAAAAACTGTGGAATAAATTATATAATTGTGGTCTTTGAGATATCTACATAGCGAAGTTGAAAAAGAAATCAGGTTGGCTTCTTCAAAAGATTATTGTACTGGCCAATTAGCATACCCAACAAAATAGTACAGTTAGAAACTGGACAGTCACATTTGAAAGTCGCAATAATTAAAATGATCTGCAGTTGGTGCAAAAACGTTTTAAATATGCCAAACCATCAACTATGCAAATAGTGCTATTAGGCTATTGAACTAAGTAAGGACATTCAATCCATGCTGAGATCAGAGTCTTCAGATCTATACAGGAAAATCGCTCTTAGCTGATCGGAGGAAGCTTTGAAGTCCAGTAAAAAGGAAACACATTTTAATGAAGAAATTAATGCTTGGATTTTTTTTAACCAGCATAATTTGCTTAGATTGCAGCTCCAAACGATGACCCCCCAAAACAAGCAACAAAAAAATTAACCCATTAATTTTGGAAAAGTTTCTGTTGCAATGATATGATTTCATAGGAAAATATTCAACGGTTCTATCCCTGTGGTGCAAGAGCAGGTTGGCACAAATTGGAAATGAATCAGTGAATACAATTCTCAAACGATCTAATGATGAATCAAATGATTAGAAGTGTAGTTTTATCTATCTCTAAAAGACATAATGATATTTAGAATTACAACTTAATCAGTGCTTCAGAAAGTTATCATCTGAATCAATAATAAATTAATATAATGATGCATTCAAGTTGAAGTTGTGTTTAGAAGCATAAAAACTCAATGAACAAAATAACTAGTTCAAACTTGTCTACCTATGATAAAACTTTAAAAATTAATCAATAATTTCGATCTTGTAAACTTAAGATTTTCTTTTATAAACAAGACTAGATAGACGTGTCTGAATATTCATGTTTAAACAGGAGCTTTAATGACAAAGAAAATAACAATATCTTAATCAATATAAATTGTTGTTAGTGCTTTATTATATCTAAAGATGTTTTATTATCGAAATAACAAGGGGTGGTGATGGTACAATAATTAAATGAAAAAGCTATTTAGCTTTTGCAACCTCATCGACTTTAAATACTAGCTTCCCTCACATCAATGTTCAAGCGCCATTATTTTGACTTTTTTGTCTTGAAATAAAAGATGTTCATGAATTAAATGCTTGATCAACAGAATATTTTTGCAACAAAAAACATTAAAAATTAATTTGATGATTTACCTAAAGAAGCTGGTCCAAACTTATCTCGAAATAAAATCCCATCAGCAAAACATTGTACACGATGCAAAAACGAAACTTAAAACTAAAAAACGCAGACCACAGACCGCCGCATTTATTCATTTATTCGTCCATAAATCATCGCTAACATCGAAAAAGAAGTCAACACCGCAAGAACACTATACTAGTGTCGTAACCGTGCGTATAAGAGGCAAAGAGAGACAATTAAAAGAAAAGGCGACAATTTATTGAAAGCTGTCACTTATCCAGTTAAATTGGATTGCATTGAATATAACTGCACATCCAGTCCCAGCGTGAATGCTTATACATTCCAAACGTAACTACGAAAATAATTGACTTTAATGATTTTATTTGATGGATTTACGACGGAGATTATTACTGGACAAATATGACAAAAGATAGTGAACGATTTATTGATATTGACTTACGAGATATGTAACGTGCGTCAAGTCAAAATTCTTCACGTTATATAACTGAAAAATGAAAGTGAGGATTTTTTTTTCATTTTGTTTGTTTTGTCTTGGCTTGTTAACCTAGATATCGCAAAATTCCTTAAAATGCGTAATATTTCGAGTGATTAGTGTTTTATTTATGTCGAAATGACGTGCAAAATGTTTAATAATCTCATTTTCGTTTAATTTAGGAGTCAGATGTTGAGCTCTGGCATATTTATTTATAAAATATTCTTCTCTTCTATTTAATTGAATAAACGATGTAACTGGTGTTATTGTTGTAATATTGAGACAAAGATAGATATGAATTAATCAACATGTAGCTATGATAATCTGACTATGACATAAATTAGTTGTCTACCACGTATTTTGTCAAATAAAGATTGTCTATGTATTAAGTATATTTTCAATAAATTTGTTGACTCTTGAAAATTATATAAAGATCAACGCTTATCTCGAACATGAAGGCTTATGGTGTTGTGTGAAAGGTGATGATACAGAAAAGTCAGAAGAAAAAAGAACACAACAGGATATCAAAAAAAGTGTGGATAAAACTTAAAGATACATTTCATTTTATTGAGAAAAGTCAATTTAATCAGAACACTAATCATCACAAGATTAGAGAATTGTACTTCAAAGATTATGATTACCAAAGAAAATGGCTATGGAATGAGTTTAACAGACGATTCAATACAAACAAAAGTTTTACAAGAAAGATTATGTTTATATTCAACTTTTGATATTACGAATGATGTTAAAAATGATGCAAATTCGGTGCGCATCGGTACACATGACTAGAAATAAAAAGTTCTTCGCAAAACCAGCGTTATTGTTGCAGATAATCAAGAGATGAGAATATTGATTGTGTAGGAGAGACAAAAGTAAAGATTGGTAATAATTTTCTTAACATTTACTAACTAACAAAGATAGATTTAAAAAAATCCATTACCTTATGGCATCGGAGATTAGGACATTTCAACTATGATTATCTAAAGAAGATTAGATCACTACAAGTTTTAGAAGACAAAAATACGATTGCCGAGGACAAAACTTGTGAGATATGTATACAAGGAAAGCAAGCTAAGTTATCTTGCTTGATATTGTTCATTCCGATTTATGTGGTCAAGTCATTCGCAAATCTTTCATATATATGTTGAAGTCGAAAGATGAAGTTGTATAGATTGTTTTGTTAAATTTAAAAATTTGGTAGAAAATCAAGATAAAAAGAAAAAAAAAATATTCGGTACACAGATAACGGAGGTGAATACTGTTCGAAGAGGTTTATTTCCATTTTAGAACAGGCAGCTGCTGAAAAGCTATAAATAGAACGATTATTGAAAAAGTAAGATGATTGTTAATTGATGTTTCGTTAGAAAAAAATTTCTGGGCTGAAGCATCAACTACAACAGTCTATTTACTTATAATATTTGGTGCAAACGCCTTTCTTTCCGGAAGAGAAAAGGAGTAAGCTAGATAGCTAATCAAAAAAACGTATAGATAATGGTAGGGTACAGTTTAGATACTAAAGGGTACAGACTATATAATCCTACTACAAGAAGGACAATTATAATAAATCGTAATGTTAGCTTTGTTGAAAACTATACTAACAATAAGAACTCGATTATGGTTAGGTACATTAGATTTCGAAGTTGAAGACCATTCTACCATTCAGATGAAGTTCCCTTTTTACCATCATATCTCGGAATAAAATCTTTTAATTTAATCTTGTTAATAAAATTATAAGAACTAGATTCATTCAAATTTGAATTTTTACTTAAATTTGCATCGAGATTAACTGTCATAGGAGGTATAGAATTTGACGCACTAGAAATTGACAGAGATACAGTTTCATTTAACTTCCTATTCTAAAATATTCAACCTATTTTCGCAGTTATTTTGACTAGATATCATACCATCTAATCTATTAAGTAATTAATTAGTTAATAGTAGTCAAGATATCTTGAATATGATCCCCGTAGTCTTCTTCAACAGATCTAGCCTTTGGCATTAGAAAAAATTGAAGTTACTAGATATAAAATACTCTACAGTCCCTGCTCACTTTATTAGACTCACCTGAAGAATTGCTGCGTTTTCAAATTTTAGAAGAAATTCAACGTTGTTTTCAATCTATGGGGTAGTGCTTCCGTACAACACAGTAGCCTTGAGGGTTGCCTAACCAAATGTACTTGCTTTGATTTAAAATTAGGTCGATAATAGCGAATTATGATGAACATTGTTCATAACCTACAATTTTCCTAGTTTTTGGTTGTTGTGTATTACATTACAATTAAGGGTGTTCGAATTAATTTTTGTAAAGTTTTCGTTAGAAGTTCAAAGGTAAGTATAATAACTAAGCTATAATATAGCCAACGAGAGATTGCTAAAAAATGTGGAGTATCCCAATTCTCTATCAAACGTTTAACCAAAAAGGGCAAGAGAACCAACCCGTTACAGCTGCCGGGGTGGTAATTGTGGCAGAAAAGCCTTAGTCACCCCCAGGGTGCAACGATTTTTAAGGAATTTAGCTGTGCAGAATAGAAGGCCATCCCACAGTGATCTACAGGGACGATTTCAGGAGGCAGGTTTTTCTGGATCCGTTGCTAAAGTAAGGAGAAATTTGTATTCGATGGGCTTCAAATGTCGGAGGCCAATTAAAAAGCCCAAAATGACACCCAGCACGATATAGAAACGCTTAGCCTGAGCCAATTTACGTAAAGATATGCTGCTTGAGTACTGGCAGAGATTAAGTTCATAAATCTAATCCTATTTTAATAATTTATTATCTATTTTCGCACATGAGCGAGTTTGCTTCAGTAATGAAGCGACTTTGCAGATTATGGACTATAGAGCCCAGTTCATAAGAAGACGTCCAATAGAAAAATTTAGTATGGCTTGTGTAGTCAGGACAGTAAAGCATCCCACGTCCATGGTGATCTAGTCAGTGATCAGTGCCAAGGGAATAGGAAGACTTTACGTAGTAGAGGGAAGCATGCGGCAGGATCAATACCGGAGTGTTTTAGAGACGAGGTTGACCCTCAGTTGCAAGAATCGTTTGGCAGTGGTCGCAAGGTGTTGATACAAGATGGAGCACCGAGCTATACTGCCAAAAAATCACAATGTTCTTGCAAGAACAAAATATTAATAAAATTAATATCGCCTGGCAACTCACCAGACGTGAATCCAATTCAAAATGTCTGGGAGTGTCTGAATAGAGAATTGGCCAGAGAAAATATAGCAATGAAAACCCAGCTGATAGAGAGAATAACATATCACTGGCACCATAATGATACATGAAAAGAAATTGTACAAAATTGCATAGAAACCATGCCAAGATTAAGAGTAGCTAAGGGCGGATTAACAAAATATTAGTGTTTTAAGAATTATATTGATCCATATGTATGTGTATTCATGGTTTTTGTAAAATAAATATATGAAAAGTTCATTGATCATCATTTAGTGTTATTTTCATAGAGCTACTATACCCGGAATTCATGTTAAAACTAAAAGTATCATAGTTATACAGGTGAGTCTAATAAAGTGAGCAGGGACTGTAAAATAATAATATTGAGAATTGAAACTATTTAAGAATTTCAAAACTTATTGAGTTTTGCCAATAAATCCTGTCACAGTCGCAAATTGGTTATGTCAAAATCAAATCAAATAAAAAAATATATATCTATGTATATTGAACACTACAATTTTATCTTAACCCACCCTGTCAATGCAAAAAGAGAACTATCAAAACCGCCACTCTCTGCTTGACCTCGGTTCCTTTAATATCTTTCCAGGGACTGAATTGTGTTCATAACTCGACAATTGTTAAGCACTGTCTTTAGACTAAATCTCTTTCTTCAAAACTTTATTTTTCTTGCCCTATTTTTCTTGAAATTTCGTCTATATCCGGTTAATGAAAAGCGTCGCCTGTGCGTGTGTATATGTATGTAATTTTGACAATAACCCCTATTCCAAACTCGCAGAGCTTAACATAGTAACTTTAACTAATTATAACTAACGTCACCGAAATAACATACATGTACTATGTAGGTACATTGATCACACATCCTCCGAATTTTTTACAAAGTAAAGGGAAGATTAAATTATAAAATTCATAAGGAAGATTCGAAGTGTTACTATTGTACATCAGAAGAAGCAAATATGTCACCACAATTTTTTTACCAGGTCACTGCAGATATGAGAGCAACGAAACTTCCGATGGTCTTGCAAAAAAAAAGCACTGCATTCCGATTTATTGGACCAGAGGCATTTTGTGGTCTCACTAAAAGCGATATCAGAGCTTATCTCCAACAGTGGGAAAATGAACAAAAAATCTTGTACTGGGCTAACGCTGCAAAACTAAGACAAACTTTATTTCAGCCGATATGGTTAAATCTCTGTTACAGCTTAAGCGTCACTAGACACGGGCCTCTTGGAGTATTACCCGAAGAAGATGGGCAAGGTAGATTATAATAAATGCCGATTTTGTTCGGAGAATAATGAGGCGACGGAAAAAAAATGAAAGCACCACTCCCCAAGAAAAACCTCCAAAAAAATCTCGTAGACTTCTTCACAAGTCTGGAGACAACACAACTACCAAATGTTGTAACTTTCTTAAGAACAAACAAAATAATAGAAAAAAACACAAAACTAACTCCGCCAAATATTCCAATTAAATATCTACTTACATATCAGTTTAAAAAAAAACATTGACGTAGTATGAGGACACACACTTTTTTATAACAGTTTAATAATCATTTGTTTTAATTTTGTTCGTCAAAAATCTAAACAAAAAATTAAATTAAAAACACCCCTCTTTGCAGACAAATATCTTGAATTTGATTAATTATTATATTATATATTATTATAAAGCTTGCCAGACACATTTTACAGAAACTTAACTAAACTGATACTGAAGCTTAATAAAATAAATCTTTATTTTCAATATTTCGTCAAAATTCTTTGACTTCTTCAGGAAATTATTATTTCTAAAAGTATAAACAATCTATAAATTATACAACTATAAAATGGCTATAAAAAAACTAAATAAACAAAAATTTAGATTAATACTTGTTTAAAGTAATTCAAATTAAAATTTTGTCAATTTCAGAAGTTGTTTTCAAAAGTCAAATTACATGAAATTTTTTAATTAACCAAAGAAACCAAAGTACAAGCAATAGCAAGATATTAAAGTGTATTCCTATAATGGTTTAAAAGATTATAATATATATTGATAAGTTGATTAGTATCGGTTTTAAAATTCACACTATTTGTAGTAATATTTATGTAAAATATTTCAAAAAATAACCTCTTCTTATATTTTGGTTCTTTATCTAAAATTGCAGTATTTTCGAAAGCAAACGAATGACTTAATTCTAATGCATGATTAGCCAACGCACAAGAACGCTTACCAGTTCTAATTTCGCATTCATGTTGACTAATCCTCTATGCTTTAACCATTGTGAGGTTTGGCCCACATATCAGCCTCAACAATCACTACAAGGAATTTTGTAGATTAAATCATTTTGAAAATTTACCGGGGTTTTATCTTTAATTCTAGAAAATATATTATTAATTTTAATTATAATATATTTAGCAATAGATAAATCATTATAAAATTTAAAAAACGATATTGTTTTATTTGTTAAATTTGGTATAGAAGGTAATTTTTTATATTTTAATGAAACTGTAGATTCTTCTCGGGGGGCATAATGAGAGTTTGAATTATAAATTAATTTCCTTAATAGAGATTTAGGGTATCCGTTATTAACAAGTTATTAAATTATTATCTGAACAAAGTAAATATTTTAAAAAAAAGAAAAAAAATTATTGCTTAAAAAAATTATAACTACATATAATAATTCAAAATAAACACGAAATTAATAATAAAATTATTCTAAAGGTGCCCCTCCCGCACACCAACAATTTTCATTCATTAAAAGTGAAAAAGAAAGAATCAACTTTCACGCTCATCGAACGACACAAAAGAGAATATAAATTTTCCCCCGTTGATTAACCGACGAAATAATCAATTCGCGCCCCCCTTTTAATATTTCGGAAACCGCGATGCGCGATTTGTAAAACGCTTATAAACGTGAGACGTTCACACACTCTTGCGGCATCCAAGGAAAAGAAAATAAATTACTATCGCGTGAGTAACACGGTAGGCAGTTGTTTCGAGGTACCCCGCTCTGCCCCCCCAGTCATCGTCTACGGATCGAGGGCCCCCGAGCAGTGGCGTAATCCGGTAGCCGAAGTAGGCGTAGCACGGTAGTCGAGCTTGCGGCCACGTGCTTTTTAACCACAATATTCCCACAGTCAGCACATATATATATATATATAGAGAGAGAGAGAGGTGTTGAAAGCGAGAGATCTAGATCTAAAATTGTGTTGGAGATTTATTTTTAATTTTTTTAAATTTATTTTCATGATAATTCAATAATAATAATTTTAGAAAATTATACAAAATAATAATAATAATAATTTAACCAAAACCGCTAAAATGTTATATAATTATATAATTATGTAATTGTGGTTTTTCTTACACAACAACGCAATAAAAAAAATAATAAAATTTAATTTAGCGAAAACAACCTTCGAAACTTTACGAAAAATTCGATAAAATAAAATAAAATAAAATGCCCCCTTTTACACAATAAAAAAAATTTATAAAATTAATATAATTGGGCACTAACCTTTATTTAAATAAAAAGGAATCCGCGAATCCTTACTGCAATAAAGATGATATTGATGCGAAAAAGCAGCAAAGTTCTTCTCGTTCTTCTTCTACTTCTCCTTGCGGGTACTATACAATACAACTTCTTGTCTTGTACTGTGTTAATAGTAAGACCGTCTACTATGTCGATTCAGCATGTAGTGATCTTCTAAAATGTTCAACTTACTTCTTCAAGCCGAAACCTCCAGGAGTTGAATGCTTCTGTAACAAACTGTTCATGGTAGCCCAATGATGGAGCGGTAGTGTGTTCCCCCGCACGGCCCCGCGCGTCCCCCGCCACTGTTACCCCGCACTCTTCTCTCGCACTATAAGACCTGCCTACTAGATGTTATCCGTAAGTATAGTGGATATTGGGGTGATATTCGTTGGACAATGGATACCAGAAGTCATCCGTCGTGTACCAGAGCTTCCTAAATGTATCTCTTATGTTCACTTAGTTTAAGGCGAGGGGGTACTCCCCCCGCGGCAGAACTCTTCGGATATATCCACATATAAGGGGGTTTATATTATATATTACATAGATATACCTATATATGTACGGATACTTATGTATTTTCGGTGTATTATGTATTACTGAAGGCTGGCTCTTTTGGAGGTAATATCATGATGCGATGGTATTGGGAGCCCTTGGATGTGTTTCAAGAACAAAACAACAAAAAAAGTTGATTGAGATTTCACGAACGCTACAAGTAAGAATCGAAATATTTTTTTATAAATGAGAAATATTTTTAATTTTTAATTATTATTACACAATATTAGGGGCAGCATCTTTAAAATATTCTTGAGAAAAACAATCATTTACAGGCAATTTCAAAAAAAAAATTGCAACAAAGGTTTGTTGTATTTTTTAAATGTGAAACTCAAGTGCAAATGTAGTAGAGTCGATTCCAAGTTCAAATCTTTCGCAGGATTCAAAGTTGTACCCAAAAAGTTACTGGTAATGTTTCTTCTTCAATTTCCTTTGCCAATAATTATAATCATCGCCAATTTTGTTGTTAATTGGTATCTTTCTAATCAAATTGATCAAAAATATAAAAATAAAGCCTGATCAAAAAATCCTAGAAGGATAGCAAAGAATAGGAGCTAGAAAGTTTAATTTCAAGCTTGAGGAGTTTTGCAAAATTGGAACAAATTAATAGAGGTATAGGTGTCTTCTCAATGACTCCAATTTTAAGGTGATTTGAGGCATTTTGGGAAGGCCAAGAAATCATCCATAAGCAATTTGTACTGAAGAGATTTTAAGGACTTTGATATCTTTGTGACTTGAATATAGAATTCAATTAGGAGAACATCATTTTGAACGACGTTTTCAAAATATTTTCAGAAATGAAGAATAGAAAAATCAGCTCCAGATCTGTGCGAGGTCTGAGTTCATTAGTTGAGTCTAAGAGGGTGACATAACAATTTGATAGCGTTATGAAGAATCCATTAAAGCTATAAAGAAGGACACCCTGCACCTAACAGAAAAAAAAACAACAAATGTTTTACATAATAACCAACTAACGAAAAAATTGAATTTCAGAATGCTCAGATAACTTTACATAAAAATTGACTCAATTCCTGACGTCTGTTTCATTAAAAGAGATGCCAATTGACAAAAAGACCGACGTTTGAGACCAGATATTTTATTGAATTTGGCTGGAAGTGAGATTGACTGTAGAACTGGTCCCACTTTTGTTCAAAGAATTATTTTCGACTTATTTTCGAAAAGAAGTCGGTGATCTGCTTTTACTAATAATGGCCATGACAATCCTTCGACTTGAATTCTGATGGACCACGTAAAAGATATCCTGCAAAATGTGTATTAGATCCTAGTATAGTGTTCTGAACAAAGTAGGACCTCTTAAAGTGAAACCAGATGAATCATAGAACTTTAAAGAAATAGAAAGCAACGATTTTGGCAATTTATTGAAATTGAAAGCTTAACAGTACTAGTAGTAGTAATAGTAGAAGTCTTGTCGACCAAAATGAAACCATACTTCTTGGCTGCAAGAACAGTAAACAAAACAAAAGCAATTTTTACTAGATGATGCTCCAACCCCTCCTAATAAAGACGAGCTTCAAGATCTGGATTTTAAAGCAATAATTTTGCATCCATCAGCCAAGGAGATCCACCAGAACACTCCAAGATTCCAACCAAACATTATCCGAGGACCACCAGAAGGACATCCGGATAGGAAATGAAGCTGGAAGAAGATGAAAGACTATTATAGACAGTTAACATGATTTTTTAAGAATTCATTCCTTAAACAAAAAACTTTTAATAGGAAATAACTTCCTCAAAAAAGCCGTTTTTATTAGATGATGCTTCAACCTCCACCCCTCCTCCCCGCTTTCTCCACCCGTCTTCCCCTAATACAGAAGAGCTTCAAGATCGGGATTTTAAAGCAATAATTTTTCATCTCAATATAACAGCCATAATCCAGTAATCCATGGGTTGGTAACCCAGCGTTTTGGAAACAATAATTTACAGGAAGCTACTGTCTCACTGAAGAAGCTGCTAAACTATGATGAAAGTGTAGAAAGAGCAGACACAGTTGAAACCGAAGACACCATTCTATCTTTACAACAAATACATGAAGTTGGAGGAAGAATGGAGATCAAATCAGTTGAAATTGAAGATCAAAATCAAGTCCCAATTGTTGTCACTCTTCTGAACGTTTCACAAAACGATCAAGTTAACATTCTAGACACTCCAATTGAGTGCATTGATCGGAATGTATAATTAGAGGTGGTGGTAGATTCTTTAGAGAAACTGTAACTAAATGGAATGAGTGTGTCCAAAGCTCAAAATCGGGGAAGAACAAGAGGAAGAAAAGCAAACAGGAAAATAAAAACTGAAAAATCGTTAGAAATGTTGATGGTCTCTAGATCAAACGAATTTTGCAAGAGATGTATGCATGAAGAAAACTTAACAAACTAGCAGGAATGGCTTAGATGTTTGGTTTTCTTCTAATACGTCTTGTTGCCTCTTATGCACTTTTCTTATATATTTCTTTTTAATTTCCAGTGGGATCTTCAGTTATAAACTCGAGTTTCTCTTCAAACATTGGCTCTTCTTTTGAATAGTACTCGCCTTCAATAGAATAAAAAAAGCAATTTTTACTAGATGTTGCTCCAACCCCTTTGAATCACAAGATAACCGCCATAATCCAGTAATCCATGGGCTGGTGACCCAGCGTTTTGGAAATAATAAATTACAGGAAGCTACTGTCTGGACTGAAGAAGCTACTAAACTGTGATTAAATTAAAGGAAGGGGAGCCATAGTTAAAACCGAAGTCACCATTCTATCATTATCCTGCAATCTTTACAACAAATGCATGAGGTTGGAGGAAGAATGGCGAAAATCAAAATCAAGTCCCAATTGTTGTCAAGGTTCTGAACATTTTACAAAACGATAAAGTTAAGATTCTAGACACTGCAATTTAGTGCATTGATTGGAATGTAGAATTAGAGGTGGTGGTAGGTTCTTTAGAGAAACTATAACTAAATGGAATAGGTGTGTCCAAGGTCAAAATCGGAGAAGAACAAGAGTAGTAAGAGTTCTAAAGTAAATCGTTAGAAATATTGATGGAAATTTTCGAATTTTTGCAAGAGATGTTTGAAGAAAACTTAACAAATAGCGAATCTTGATGTTTGCTTCTCTTGTTGCCTTTTATGCACTTTTCTTATATATATATTTTTTTAATTTCCACTAAGATCTGCAGTCATAAACTCGATTGTCTCTTGAAAATTGGTTCTTCTTTGAGTGGTCTTCTTCAATAGAACTATCAAAAAGCTCGAGGAAGTTCAACATTGGGTGACAAAAAAATTGGCCCTAATCTGGGGGAGGGGGTGGGGAAGAACACCCCAAACAGTCTCAATTTTTTGGGCTCACCGACTGGTCATTGCCCTCTGAGATACCATCTTAAAAATTTGGACAAAGTTGATCAAGACAGGTGTCGATTCGGCGAACTAGGAACTGAAACAGTCGAATGCGATTGCAAAGCATTAAGCCGGCAAATGTTTCATCATCTTGAACAGTCGATCTTAACACCTTGGACAGATCAAAACCTTAGCACCCAAACTAATCATGAGATTCGTCAAGAATATTTGAATAAAAGGGTACTGATGGGATGGGGTAATCACAATAGAGTCATAGGTTGTAGTGAGGAGAGCTGTTTGGAACCTGAACGACCCTCCTCACTCCACCCCTCCCGAGATATAATCTCTGGTACATTCCTGGAGCAAATTGGTACAATGCTGGTTATGGTGTTGGAGATATTTCCAGAGTAATGGTCTTCTTCGTTAAAACTGTTACATTCCAAAGTTTTTCTTTTTGACAGTTTTATCAAAATTCTAGCTTGTGCTGTTTATAAATGATAATTTATAAAAGTTCCTAGCTTGTGCTGTTTAAATGATAATTTAGTATCACCATAAAAATAAAAGTATCATTGAGACGATACATGATACGAATCTGAATGTATAACCTTCGATTTTATCGCTAGAGGCATCAATGCAACGATAAAAAAGATAAATTGGATTGTAAAAAGCCTCATAACTCCATCTAAAATGATTCCGAAGCTACTGCGTTTAAATTTCAAACTCAAATAAAAAGGATTAACGAGGGACCTTGTAACGAAGACGAGGCAATTAAGTATTATTACAAATTACAAATAACATTGAAAATTAAATAATTGCACCTACATCTATTTTAAAACCGCAACTATACATCTCATAGACACACGTTAAAAAAAAAATAAATAAAACGTTTCTAAATAAAGAATACTGACAAGCGGAAATTTAGGAGTAAAAAAAAGAACATCATCTATTAGATAACGCGATTAGATCAATGAGCAAACAACAATCGGAACAGCTTAACCACCAGGATCCATTGCATACACAAATATTAGAAAAGCCAAAACCACAAAAATCACAACCAAATCCTTAATCCTCTTCATGACAAATCACGTTAATGATAATTGTGAAGGGATAGAAACGATTTCGATTTAAAAATTACGCATTCTTAGTGACATAATCATACAATTTAACCATATAACGGATAATAAAAACAATTATTGTGTACAACGTGTGAATGGAATTTGTTTGAGGTTTATGTTAAAAAAAAAACGCGGTAGCCAGAAGCAAATTTTACTACCTGGCTTTGACAATCTCCCACGACACTCTCAACACATGTGTATGCAAAATATGAGATGAGTAATTCTTTAATAGATTTTCAATAGTGATGAGTCGATGGATTTATTATACAGGGTAATATTAAAGATTATTTAACCCGTACGATTTAAGAGATGTTGTTTGAAGTAAACATCTTGTATAATAATAAAATAGATTAAAAATTTAAATTAAAACTGATTTATTATCATTATTCTATTGGCATTTTTTTGTACCAGTCTATTTTCCATTTTCAATGTCGTTGTGTGATCATCACCTTCGGGACGATCTAGCCGGCTTGTCTTGATGTGTTTACTCATTTCTAAAAATTCTACGAAAACACCTGGGTCTACCGCTAAAGACAACAGGCGTCAACGCCTTAGCTAGACCACGATACATTAATAATAATAATAATAAAAAAAAAATTAGACGAGATCGGGTACACCTTTATAATTTAAATATCATGTGATAATATCTACTATGCGTAATCTTCGTTAGAATGTGTTTATGGTTGTGTCAGGTCTATGTAATGCTTTTTTTTATATTTATATTTATGTATATATTTATATATGAGAGATCCGAAGCTATATGATATGAAGAGGAAAAAAAATTGCCTGCGGAAATTTAGATGAATCAAAGATGAATGAATCACTGTTTTTGGTCACCGTTTCGCAATTGTAATGTATCCGTTTTAGAATGTATGCCAGTGGCGTAGATCCTAAATAGAAAACGTGTTTGAACATGTTTGATATAATCTTACTTTGTTTGCATTTGTTTGGATAGGTGAAGTTAGCTCTATGCAACATCGGGTAGATGTAATCTACACCTATTTAACTAAAGCATTTGACTTGATTGATCACGAAATATTATTGTCGAAATTATCTGCATATGGTTTGGTACCTTCGTGTATAAATCTTGTACGATCTTACCTATGTCAACGGCCATGTTACGTGGCGTACAATGGTTATCATTCAAATGTCTTTGTCCCCACATATAGAGTACCTCAAGGGTCAAACTTAGGCCCCTTGTTGTTTGTTCTTTTCCTTAACGACTTACTACTCAAAATTGATTGTCCCATACTTGCGTTTGCTGATGACATAAAAATTTATTCGGAAATTACTTCTTAGACAGACACGTTGGTGAAATGGTGTGAAGATTCCAAATTAAAGTTGAATATAGACAAGTGTTGCATTATCACTTACTCATGCTCATCCACGGTCTCCTATGCCCAATACCATATCAATGGGCATTTTTTAAAGATTGGCACTGAAGTCAGGGATCTATCACCGCTGCTTTCAAATGTCTGGGCTTTGTGATGCGTATCTCAAAGTATTTCAATGACGTAAATGTACTTAAATCCTTATATTTTGCCTTTGTATTAAGTAAAGTAGAATACGCTGCTCTTATTTGGTATCCTGTGAATGCTTCCGAGTCCATGGCTCTGGACCGTATTCATCGACGGTTCCTGAAGTACTTATCATTTAGACTGGATGGAATCTACCCCGAAAGAGGTATACCTCAGGATGTTCTCCTGGCCCGACATGGTATGGCATCCTTGTGCGACAGAAGAGACACAATATGTAGGAAATTTATAAATAAGCTCTTGGACAATAAGATCGATTGTCCCTTCCTATTGGGTAGTATGGACTTTCTTGTACCGAGAATTAATTTCAGGTACGAGACCACATTTCGGCTCCCCTTCGCAAGAACCAACATCATGAGAAGAGTGCCGACCTACATCCTGGCGAGGATGGCGAACATGTGATTGGAGGAAGTTATACCCTATTTCTTTCTCTTCTCAGTTATGGAGCGAATTAGAGAACAATTTTGCTACTTATTGCTTTTTCTGTTTCTTTTTTTAGTGTACACGCTTTTGTAATTGATCCTATTATTGGGCCTTGGCCTGTTGGGTTAATAAAGATCTATTATTATTATTATTATTATTATCATGTTTCGTAGTTTATCCTATCCATCCTTGATGGGCACATAGTTTTCAAATTTTTTTGTAGCTATTCTATTGTTCTTTATTATCTCTTTAAATAGCTGAAGCTTGCAATTTGCAAATACACTATTAGCGATCAATATTCTGTATTCGCGAACAAATCACTCATATTTTAGGGGACAAATAACTCACGATAGGGGATTTTCCCGGTGCCGCACGATGGATAGTAGTAGTAGTAGTAGATCCCTTTTCCTCCTCTAGGAGTATGGGTCATCCGAGGATGTTATTGACAATATGTTTCTCATATTGTATCCACCAATTCGTTCTAATCCTTTTTATTTTGCGCTATTATCTTCAAATCGTTCCAGATCTTATTCATTCGGTCGTGTTGTGATTGCGTACTTCTTTTCCAGGTCATATGGAGGCGGCGCCTGCGTCTTTTTCCTTTAATACTATAGTCTAGACTTTGTTTCGTAATACCTGAATTATCTTTCCTAAGTGTGTCTCCTATCCATCTCCATTTCCTATGGTTAATTGTCACTTCGATTGGCTCTTGTTGGATAATATTCCACAGTTCTGGGTTTGGGATTATGTTGGGCCAGTAGATTCCCATAATTCTTCTTAAATATTTATTGATGAAAACCTGGATTCTTGTATATCTTTGTGACTGCCGCCTTTCTCTTCCATGACGCTTCCCAGATATGTGAAGTCGTTTACTTTTCCAATGTAGGTATTTCATATTAATAGTCATGATTTTAGTTTTGTCTGGGTTGGAGGTCTTCTAGATATTGTCTGAATCTCCATGTTAGTCCATTTTTATTTTCCATGGTATTTTGCATTACCCAATGTATTGCTTTTAGGAAGAGGAGGGGGGGCAGCACACAACCTTGTCTTACTCCACATCTAACGTTGATCTTTTCTGAAGATTGTTCATTTATTCTTAATTTTACTCCATAGTCTTGGTATAGCAATCTAATCCTACGTATTATTTTCTGGGGTACCTTGTATTCTTCTAGAATTTCCCAAAGCTTTTTTGGGTCTATTTTATCAAACGTCTTTCCACAGTCTATAAACATGATGTGAGCTTGTTTTTGCCATATCTGGTCAACCAGTTCTGAAACCAGCTTGGTTATTTCTAAGTGTTCTATCGATTGCAAGTCTTATCCTGTTTAATATTTGTTCTGTCTCCCTTTTTTGGTATTGTGATGATATTACCCTCTTTCCATTCGTCTGGAATTATTTCTTCTTTCCAAATTTTTTTTATTAGGCATGATATGATTTCTACATTTGTATTTAAGCCGACTTTCATTTGTTCGTTGTGGATTTTGTCTGGTCCTGTAGTTTTGTTGTTTTTTAGACGTTTAATAATGTTGTCTATTTCGATTTTATTTGGTTATTTTTGACATCCACTCTTTGATGTGTGTTTGTTTTCCTCGAAGTACTTTTGTTGCGGTGTTATTTAGCTTTGTGGTGTATTTTTCCCATATTTGATTAACAGTGTATTGTCTTAGGTCTCCTAGTTTTTTTCATTGTTCTTCTAATTCTTGTGCATATTGTTTTTGTATTTCTGGAGAGTTTTTTAGCCACTGTACGTTCCATTTATGTTTTTTTTTCTGACGTACTTTTATTGTTTGTGGCTTTCAACTTTATTTGAAATTTAGATCTGACTAACATGTGGTCTGATCCCACGTCTGCGCCTCTTATCCCTCTTACATCTAATAGACATCTTATAAATTTCCTATCTATAGCTACGTGGTCGATTTGATTTGAGTATTTTTTTCCCTGGGGATATAGATATTACCTTATGTATTTCTTTGTGCGGAAAACGGATTGCTCCTATGGTCAAATTGTTGGTCGCGCAGAAGTTTACAAAAAGGTTTCCATTTTCATTTTGTCTTCTCATTCCTTCCTTCCCCATTAGGTACTTCTTCATTGTTTGTATTATTCTTCCATATTATTGCGTTTAGGTCTCCAATCAGCAGTTTGATATCTCTTTTATGTTTTTTATACTTTAATATACTTTCTAATTTCTCCGTCCCTGCACTGCTCCATTGTATCTTTCCATTTCTTTTATAACATTGTTTGTTTTACCCGCTTCATACATTGTCCTAACGTTCCAGTTCCCTATGTTCATTCTTTGTCTGGTATCCAAATCTATCATTTTTTTCTGGTATATCATCTTTGTTCTTGTATCTTTAATATCATATTACTATCTATATGCTGTTGTAAGGAATTATCATTATCATATCATCTTTCCCTTCTACCAGCAGAATAAACTTTAATGCAACTAAAGACTGGTTTGATAGGTTTAAGCTAAGACATAAATTGCACAACATAAAAATCCTCAAGCATTCAAGGACCTCGACAAATCTACTCTACCTATGGAGATCCAATAAGAAGGCATTCATGATAGCTGTACTGTTCGAGGACTGGCTTAAGAATTGCGTTCATCCAGAGGTGACGCAATAATTCAGGATCAAAAATCTAACTTTACTTCTCGTGGATAACGCCCCGAGTACCTTGCAAATTTGCAGTTTACTGGTGAAGATATAAAGACCATGTTTTCACCACTGAACACCACCTCTCTAATCCAGCTGTGTTACCAAGATATAATTTCTACATTCAAACTCTACTACCATTGCTTAACGTTGAAACAAATGCTATATGAGACTGAAAGAAGTAAAGGCAGTACTGACACTGTTTGTGCTTCCTGGAAATCTTACAACATCATGAATGCAGTAGATAACACGAAAGCTGCATTGAATGAGTGACAAACTACGCAATGGTCGCCCGAAAACCGCTACCAACGATGAAATGGTCGACAAGATTCATGATGTCGTGTTAGCCGATCGCCGATTGAAGCTGAAAGAGATAGCAGAGATAACAGGCATCTCAGAGGAACCTACACGAAATTTTGAGCATGAAAAAGCTTTCAGCAAAACTAAATCGAATTACCGTTTCGGAGGAGTGTCTGGCCAGGATTCAACGCAATCCAAGGGATTTCTTCATGCGTTTCGGGGACTTTTCCGGGCGAATCAGTTCCGAAGAAAGCAAAGACCGTTCCATCGGCCCGAAAAGTCATGGCGACCATTTTTTGGGATTCCCTCATCGACTATCTACAGAAGGGAAGGACGATCACGCGGCAATACTACAGCGATTTATTGATTCGATACAATTCACACCAATATCGTGTGTTCTTCTGTCAATTCCGGAAACATTTCAGTTTGCCCTCGTATATTTGATTTTATATTTCTAAACATACAAATTTCTTTTAATATTTAATTCCTTACTTGGCGAATATTTTGCTGGAAATAAAATAGCAAATGACCACACTTAAATAGTTTTATGATTTTAAAGATTGCTGATCACATGTGTGTTCTGGTCGGTTTTATGTTGGGACGTTAGATTATGTTTCGTTAATATGAACAGCTGCCGCACATACCCGGCAGCGCATCTTGGTGGAATATCTCTCTCAATATGACACTATCAAAATGGCAAATAAAGATGAAAGGTACCGACACAAACTGTCGCTACTGCTAGCAATATGTTCGATGACAATTAAGAATTTAATCTTACTTATTAATTAATTAATAATCTTAATAGAATGTACTGGTAGAGGTATTTAGCGTACGTATAATAAATAGATAACCTCACAGTCATTAATTAACCTATTAGTATAAGTTCGTGATTGAATGTTGTCATGCATTTTAATAACAATAGAATGGGGAAAAAGGCACTGAATAATGTATTTGTGACTGTGTTTTATCGAAAATTTTTGAAGGAGAATGTAATTTTAATTAATTATTATTAATTAAAATCGAATATACGAGGGCGACCTAAAATGTTGACGCACGAAGATTAAATAAGTCGATTCATTGGTCGGCAAAGACAACCTTTATTATAGCAACTGTCAAAATTTCAGACGTCCACTGTCAATAGTTCTTGTTTTAGGGAACAATTCTGGATGACTGGAAGAACGACGCATTAAATACTTTTGGTATGAAGGTGACTTTAGCCCTTCTTCATTTTCCTGGAATATACTCCAGCTCCAAGTTGCTTCGGCATATTCGAACTACATGAGATAGGATGTCCTTTTGTCCCTTTCGTAATAGGACTGGAAAAATCCCATCTACTCCTGCTACCTTGAAAGGTTGCCTTGAAAGGTTGCCAATGCCAGTCAAGCCCCAGAGAAGCTCATCTACCGTTAGGCTCCACATAAGCGGGGATGACTGAGATAGTTTCTAAATCTACCTCAGTTTCCGCTATTCTTGTGGAGAGCAGCTGCGACAGCCATCTGGATGTCGTGTTATCTACTCCTCTGTTTTCTAGTAGGTACCCTATTGACTGCCTCGTGTGGAGTGTTGTCAAAAGCACCTTCTATGTCCAGAAAGGCACACACAATTGTTTCTTTGTTTTCCAGAGCTGTTTGAACCGCTGTTGTCAGCTGCACCAGTGCAGTCTCTGTGGATTTGCCTGTCCGGTACGCATGCTGACTAGAGTGCAATGGCGTTCGATACAGGATCTCTGTTCTAATATAGTTATCAACGGCCTTTTCCATAGTTTTTAAAACAAACGATGTGAGGCAAATCGGTATGAAGGATTTCGGATCGGTGTAATCTTTCCTGCCTACTTTTGGTATGAAGGTGACTTTAGCCCTTCTCCATTTTACTGGAATATATCCCAGCTCCAGGCTGCTTCGGCATATTCGAACTACATGAGATAGGATGTCCTTTTGTCCCTTTTGTAATAGGGCTGGAAAAATCTCATCTACTCCTGTTGCCTTAAAAGGTTGAAATATATTCATGGCCCATGTTTAGCTAAATGTTTGGGGTTAATAAATTTCTTCGCTTGTAATTGCTTAGGTGTTTCTATCCAGAGGGAGACAAGAAAGAATGGAATTCTTCTATTCTAGTAAAAGATTATAACTGTGAAGGTTTTTTTTTAAGAAAACCTTCATATATGTAGGCATGAAGTCTTTGGAAACTAGCTGCTATAAAACAAAAAGATTTACTGCTCGTTTAATGTTCGATTCGAGAAGAATCTTATGTCAAAAATAATCTGAATTTCTTTTGCTTCAAAATTACACCAATATCTAGATTAATATGAAGGTAAAAGAGACCCCGAATTTTCTCTGGATATCTAGGAGACTATAGGTTTGAGGAGGTTAGAAATATATGCTTGAAATACTTAGTTTCAAAGCCACCTCTTATTCTAGTTGTTTGTATTTTGTATATTTAGATTCCATTAATATGTGAGTGGATACTTTATTACCCTATCCCGAACAAACTATATTCTCCAAATAATTCAAACGCGACAGAGAATCCGCCACATAATTTTATCATTTCATTACCTCATCCTCTAACATCCACGACTGTAACCATATTTACGGTTATAACTTTCGTATGGAAATGCGGATATTTTTAGTGTCCACCAGTACCTATTCGTACGCATATATATACACACCATGGATATTTCAATGCACCGTTGCATTTTATAAAGCCATCCCGGTCGCAAAACTACACGGTGACGGCTTACTGAAAATGCAAATTAAAACATTAAGCGTAAAGTATTCGAGCGTGTTTTGACTTGGGCAAAAAGCTAAACGCCTCGCAAATGAGCGTGCTATAAATTGCAAGCGTTATGAAAAATGTCCTTTAGGTTATTCGAGAGTTTCACCTCATCATCGCATGCTTCAGGTTTCAACTGAATAAGGAGTACTGAATACCATTAGCGATAATCTTTGTTTCAACCTGATGAATCCTAATAATTGTGCAATTACTTTTAGAGAACGTTTAAACGAGATAAAATGTTAATTCGGTTGTTCAAGCTGCATCAAGTATTGTGGAATTGTATGAGTGTAATAGGCACAACGATTTCTCTTATATTGATAGATACATATTTAGGGCTTGGTTCTTTAACACGATGAAACACCGTGACATTTGACAGAGTCGAAAGAAATAAACGCTATTACGAAAGAGATGTTTCGATTCAATTCAATTTCATCGCAATTAAAAACAACCATCTTTTTAATGTAGCCGCCGCTGATTCCCACCTCATATTATATTATATCGTTTGCGGTGAAACGGTTTTCGTTCCCTTCTTTGTTGGCGTGTGTTAAAATATTTGGCGGTTGTTAAAAACAAAAGAATGTCGCTATGGGTATCGTTATCTCGAACAAACAAGTCGTGTAGCTCGACACCGTACAAGAATTAGGAATATTTTTACTTGAGTGTATACCTGTTAAGGATGTGTGGTGTACACGGTCGAACTATCTTAGTCGTAAAATTTGTTAAATTAATTAAAATCGCCGTTTAATTTGCTAACGAAACATGAGAGAAAGGAATTAAGAAGTAGATACCAACCTCTCTTTCTTGAATCCTCCACATGGTTTCGTAGATAGGAGGTCTAATTCAGCACATTTTGTGCACATCTCTTTATATAAGGGATCTAAACATATTGATCACTATTGCAAAAATTCTACAAGGTTCCAATTTTGGACCGTTTCTGTTTCTAATTTTCCATAATAGGACTGATTTGTCTCTTAAGTAAATGGTTGTTCATAGTTATGATTGGTATGGGAAGAAATGGTTATCAAAAGCCTTTACGATCTCTACTGGATCATTTTTAGATATGGTTTTATATGAAGAAACTGACGATGTTTGAGATATATGGCTTACTAGATATGCTTTTCTAATGAACTTTCGTCAATCATAATATTCGCAAATTTTGTGGTTACGCTAACTAACACACAAACTATTTCTTAATCAAATGTTAGGTAATAATGCTTCTACAAAACACCATGTCAGAAAGTGACCAACAGTATAAGGGGTGCCCAGAAACTGTTGTCGAATTTGACGAAGAAAAATATGAAAAATCTCCACTAATTCAAATGAAACATCCTATATATTATTGATCAGTAAAACGCAGAATTAATTCTTTCGCTCGCATGTTTTAAAAAAATATATTACGCCATTGAAGTTACCTATTTTTTAAATAATTTTACAAACTAATTTAAAGGGCCCCAGCGGCCCCGTTTGGGGGCTGTAATACGTGTCCAAATGAGGACATTGTGAAAAAAAGTTTGTAAATTTTCCTAGATAACAATATAAGACTGCTTTTTTCTAACTCTTTTATTCACAAAGAAGTGTGCTAATCATAGAAACAGTTTTTGGCTCTATCCAGACATAGATGAACATCGCATTTGCAACAAACAAATTTTGTTTTTCCCTTACAATTTGTTTTTTTTTTTGCACCTATTGAAATTCTTTTGTTCTCCTATTTTTGGTAAATCCCCAACATTATCAAGTCTCACTTCGGTTTGGGGTCTCACTTCCACATTTGCTCTTTTGGTTGGAGGTGGTGTTTCAGCTTGAATTAGACTGTGGTCGGCCCCTTTTCCTAGTAACAGTCTTGTAAACTTTAGTAAGCACTTCGGCAATGTGAGCTCTAAAATGGAGTAAATCCAAAATATTTTTTGGAGGAATTTCTAATTTCATGACTTGCTTTTTGTATTCAATCCACGATATTTGTGCAAGCAATATCAATAGGATGCGTGAACATGCGAAGTATCCATTTCTTGGAGCAGAAAAATGTGCGGTATAAAGTTATGAGAAAATTTCATTTTGTCAACTCCACCTACATACATAACTTTTATTAGATTTATGCCATCGTTGGCATTCATTCGTATTACCAATTCCCAGGTAATTGGAGGCCGGCTTATTGTCATACCACTTTGTTAGTATGACCTCACCGTCACCACTTAAAAGCTTCTTCTCAACACGCGCGGCCACGTTTCTTCATTTCCTTATCGCTGGAAAATGGCGGAGTTTCAAACCTGTTTTGCCTTGCTGTGCCGGCTGCCCAAATATTTCTTTGTCGGAAATTCTGTAGGAGATTGTCGTTAGAAAAGTAATTGTCGAAATAGAGACGGCAATTTTTTTTTCGTTTATTCTATTGGTTAATTTATATGCTACAGCTTCACCTAGCCCATAACGCTTCACGATATCTTCTTTAATTTCTGTTGTTGATCATTGATACAGCAAAAAGTCAGACATTTCTCCACTTGAACCACACAAAGCAAATAATTTTATTCCCCATGATTTGGGTTTGCCTTTCACGTACTGTTTGACATTTAGTGTACCTTTACTCAAATCTCCTTCAAGTGGTAAGCTAAGGAATCGTTGTCGAATGGTATCAAATAGAGGTCTAACTTTCCAGAAACGCTCTTTATGATTGCCTTCCTTGGTTACATCTATGAAGTGGATGTTTTGGCCTAATTGATAAAATCGGCTTACGCCCATTGTGTCCGTAATCTAGGATATGCGTAAGTTTGGTTCCCAATAGCATTTGATTCGTGGGTAATGTAAGTTTTCCATCAAAACGTGGATACCAATAAAAGAACTAATTTCTTCGGCACTTGTTGGTTGAGATGTGTTACCAAATTTTATAAGGACTTTTCAGCTCAACGATATCAAGCAATTCTTCTTTGTGCCAATTTAATTCGGAGGTAATGTATGCATCGATGAGGGGACGTTCGCATTGCCATTCGGGGCGATTTGTTGTCATTTTGATACACTTTTTTTTTCCAAAGAAGCAAATAAATTTGTATAAACACGTGCAAGTATGAGGTTAGATTACCACAGTCTTGGCCACATTGTTTTTTACTCCCACTCACATTGTCCTTGCATGGCCACGCCGATTTGAAACCAAATATTTAATAAACGATCGATCGATTTACAATTGAAAAGCTTGAAAAACTTTTTGTTAACACAAAACAATTTTTTCCAATTGTCATACTCAAACTGTCAAAATTATAAAAAAATCGATGCGGGTACCTGCTAACGCCATAGATAATCGAATATTCAACATAGATTTATATTTCAGCTACTGAAATACAAACCAAAGAAAACAAAAGACGGATAGTTGGCCACATTTGTGCATCGTTTGCATCTGTCAAACTGTTATTCAGGGTAATAATAGTAATACCTATTGCAATGCAAATTTGCTTCCAGTCTGACAACCTTCAACATATCCATTTTTTCATCGTTGGTGTAATTATTATTATTTTCTCACATTGTAGTAGGTATTATTACTATTACACTGAATAACAGTTTGACAGGTGCAAACGATGCACAAATATGGCCAACTAGGTATCCGTCTTTTGTTTTCTTATGTTTGTAGGTATTTGTTTTCTAAGGCTGCTAATAAATTGTATTTTTGATTATGTAACATAGTTAATAATTAGATGTAGAGTATTTTTGATTATTATGCTTTTCTTCTATCTCTTATACTAAAAAAACATATAAGCTTGGACATGTAAAATCAATCAGACTGTACCTATATTTTTACAGTAATAAAAAGCACATAAAATTGCCTTTAAAATGATCCTAGCACACTTGATATTTTATTTAAACAGTTTTTACATTATTTGATTTTGTGTTTGCAATTTCACAGTATTTTAAGATGGCTATGGATGGTATAAGCAATGTGCTCTGCATTTATTTTATATTATCAATATCAATTTTCAAACGTCAGTTTGTATTAATATTACCGCTTTGTTATCTAATAATTCAAAAATGTATGAAAATTATGAAAAGTAGGACATGTTAAAGTGTTTTAAAGAAGCAAATGAAGATGCTGCATCTAAAATTTACTTTAACTATTAACTTTAATATCGACATCCCGAAAGACAACAACCATTCAGAGACATTTTCGCCAGATTAAAGAAAAATTTAATAAATGTTGGATCCTTTCAAAAGCCGAGATCGAAAAACTATGTAGGTAGCTCAGAATAGAGACAAAGAATTAGAGGACATTTTTATAAAACTCTCTGTATTGCTTAAATTAAGAAGGATATAAAAATATGGATTATACCAATCGATTTATTTTAAAAATCGAGCTCCAAAAACATGAGTTAGTTTCTGTCTAATTCTTTCAGAAACACTCTGTACAATATCTCTATCTATTTTGCAATAGTTCTTTGATTATAGTAGGCTTGTTTCTACAAAAACTGATTTAGAATATTTGCATTATTATTTGACGTGAAATCGTACAACAATTTACAATTTACGTACAACATTTTCTGGGCACCCCCTTTAATGTAGGTCAGTTTCTGACATGGGGTTTTGAAGAACCATTATTCCCTAACATTAGATAAAAAAATATTTTTTTTTGTTAATTACCGTAACCACAAAATTTGCGATATTAATCAAAGATCGTTAATTTTTTCATATACGAGGGTTGGGCCAAAAGTCACTATTCTTTTTTTTGAAAATACCAGTCCGGTTGGAAAATGTGACACATACAGACGAAAGGACAAGAGCCATCTGTTGTTCTGCATACACACTATGCCTGCAGAACTTCCACACGACACATATACGTTTGTGATCCGTTCACATATCTGCAAGAAAAAAAAATAGTTGCCATGACTTATGCCCCAACCCTCGTAGATACCATGTATAAAGTCCCTTTTATTTTTCATTTAGATTCAAAATAAATGAAAAAAAATATAGGTTTGTATTTAAAAAACAAAGTTTCTTTTTGTACAAAGAAAATAGAACATCCTGTATAATAGGAATTATTTTAGTTTGTAGATCTTGAAAAAGCTAGACACCCGAAATAAAAAAAGATCCAATTATATCTCTTATCAACCGAGATATTGGACTTAATCTCAAATAACAGGAAGAAATTGACATCGAATCAGGTATTGGTGCGGATAGGGAGGTAATCAACAATTTCAAAAATACAAATTTCAAATTCAAGATTATGAAAGAGAACACAACATATGACCAAAAATAGAAAGCCAAAGAAATTTATTGTTTATACGACACTGAAAAGCGAATCATCCCCTAACCTCGATACTCAAACAATTGACGCGACCGCGAAAAGACATCAGAACGAAACAAAAAGAAAAACAACAAAGAGTAGTTGAAAAGTCGACGCACGCGATTATGTGAAAGTCCGATCGGAGCAAGCATTTGCCGATCACTTACGCGGTTGGGCATGGTCACCGAATGCCTTTATAGAGTCGCGTATAGGGTACCTGTGCCGAAGAGAGACAAAATCACCGGACGCCTTATGCGTTTAGAAGGAAATCGCATCATCACAAAAGATGTAACCTATTCTTTAAGACCATTAAACAAAGATAAACGGATGCGTAACGTGGATGCCGCGAAAGAAACGGAGATAGTATTCTGCGATCTTCGACCTTAAGCTCTACGAGTATAAGGTGTGACTTTGTCTCTGTTAGACGTTGAAGAATGTGCCAGCGACGTTTTCGAACATAGTTCGACTTCTTCGGGTAACCGAAATGATTTTTTATGGGTTTTGTCGGTGTATAAATGAGCAATTTTTGTATTTAAAAGCTTAATTTAGAATATGGGGGTATACAGGTTTCTAGATTCATTCAGGAATATTAATTTTATGTAAAAAAGATTTTTTTTGAATTAAATTGAATAAATTTTATGAAATGAAAAAGATCTTGTTTCTAGTTTCTTCTTTTTCAATCTTAATGGATACCTACTTGAAAAATAAAGCAATTTCTTCGAATTATAACTTTAATTCCACTTCTCGTTTCTCCATCAAAACTGTCTCCACGGATGAAGGTTTTAAAAGTTTGAAAGTTGTCAAAAATCATGTCAAAAGTCAGTATGGATGGCATGAATGTAGTCCTTTATGGCTCATTTTGGATCTGATTTTAGATGTCAGCTTCGAGGATGCACCTTGTCCTAAAAACGATGTGGGTCAATATACAGGGTGACATAAGAAAACAACACAGCATAGCAACATGTGATAGAGGACCAATAAATAACAGAAAACGTTCCTAAACACACATGTCCGATTGCTTTTCGTTTTCAAGTAAGAAGGTGTTGAAGTTAACAGGCTTTTAAAAAATATAAGATAGATATTAGTTCTACATAAGGTATTGTTCAAGTTGGTGACCTTGTTCCTGAAATAGTCCTAGAATAGTGAGCTGGCACTTCGTCATGCATGTAGTACATTCTTCTTATAATATTCAATGGAACATCTTCTAATAAAGTATTCAATTCATTTTCCAAAAAATTTCGATAGAGTTCGCCTTTCAATCGTCTGGGCATTCGAAATGGACCAATTAGATAATGTCGATTACACCTGCCCATACATTAAAGGAAAACCCATACTGGTGATTCCGTATTACGTTCTGATTGGGGTTTTCGTCTCTCCAATAATGCATATTGTGAATATTCAAAATGCTATCGAGACTGAAACTTGCTTCGTCGGTAAACAAAATTAACGGCAGAAAGTTTTGCTCTCTCCTCCAATAGGTGATGGGGGTTTTTTTTTTGGAAATGAAATGAATGAAGAAATTGTTCTTTGAGGACTTTCCTAACAGATTCACGATCGGCATTCGGTACAGCTGCACTTATTCTTCTGGTGCTTATTCTAGGATTGTCTTCTACTATTAACAAAAAGCTTTACTCTCTCCTCCAATAGGTGATGGGTTCTTTTTTGGAAATGAAATGAATGAAGAAATTGTTGTTTGAGGACTTTCCTAACAGATTCACGATCGGCATTCGGTACAGCTGCACTTATTCTTCTGGTGCTTATTCTAGGATTGTCTTCTACTATTAACAAAAGCTTTACTCTCTCCTCCAATAGGTGATGGGTTCTTTTTTGGAAATGAAATGAATGAAGAAATTGTTGTTTGAGGACTTTCCTAACAGATTCACGATCGGCATTCGGTACAGCTGCACTTATTCTTCTGGTGCTTATTCTAGGATTGTCTTCTACTATTAACAAAAAGCTTTACTCTCTCCCCCAATAGGTGATGGGTTCTTTTTTGGAAATGAAATGAATGAAGAAGTTGTTCTTTGAGGACTTTCCTAACAGATTCACGATCGGCATTCGGTACAGCTGCACTTATTCTTCTGGTGCTTATTCTAGGATTGTCTTCTACTATTAACAAAAAGCTTTACTCTCTCCCCCAATAGGTGATGGGTTCTTTTTTGGAAATGAAATGAATGAAGAAGTTGTTCTTTGAGGACTTTCCTAACAGATTCACGATCGGCATTCGGTGCAGCTGCACTTATTCTTCTGGTGCTTATTCTAGGATTGTCTTCTACTATTAACAAAAAGCTTTACTCTCTCCCCCAATAAGTGATGGGTTCTTTTTTGGAAATGAAATGAATGAAGAAGTTGTTCTTTGAGGACTTTCCTAACAGATTCACGATCGGCATTCGGTGCAGCTGCACTTGTTCTTCTGATGCTTATTCTAGGATTGTCTTCTACTATTAACAAAAAGCTTTACTCTCTCCCCCAATAGGTGATGGGTTCTTTTTTGGAAATGAAATGAATGAAGAAGTTGTTCTTTGAGGACTTTCCTAACAGATTCACGATCGGCATTCGGTGCAGCTGCACTTATTCTTCTGATGCTTATTCTAGGATTGTCTTCTACTATTAACAAAAAGCTTTACTCTCTCCCCCAATAGGTGATGGGTTTTTTGGAAAGGAAATGAATGAAGAAGTTGTTCTTTGAGGACTTTCCTAACAGATTCACGATCGGCATTCGGTACAGCTGCACTTATTTTTCTGGTGCTTATTCTAGGATTGTCTTCTACTATTAACAAAAAGCTTTACTCTCTCCTCCAATAGGTGATGGGTTCTTTTTTGGAAATGAAATGAATGAAGAAATTGTTGTTTGAGGACTTTCCTAACAGATTCACGATCGGCATTCGGTACAGCTGCACTTATTCTTCTGGTGCTTATTCTAGGATTGTCTTCTACTATTAACAAAAAGCTTTACTCTCTCCTCCAATAGGTGATGGGTTCTTTTTTGGAAATGAAATGAATGAAGAAGTTGTTCTTTGAGGACTTTCCTAACAGATTCACGATCGGCATTCGGTACAGCTGCACTTATTCTTTTGGTGCTTATTCTAGGATTGTCTTCTACTATTAACAAAAAGCAGTCGAACATGTGTGTATATTGGTCCTCGATCGCATGTTGCTATGCATTGTAGTTTTTCCTATGTCACCCTGTATATCAATATATTTCAGGAATTAAAAGATAACACCAATCGTGCGCATCACCCGGTTTCGAAGGATGTTGAGCCGCTTCATTTGTGACTTGAGGAATTAAGATTTTAATTTGAAACCTCAGGCACTGCGAAAAGCGAGGTGAAATCCTGCCTAAATATTAGTTTGGTGTCCAGATTTTTAACACTGGGCTTACACTCAAGTTTTTCACCCTCAATAAGGATGGTAGAGCGAGAACGATGGAACCGCCTTCAGATCAAGGCATCACCAGAACAGGTATAGATGATGGTATCATCGGCATAGATGGGCAGTCTGGTGTTTGGAGAGCGTAAAATGGTGCTTATATAAAAAAAAATAAAAATTCGGGTCTCAGTAGAGAACCCTGGGGAGCACCGGCTCCAATCCGAAAGAATACTACCAGCGTGACGAGTTCGTTACTGAATTTGAAGAAGCATCTCGGAGGTAGGTACGTCATGATGACGATGATAACCTTAAAACGACCATGAATCAGTGCCTGTCAAATCAGGTGGCAGACTTTTATGACAATAGGATACAAAAGCCAAGTTAGTGATCTGCTTCTAATGCTTGATCTATTTTCAGCAGTCATAGGAGCATCCTTAGGTTCGCTTTAAAGTGATGACTATATTAGAATCAAATCAATACTCTAAAAATTACATTAATAGAAAGTACGTTGTCATTGAAAGTTAGTATTTATATATTTTCTACTAAAAACATATAAAAGATAATGGCAAGTTAGTGTCGTCGAAAACAAAAAGAAAACGCCGACACAGAGCTTGTATAATATTAGTATTTAACATACATAAATTCATTCCCTCCATTTTCAATTTTCTATTTGAACTGGCTATCAGAATTAGAGAGACCTTGTTCAAACAAGACTTATTCATGTTGTATAAAGTCGCGGGCCCAGTCTAACACCATCAACAAAGTGCATTCCCTTATCAGCCTGTTCAAATGTTTGCGCCGGAGTGTTTTCAATTTTTAAGAAAAGCCGGTAACTATAGTACATATATGGAATATACATTTTTCATTGCGACTCTTTTGATATGCCTAAACCGCCTCTTTAACATTATCAGCTTAAAATGTTGTCTGTGTATGGTGTTCCTTTTTTTCTTTCTTCTTCTTCTTTCTAGGAAAGAGCAGTGACGTGTACGTGTGCACTTATACTTAGTAAATATGAATGCTCCGTGCAGGAGATTTCTGGAAATATTGATGTGAATCACATCAGATTTCGCCTTCTCTTTCTGTCGCATTAATTCAGGAAAAAGTGACACGTTAGTGGTTGGGTTGTAAATATTTCTGTTATCAACGTTCGTGTGTTTGCCCTCACTCGTTCCTCACTCAATGTCGGCTCTTCCTTTTGATATTTTGTATAAACGTCGAATCTTTTTGAAGGGAACGCATTAACTTTGATCTTCCCCGCGGTTTCCGTACATGTCACACATGTCTTTGATAACGTCCTCTACGATTGCAATCTTAAAGAAAAAGATACACGAACTAATATTATCGGAATATGTAGTTAATTCAGTAGAAAGTGTTTACTTCATGTAATTTTTTATAAATGGTAGGTACTTGAGTTTCTTTATAGATTAGGATTTTAAACGATAAACAATGATTTACTAAATTATGAGCGGCTGAAATTACATTTTCATTAATTACACATTAACAACTCACACTTTTTTTACATAGCAACACCAGATTCAAGTAAAATTTTATTTGGATTGAATGGAAATATAGGTTTAAATATCCATAAGTAGTAGCTTTATCGAGAAATCATCCAACTTATAAAACCTATATTGCATGATTCGGTAAACACATGGAATGGGGTGGAACCATTCACAATTAAAGACTTACAATCTCTTGGTTTCCTTGGTAGACCAAACCATTAAAGAAATAACTCTCTAACTTATTATCTAGTCAGCTTTTTTATCAATATAAACTTTGAATCTATTTAGAAGACCACCCTCCCTCCCCCTCCTCCTCCCAATTTATCGTCTTTTAAAAAGTACTACTGGGAGTGACAATGTATCTTCAGCATTGCAACAGAATAATCGTCAGCTCATTTAACAAGTCAAACAACATCCCTTCAATTCATCCCAGAACCTCTTACCAATGATAAGTCTTCAGTTTGCCTGTTAATTTCAGGAGGATGGTATAGACACATCGAAAAAATCATAATTAGAAGGCTATGTGAATGGATTGTTACTTTAGCCACTTTCACATAATGACATTTATTCCTTGACATTTAATTTGAGGTTATAAACTTTGGTTACAATAAAACATTTAAAATGTCAAATAATAAATGTCATTATGTGCTAGTGGCTAAAGCAACGATCAATAACATTTACATAGCCTACACTAATTATGTTTTTTCGATGGGAAGTAGGGGAAAGTGTCCTAAAATGACATCCTTTTAAAAAAAAATCACATTTCGTAAAAATAAACTTTATTTGGTAAACCGTTATAAAAAAATTAAACATTATTCTGTTAACCTGGGTGCTTCTAACATGACATGCACTAAACAATCTTACGATTAGATACAATCAAGCTTACGAGTACAAGTCACAAACGAATACTTTTAATTTTGGACTTAGGCATTCTAGATGCGCTCACAGTTTAGATATGGTGCGCATTTAATCCATCTTTCTTTTAATTTTGAATGACTGAATGTATCATTACAATAGATGCACCCTACATCGTCCTCATCATCCCCATCGTTGTTGTCATGATCACCTTCAAATTCAAAATTTTCATTTTCCTCAAATTGGTATTTTTTCCCTAGATGTTACTGGCCTTCACTCAAAATAATTCGGCCCATGTTGATGGGGTTCTTGTGAGACTTCATTTTTGGAATTGATAATCTCCCGTTTTGTACTTCAGCTGTCAACTTTCCTATTACTCTTTTTTTTTTGTTCTTCAATTCTTCGATCGATTCCCTTCGAGAGCCATATTCTCTTGTTTCGCGTGCATATCTTCAGGATGAATATCTGTAGTATCCGCAGGCACAAAAAGATGGTCAGGAAAAATTTCTGGGTCAAAATGGACTGATTCCTGTATTTAAAAATCCACTTAATACATTTTCTATAGTTGCAGCCCTCCCATAGGCCTTATAGAAAAGTTCATTGACTTGATACAGAGTAATGATACATCCAAGATGGTTCTTCAACCAGGTAGTGCAAGCTTGGTTATAGTAGGCTTTAAGAGGACCGAAAAAACTGACATCAAGTGGCTGCAGTCTGTGTGTACAGTGTGCAGGCAAACACACAAGCATGATATTATTTTCTCGACAAAATGATACGGCTTGTGTGTATGACCTGTGGCTAACATGACTATCGAGTAGCAAAACAAGTTTTTTCTCAGGAGATGGATGTGCGTGCTTACAAAAAGGTTGATGCCACTGTAGATATAATTCCGGTCATCCAGCCAGGAGGTGCTTTATCGAACAGTTCTTCCTTTCTATTTTTTCTATATAAAATTATTGCATGAGGGACATAACTTCCTGCTGCACTCATGCAGCATACAACAGATAGGTACATGTTGGCCTCGTTCGGCACTGATCAGAAACCCTACTTGTTTACGACCAGTTGAAGCCAAAATGTTTGGTGGTTTCTATACCACTCTCATCCATCTTTAGTGATAGATTCTTTTTCTTGTGGCTTTTTTTTTCCTGTGGCTTATTAAATGCTCTGGCGCGTGAGGAAGACGTTGGTCCAGGCAGCATTCTTTCCTTGCGATTTTATTTTCACGGTTGAATCTATGCCCTACATTATTTTTCTCTGCAAACTGGTAAGCTAATAATCTCACTTCTATTATTGTGAGACCAAAGTCAGTGGATGTGTTCAACTAATTCAGTTTATGTCCTTTCATCAAAAGTAGGGGGAAATCTACCTAGACCCTTGTCTGTTCCTTTCACTCTTTTATTTTGTTTTTATTAGCTCTGCGCCTAAGGGTCGCCTGAGCGATCCCATAGGTTTTAGAAGCTTTTAGCCAACCCATCTTATTTCCTTTCACAGCTTTGATAGCTTCCTGCAAAGCAGTTTCGCTCCAGGACTGTCTACTTTCAGGAATTGAAAGATAAGTACATAAAGATCACAAAATAGATATATTAATAATCACTCAATCTAGGGATATTTAGATCGCGGTGTATTTGATGAGCGAGACAGTTGGGAGAATGGTTCGCAGAACCCTGTTCTGAAGAAAGTCGAGCCTCTTAATTTGCGATTTAGTGGCGCTGGACCAGTTCAGGACACTATATGTCAGAATCGGCCGTAGAAACACAGCTTAGGCTGCTTAGGTGCTGCTAGCTATTTGCGTGATGGTGCTAGTTCTAAGTAATCAAGTGCTAGCTCTTGAGATAGATGTCTACATAAATTGGGGGAGGTGGGAGTTAATGGAGAAGTTCGCTATCGGACATTTTCAGGACCAGAAGTTGGATGCTCAATTATTTTCGACAGATGGTTTAAGAAAGAAAATTGATAAACTTTGTCGTTATCACTACACAATTTCGAACTGTTCCTCTTGCTATTGTACACAAACTTGCAATCATCTTTGACTGAAAAATGGGGTGGAGCCCCACCGTGCGTAAATGCATGCTTTAAATAACATTTAAACGGTACATCTAGTCTCTTGTTGTGGTGCACTCTAGTTCACGCTAAAGAGCTAACAAAAATAGTAGCCAAACGATCCTAGAATCTCCTAGCTAAAGCACATGATGCCTGACATGACAACGAATTCAACTGGTCCTTTTCAGGATCTTATGACTAGAAAAGTCAAAAGTCAAATCCTACAGAAAATTTTAAGATCATTGTGTACGACAAATAAATAAATTGCCCCTACTAGGCTGTTATGACAAGATCTGATACATAACCTCTTTGATTTAGAACAAAAACGTCTTTCATTTTTGTCCTGCTATTTAGAGGGTTTGCAGGAACATTTTGCTGCACCTTGACTATCTGAGTATGCAATAACCACCTCTATGTTTGGTTTCAGAAAGCTGGAAGGGAACCATACTAGATATAAACAATTTCCATAATTAGAAATTAACTTCCTCCTGTAATTAGATTTTGCATCCTTTCTTCCAGGAAAGGTGCCCATTTCTACTTCATTGACTAAGCGTTCTAGGACTTCTTTCACCAGGTTGAAAGGAATAAGCCCCGCACGCGGTTTGTGGTCAACAAGTGCTGCACCATTATTCAATGGTGGAAAAATATTGTTTTGTCATTACACGAAATGAAACTCAATTAATATACTGGGTGTTAAATAGTTATCGGACGTTCAAGATCGGATCAGTTTCTCGATCTCCTCAATTCTCATTTTTAATTCTAGCCTTCGTTTGTGGATGATTCTACAACTGTTGCATTTCAAAATCAAGGTTGCCAATTTTTGATTCAACAATACTGTGGATTATGATTTTATTGAATATTCCGAAATGAAGAACGTAAAATAATAACGATAATGTATGACGCATTCATGCTCGTGTTTATTATCCGCATATTTTTAACATTGTCCGCGTGGACGATTGTACTTAAGAATAGTTTCATTACTCATCTCCACCAGGATGCACACATTCCCCGTTTCCGGAAAGCTTCAATTCCTACGTAATTAAATATTTACCACAACGAGACTGGAAAAAAGCATAGCAAACGAGCCTGTTGTACCCACATACATCCGTAGATTTAGTGTGAAAAAAGTCCCCCATCTAGAATCTTCATTTAAAGGAGATAATACAGAAAGTCAAGTCAACATAGTGTAGCGGTTGGTTTTTAATCGTTATTTAGAAAATGGCAGACAATAATGAATAACTCACAGAGACGAGAACATATACAACCGAACACATAGAGGAGGCCGCCATATACCACCACACCATATACGTACAACTTCTATTAAAGTTGGCTAGTCGAGGCGAAGAAGTGTGTGGTGCGCTTGTGTGTCTTCGCCGCATTCGATTTTATTTAATTCTTCATCCTGTTTGAGCTTGGGTTCCTCCGTTCCTGTGTTGTTGTAGTATTTTAATACCAATGCATGCATGAAGACGAGACAAAGACGTGAGAAGAAAGGAGAAAAGCACACGCTGCATTGAATTTAAATTCAAATTGTGAGACTGTAAATCGCGTGGGCCATGAAAGCGTCTCTTCCTTGATGGCATATATAGTAGGTGTGTTCTATACGATCATGTGTAAGTTCTCTGGTCGCATCCTCTCTATACAATCTATATAACACGAGCCGAAGACAATAACAATGAAAGGAGACGGGGGACGACTTGAATCGAGTTGAACGTGTGTGGTAACCATAGAACTTATAAAATGAATTGGTCGTACATGCGGAAGAATGGATTCCGATATATCGAAGGTTAGGTCTGGAATTCTCTTGCCATCGATGCTTTATTTTAATAGGTTTTAAAATAATGATAACGTTTTATTAGTCAATTGGTTTTAACATTCATAAATTTGTACGACTATTAAAGTCGTTGACAACGTATCGAATTCATTTTGTACTTCGGAACGTTTTCCTAAATGTCATCAGCCAAATTAAAATAAGCAAGGTTTTCGTTGGAATTTTGTATAATTTTTAGCATGGCCAAGCTATTATGTTCAATATCCAGAACTTAAATGTCATCAAAATCAAACGAATGATTGAGAGCAAGATTGTAGAACAACCTAAAAGGCAATGAAAACAGAATTATTACAGTCTCGTTTGTATTAAAAAAATCACAGTTATTACAGTTGGATTATAGGTTAGGTTTTTAACTGATAAAGATGGAAACTTTGATAGTTTCATAGTCTTTAAATAAATTAATGATTTTTCTAGATAGAAATGCCGAATAGTGTGTTCCCATCGGGGAGGAGTTAGGAATTAGATTTAAATATTTTGTTTTCAGAAAAGAACCCCTCTCCCCCCTCCCAAATTTTTATTAGATTTCTTAATGACACATACGTTTTAGAATTTCTACGTTTATACAGGATGTCCACGAACAACCCCTAAAGAATGAAAGGGATGATTTTGCATACAAAAGTATGAAAAAAAGTTTCTATCAATTTGGGTTTGGAAATGCTACTTAAAGGAGCTACCACACTTTAGAGATGCCGTCATCTGATCAATTAGTTTTGAGCTACATTTCATTTATGATTCAAATTTGCTTTGAAGACTCAATGTAATTCTTTTGTTTAGATAATTTCTGATCCGTCCACAAATATTTTCTTTTTTGTCTGAACTCATTACAGAGATCTTGAGTTCGTAACCAAAGCTACCCAGCTATTGTATTGGAACAAAGTACACCACAAGATTTGAGAAAACCTTATACACAGAACTCACAGGAATTTAAATCCAGACTTAGCTGGCCATTATACTGGCCCGCCTCTTAAACTTAAACGGTACATCTAGTATCTTGTTTAAAGTTTCTCGGAAACAATACGGCAAACGAAATGGTCACATATAGTGCCTGTTCAAAAATGAATGACATCTGAGCCAAAATGAAACTTCTCGAAAACAGTTGAGCATCGATCGATTTTTTTTCTCTACTATCGCCCAGAAGGATTGTGCACTCTAGTTCGCGCTAAAGAGCTAACAAAACTGGTAGCCAAACGATCCTATGGTCTCCTGGCTAAAGCACATGATGCCTGACATGACAACGAACTCAACTGGTCCTTTGACTAGAAAAGTCAAAAATCAAATCCTGCAGAAAATTTTAAGATTAATGTTATATTTTTATCTCTACTATAGGCTATTATGACAAGATCTGATATGTAATCTCTTTGTTTTAAAACCAAAACGTCTTTCATTTTTGTCCTGCTATTTAGATAATTTGCAGGAACATTTTACTACACCTTGACTATCGTAGCATGCAATAACCACTCGATGTAAGTACCTACATGTTTGGTTTCAGAAAGCTGGAAGAGCACCATACTTGATATAAACCATTTCCATAATTAGTGATTATTTCTACAATATTTTGGGAAACTGCTTATCATCGATCAGTTCGATTGTTCAACTCACTATAAATCGCTTCATTGCCAAATTTATTAAATTTTTCGAGTCAAATATGTCTTTATCTTTTAACTTGCTTCTGTAATTAGATTTTTGTCATCCCTTCTTCCAGCAAACGGTGCCCATTTCTATTTTATTGATTAAGCGATGATCTATGACTCCTTTAACCCATGATGGAAGGAATAAACCCCACACCCCGTTTGTGGTCAACAAATCCTGCCCCATTATTCAACGGTGAAAAACATTGTTTTGCCATTATACGAAATGAAGCTCAATTAATATACTGGGTGTTAAATAGTTAGCGGACGTTTAAGATCTGATCAGTTTCTTGATCTCCTCATTTCTCATTTTTATTACTAGCCTTAGTTTGTGGATGATTGAAATGCCCCATTTATAATAACAAAAACGTCTTTCATTTTTTTTCCTGCTATTTAGAGGGTTTGCATTTTGCTACGCCTTGACTATCGTAGCATGCAATAACCACCTCGATGTTTGGTTTCGGAAAACTGAAACAGTGATTATTTCTACAATATTTTGGGAAACTGCTGATCGGTTACCAACTTTAGGAATGGAAACTTAATATATTTTAGGTTTAGACATCAACATTTCCTCTCTCGCATATTTTTGCTTATCTTCCATATTGTATCTTTGATTGTTCGATTGTTCAACTTACTATAGATCACGTTACCAAATTTACTAAATCTTTCGATTGTGTCAGAGCCAAATATGCCTTCCTCTTCTCCATCTTCATCTTTTAAACTTGCTCCTATAAGTATTATCTATCGTACCAATCCACAGATTAATACTAAACCTGTGCTGATGTTTGGTTTCTTTCACAACACGAGGATTAGTAATTCCGTTTTTGGTCAAACTAGATTCATCAGGGAATAGAATATGAGAGAAAAGTTTGACGTTAAACGAGTAAGAAAGCAGCCTTCAACAACATGCACCTTTTGAAAATGAAACGGATGGTGGCTTCAATTTACGTGAATACTAAATACTATTAATAGGCGATTGGAAAATTTCTGAATGCAAAGCTGACAATCTTCGAACACCTGATCCTGGATTGTCTTTAAGATCTACTAAAACAGCTTCTTTGAATTTAGAAAACTTTTCTGCAACTATTTTTAAAGTAAGTAAACTATGATAACAATTTTTGACACAAACGACACTATGCTATATTGTTTTTTTTTTATTTAAGTCGTAATGTAACAAATCCTTTATTCTGAAAACGATTGGTTTTTCCAATGGTTAGCAAGAGAACCTTTTTAACATTAGAAATATCATAGAATTATAATCATAATGAAACGAAGTTAGTATCCGTTGCTCCGTTTTGTAGCCGCTGCCACCAATTATTTATGAATTAAAAAAATTTGAAATTGTAGTTTTATTATTAAAAATTCTGCTCTACCCCATTGCACCAATTACTCTGAGAACTTTAAAATTATTGCAAAATTTAAAGGTTTAACCAAACTATTTTAGTTATTAAACAAAAAAACAATCCAAGAAACCAATTGATTTTCTACATTTCCGTGTATTGGATGGTATCCCATCTGCAGGCTCCCATTGGATATTCGTTTATTTAAAAACGCCACGTTCCTCATCATTACATCGAAGATACAACCAATCAGAAATCGCTTTACTCTTCTTGCCCAACAGAACAGAACGTATAATAGAAATGGCAATTCCTCAACTATATACAACTTCCTCCCCCCAATACAAAAATTAAAGTATACACACTTTCGCAAGAAAATTTCCTCGGCGCAGCTTTCATGATCGTAATCGTATAGTATCACGCCATAATGTGCAGTGAGTATAAGAGAAAATTGAGAAAAATAAGAGACGTAAGAAACGTTAAACAACAACAACGAAAAAAAAAGAAGGAGAAATCCATCGGGCGACTATCTCCTGGTAATCTCTTTTCTGGTGGGCATGAGAGATGAACAACGGTGAGCGACTGCTTCGAAGCGGTTCGTTCTCCTTATAGTCTTCTTGCGCGGTCTTGAGAGTAGCCCGAGGTGATATCGCCGGTCCAGAAGAATGCTGGGAACTGCCCCGGGAGCTGGTAGCAACAGCCCCCCACGCCATACCGGGGTTAGAGGTCAACTTCTCTACATTATCGTATACCTCTGTTTTTGTGTATATACCATGCAGAATATGCGCCATCATATATCCACTTCTGCGGATGGAACTAAGACACAACATATACATATACAAGAAGACTGACGTATGACGTGTACTGTACTGCTGTATGGATGCCGTTTTTCATCTTTTTTTTTCCCTCTTACTTTTCTTTTTCATTCGGCGTTTATAAAGCAGGGAAAAGAATGGCCGCACCTTCTGTCGGTATACCCAAACATGTGAATAAATGTCTCTGACAATAATCTGGTATAAATCATGCAAATTTCGTCAATTATGTTTTAATTATTGCAAGTAAATAATGTTTGACAACCTTTAACATAAAATAAGCAAGGTTTTTAGGTCTTTAGAACATTAGTGATATTTTAGGGGGGAAAGGGAAAGCTTTCAATTTAATTTTTGGTGCAGGTACTGGCTACTACTCTGAATTCTAACCAGAAGAAATTACTGCTTTGATCGTAGAAGATTGTTTGTAACTCTTCCATTAGTTGTTCACAATCCTTGATTTTGTTTTAGCCATATTTGTATCAACTAGAAATAATAGGTTTGTAACACTAAAGAAATTAATATAAAATGGCTGTGCATGGTGGGTACGATGAGCAGGGCAGGAAAATAAATCAATATCGATATTTTCGGCCATTTGTAGAGCCTCCAAACTCTTATGGTTTTGTTGCTAGGTAGAAAATAATTCATAAGTTTATTAACGAACTGTCTTCGAGTAAAAATGGATAGAATAGATTTAAAAAAGAAAAAAGATTCGTTAATGGCAGCTTTTCGTCTTCATATGAAAAAGAAGAAAGCATCGAAGCAACGAAAGGTATCTGCCAATCGTATTTTGGCAGGTATGCTTTCTCTCCAATTAATGTTCTCTTGGTGCAACATTTTGAAGAAGATATTCGAAATCAGTGGAAGACATTTCCCAGAAATTTTGGAAGTCTCCAGATGGTTCATGCAGTAATTCACAAAACATAGTTTCCATAGTTTTCTTAGAAATAAGTAATAATGCATTAAACAAATATTTACTTTAAAATGTGTACTCACTGGGTTCTATTTCTATGCACACGTGATCTATGTAATCGTTCGGAGAACGTCTAGCGATATGCCCTTGTTGGTGTCCAGTTATCGCCCGATAGAGGACATGGAGTTTATCTTCTGATTTTCTTTCGAGTAATTTCAGGATATAACTGGTACGGGGAATACGTTTGTTGGTTCATATTCTTGTATCACACACTGATGAGAACTAATAAGTTCGAAACACGTGTCTGTGTATCAGGATTGAATTTTCAAAACGTTTCCTTTTACGTGTGGTTAACGTCAAATTCATGTGCTTGAATTAGGTTTTCCTTTTTCATTGCAACATGTTTGTAAAAACAAATTATTGATATAACGATTAAAGAGATTAAAGGAAAAATTCAAAATTTAAGAAATGCCTTTAGAAAAGAAGTTAAGAAAATAGACCTAATAATAGCTAAAATATACCTACTTTCTATTTTACTCTATATATTTACACAAGAACCCTCGTTAGGATTTCATAATGCGAAGTGTCCCTTCAACTATGAAGTACCTACGTCGGCAATTGAAAGATGATATATTTACGTTTGTGTGCACTGAGAGGTTTGGACTGTGGCAGGCCAGATTGGCGAGATAGGAATGACATATCCGGACGACGAGATAGATCGCTGAAAAATCCCCTTTGTGTGTGCCTGCCTATTCAATTTGGATACGACGATGTGGGATGAATGAGCCTCCGAATCATTGCCGTGGTGGAAAAGCACTTTTTCCACAAATTGCAAACGAGGCCGTTTCTCCTTCAATACCCCATCTAATCGGGTCGATAAATCGCTGTAGCATTGCCCACTGATCGTTCTTCCCTTCTGCAGATAATTGATGAGAATCACACCTTGGTAATCCCAAACAATGATCGCCATTATTTTTCCGGCCGATGGAACAGTCTCTGCTTTCTTCGGAGTTGATTCGCCCGGAAAAGTCCACTGCTTCGACCATTCCTTGATCTCCGGTATGTAGTGGTGAATCCAAGTCTCATCCACGGTTACGAAACGCACAAAGAAATCACTTGGATTGCGTTGAATCTTGACCAGAGACTTCTCCGATACGGTTACCCAATTTTGGGCATTTGCATGTCCAAAATTTGGTGTATAATATGGCCAAAGTGTTCCTCTGAGATGCTTGTCGTCTCTGCTATCTTTTTCAGCTTCAATCGACGATCGGTTAACACAACATCATGACTCTTGTCGACCATTTCATCGTTGGTAGCGGTTTTTGGGCGTCCTCTGCGTAGTTCATGATGTTGTAAGATTTCCAGAAAGCACCAACAGTGTCAGTACCGCCTTTACCGTAAAATGGGGCTACTTGAACATGTTTTTCATGCGTTTTTGAGAATATATGGCCAAATTATAGCGATAATATTATAAAAAAATATGCGTCGTACCGACTCAAGTGATAGCTAACTAAGAAAATTGTTTATAAGGTGTTCAGGTTGCCCCATGTTTGGAGCTGGTCTAATGGAACAGATGTGATAATGTCATCAACATATATGTAGATGAACGGTAATTCAAAAGGTAGTTTTGGGATGCATTGAGACAGGAGTTCATCCATAACAATACAAGCAATGATGGGAGATAATGGACTACCCATTGGCGTACCAAACTTTTGTTTGAAAAATTGACCATTAAATGTGAAGTTGGAAGAGTCAAATAAAAATTTTGTAATTTCTATGAAAGAAGTTTTGTCTATTTCAGTATGATCAGAAATTAACTGCCAATCCCTATCAATAATATTTATGACAACCTCCAACGGAATGTTGGTAAAAAGAGATATTACATCCAGGGAGACAACAACATAATTTGAAGGTAAAGTGATGTTGGGAACAAGTTCTGCAAAAGTGAAGCTATCCTTTATATTGTAGTCTGTATTTTCACCGAAAGCATTTGTGAGAATGCCAGCCACAAAGGAAGATAATCTGTATGTTGGAGAGCCAACGAAGGAAACTATAGGTCTGATAGGGTAACCAGTTTTGTGTACTTTTACCAGGGAATAGAGTTTGGAACAAATGCCGTTATAGCAAGTTAAAGTTTTTTGAATGTGTTCATCAATATAATCCTTCTTTTTAAGATTCCTTACGATGTTGTTGTTTAATGTTTGTATTCTGTTTGTGGGATCCTTGACCAAGGTTTCATAAACTTCGACGTCATTAAGAAGTTCCTCAACTTTATTGACATATTGGGATTTTTTGATCAGGACGGTAATTTGTCCTTTGTCTGCAGGCATCACCATTAGGGAATCATCATGAGGAAGATCTTTTTTTAATTTGTGTAAGAAGGTTGTGCACAAAGACTGTTGTTTCCAAAGAAAGGAAGACAACCTTGATGGGGGAAGTTTGTGAAAATGTTAGTGGTTTTTGATCTGATAAGGTCACGAGAATCAGAAGGTACCTACTCTATAAATTATATTTTCAAGGTCTGCAAGGATCCTTCCTATATGTGGTTCTTTCTTTTGAACAGGAATGAAGGAAGGAAATTTACTACATCCTGAGGAATGTCAATATTTAATAGGTTGATGAACCATCCGGAATTATTATTGAAAAATGTATTGTAGATATGTAATTTCAGATTTCATCTTATTCAATTTGTTAATATTTTTTATTTTAATTTTGTGAAAAAGTTTATTAAAGGAGTATTTTAAACGGGCAAGAAACTGGTCAAAAACAAAACCAGGGATCAAAGAACTAAGTTGGGTTTTTAAATCATGAATTGGGTGATATCTATTCCAAAATTTAAGGATTTTACACCTAACCTGTTATTAAATTCTGCTATCCTACGTGCTGTTCTTCCTTTTGCTTCATGGAGAAGTCTCACTAGCCCTTTCGAGGAATGTTGGATGTGCTTTGGAATGATGGAACCTTTTCTGCAGTTCAGGAGAAAATTTCTTCGATTGATCATCTTGGCGTGCCGGATGTTAGTTTTGATTAACGCTTTCATGATGTTACAACTTCGTTGTCCATATCTGATTGATATGTCTCGTAAAAAACCCATATCTGTAAGTTGAAGGTGAAAAGGAGTACTAACTGTACAACGTTAGGTGTAAAGGGAATTAATGGCATTGCAGCTATTGGCGTTAGAATTAAGAAGACAAAACTACAAAAACAACAAAAGGGTTGTTGTTTTTATTTGTGGTTTTTTTTTTCTCTGAACAAGCTAATAAAGAATTAGCGAAAGCTTAGATACGAAAAAAGGTTCACGTCTTCTTAATTCTAACGCCAATAGTTGCAATCCCATTAATTTTTATTTTAGTTCAACACCTGTAACGAAAAGAATCACAGTGGCTCACAAAAAAGTACTTGATACAGAAATAAATATAGGAGAGAATAAATAGACATGTCCCTTTCAATATCTACAAGATAGCTACCTACTAGTATCAATCAGCACAATAGTCCTTCCACTTCTTTCGATACGTAGACGTTATCAGTTATAAGTCCAGAAAGTGTTAGGTCCTTTTCCAAAATGGAACCAAGAAAGTTATCAGGAAGAAGAAGGAAGAAAGATTGTTCGAGGATCCTAACGGATATTCCAGATAAAGAAAGTAGGTATAGAGAAAGATTTTCTGGAAAAGGAAATGGGTTACCCTTGCCAACTAATAAATCGTGCCAATTCCGAAAACTTTTCAGGTCGCCCTCGTAAATAGATCTATCTAACATCTTCTATATACATCAGACTCATAGCAATGTATGTTCTCCTTGTTTATTACATTTAAACGAAATAATATATAACCACCATATTCCATTTAATTCGATCTCTGAATAAATTTAAAAGAAAATGTTAAAAATAAATAAGAACAGGTGCTCAGGCGTCAATACCAACCTACAAACAAAATTTATTTGCAAGGATTTCACCTACCTGATTTTTTTAAATATAAATATCCATCGTCAAGACCCAAAATATATTAAACTGATAATATTTTCCAATAGATAAAGGTGTCTGGTGAGATATATAAAAATATATTACATATCTACCATATAAAGAAAGATATGTAACCTCCGTTCGAAGCGTGGAATAATGAATCTCGAGTCTATCAATAAGGTAATGTTATTTTCGGAAAATTTACATATTACACATTACCATATCGTATAATTCATCACAATCTCCTCTAGTAGATCATCATAACCGATGTCAATAAACTTTAAATGTGATTTCCTCTCAAACGAAAAACAAAAAATTATGTTATGATCGTTTGTAACGAAATAGGTATCAACACAATTATTATTCATTACATTATTCCTATTTAGAATGAAATATAAATTAATCATTTCTATCTTATTTTAATTTTAATAATAAATATGTATTACTCCTATTTTACAACAGCATACAAACCTATATTTATATCCCAACAAACAGAACAGAGCTATTAACAGCAATATTAATATTCATAATGATAGTATCCAATTCTTTTATATCCAGGTAAAAAGTAACCAATACTATAATTATAATCGTGTCTTACGACCATCAATATCAAGAATTTACATCTTTATTTTCGATAAAATTATACCAAAAAAAAAAACGAACTAATAAAAAATGTCCAATATTATTTACAAAAAAAGGTATAATTCTCGTCATAATCATCCGATTATTTTTAGCCCGTATTTATATAGATCATTACCTGCGCGCTGTGTTCAGACCTTCAAGGAAAAGATCTTATAAATTCATCTTAATATCATGTATCTATAACACAACAAGCTCTAAATATAAACCATGACGCCATCGCGTTTAGTGCTACTGTATTGAGGCGCATGCGTTGCCACCGTACACATATGCCCAATCATACACGGTAGCCAACAGTAGCACAACAAAACTCCCCACTTAAGTCATGTAGATATAATAACACAAGTCGCTACTTGTCTGCGCGTTGATCTGAAAGAATAAAAAAAAAGCGAAGAAAAAGGAAGAACGGAGTTGGAAGGATGGAAGAGACACGATAGGAAAGGAGACGTGAAATATGTATTTATAAAGAAAAAAATATTCTGTTAGTTATTCATTTATGACAGTAGCAAGTTATGTCTAGTGCGGCGTTTGGGGCTTCGCCTGTTTAAAATTCTATGAACGGTTTGCATTCTTCAACTGTAGTACTAGTAGAGATCGTTAAGGATTCTAAGAAGTGGCGACTGCACTGTATTATATGAAAAATTATTCAAATTAATTCTAAATTACACATTCAAGAGAAGTTATTTAAATTGCCTATACAGGGTGTCTTATCTAAGATGATAGTTCTTAACCTAATCTTATTTTTTAAGTTCTGAAATTATTTCTAATTAAATTTTATCTTGATTTATTTCGTAGTTGCGAAAATGTGAAGGAAAGAACGAAAACAAGCTATAAATTTTATATTGAAGATGGTATTTGAAGTGACAAAGAAAGCCAACACCAATACCTGACATGCATTTCATTGGACTGGAACCCTTCTTTGACAGCTCAAGACGGAAGTTCAAACATAAGAGACTCCCTCGAGGGGAAACACCCTACCCAAAAAGTAGTAAAAAACTACTTGAAGCCCTTAAGGTCTTCCTCTAAGACATGTGTCAATTCTGCAAATTGGGAACTGAAACAGATGAACACATATTTTACGATTGCGAAGCATTAATAAAGCCGGCAAAGGATTCACCATCTAGGACAAGTGACATTAACACCTGAACAGATCAAAGCCTTGGCATCCAAACTAGTCCTGAAGTTCGTCAAGGCTACTGACGGGATAGGATAATCACTATAGATGAATAGATCGCAGTTAGGAGATGTTCTTGGAACTTGAACCACCCACCAGCAATACAATACAATACCTACAAGAAGGAAGCCAAAATTAGGACTTCATTGGAGTTCATTTGGAGCTGGTCTAGCATAGAATATAACAGATGATCTTCAATATGACAGTCCTGTATATATCTTCAGACCCTAAAAACTCTATACCACAAAAGACCCAATTTCCAAAAACACTAATTCGGTAGCTGCTCCACCATCCACTTCCAGCTCCAGGACGCTTTCACTACAACTGTGTCATAATCTTGTATCACATGGTGGATCAACAAAACATTGATATTATCAATCAAATCACTGACACAAGATTATGACACAGTTGTAGTGAAAGCGTCCTGGAGCTGCATTTATATCTAGACACCTTTTCCTTCAATATCTTCCGGAAATGTTCAATAGGTGACAGGTCCGGGGATTGTGCCGGCCAGTCAATATGTACTCGTTAGTTTCAACGAACCAACATGTTAGTAAATGGAATTTTTGCAAGGGTGTCTTCAGGAACTATTCAAGATCGAAAAGACTAAACAACTTGGAAAGTTTAGGATTCACGGACAATTTTTTAATTCGAAAATTTAAGAAACTCGGCCAAAATGTTTATGGATTTAGATGCAGCAGTTTCATAGCAATTTCTTCAGTATGACATCCTTACAATCAAACAGCTATTTTTTTTTTACAGTTTGGCATTTTTCATTGGCAGCTATTCGATTTTTCATTGTTGAATAGTAATCGTTCCCAATTTAACAGTTAACGAATTTAGCTGCAAGTTAAATTCTTCTTTAATGGAGTGACATCTATGTATACTTTTACTTTTATCTTTTCACAGTTTCATATAGCTGTTAGAATCTAACCATTCGCAGATTGCCAGTCAAACATTTGCCAACATTAGCTCTTAGCCGATCGATAGCAGCTAAAAAGCATAGATTTAGCTGCCATTATTCAACAGTTTTACAGCATTTTTTTCTAATTTAACAGCTAATTTTTTACAGTTTGATTTTAACTGTTTTTACAATCAATTTTTAGCTTTAATATTAGCTGTTAAACGTCTTCAATACTGTGATAAATTCGTTTCTACATTTATCTAGATTTTAACTGTTTGTAGTTTCAAGCTTTTTCAGCTAAGTTAAACAATCTAATTTTCTAATTTTTTAGTTTGATTTAAAGCCGTTTGAAGAAATTAACGAAAATTTATTTATCTTGCCAATAGTTAACATCTTCAACACTTTCACAGCTATTTATCTAGCAATAAGAGGCAGAAAGATTTAGTACTAATGTAGTACATATATATTTGTGGTTTAAATCGCTTACAACAAACAAATGGTTTCCCAAACTATTCCTATAAAAGTCCAAATTTGTTATCTATAAAAATAGTATCTTTCGTGTGTAATACATTCTGAAAGGACTTAAGAAAGCTGTGGTCCAAGAGCTGAAAATCCTGGATCGTGTAGTTTGGCAAACTTGTCATTACAACACTCTATCCTCCAATTTAATTGAATTTTGATGAGACAAATGGCAATTTAGTATCAGTATTAGGCTCTGTTCCTTTTTGAAATATTTAGATTTCTTTTGAAAAACGATTTGATACTGCTGTACCTTGTTTTCCTTATCATCTTTTCAAAAATTGGATCGTTTGTGATAGTTTTTCAACAAACTGGTAGGCAAGAGAACGGATAATATTTCTATCAGGAAATTTTACCAGTTGTGGTGTTAGTGTTACCGATAATTTATCTGTATATTACGAGCCCACAGTCCTTGAAATCTACTCAGAAACGTCCACAGTTTGAGCTAAAAACATATGCAATAATCTCTGTCATTGTCTGGGCTAATTAATGCAGAACATAATTTTGACCACCCCATTGTATTTTCAAGAGATGCTTTGTGGTGGTAAAATCATTATGAAAAGAACAAAGCATGATCTTATATATTTTGGCTGGACATTCTTTGGACTTCACACCTTGTAGACATCAAATCACACGACTCATTGGTTAGATTAATGATCTTTTAAACCTACTGTTTAAGATGGAAGTTCTAGTTGCAAATCTTGTTGTATCCATTTGATTCAGAGGAAATTTCCATTACTAGTGATGCAAAAAAATTTAATAAGCATGTGGATTAGCTTAGACCCTCCTCAAGTCAAATCCCCAGTAAACCCTGACCAGACTCCTTCTGCACACATGACAATTTTTTCTTAATATTTAAAGGTAAGACTTTAAACAATTTCATAGAGGAATGCACAGCTCTTGATTCTAATTTTATGAGTCTGTATATTGGGTAGCTAATTGTGTCTTTATTACTAAAATTAACATTAAGATTTGTTTTGAAATAGTGTCCTTCTTTAAAAATCTTTGTTTCATGCAAACTGATACCAAAGAACATTACTTGATTTACAACACTAGTAAAGACCATATTAAGAGGATATAAGATAAGGAGATGTCAACATTGCTAAGTTAATTGAAGACTTCGTCCTAAAAAGTTTATTTTGTTAAATTAAACACTATCGAATATTATGCAGACTATAGGAAATGGTGGATGCTCCAGGTGTTGGTTCTGATTTGGAGGAATTAACTAGGTGAGGACTTTTTCCTTCCTTCCTTGTTAATTGATCAAACTGCTTTTTTTCCTGAATTTGGACCAATTTGTTCTCAAAATTGTAGCCTTGGCAAAAATATTTTCCAATTAATCCAGGCCATCATCGAAAAAAAGAACATCAATTACTATTTGTTTTTTTTTTCTCTTGTCAAGGAAAGTTCTTTAGGCGATTGTTTGGTTAAGCATTCTAGAGTCTAAGATCAATTCTGTGCTCCAAGAATCCAGAGACAATTCTTTAAAAATTGAAGCATCAATTATCTCAATTTGAATCGTACTTGAATAAATTAAAAAGCACAAACGATCATAAATTAAAATTTAAAATATTTTTAAGAAGATAAACACACAACAAAAAATAAAATCATCTAGTCCTACTAACTAACACGACTATCCTCAGACGAACGTTAAACCAAAGAAAATCGGTAGACGATGAAGAAGAGAAAACAAGCGAAGTGCGACCCGATGTCGACTCCGTTAATAATCAACAACAACTCAATAATTAAAACCATGTTAAAACATCACACAGAAAAACGGAGACGGCGACTACCATCGTCGTCCTCGTCTCGAGCGGAAAAGCGAAGAAGTGAACGAGAATAATCATCCCGTTGCATCAGGCTAACATGAGCGGGGACCAACACAGACGAAGTTTCAACGCGATTCCGATATACCAGAGGCGGTGAGTATCTTATAGACGGAGAAGGGGTAAGAAGAAGAAGAAGAAGAAGACGACGACGAAGAAGAAGAACGTCTAGCCGTGTGTAGAACACGGCATTGTGTATAAGCTCTGGGGGGTAAAGTTGTATGCGGGGACCGGCCCCGGACATTCAGACACTACTGTGCATTTCCCACGCGACATCAGGGCCCTGCCGCGACCGAATAGAAGCCCACGGTAAATGGTCCGACCAACTAACTACTCCTCTGGTAGATTCCGAACGTCCACTACAGAATTAACTTAAATACCGGAGTGGCTTAATGTAATAATCTTTTTTGATGTGGTGATGGTATAGTCTTCTCTAGGTATATCCTTATATCGTATGGATTCTATACCTCCTGATGGCAACTTTGAAAAAGTATTATTATTATTCCAAATATAGCATCATATATAGAGTTTTTTTTTAATGCTCGACAACTACAATTCAACAACTGTTTTTTAGCCAAGATAAACAAAGAGTTAAAAACTTTCAAAGTTGTCGTAATTGGCCATGAATTAACATCAATATAAAAGAAACAACTTCATATCTAAGACGTGGAGGAATGGCTTTCCCTTTTCTGAATATGTACCATTAAAGTCTGTCCTGCAGAAATGATCTTCTTGAAGGACAATTTATTGTTGTTGTGTGTGTTAATGTTGACTAAATCTGATAATTCTAACAGGACTGGCTGCTTGCTTGGACTGAATTCTTCTACATATTATGCACCATCTTTGAAGACGTTGTTCTTCAATGATGGTGGGTTGTGCCACTAATTCCTAATGTAGGTTTGTGGGACTTGTGGTTGGACTCATACCAATCTTTAATAAGAAGCTATCCATAAATTCTATATTTTCCATTTTGACTGTTCCAGATTTCTTATAACGCTAAACCAGATTGACGAATTTGATGGGTGAACATCTATATCTAGAGCTCCATTAAAATATTCTTCAATCAAGTGGATTCCACTAACATCTAGTGTAGGCTTCTTTCTTTTATGGTCAGTTTTAGCAAATCTCATGCTGTCTCACTTCTTCTAAGGACATTTTTGTCTGGTTGCATTCCACAGTGGTGACAGTTAACGACCACGTACCAAGTAAACATCGATTCATCCATACATAGTGCAGCATTTCAATAAAGATTGCCGCTTTCCAAAGGAAATATTCTGCCAAATTGGTTCAAAACGGTGGTACTCCCATGCCAAATTTTTCGACCAAATTCAGGTGGAGGAAACCCAATTTATAAAACTCTATCCTGTCGAATCCACTTTCCTGCTTTATATCCATCTAAGATTCTTGCAATATTTTCTGTTGAAAAAATAAACACCACATAGTCATTTAATTTTGATTTCATATCAATTGGTTCGGGTTTATTTTCTGACTTATTTTCTTCATCGGTGTGTAGAAGAACTAGATAAACTATAATCTATATATCGTTGTTTGTGTAACATGTCAATGTCAGTTTTGACAGTTCATAATAAACGCTTGATGTGTCAATGTGTTTACTATTTAAATTAAACGAGCAGCGACAGTAGTTGTCTAGTTGACTTGTAGTTTTGTGTGTGTGTAAATTGTGTTTAAATGGCTTTGTGACAGCATTATATCGCCTTGTATAATGCTGTGCTGTTAATCACTTTGTTCCCAATAGCGAGTGGTAAATCGATTCGGATTTCAACTCTCTGAAAAAATGTCACCGTCCCTCCAGAGAATTGAAACCCTGCTCCTATTGTTCCACCCCTCCTGCCTCCTCCCTCTCCTTGCTTTAAGCTTAGAGAGTCAGAACAGAAAAATCTGTTCTGACAGTAATTAAGAAGAGAAGAAGAATTTCTTACAGAAATAAAAACTTAACCTAAAACTTGTGATGTTGAGAATTTGCACGATAGTTTGTTAAAAGATAAAATAGTTTTTTTGTACAATTTCAAAGGTTGCTAACGGAAGAACACTTGAACCTAAACAAAAGCCATACAAACATGTCGAACGAGTGAAGGACCAACTAAGCAAATCAAATTAATGTACTTCAGAAGAATATTACACAGAAAACAGATGATGCCTCGTACTAAAGTTTGAAATACGAGGTCTGACAATTAGGTAGGTATTCGAAAAATTGGTCACAAATTAGATATTACATTCCTCCGGCCAGCACACACTTTTCCACGACTGCAAACAAGTTTGGAAAGCTTGTTGATCATGAGCGTTCATGAGCTCTGTACATGCCTGTTTCATGACCATTTCAATAGCAAAAGGAATCCCCTTGAGCACCTCCTTCGTTTTAGGGAAGAGGAACAAATCACACGGGGCTAAATCTGAGCTGTAGGGTGTGTCTTCCAGTACAAGAGTTCCTGTGGATGCTAAAAATTTTCTAGTAAAGATGGCGATGCAGCAACCCACAACTCAGGTCTTTTACGTGCAATCTGACGCCGCAATGTTTTCAGGACCTCAACATAGTAAGCAGCAGTTACAGTTTGCCCTTTGAAGACGAAAAATGTGATAATCATGACCTTCACTTGCGATTTGGACATGGGCGCTTTTGGTTTTTGGCTTTCCAGGTTTCTTCCATTCACAACTCTGACTCTGAATATTCAATTCTCATCACCAGTAATCACACGATTGAACATTCCTCAGTTGTCGAGCCAGTCCTGGCTAATGCGTTATCGAGTTTCCTTTTGGTTCACGTAAAATCAACCGAACTGTCTCACGATTGATACTTCTTTTTATGTGTCTAATCGAGGTGGCGGTGCGAACTTCAGCTGATCGACCAGAGCGCGGAGCATCATTTCACTCCTCTAGTCCCTCTTCAAACTTGTATCACTCATCAAATGACGATTTTGGTACTAAATTGTCGTCATACGCCTCTTTTAACACTGTGAACGTTTCAATTCTCGATTTCCTCCACTTAACGTTACCCTTTGCTGAAAATATTCTGGCGTAGACATCATGTACAGAACGAGAACGAGAACGAGTTGAAACTTGGGTGGCGTTTAATTCAAGGTCCCCTCTACCACGCCTCACCATGATGGCAACACTGGATCGTGGTGGTGCCACGAGCGTCGCAAAAAAAAAGCTTTTCCGGATACTTCATTGTCAGACCTTGTACCAACGAGAGACTTTCAGAGTTAAATTAGATACAGGTGCTGAGTGCAATGTCTTGCCACTCATCTGGGTGTCATAAATAAAATTTATCTATCAAAAAGAAGAAACCTTGTCAAATTCGCAAATCCTAGCACAAAAGTCGTTGCTTGCTTAATGAGGCAAAACAGTACGAATAATATTTAAACTAGTCGATGCAAATGTTTATAGGATATTAGGTAGGAAATCTTGCGAGAGCCTAAAATTTGTCAAAAGAGTGTTTAGGATGGTCGAAAGATTTTGGACTTGATTGATAAAATTTGAGATCAGACCGGGGGGGAGGTTGGGTTTCCACCAAAGTAAAGTTAACTGCCTGAAGAAGCCTCGCGAATACTTTAATTTCTGTGAAGAATGGTCTTACTACAAAGGATTAATATTCAGTCGAAAGTGACAAGTCCGTAGAGTTTGAAAGATTTGTTCAAGAATGATTATTTAACCACCGAACATGATCATCCTTGTCGTAATGGTCCGCAAGTCCGCAGAAATTGGTAATAGATTTTGAACAAATATTTTTTAATATAGACACATCACAAAAAATCATAATTAGAGTTAGGCTATGTGAATGGAGTGTTACTTTAGCCACTTTCACATAATGACATTTATTCCTTGACATTTAATTTGAGGTTATAAATTTGGTTACAATAAAATGTCAAATAATAAATGTCATTATGTGGTAGTGGCTAAAGCAACGATCAAACGCAAATCATTAAAACTCGCGTTTTTTAGTGACACAAGAAGGCGATGTTTTAGAAATTCATACGCAAACATTGAATCATAAACGTCAAAAAGCGACATCATCTATTACACCTCAACACATTTATCAGCTTGTTTCGTTTAGCATAGAATATCTCGTTTGTTCCGAACATGCTCGAAGCTCTGTACACACCACATTTTCCCCCCAATTAATTATGCAACATTCAAACGATATAATCGTCCATTATACTTAAGAATTATCCGCATAGTATTGAACCGGACAAATTTATGACGCGTGTGCAACAGATATGCACACTCTCATGACGCTGTAAATATCTCGACAACATCGCGCTATTGAATGTTTGTTTTACACGTTAGATATCGCTTGATATTAACCGCTGAACATGACACTAAAGTCTTGCTTTATTATTGGCACGATAGTAAGTTAATTATTGTGTATTTATTTATCTAATATGGCGCTCTCACGTTTTAAACGGATTGATGTTAGGTGTTTTAATAAATAGCAATACATTCTGTGTGAAGTATGATGATTTGATAAGCGAGCTAAGTGCTTTTTCGGTTTCTCTTTTTTTTAAATAGGAACGATTAAATCAGACATCAACATTTATCAGAATTTCTTCCTTGAATGGTTTATTAGATTGTTGATCAAAATTTTCATTACCCATGATTAATCCATGATAAGAATTAGTGACAGCTGTCATTATATGTATAAACTAACAGCTGCAAAACAAAAATAGAAACGTGATATGCCGCAAAATAATATTAAATAAAGTCATTATAACATCATCGAACCTAATTCACAAACAACACAAGAGATTACACCTTAATTCTCCTCACATGACAGTAATAGCATATAATTATTATGAAAGAACGACAAAAACAACAACACCAATTCCCTCTCTCCCTTCTCCTCCTCGGGTATTGACAATTTTATTGTGTCTAGAACCATGTTTCGCGTCCCATTTTTGTTTCTCCAACTTTCAAATTTATAGTCTTGCATCATGTAGTCGGTCACAGGTGTTGATATTTTTTTTTTTTCGTTTAACATCGTTATTGTTTATGGGTGAACGTCATAGAACGAATATTGCTTTTATTAAATTTATATCTATTGAACTCTCTCCGTCTCATCGCACGGAATATTATATTCAATCCTTTAACGGAATTATAAATGGGCCGTCGTAAATTTGTTTTCGGAGAAAATGAATTCTTAATTTACAACGCGAAGATTTCTGATGGGAAACTAATAAGTTATGTTCTAATGACGTCTTGGATGAATACGAATTGGTTGTGCGCAATCGAATATATTATATTGATCGAATGGTTTTAGGTAGAAGATGTGCTTCTTGAATTTCTCATCAATTTCGTCTAATACTAATCGATCTTCCCAAATAATTTGGGTAAATGGCTGTTGAACTTTCTAATAGTCGGTTTAGTCAAATATGCATCCATCAGCATGGCTTCGTTTGCTCTCAGCATCTGTGCGTGAGATCTTGGAGAACAACGACAAAATTGATGTTGTCCATACTGATTTCACCAAGGCATTCGATCGAATTAAATTAGTCTCACTTTTTTGCTTGTATCCTCAAAATAGAAAACATATTTGGATCATAAATCTAACAAGTTCTATCTATAACCTCCGATGTTCCTCAAGGAACTAATCTGGCACCGCTGTTCTTCTTCCTTTTTCAATCCTTTAACAATCGGGAAGATAATGAAACTGTCGTTGTTTTGGGTAATAATCTGTTGCTCTTCCCCTAACGCCACACAAGCAGTGGCCCTCCACTTATAAATTTGGTTTCAAATTCGTCCTCCAAGCAGACCAGTGAGCGAGAAAAAATAGGACAAGACGAAAACTTCTGTTCGATTTTCCTGTGTGATTTTCGAGACTATGTTAGAGAGGATTGGATTTGCTGCATCAATTGCAAGAATTGAGTTTGTGGACATTGTCACAAGCGCTGCAAGAATCCTCGGTTTGAATGTCCAAGATGTGATGATGATGAATGAAGATGTAAAAGAAAACATTTATTTGTATTTTTTATTGTTTAACCCTCTAAAATATTGTAAAATTAAAAAAAAAATTTTTTTTTGGGTCAAATTAGCCCCTGAATGGTACTAATTTGACCTCCAGTATAAAACACTGCCATATCAAAATAGCCCCGAGCATGGGGCTACTTTAACTTCAACAACACTGCAATTCAGTTAATTTTTTATTCAAACGTTATATTCTGGAACAATATTTTCGAGGTTCTGCCAAACCCCACTCAAAATTTGAGTATGCCTCGCTCATTTGATCACCAATTTAAATGAATCAAATTAGCGCATTCAAAATGGTGCAAAAATGTTTCCTCGATGTACTTGCACCTTAAAATTAATGGTTTTTATCCCAATCCGCACGACTTGCTGCTTAAAAAATTTGGAAAGGACACCTTATCAACTCGGGGGAATCAAACGATGATGTTGATGCATCCATGTTCGTAGGATCTCGTGCAAACATGATATGGCATTCATATGCAGACATGTATTAATGCTCTTTGACACGATTACTAAAACAAGTATTTTGGCGTTTTTTTTTTTATTTAATTCCTAAGGGAGTGAAATAGGGTGGCAAAGTTGGTATAGATCTTGTCTTTTGTTTGGAGGTTGAGAATGCAATTGCATCATACCCTGGCGATTTGGCCTTCTTTATAGCTCTAATTGCTTCTTTTCCTTTTTCAATTTTGGTGTTTTTTGATGATTAGATGATGATTTTTATCTCTTCCATTGAAATCTTTTTCCTATTCTAAGTTCCTTTGCCGCTTTGTGTGACGATCCTTATCCATGTTCCTTTATCTTTCTACGTCTCGGTGCATGCACTGGATACAATTTTTGGCAAATTTTTTAATACAACGGAAACATTTTATTTTTCCTTATTAACCTTTGCACATCTTTGACAATCTAGAATGGACCCTATGGACATAATACACAGTTCAATTAGACTTGAATCACAAAGGATATCCATGATTGATGATCTTCAAAATAGTCATCAACCTCGTCTATCAATTGGTTAACGTCTGCAAAATAATATTCCCCGATGCATATATTGTAATTTCTTAATTCTCCCATTCAAAGCCACAAGAATTTTGGATTAATTGCCAAATATGTTCCAAAACTATTACAAATTCATTATTAATTAATTTTTTCAGTATTGTTCTGTCCAATTAGAAGAGATTAAAAAAATTATGACATTGGTGCGGGTTGCGGTTTAATTTGAAATTGCTACTTCAGTAAATTTTGAAAAATAATCCCCTACTACCAGAGAAACTCGTAGTAGCAGAAAAATGCTCTAGGAAAGCTAAAGCTATTTCTCTATCTTTCATTATAATAATAATAATAATCCATGCCTTAGCATCCCCCAACAGCTTGCGCCAATTACAGGGGGCATCGGCTGGCCATGAGTTATTATTACGCCTGCGGCTGTAGACCGACTTAAGATGTTACCTTTCCGCATTTGCCGTGGAATTTGGAAAACTACAGAAAACCAAACTCAGAAAGGAAGCACCGGGGTTCGAACCCGGTACTGCCGGACTGCTAGTCAAGTGTGCAAGCCACTAAGTTACCAGCCCGACGAAATTAGGTATCAACACAATCCAGCTTTATGATATTCAAGTGACATTTTCAGTGCGTGGATACAAGCAGTGTTAAAATGGCGACCGTACTCGAAGAATGTATTGTGGAAGACCAGCGTGCTGTTGTGCGTTTTCTTTCAAGCACGCTTAAAAGTTGTTGAGGATCAAAGTGGTCGTTCCGTTCAGATTACGATGAACCCAACACTTCGACGGATGAAAGATATGATTCAACTGCAATAGGGTGTTCTCATGCTTTAGCCTACGAACTGATGCATGATTGTTTGAATTTCTGAAAAGTTTGCTCACCATGGAAAGAACACAGAAGGATTTGAATGGGATTGTCTAATACATCTCTCCGTACGCAGACGAAGGGAAAGAAATGCTAAACAAAGAAATTCAAGGTTGTGCTCCTAGCTGATAAGGTTACACTTACCGTGTTCTGGAATTCTCAAGCAATGCTTCTAGCCCATCTCCAGAATAGAAATGAGAACGTTACTGCTGAATCATACTGTAAAGTTTTGTAATATTGTTGCATCACGATAATATACCAGGTGGACCGAATACTGGTTCACTTGAGAAAGAAGCGAGAATTGCAGAATTATCCAGCCCCAAGCGACTATTATCTGTTTGGACCACTCAAAAACCATCTTGAGGACAAACGTTTGGAGGGTGATAACGATGTTCCAAACCAAACCTCCTTTTTTGCCACTTTTTCGTTAGAAAAAAATTTTCGACATTTTAAACTTTTTTTCAGATGAGGAAAGATATGATAGTCAGACGTAGCCATATCTGGTGAATAAGTTAAATAATCATAAGTGCACAGGAAGTACCATGCAAAAGCAAAAAATCTTTGGACAACTTCCTGCGTCTTCTCTCCATATTTTTTTCTCGTAGAGTGGTCAGTAACTCAGAATAATAATTCCCAGTTATTGTTCCACCCTCATCTATAAAATGAATCATCATTACTCCATGGCAATCCCAAAAAAACTGAAGCAAGAACTTTTCTAGCAGATTTTTGAAGACGAAACTTCTTAAGACTTGGAGAACCAGAGAGATTCTATTCCATCGATTGTTGCTTTGTTTCTGGGAAGCCTGCATCGTTTTCAAACTGAGCACAGATCGAATGTGATGCTTTCATCCTTGCACAGTTGTGTGTTTGATTGACACAAAAAAAAGTTTTAATAAAAAAAGTCAGTAGTATGTAAGAATTTAAATAATCTCAAACATAACATATAAAAAAAAAAGAATAAAATTCAATCATACAATACGCTAGCCAGATCTTAGCAGCTATAAATTATCCATGAATAAATTACATGCTTATTACAAATAATAATAGTAAATAATACATATTGACGCATTCACTGTTTCTGCATGCGCGTACATGCGATAGGAATAACTCAATCACGATTTATTGATACTTCCATCGATACTAAAACTAATAATTAAAATACGCTAAGGAACCATGACACCATTAGCCCATTCTATTACTCGGATTAGGATTGCATAAGCATACCTTCTGTTTAGAATGTGTTACGTTAGGTTGTACATAGGTACAGTTAAAAAGACATTCGCCAGTAATTTCTGTTTTCCAATCTTTCGAGTAAATCCTGCGCATAATTATCGCAGCTGGGTGAAATTTTTTACATGTCCGCTAATGATGAATAATGCAATAATTTTTCAATACAACGTGTTATTTATGGCTCGAGAAAATATTGGCTCGAATGCGAGTATTGGATAGCGATTGGCGTCATTAATAAATGTTTTATGTTGCGTTAGATTATATTGGGTGTATTACCTTATCTTGAATGGAATTTTGTATGCTGGTTCTGGAGAGTGACTCCACCAGACGAGAATTGGAGTCGTAACGTTTCGACAATATCAGAATTCTAAATCTGTCGAAAACTGGAATAGGCAGAAATATAGGCTCAAATATAGATCCAAGTATGCTTTGCTTGAATACTTGACTGGTGTTTCTGATATGAGTCAGTACTTGCTATTCAATCTGGTTACTGTAATGGATTCTGGCGATTTTCAGATTGCTACACGATGTCAAGCTTTTGACATTGTGTAGCTGTGACTGTAAAACTGAAAGAATTTCATACCATGGTGTAGTTTAGATTAGATTAATAGTGGGTTGCGTAAGCAAGGCTGCCTCTCTTCACTGCGACCTATAAGATCTATTATAGGTTAATCGTTTAGTCTTAATTGATCCCCAGACTTCTGAGGAAGTCTAAGATTTTCTTGAGGAACTATGGTTCTAATGTCAGCCGGTTGTACATAGTCCACCTTGCCCATCTTCTTCACGTGATACCTCTCAGAGGGCCGTGGTTAGTGAGTAAAACCATCATGATGCTGAGGTGTCTTCTATTGAGCTCTAACAGACATTTGGGCTTGTTAGTTGAAAAAGTAATAAACTTTTTTGATTATCTTAGTTTTGGGGTGTTAGCCCAGTATTAGATTTAGATATGGCTTGGTTATTTAGATTATCTTGATTATACTTTTATTATAATGGGGTCGATGGCCGCAGTGGTTAGGCGGCTGACTATCGTTGTGAGAGGACGATAGGTGCCGGGGTTCGATTCTCTGGAGGGACGATGACATTTTTTTAGAGAGTTTCATCCCGAATCGACTTGCCATCGACTCGCTGTTGGGAGCAAAGTGATTAACAGCGCGGCATCATAAAAGGCGATATGATGCTGTCACAAAGCCATTTGAGCACAACTTACACACACCAAACTACACCGCGAGCGTTGCAGTCAAGTAATACAGCTTACAGAGTCACTGCAACTAAGCACCCACAACACATAAAAAAAATCATTCAATCATGTCATTTATGTATCGAAGGTAGACATTTGAATATCTCAATTTGTTTGTTGAATTAGTAAATTGATATGGAATTGTTTTTAATCATTTCATTGCTCTATTCTTATAGTAGAAGAGTAGAGGAGTTGTGCTTCCATTTCTGTGTTATTAATTTATCAGGTTTTATTTTGCTCTTGCTTCATACTTTGGAATTATGAATCAATTTAATAATAACACTTTTTTGCCATAACGCCAAATTAATTTTGTCATTTTGCCATCGTTCGATTGGAGAATTGTCTTTTTTTACCATTTTAGCCCTGATAGGAGCAACTAATTCAGCGCTGCCTAATAGTAACGTTGAATTGTGACAAGTTTCTATTTCTGTATTAATTTACGCTTTCTAAAGTTTTTTGCAGTTTAGTGGAATTGGCATTTCATAGTGCCATCAAATATTGGGATCAAATTGCCCTAAATTTATTCATAAGCAAATCTTATTAGCACGAGCAAGATTTCACCGTTCGTTGTGTGGTCTAAGATTGTTGATCCTCAAACAGAAACTGCACCGTCATTTGAATCGATAATTTTTTTTATTCCTTCCTTTCAACGTTATAGTTGGATTCCATCCTTACTTCTTTGTATTTGGAAATGAAAAAAATATCGGTGAACATTATTTTGCAGACGTTAACCAATTGATAGAGGAGGTTGATGACTACTTTGAAGACCAATCCTTGCATTCAAGTCTAATTGGTGTCTATTTTGAAATCCACTAGAATTTTTGGAGCAGGTTTATTGAAATGAATAAAGATTATATTGAAATGTAAGATTATCAAAAGAAAAATACATATATCATGTAGTGCAACAATGCTAGTGCAGTTCCTAGTTTGAAATTGACATAAGTTTGTCAAATTTAGGCATTCGACAGTGAATTCCTAGGTATATTGTCAATGACATATGATATCGATTGTTTAAGTTTCTCATACCTATCTACTAAGAAATATCCCTTCTTTGAGGTAACCCCACAACCACTAGTCGGCCGTATTTATTATGTTTGATGACCTAGCAGGCCATCTGTTTGGAAAATTGCTACTAATTCCTATATCGTTAAATATGTTACTTAATAGTGACTTTCCGGTATTGTACATCACAGAATGGCTCTGGTCTATTGAATCGGTACCTCCTGTGACCTGGTGTGGTTTGATAGGGTAAGTCCGGGGGAGATGGCCGTACAGGAGAGATGGCTACTACAAAGTAATTCTAATTATATTACACAAATGCCGTAAGTTGTAATCGAGATCGCTCAGTCTTGCGGTTTACAACGTGCGCCCAAGAGATTTTTGTGCGAAAAAAACATAAAAAGTAAGTAAAAGCTAGTTTTTTATTTGAATACATGCTGATTATAAGTTATGGTATTGACATTTTATAATATTTCATAAAAGTTTCACAAAATTTTGCTTGTTTTTGTAGTTTGATGTGAAGTGATACCTTTTTACTTATTCTAACCTAAAAGTTACCAAAATTAAACGCATGTAACTTTTGATTTATTTGGATGGCCATCTCTCCCGGACATTTGAGATACATAGATGGCTATACCAAAAACAAAAACCCAAAAAAAAGTACTGTTCAATCTACGGAAAATAAGTCAATTAATAAACGTAAAGGAAGTGAGAAAGAGGAAAACAAATGCTGAGGCTGCGGCGATAATTATTACAAAACACAACTTGCAGAAGACTGGCTGCAATGTGTACCTAATTTGTCTGCTCTGGGTGCATGAGAGTTGCACGGAGTTTGAGGATATGTGTTCCAACTGCGGAAATAAAAAAAAGAAGGAGTCCAGAAATGAAAAGAGTAAGGGAAAAAGGAGAAAATGCACTGGCCGTCTTATCCTGAATCCTATGGCCATCAGTCCCGGACACTCCGGATGAGATGGCCACACGTATTCTTTTTTAATTTATTTATATAACTCAATTTCTTTATTTTTGATACTGGCTTGATATTAAAATTTTGAACTTTAAAAATAAAGTTTAGTTCAATATTTCAATCGTTGTCTTATTCCTCATGGTTTCTCGACAATAGGCTCTTAAAGTTAGTAAGGCCATCTCCCCCGGACTTACCCTATATGAACTGTGTATTATGTCCATACGATCCATTCTTGATTGTCAAAGATGTGCAAATTTTACTCTTAAAATCTTAGCGTTGAAAAACTTGTAGGAAAGTATATTAAACAGGAAAATTGTATCCAGTGCATTCACCCAGACGTACAAAGATAAAGGATACGATAACAAATGCACTGCAATAGGAACATGGATATGGATCGTCACACAACACAGTAAAGGGACTGAGAGAATAGGAAGATTTCAACAGAAGAAATAAAAGTCATTCTATCTAATCATCAAAAAACACCAAAATTGAAAAAGTGAGAGAAGCAATTAGAGCTATAAAGAAGGGCAAATCGCCAGGGTATGGTGCAATTGCATGCTCTACCTACAAACAAAAACAAGATCTATACAAACTTTTGTCACCCTCTTTCACTCCCTTAGGGATAGGCATCGAAGCATGGTCCTATTTAAAAAAGGTGGATTCAAAATTAACTTATTAGAGGGTAATTTTTTTGAAGAATAGTCAAACACAAAGAAAAAGGAATCGAAAAAAAAAGAATATAGGAGATGTGATCTTTTAAAATTAATATATTTTGATCCACCAGCACGACATTAATATTCCTGTATACCACACGCAAACTCTATTTCGACCTCCTCTGAGAATACTGATAATAAATCGTCGGTAAATTTCTTTTCTCCTTCCATATATACTCCGATTACAGACAGTTAAAAAACGACGAAGAGGACGATAAGCATTCAATAAAAGATTGACTGTGTGTATGTATATATTATACAGAAAGACACCGCTAAACAATACCAGTACACTACACAATATGGGCACTGTTGCTAACAGTTGTCAGAGTGACATCTATGTCCATATATAATCAACAATGGTGCATAAACGAACGGCGACAACAACTTCGATATATCTTATATATATACTAGTTTATATACTTGAACACAATACATAAGAAAAGTAAGAAGACGCCGAAACAAATGAAGAATCAAAAAAAAGAAAAACAAGGAAGAATATCTGTTATCCTTCACGAATGCTTCAGTATTTCTTCATTCGGGTTTTATAATACTTAATAATAATAATGACCGCTTGGTATACACGGCGACTCAGACCACAACACATCAAAGAAGATGCGTTGTGTGTGAAATATTTCCCATCAACAATCGGATCAAGAATGCTTTAATACCGTCGGTATCCAGTCGGCCAATGAGATATCGAGGCGTGTTTATAGCTAGCACAGCCTACCTCGACGAAACGTAACACAGTATGTAGTTTAGACAATAATGCGTTGTAATACCTGTATATATATACATCCCCGATGTATTGTAATATATATATTTTTTCCTCTCGCTCTCGCTGTTGATTTTGCGCGCCGAATAACCATATTTTTGTAATATTATTTTTATTATAATTGCGATTAGTAACGGGTAATAAAACTGTGTCATTTTAATCTGTTGTTTTACCTACATAAAATTTTATTACATACAGGGGTATTTTTTTAAGTGGGTTATTAGCCATATCTGGCGAATTATTTGAAATTTTAATTTAAACTTTTTATTGCTTATTAAACTTAAGTTTGATCTCTCTTTTAAAATTATTTTCCAAGTTTCTTCTCACCTCGGGTTATACAGGAATTGTTTCTCAGGTTTCTTATTTTAAACGGAACATGTTTGTGTTTAATTTTTGTTATAAAATCACTGTCCGAAAGGAATTATGTCTTTATTATAGACAGTTCGTGTTTATTATTATGCAACGCTAGTTTTGTGATCCGTTGACATTTTGATTTATAAAAATAAAGTTTAGTTGTTCTGTCCAATTGCTTTAATCACAGCTGCAATTTTTTTCACTGTAAAGATCGACTTAATGTTGCGAAAACTTGCTGTCAATTTACGTATAGAAGAAGTTTTTGACAAAAGCTTCATCAAAAAAGAAGTTTGGTGATGTTAGGCATGAAAAAAAGCACATCCATCTTTTTTTTCAATTGCCCCATACCTTCAGAAAACAATTGCTTAGGTAATCCCGAAAATATTCTTCGACAGGTTCTTTGGGTTGTTCATCAGCGTTTTTCCTCTAGAGCGAAACCCTATTGACGTATATTCAATAAGCAAGACTCCTGCAACATTCCAGAAAACAGTTGTCATCAGTTTTTTTTTCAAGAGAATTGTGTCTTGACTTCTTTGGCGGTGAAATCCCACCGCATGGATTTTTGTTTAGTAGAAGGGTCACCATGATGTACCCAATTCTCATACCCAGTGATAATTCGAGATAAAACTGTTTCGTCCTTCTCCAACTCGGCCAAATTTTCTTGAGAAACTTCTTTTCTGTACAGTTTTTGTTCAGGTGGGTATTCATCTTCTTCATGCCCAAATCGTCATGCAAAATTTTGAGGAGACTTGCTTCGGATATACATCTGATCTTTCAGTGCCAAATTTTCGACTTTTCGCACAATGTCTTCAGTTGGAACTTCAACAGGTCGTCCGGACTTCGAATCATCATTTGGCCCCATCGAAAGAGTTTCGACCAATATTTTACTTGAAAATAAGATGGTGCATCTTCGCCATACACAGCAACCACTCTTTCATGAATTGCTTTTGGACCATTTAGCCATCTTTTGTCAGGAACTTTATTACGCTGCGATGTTCAACCTTAGTTCTGTAATTGTACTACTATTAACAGCGATAGCAATTTTTCTATAATTTGTTTTATAGCTATGGGTAGATAACATAAAAATACGCCCTCGCAGATATAATCAGAGGGTGATTGGTTATGAAGGAAAAAATTAGGCATGAAGGCTATAGGCTGGCTAGCGGAGGACGGGACAAAATTTGAAATTTTCAAAATTACAGTAGCAACCCACAAGGAGCATGAGATCTTTCGCTACGTATGAAGCAATAGAACAAAAAAAAATTAATTAAACTGCTTTAGGGACATTTCGAAATTGATATTCCAAAATGCATGGTATTACCGTCACGATTTCAAAAAGAAGAATGACAAGTAAGTGTATCTGCAATGGCTTCCTAACCTGTATCACTCATCAAGATTACTAAGCAGCTGTTGTTGTCTAAATTATAAATAATAGTACTAACCTACTAATAAGTACTACCCCACAGATTCACCACATATTTTGGTCATCATCCTTTTCTCCAGTTGTCATTGTAGACACGACTTTTGACCCTTTTTTAGCAGTCACTTCCCTTGGACTGTTGTTCAGTTGAAGTCTTGTTTCGTCAAGACGTCTATAGACAAGCAGGTTTACCGAGTAACTGATGCTCCTCCAATACAGAAGAGAGATATTTGGCAACTACAATTCGATCCATGCCGACACTTCTATTGCTTGATAAGACTTTAGCTTAACCAGTCATAACCTGCCAGTTCAGATTGTCTATCAAATTTGTACTGCATTTTTCAACTGGTCTGCTAGCCATTCATCTAACTTCTAATCTCTTCTAATTTTCTTCAAATCTTCATCAGTAGATTCCTCTGAATATCGTCTTAGCAGTAAATTTCCCTTTGGCCTGCTGGCAGTTCAACCAATTGCTGAACATCTACGAACAACATTTGTTTGTTGGACATTTTGCACAGACAGTTTTAGTAATTCCAGAAAGTCACGTCCATGCACAATTTTCTATCAACTTTCTTCTTGCCATTTTATTTTCTAGATTTTTAGATTTGTAGATACAGAAGCCATTTATGTCGAGTAAATTATGAAACATGCCATTGGCCAACGTCGTGTATTTCTAACGACGTCGTGTTTTTGGCATAATTGATCCAAGAGATCTACGCCAATTTTTTTGTTCTATTGTAGAATATAATCATTACGGGCTCTCTAGAAAAATCCCATCTTCGAATTCGGCTTTTCTATTTTTGCCCTTGAAAATGCACGGAGCTGGCAAAAAAAGCTCTCGACATTATGGTTTCTCCCTTTTCCGCAGCGATCAACGCAGACACGACTTTTGACCCTTTCTTAGCAAGCACTTCTCCTCGACAGTTATTCAGTTGAAATCCTGTTTCATCGACAAGCGGATATGCCGAACAGCTGATGCTCCTCCAATACAAAAGATAGTCGTTCAAAATATTCAGCAACTACATCTCGATCCATGCCGACACTTCTATTGCTGGATAAGACTTCAGCTTAGCCAGTCATACCATGCGAGTTCAGCTTGTCTATCAAATTTGTACTGCATTTTTCAATTGCTCTGCTAGGTGAAACCCCATGCATCTAACTTCTAATCTCTTCTAATTTTCTTCTCAGCGTTTTCACAACGCAAACTATCAGATCAAATTCGTCCATTCTTTAGAATCTTTTTGGAGAGCATGGTTCTGAAATCTGCTTTCCTTGTGCATAATTGAGTCATATCCTGCGAGCTCAGCTTGTCGATCAAATTTGTACTGCATTTTTCAACTTCTAATTTTCTTCTCAACATCTTCACCACGCAAACTGTCAACTCCAATTCGTTTTGTCCAACTGTCAGGACAATGGATGCACTGAATCCAATCATCACCTCTGATTGTCTTGGTATATTCTTCCCCACACCCTGTACAAATTGCGTCATTACTATTTTTCCATATCTGAACTGCTGTCATGAACAGAAAAAATTCAAATCTTCAACAATAGATTTTCTTCCTCTAGATACCGTCTTCACAGGCAGTGCCTTGTAACATTTTAATTTCTTCAGTTTTATCTCATCTTTGCACTCCTGATTTTTTTTAATTCGTCTAGTACGAGTATAGCAGCAGCTGGAACAGATGATAACAATACCCAAGGCTTCGCCGACACTCATTTTTAGAGGAATAGAAACATGTATGGTTTGGCCTTTTGGAAGTTCAACCAATTGAACATCGTGCAAACTTGCCGGCTGTGGGGAAAATCTTCCTTCTTCTTGACACGGCACTTCCGCATGGGTTCCATTGGCTCCCACGTCAATACATCCGTAAACGTAATCTAGAATGTTCTGCGGATCAAGCGGATGAATTTGGATCGCACTAAAAGTGGATGCTGCGTTTCCAACGGATGCTGATTTTCCCCAAGCAACATCTAAATAGGAGTCGTCCGAACTGTGACCGATCCAAAGATTGAAGGTAGTGGGGGAAGACAAAAATGAAGAATGTAGCTTTCAGCGGTAAATGTTAGTGTTTCAACTGAACTGCAGTGTGACTCATGGCCGTCAAGTATTAGGATCAGCAAATTTCTTTGGGACAAAATGAAACTTTAACCAGTCTAGAAAAATCTGCATGTTGATGTATGAGCACACGACAGAGCTGTCAACACTGACACGACTTTTGACCATTTGAAATGCTGTTTCGTCCCTATTATATATGTAGATAAGTGGGTATGATTAGTAGCTGATGCTCATCTCGATCCATGCACATAATTCTATTGTGGGATAAGACTTCAACTTAGCCAGTCATAATTTGCGATTAATTTCAACTGGTCTGCTAGCTGAAACGCCATTCATCTAACTTCTAACCTCTTCTAATTTTCTTCTCAGCATCTTCACTGGGTCAGGTCCAATTCGTCCTTTTTTTTTGGAATTGCAATAGGGAATGAAATAGCGTTTTTTGCCCCGAAGTCTTGCATTCAATTGCTCCGAATGGTTTGAGCAATATTCTCCTGTTATTGTTAGCCCTTTTTCATCCCCCAAAAAAATTGATGCCATAATAAATTGAATCGATTTTGACCACTTGAACTGCTTCTGAACTGAACAAATCCACTCCTCGATGTGTTGTCGTGATTCAGCATCGTAGCGGTGAAATCTAGACTTAATCAAAAGAACTAAATGCTTGGTAAAGACTTTTATTCAATTGAGTCACCTCTCCGTATTCCATTTTTAATTCTAAGATACACAGCGCACTAAGATGGGCTAGTCTGATCAAGAGATGCAACATAAAAGACTCAAAACGATTCAAAATAGGATTTGCAGGCTTATTATGGATTTGATGGTCATTTGGACCAATCTGGACTCCGACACAAAACACTAGCTTTTGCCAACGCTCTATTGAGTTATTGAGGATTGGCAAAATTGGCAGTTTCTGTATCTCAACACTGTAAAAAGAAACAAGTGCAGCATTATCGTTGAAGTGGTACCCTCCTAAAGCCTTTTTTGAATGCTCTGAACATCGCAGAAGAAATCGCACAGCCACAGGTTCGGACTGTATATGGTGGATATTCAAGAGTCTCACAGAATATTTTCTCCAACTTCAAACGTGTTTGATTTGCCTTCATCCTTAATGGGTTGGCCTCGGCTTTCATTTGATCCAAGAGAGTGCAGTAATAGAACCAGAATGCTCACTCTTCATGAGCATTCTGGTTTTCCCTGAAGCGCACCCTCTCTCCTCGTTTTCGGCATTCTTTCCTCGACTAGGGAGTGGGGAATGTAATGGCGCACCCAAGTTTCGTCGCAAGTCATAATGCGTCTAAGAAAAGGATCTACTTCAGTTCGATATCGAATGATGTCTTAACGATCGATGATCTTGTTGAAACCAAGCTCATCGTGGATGATGGAATGGATACTCGTTCTTTAGAGATAAAACACTCGTGCTTGTGAAAAGGTGATTTCTGAATTTCCAAAACCGCGGATGTACAATTCTGATGTAAATTTGAATGTCCCTCGTCTAAGTTGAGATGCAATTTGAGTCATGAGGTCAAAGGATTCAGTAAAATCTGTGTAGACACAATCCTCGATGTACAGGCACATTTTTTTTATTAAATACAACCACATGTGTGTCGATATAGTGGCATATAATTTAAATATAACCCTCAGGGCACTATCCTAAAAAGGTCATAGTGGCATGTGAACTATTGCATTTTAGACCGCGTAGAAAAAGATATACAGGAAGCATGGGAAATTCTATAGGTGTATCAGTGTATAATAATTTAATAACCATCTTCTATTATCGTAGAATCCCGATGAGATTGATACCTTGCAATTCAATAAAGCGAACAAAAAGACTACCCATCCCGATATCTGTTGCTAAATTCTCTCCGATACATCCGATGTGACAGCACAGCCTTGGTAATCGTATACACGCTAACTTCACATCTTGATATACAATATATTTATACAACATACTAACGCTACGTGAGTGAAGAATGGGTAGGATAAATATAGGTTATGTCCTAATGACGCTACGATAATCTCATGTCGATCGAACCGGGGGTACTTCTTCAGGTTTTGGTGGCATAATGCGTAAATGTCGTAATTATAGGTTAGGTTACCTCTACCTATGACATTTCGCAGTATGTTCCTGTATACGAGGTCCTGTATCATTCAATTTGTGATTATCGAAAAGGAATAACATCTCCGATATGAAATTAGATGATTTTTATGGTCGAACGTGCTCGTGTATTGTTTGGTAGGTATGTGAATGAGTAGTAGTGTTTCTCACCGAAAACTCGAGACGCTGATGGGATTGAATCCGATCACAACTCAATTTCTATATCTCATTCGTGTTATCGTCCCTCTTACTTAAAAAATTTCACACCAAAAAACGGTTCCTTACAATAAAGATACCCCCGTATCTGTACGAGAGTGATTTAAGAAAAATATCCGTTTCAAATTTATTAGTTTTGCGAAAAAAATCGCTTTAAATGATGTCCGGTCTTATCTCGTTTGTGTTGGCGATTTGTACTGGCCAGACTAATTTTAAATGAACCTAAATTGAATGTGTACTTTTGAAGGTGATACTTGACGGCATACGGAGAATGATTGAGATATGGGATGGGAATGGAGATGAACATAAAAATAAATTTTATTCATTTCATATGCAAAACTCTTTTAAATTATGTGCTGGAAGTGTTAAAAAATAAATCGTTTCTTCATTTTAAGATTAGATGTTGTACCGTCTTAAATATAAATAAAGACTTAAAATTAAGTGTTTACGTTCGCAGTATGGTACGAGAAAAAAGGAGGTTGCGGTTATCTTTCGTTGTGTGGACGAGTTTCGCTGTAACCTGAATGTTCGATACCTAATTTAAAACAAGCTTGTGTGAATATTTCACATTTGATAAATATTTTTATTTCGCCCACATGTCTATAATAAAGTCGTTTCTTGGGGGGATCAAAAAGGGCAAACAATATAACAGAAGAATATTGGTCAAACCATTCGGAACAATTGAATGCAAAAATTCGATTCATTCTATTTCAAAAATATTAATCGATTTGGACCTGACAGTTTGCGCGAAACAACTACTCTACTCTAACAATTACTGTCGGCGAAGCCCTGGTTATTGTATCATCTGTTCCAGCTGCTGCTATACTAGACGAATTAAAAAAAAAATCAGGAATGCGGTTGCAAGAAAAGTGCTGAGGCATGTATCGTTTCTAAAAAAAAAGGCACTGACTGTGAAGACGGTATCTAGAGGAAAATAGAGTTGGAACAATCTATTGTTGAAGATTTAAATTTTTTCTGTTCATGACAGCAGTTCAGATATGGAAAAATAGCAATGACGTAACCTGTACAGGGTGTGGGGAAGAATATATCAAGACTAATCAGAGGTGATGATTGGATTCAGTGCATCCATTGTCCTGACAGTTGGACAGAACGAATTGGAGTTGACAGTTTGCGTGGTGAAGATGCTGAGAAGAAAATTAGAAGAGGTTAGAAGTTAGATGAATGGCGTTTCAGCGGACCAGTTGAAAAACGCAGTACAAATTTGATAGACAAGCTGAACTCGCAGGTTATGACTGATTAAGCTAAAGTCTTATCCAGCAATAGAAGTGTCGGCATGGATCGAATTGTAGTTGCCAAAATCTCTCTTCTGTATTGGAGGAGCATCAGTTACTCGGTAAACCTGCTTGTCTATATAATATGGACGAAACAAGACTTCAACTGAACAACAGTCCAAGGGAAGTGACTGCTAAAAAAGGATCAAAAGTCGTGTCTGCATTGACAACTGGAGAAAAGGATGATGACCAAAATATGTGGTGAATCTGTGGTGTAGTACTTATTAGTAGGTTAGTACTATTATTTATAATTTAGACAACAACAGCTGCTTAGTAATCTTGATGAGTGATACAGGTTAGGAAGCCATTGCAGATACACTTACTTGTCATTCTTCTTTTTGAAATCGTGACGGTAATACCATGCATTTTGGAATATCAATTTCGAAATGTCCCTAAAGCAGTTTAATTAATTTTTTTTTTGTTCTATTGCTTCATACGTAGCGAAAGATCTCATGCTCCTTGTGGGTTGCTACTGTAATTTTGAAAATTTCAAATTTTGTCCCATCCTCCGCTAGCCAGCCTATAGCCTTCATGCCTAATTTTTTCCTTCATAACCAATTACCCTCTGATTATATCTGCGAGGGGGGTATTTTTATGTTATCTACCTAGCTATGAAACAAAAGAGTGACGATGTCAAACAAATTATAGAAAAATTGCTATCACTGTTAATAGTAGTACATGTGTTAAGTTGTGTTTAGTTTGTGCTGTTTACAGAGATTTGAGACAGTCTACTTCTTGATAAAATGAGTGAAACTAAGGTTGAACATCGCAGCGTAATAAAGTTCCTGACAAAAGAAGGCAATGATCCGAAAGCAATTCATGAAAGAATGGTTGCTGTGTATGGGAGGGGGGGGGGGGAAGATGCACCATCTTATTTTAAAGTAAAATTTTAGTCGAAACTCTTTCGATAGGGCCAAATGATGTCCAAAATCCCTGACGACCTGTTGAAGCTCCAACTAAAAGCATTGTGCGAAAAGTCGAAAATTTGGCACTGAAAGATCGACGTGTAAAGATCTCTGTCATTGCCAATTAAGTCTGTATATCCAAAGCAAGTGTTCTCAAAATTTTGCATGACGATTTGGGATATCCAGATTGACTGAAGAAATTAAAATGTTGCAAGAAAAGTGCAAAGGCATGTATCGTTTCTAAAAAAAAAGGCACTGACTGTGAAGACGGTATCTAGAAGAAAATAGAGTTGGAACAATCTATTGTTGAAGATTTGAATTTTTTCTGCTCATGACAGCAGATCAGATATGGAAAAATAGCAATGACGCAACCTGTACAGGGTGTGGGGAAGAATATCTCAAGACTAATCAGAGCTGATGATTGGATTCAGTGCATCCATTGTCCTGACAGTTGGACAGAACGAATTGGAGTTGACAGTTTGCGTGGTGAAGATGCTGAGATGAAAATTAGAAGTTGAAAAATGCAGTACAAATTTGATCGACAAGCTGAGCTCGCAGGATATGACTGAATTATGCACAATGAAAGCAGATGTTAGAACAATGCTCTCCAAAAAGATCCTAAAGAATGGACGAATTGGATCTGATAGTTTGCGTTGTGAAAACGCTAAGAAGAAAATTAGAAGAGATTAGAAGTTAGATGCATGGGGTTTCACCTAGCAGAGCAATTGAAAAACGCAGTACAAATTTGATAGACAAGCTGAACTCGCATGGTATGACTGGCGTCTTATCCAACAATAGAAGTGTCGGCATGGATCGAGATATAGTTGCTGAATATTTTGAACGACTCTCTTTTGTATTGGAGGAGCATCAGCTGTTCGGCATACCCGCTTGTCGATGAAACAGGATTTCAACTGAACAACTGTCGAGGAGAAGTGCTTGCTAAGAAAGGGTCAAAAGTCGTGTCTGCGTTGATCGCTGCGGAAAAGGGAGAAACCATAACGTGGAGGGATTTTTTTTTGCCAGCTCCGTGCATTTTCAAGGGCAAAAATAGAAAAGCCAAATTCGAAGATGGGATTTTTCTAGAGAGCCCGTAATGATTACATTCTACAATAGAACAAAAAATTGGCGTAGATCTCTTGGATCAATTATGCCAAAAATACGACGTCGTTAGAAATACACGACGTTGGCCAATGGTTCTGTTTCATAATTTACTCGACATTTTAACCATAAATGGCCTCTAGAAAATAAAATGGCAAGAAGAAAGTTGATAGAAAATTGTGCATGGACGTGACTTTGGAATTACAAAAACCGTCTTTACAAAATGTCCAACAAACAATAAATGTTGTTCGTGGATGTTCAGCAATTGGTTGGTCCAGAGGAATCCACTGATGAAGATTTGAATTTTTCTATTCATGACAGCAACTTAGACATGGAAAATAGCGATGACGCAACCTGTACTGGGTGTGAGGAAGAATATATGAAGACAACCAGAGGTGATGATTGGATTCAGTGCACCCATTCTCCTGACGGTTTGCGTGGTAAATTAGTTAGGAATTTAGTGTTACAAGATTAAAATTTAAATGCATGGGGTTTCACCTAGCAAAGCAATTGAAGATGCAGTACAAATTGGTAGAAAAGCTGAACTCCAGGAATATTAAGACTAAAGAAAAGCTTATTTATGAAAATTTATTGTTTGGTGAATAAGATTTGCCAATACCAAGATGTATCGGCTTTTCTGCAATGCCCAAACATACAAACTCATCTTCAAATACTTATATTTACGCACGGTTGAAATGAATTCAACTCCAAGTCCAAGAATATTACAAAGAAAAAACAAATTAGATTTTGAAAATAAATAAACATGATATAAAACCAAAATTGCATGTATGGACTAAGTAGAGAGTGGGCCCCATCTCCGAAAGGAAAGGTTGAATTTTGTTGTCCCGTAGATTGTTGTTTTCCTCACCATCGACGATAGCAAGAAGGTAGAGAGATACGGTACTGATGTAGATATTATCGCAATATCGGTTCCACACGTAACCGTACTCTACAAATAAATTAAGTTATTGACAAGTTTCTTAACTCGCCGTGATCTGTGAGCTAATTCGTAAGTATATATATATAGCTGATGGGGCACCTACGAAAAACAACCACCACACCACACGCGGTACAATTAGGGGGACTGGTTCTTATCTTCCTATACTCGAACCGATGTGATGCCTGACCATGGGAGAGAGACCTATACACAGTTGTTTGGTAATTGATAAGAACCCACCCAAGTTGAAACAATCGTATCGTCTCTCTTTTTTCCTAAAATTAAGAGCGGACCTCACTCACGCAACCTTTATCTACCAGGTGTAAATAAACTTATTACCGGCGTGGTGAAGATGACGTGACAGGGTCTCTTCTAGGTTAGGACAAGTTTAACAGGAACCAACATGCGCTCATCACGGTATTTGTCTCTTCTCTTATATTATACAGCGATAATTGCTGTACAATATACGGCTTTGTTACGCTTATTTGGCTTACACAATATCCTGTATATTATTGATAGATTAGGAGAATTTGTCGTTGGAAGTTTGTTTGGTTGTTTTCATGTAGTTTGAAGGTAAAATGGTTGAAATTGCAAAATCTTAAGAGAGCTAGTTGGTGAATTCTATTTAATAGACAAGAAAATATTGAATTGGCTTTTAGCATTTGTGATTTAAGTTCTGTCCAAATTAATAAGCAACATTGCTTTATTACGATTTATACCACTTTATAAAGCGACATCTTTTATCAAAAAGAAACATGAAGTTTTGATTAAAGAAATCAATCTTGTTAATGTCCGAGATAAAAAAAATATGTTTTTGACAGGGAATACGTCTCAGATCATTAAATTGACTAATAGAAAATGATTTAACATGTTTAGTTATGATATTGAAAAAGATAGCACCATGATCAGAAAAATTGCAACTCAAAATGCAAATTAAATCAATTGAACTTGATGAGTTGATAGTCAATCGTGTCGGTTGATCAATTAGTTCTAATCTATTAAATAAAATGTTCTAATATCATCAACCTTCAAGCAGTCAATATTAAAGTCTCCGCAACAGACCATAGTGCTACTAATCGGCCATAAGGAAGTAATGCTATTTTCAAATGCATCTATTTTTCGATCCCACCCTCTCTGTTCATTGAAATTTTTTGGATTCATATAAACACTGTCAGGAAGCCAACAAATGTCAGGAAGATCCAACCCAGACGAAGACGACCAATAGCCTTTACGAAAGATAATTTCAAAAACCTTTGGTCAAAATTGAGCAAGCAGTTAAAAAACCAATTCTGTCTCCGAATATTTTGAAAGAAAAACGAAAAAAAATCATTCAAACAAAGCTAATTTGAAAATTAGAATGTACTTCTGATACAGAGGATAATCCCTAAAAAGTTTTCTGACGTCAAACGGATCCGGTACATTGAATATACCACCTAGTTTCAGGAAATGTGTTTGGGACTAACCGTTACCTCCTTTTTCTCTGCTCTACGAAGGAAACCAGAGTTACAAAGTATGTGAACCCCCTGGACGATACACCACTATATTTCAAACACAAATATATACTATACAAATCTATACGTTGAACAGTCTGCGTCGCCAACCGCGAGGAGAAACGATCTGCATTCTCTCTGATAGTCAGGCAGCCTGAAAGACTCTAGCATCTTATTATGTAGCTTCCAAACTCCTTCAGGTTAAGCAGAACAAGGGTCACCTTGGTGTAGTTGCCAGGCCACAGGTGTATAGTGAGCAATGAAGCTGCAAACTAGCTAGCGAGAATGGGTTCCCAAATGAAATTTACCGGAGCGGAGCCAGATCTAAAAATCTAAAAATGAGCCCCATCATTTTTGACAGTAACATGTCTATTAACAGGATATGGCTCTTTATCAGGTCACCCGCACAAGGTGAGGATCTATAAAGATGAACCCTTATGCAGATTCTGCACTGAGGAGGAGGAAACAGCTTCTCATATTAGTTGAACGTTGATTTTCACGACCGTTGTTCACTATGTTGAAGTCTTTCGGGTGTTGTAGCATAGATAAGTTTGCACTAGGTATCTAAAGACTGTCTTTAGAAACCTTCTAAAGAATCTGACAGCATAATCAGCGAAAGGTCAACTACAAACTTCAGCTGTCTTTAGAAGGTTTCTAAAGACTGTCTTTAGAAACCTTCAGAAGAATCAGACAGCATAATCAGCGAAACGTCAAGTACAAACTTCATGCTACAACACCCGAAAGACTTCAACATAGTAAACAACGGTCGTGAAAATCAACGTCTTTAGAAACCTTCTAAAGACGATGACAGCATGATCAACGAAAGGTCAACTGCAAACTTCAGCTTCTTCAGAAGGTTTCTAAAACTTCCTTTAGAAACACAAGATCAGACAGTATAATCAGTGAAACTTCAAGTGCAAACTTCAGCTTCTTTAGAAGGTTTCTAAAGACAGTCTTTAGAAACCTTCTAAAGAAGCTCATAATCAACAGAACGTGCAAACTTCAGCTTCTTTAGAAGGTTTCTAAAGACTGTCTTTAGAAACCTTCTAAACAGACGATGACAGTATAATCAACGAAATGTCAAGTGCAAACTTCAGCTTCTTCAGAAGATTTCTAAAGATATGTAATCTTTAGAAAGTAGTCGTAGAGGTCTTATATGTATTATGAAAGGTCAACTGCAACGGCCCTGAGCTTCTTTAGAAGAAATCTAAAGACAGTCTTTAGAAGCCAGGGGAGGAGCCGATGACAGCATAATCCGAAATTGTACTGTATCCAAATTCAGCTTCTTTAGAAAGGTTTTTAAAATAATTTTTTTTTAGAAACGATAAATCTAAATAGATCCGACAAAATAAGCATCATTGAAAGTCAAGTGCAAACTTCAGCAGAGTTGCCAGGTTGGGCAATTTATCGCAATTTGAGCGAGTTCTGAGTTCAGAAAAATTGCGACAACTTTTTTAAGAAAAGGTTGCGCTTAATTTGATTAAGCGCTGTGACAACTGTCAGAATTTAAAGATGATTTAAAAATATAATTAAATAACGTTAAAAACTGTCAAACTTTTTCAGTTCTTCAGAAGGTTTCTAAAGACTGTCTTTAGAAACAAAATTCTGACTACGCCACAGTATATACCCATCATTTAGGAATTCAATCAACTGCAAACTGGGATCAGACTTTTTCAAAATTGGTTTCTAAAGTCCAGTCTTTAAAACGTTACTGTAGAACTAAACTATTTTGAACCAAATCACTATTAACTGGATCACCACCTTTCGGACTTAAACACTGAATTCTTTAAAATAGATTTCCCACCACCCAAAACTACGTCGTTAATTCAGCTTATGGATCACGGAGTTATTGCAAATTTTAAGCCACATTATCTTCGTCGTACATTTCAACAACTTATTGATAAAACAGAAGGAGGAGATAAAGAAACAATTTTGCAATTTTGGAAAAAATATGACATCCTGGATGGTTTCAAGAATTAACTAAGAAGTGCATAAATGGAGTGTGGAAGAAGATATGGCCAGAGGTAACCCAAGATGAACAACGAGAAGAGCCTCCTTAATTCAAGCCATATCCACTGCTTCTTGAGTGAGAATTTGGACATGTCAAAGTTGAGTATTTAGAAAACTTAAAATGTACACTAGAAGATGTTCCAGCATCTCAAATATTTAACTACGATGGGACAAATCCGGGACAAGAGAAAATGCTGTTTCATAGAAGAACTAAATACCCAGAACGCATTTGCAATTTCACCAAAACTGCTAAGTCGATTATGATGTGTGGTTCAAACTTCGGGTGTGCTCTTCCACCAGACAGGTTTATAAATCGGAAAAAATGTGGAAAGAGTGAATGGAAAAAGCCCCAAAGGAGTCACCAGGTTGTAACGAAAGATGCTGCGCAGCAGATGATCGTTAAAAACCGGACACATCATTGCTGAATTGATGCCCAAACTTTCGGCAGACTGGTTTAATCTAAAACCTTTCTGCCACACCCTAAGAAACTTGAAGATCTGGAACTAATCAAACTGTTAACAATCTTTTGGTTGAATACTTTCAACAACAAAGATTTTCAACCATGCCAACGAGGCGTAATATAAAAAACTTCAGCTTCTTCAGTGGAGCCCTAAAAAGTGTCTTTAGAATCAGAGATCAGAGAGAGTCAATTAATCGCACCTGAATCTGTAATCAATGACGATTCAGCTTCTTTAGAAGACATTCAGGAAGAAATAGAATATTACACACCAGAGTATAATGTAATTGATCAACGAAATTCAACTTGGTGAAACTTCAGGGGGTTCACGGAAGAAAACGATTTACAGTTTCAAAGTACTAGGAATGAGCTTGCTAGACTAACAAGGAAAATTTTTAACGTTGAATTTTCAGATAAAATAGCTTTGCTTCCAAATGCCGATTTCAAAGACTTTTGTGGGCAAGACGCTAAGACGTCTAATAATCACCGAACCTATCACAACCAGGCTCAGCTTATTTTACAGAAGTTTATGGATAACTTTGAAATAAAAATTCTAAAGTGAATGCCTATCAATGTAACCCCGAAGAAGAAAATATTTCATCAATTTTTAGAAGGTTTCTAATATAACTTGGTCGGAATCAAAGAGACTACTCTCTAAATCAGTGAAACGTCAATGCACTGTCCGCCTTTCTGGACTTTAGAAAGGTTTAATAAAGACAGTCTTTAGAAGGTTTCAAGACAGTCTTCAGAACTCTGTCGGTGGGTAATGACAGCATGAAATCAGGGTGATCAGGTCATCTGCAAACTTGAAGCCACCCTAACAGCAAGGTTTCTAAAGACTTCAGGGGTTTATCGAAACTGTGGGCAAATTAACAGCCTATTGCCTCAGATAATGCAGACGACCTCGCAATCGTAGTGAAGGGGAAATTTAGAAATTTCTGAAGAAGCTGACAAATGATCAGTGAAAAGTTCGAAAAGGCTGTCGTTAATTAAGCTTATGGATCACGGAATTATTGCAAATTTCAAGCCACATTATCTTCGTCGTACATTTAAACAACTTATTCATAAAACAGAAGGAGGAGATAAAAAACAATTTTGCAATTTTGGAAAAACTATGGAATCCTCGCTTGGCAAAAGAATTAATAAGGAATGTATGAATGGAGTGTGGAAGAAGATATGGCCTGAGGATTAACCCAAAATGAACAACGAGAAGAGTGATCAGACCTATTTAACAGCCATATCCACTGTTTGTGGTGGTGAGAATTTGGCCATGTCAGGTTGACTAAATTTTGTACAAAGGCTTAAATCTGCATCACGGGGGCCAAGATGTACTCCAACAGCATCTCAATATTAAACTACGATGGGACAAATATCCATATACAAAGAGAAAATGCTGTTTCAGGCTAGGAGAATCAAACACCCATTACACACAATTTGGGAAAAATATATCTAAGTCGATTTAAAGTGGTTCCGCCGGGAGGTGTGGTTTTACCACCATACGTAATTGTTTATAAACTTCGGAAAAAATATGGATCAGAACGAGAGCAATGGAAAAACTCTCCCGTTAAAGGAGTCACCAAGTGGTAACAGAAAGCTCGAAAACGGAACAAGATTATAGAAGCCGGAAACCGGACTTAAATCAAGAACTGAGTTGATGCCCAAACTTTCGGAGAAACTGGTTTTGCGATTTTCTGCCACACCCTAAGAAATATTAAGGCAAGGGAAGATCTGGAACTAATCAAACTGATAACAATGTTTTGATAAATGCTTTCAACAACAAGATTTTTCAAGGCGTAATATAAAAAGACAGAAGCGCTTTCAGGCAACAAAGATCACATCAAAGCTGATATGGGACAGTAATATAAAAACTCAGAAGCTTGTAGTGGAGCCCGAAAAAAGTGTAATCAGAGAGAGTCAATTATGCGCACCTGAATCTGTAATCATTGACGATTCAGACAACGAAGCCATAGAAGACATTGAGGAAGAAAAAGAATATTAAACACAGTATAATGAAATTGAGAAGGGCGAATTTTTGTTGGTGAAAGTATGAGGGAATTCATGGAAGAAAACGATCTAAAGATATGTTGCGATTGTTCAAAGTGTGATGAAGACGGTGAAATCGAAGTACTAGGAATGAGCTTGCTAGACTAACAAGGAAAATTTTCAACGTTGAATTTTCAGATAAAATTCTTTGCCTTCCAAATGCCGATTTCAAAGACTTTTGTGGGCAAGACGCTAAGACGTCTAATGTTGGAAACTACCTATCAGGCTCAGCTTATGGATAACTTTGAAGCTAAAGGTTCTAGAAGTGAATGCCTATCAATTTAGGTCCTGAAGAAGAAATATTTCATCAATTAATTATCAATATATCTTGGTCGGGGCCAAATAAATTACATTTAGATAGTTTGTGCATACGTCAGTTTTATTCTATATAAAATACATGTCAATCGATTTCACCCCATTGTAAGTATAAGAAAAAATAAGAATTAAATACCTTCAAACCATTATAGGAATATGTCAATGACTTTCACGCCCATAAGAAAAATTCTGATGCGCCACCTGATGACAGGTCCAGACAATTTAATTGCTGGTTTTAGGAAAACTCGTTTAGACAGTCTCGTTTGAGCTTATAAAGAAAATATCTCACAATTAGATGGTGAAACCTTCCTAACTGTATTGAAAAAAAAGAAGGACTCCTACAGCCAAACCTGTCCAAAACAAGAAGAAAAAAATTAACCGGTTAAAGATAGCGGCTAAAAATGCTTTCAGCTTAACGATCTAAAATCTTTAAAAAAATCCAAATGCTGGTCAAAAAGATTTGTAGATTGTGCTGCTGAAAATGGGTCTGAGGAAATCGTCTTTGATGAATTTGATGATACCATTAGAGAAGATTATTATTTTGCTCATAATCTGATCTAATTCCTTTTAACTATTGTCACAAAGTAATTCAATGCAATGAAGAAGACCTTTTCATTGACGTAATCGTATTAAACGCTTTTGGGTACCTACCTTCATAAAACTCATACCTCTATGTACAACCGGATACCGTCTGGAAGGATGCTTAAATTACACAAATATTAGCGTTAAAAATGACGTAACCGGAAATCATCACAGACGGGACGCGACCTAAGGAAAAAACAATAAAACCGATCCTCCTTGCGCAATCATCCTTTAAAATTCGAACCATCCATACTCGTGTCGGGTACTGTACGGTAATACAACGTTATTGTTTTATTATCGTAGTGGCGCCTGACGATGTTCCACTTGTTTAAATAGGTGTGAAACGCCGTTAAAAATATTGCACGCAGTAAAATTTCATAAAAACGCAGTCGAAAGTAGACGACAAGTCGATGGACGCAATGCAATTACCTAAGTAAATAGACGCGGCAAAACAATGACAAGGTGTGATGTTTCTTCGGCTTTTACGTTTGACTCGTTCCACCATATAAATATCCTGTGTGTTTCGTTGTACTTTCCGGGTCATTATTATTTTCCAACTCAAATAAATACAATTGGATAAGGTTGTGTTTTAAAACGCTTTAACTTACTATAAATAAATAATTTTTATTATCATTCTAGATAGTTCATTCAAATTTTTTCTGCCCACATGACTTTAAACTTGTAGGCTGGATTGGTAATTCTCGCTGTTCTGCGCAAGGTGGTTTCTTCACCTTTAAAGCCGCATATTTCGCTAATAAATGCTTCAATTCCTCATTCTGCTTCCTCAAACATAACACCTCATCATTAACTTTTCTCCTATCTGTAAAAATTTAAACACCACCTTCAAAAAAAAAATTCAGAAATTAATCGAAATTAATTTACCCTTTAATAAAGCGTAATATTTCTGCAATCCGAAGAACAATCCATCCCAAAGTCTTTGTTTACCTTCGCTGAAAACATTCCTGTATCGTTCCCAAAACATTTTCACATCAACATCTGTCATTACTCGCGAAACTGTTGTGTGTTTCTGCGATAAACGTGAAGCTAAACATTCTACCCTAAATCATATCGATTAATTAGTATAGAATAAATTTGCGATTAGTGATTAATACCCTGAAGTATCCACGTAAAATTTGGTTATAAATTCACGCAAAGCCCTAATGACAAAAACCGGATTAATTTCTAAGGGGTGATTATTTTTGCAAACGAGTTTCAACGCGTGCAGCGATTTACTTCTTGTAGCTCTGTAGGAGCTTTTATCGGTTCTAGAAAAATTCGATTAAATTTTTAATAAATTAATAAAAACGGCTGTAATATCAGATTTACTTCTCAGCTTTAGTAACCGCTGGTAAACAAGAATATGAACTCCTAACTGAATCGGCACTGCTACTAGATTCAGAATGGTCTTCAGCGCTGACTACGCTCTTAATAATGTCGCTCATAACGTCATCAGGTTGATTGACAGCTCCCATCATTCGATCAAAGAGTTCTTGGTGTTGTTCGGCTAGATCTACACTACCTGTAAGAATATCCTGATTATTCAAGCCCCCCATTAAATGAGAGTGAAGCTCTTTTGAACGCTTCACATCTAATCGCATTTGATCTTCGCTAGGTGGCAGCACTGCTAGCAAAAATGAGGTTAGAGACTTAATGTGATAAATTACATGTCAGAGTTTAAAGAAGCTTTTTAGAATGAAACCTCGAAGTACCCCAAGTGGTATTGTTGCTTATGTTTGTCTAAAAGAATTGTTTCTCCAATCAAAGATTTCAGATGTCAAAAATAACGAATTAACCCAATGTTAGTCGAATTCGAATCGGCAAATAAACTTCTCCACACCAGTTAAGAGTAGGCTTCAATGCCAACTTGTGAAAGCAAATTTCTCAATTGTTCCATTGTTTGTGGTTAGGGGATTATGATGATGCAAAGCTCTCTGCAGCTGATTCCAAGCATGCTCTATCAGATTTATGCACATAAGGTGATAGAGCATGTAGGATCCATAACTGTCATGGATCGATGTGGATGAGTGTTATCGTCCAAAAAAAAGGAAACCAGGAGCCACAACAGCATAAAACTCTAGCACAATGTTGTTGATCATCTGATTCAAGTATACTTCTGAATGCATGCTTCCCAGAATAACCAGCAAGTCGGTACAGCCATCATAACAAATGCCTACCCATACACAAACAGTGCCTTCCACTCTTCTGTCCAAATGATACGCTCTCTTGCCAATTCTAATCTTTGTCGCCTATGTTCGCGAGTCAAAGAAAATTTCGAAATCTCATAAACGTCCTGACAGTTTCAGTTGATATTGATGTTCCTGTGGCCTCTGCCAGCTTCCTACTCAACATTCGGCATGTGCCCAAAGGTTCTGGGCGAGCAGAAATAATGATATCTCGGTCTTCAGCAGGGGATAGTTATTGATGGATCTTTCTTCAACAGATCCAGTTTCTTGTAGACGGTTAAAAAGTCTAGAAACGATACTTTGGCGATCTTGAAAGAAAAGTTGCTACGTCACTTTATCGTTGACCACACTGTAGTAGCTTTGCTTCGTCAGACAACAACAAATTGACAAGTAAACCAAAAAAGGAATTGAGAGAGTCCAAAATTATCGAAATTGAGTTTTTAGCGCCATCTTCTGTAATTTTAGTTCAAACAGGGTGCTTTATTAATTATGGGAAATATTTTAACCGGAGATACTACGTGTCAAATAATGACCATTGACCAAAAATAGCCTTATTCAAAATCGCACCGTTTTCCAGATGAAGGTCTTCAAAGTTCGAGCAAAAAATCCTTTTTTCCATCTTTAGGCGATTTAGTATTATCAGATGCTTCTTATGGTGGAATTTTTCGGAATTACAGCAAAGAGAAAAAATATCCCCTTGTGTTAACATCAATGGAATGTTTTTTTATTTACAAGCACGAAATTAGCATCACCTCTTGTAGAAACTGCGTATTATGCTTGGTTTTCGAGAAAAACCAGAAGGTTCGGAAGGATTTATGGCTAAAAGTAGTTTAAACAGCCAAAATCCGGGTAGGCCAAAAGGCCAACAATCAAATTCTACGTCACTGATGGAATTGTCATTTTAGGACAATTTTTCGATTATTCTTCAATACTTCCTATGTAAACAACATATTCATTTTTTTTTCTGGAACTTTGAAGACCTTCATCTTAAAAACGATGCGATTTTGAATATCAGACGTGCTTAACGTTGATGACGCAACTAAAAAATACTTTTCGAAATCTCTAAAACCACAAATCTAAATTAAAAAAGTTAAAACGATCAAGATAGATAAGATAGAGTTTGAAGACATATTTCACCTAGAGTAGCCCATAATAGAGAACAAATTGATTACCCTCCAATACCATCTCAACGGCCAAACTTAATTTAAAATCTTTATTTGAAGTACTAAGTGATTCAAGAAAAGAACCTGGATCTTTTTGAGCAACAGTTGAATTCTCCAGATACTGATGAAGTGGACTTAGACAATGACGACAACAGCAGTGGATGTGAGAACTAACGTTTTCCGGTTTGTTTTTGAGTGGTCCTCTTAATTTCACAATTTTTAGAACTTATTCAATTGTTTTTTGGTATTATTTCTGTCAAAAACAACAAAGGTTTATTAGTTCTTATTTTTTTCTCATGCTGTTGTTCGTCAGTGCTTTAATACTTATGAAAAAATTACAACCTTGGTACCTACTACAAAGTTAAATAACGCAAGAGGTTTTTTTCAGTTTCTGAGAAATAATATCTTTGGACATCTGTCGTTTTTGCAAAACACCCCTCAATTGATTCGTTAGAACGAGTTTGAATGGGGTCCCTACTTGCAATATAATGCAAAAGGTATGATAACTACCAACTCCCAAAATAAAACACAGAAGTCGGTTATTTCTTTTGGTTATAGCATGCTCACACAGCACAAGACATCTTATGGATGTCTTATGTAGACATATCGAAAAAAATCATAATTAGAGTAGGCTATGTGAATGGATTGTTACTTTAGCCACTTTCACATAATGACATTTCTTCCTTGACATTTAATTTGAGGTTATAAACTTTGGAATGCTTTGGTTACAATAAAATGTCAAATAATACATGTCATTATGTGGTAGTGGCTAAAGCAACGATCAAAAACATTTACATAGCCTACACCAATTATGTTTTTTTTCGATGGCACGTTATTAGGTCAGACACAAAAAAGACATCAAACAAAAGACAGAAGTTCCAACGACATCTTTAAAATGTTCATTTATAACATCCTCAAGACATCCTTTAAACGTCTAAAAACACAACATTTGTAGGGGTAGAAGCTTCATATAACAAAAATGACGAAAGTGTTAACTAAAATTGACCATAATCGATGAAATTATACATATTTTAATAAGTGATAGTAGAGCATTAAGAGGTATTTCCCTTAAACTACAGTACCGAACAGATTAATTGAAACAAGTACCATCTATCCATAGTTTTCACGTTGGTGACATTTCTTGTTTGACTATTGGCAATAATCATCTATAAATTGACGTTTAAATGACACGTTTACATATGTGTTATTTGTAAGCGAAAGTGGGGTTCATGTCAGCCCAATGACTGTTCGCCGTAGGCTCTTAAGAACAGGAAGAGCAGCCAAGAGGCCTGCTAAGAAACAATTACTGACTGCGACAATGAAGGAGAAAAAACTTGTCTGGGCAAAAAAATGCGCACATTGGACAACAAATCAATGAAGAAAGGTGTTATTCTGTGATGAGTCCCACTTTATTGTTCAGGGCCAGCAGTTTCAATTGGTTCAGGGCAATCCACGTTTTTTTCGTATTTTTTGGGATGTTTCTTCTACAATGGACCTGGTCAAGTCTGTTCCTGTTAGTGGGATGATGAACAGCGAAAAATATTTGCACCTATTGAAGGATAGAATGACTCCAGAACTCCAGAATCTTTGAAAGTCACCAGCTTACCGTTCTAGAATGGTCAGAAAACTCTTCTGACGTCAATCCTATTGAAAAAATTTATGGGCTATCTGCAAGGTTCAAAAGACAAGCTCATTTCGAGAATAATCCAATTGTGGTTGAGAGAGAGAACAGATGCTGTCTACATCAAGAGATTGATTAAAGCCAAAGGAAGCCACATTAAGTATTAGGTTTTAGTAAAATTAACACTTTGTTTCAATTAATCTGTTCGGTACTGTCCGAAACAGACATCCATAAGACGTTGTAAAACGATGTCTTATAAACGTTGACGTTTGTAACATCCGATGTCTATATGACATCTTATAGACATCTGCTACACGTAAACAAACATCCATTATAAGACTCAAGATAAAAGAGATTAATGGATGTTGAGTAAACGATTTAAGAATTAGAATGCACCACTAAATCAGAACTAAAATCATAAGCCGAAATGTCCTCATTTGATCGAAGATTGTTTCAAAATTTTAACCTCCTACCCATACCTCATACAATAATCAAGAGAAATAACATTTCCGTAGCCCCCCTCTTGTCATACGCTCTCCACCCCTTTCCTCAACACCCCACAATTAATACTGAAATTTCTTAATAAACTAACGACTCAATTATCGTTTAAGGAGATTTACGAGAGGACATGAAAAATGTGTTTCGAATTAAATGACACCACCTTATATGAAGAAATTTTTAATATATCTCTAAAATCGATATTAATGCGCCACCTCTCAGATTATTCTGAAACTATCAACAATCTTACAGCCATTATAGTACGTCGCGCCATCTATTAATTACGAGCTAAACTAGCAACACGCTGATGAGTATTACAGTTATCTATTTTAATCGATAAAACAGATTACTTTAATACAATTTAATTTTAATTATTTCATCAAATAATTATTAATATTTAATTCATACCTATACTGCTCCATTCTTCACTGAAATTTTCGGTACCATCCGGTAAACGTTCAATTGAATTTCTAACAGTTGTCACCCTCGGGCACACCGTGCATTTAGCGTAAGGTAAAAAGAATTGAGCTAAAATATCGATATCATCGTGTTCTTTTATACCTAAAGCCTAAATTGATTTGTGAGAGAAAGAATTGATTGAGTAATTTTGGAAACTTACGGTAAAAACGTTATCCATTGTTACTAGAGTCTTTTCCTCGGCCATAAAAGGTTTTAAAATAGTGATTAATCGTTCCTCGATTAAAAATCCAGCTTTATCGGCAATTTGCTGCAAAATATGTCGTAATAAATTCTTATATTCGGGTGTGTCCTTGAGTAATCTTGCGTTGGATTCGGCATGTTTAGTTTCCGATGCCTCTTTCTCTTTCTTCAATTTATCCTTTTTAGCACTTTCGACGATTTCCACCCCACTTTGATAACTCGGTAGATCTTTCTTCTTCAAAATTTGTGCGTCCGGTTTCTTCCATTCGAGTCCTAATTGCTGTTCGTGTAAGATCCTATCGATGGATAAGATTTTATTAAGGACTTCGTTCGCGTTTTCAATATTTAAATCCCAAACTTGTCTATATTTTACATCGTTTATTTTCGATAAAGATACAGCTTTGTGTTCGATTTCCACGACACATTTCTGCATCTTTTTAACCTCTTTGGTTAACCTCTCGATTTCATTTTTCGTCCATTCGTCGTAAACTTGATTTTTCTTCCTCAAACCATTGATGACATCCTGAAGTTTGTTAATCCGTCTCTTTTGTTGCGAGTTTATAATCAAATTTTCGTCCTCTCGTTTCTTCAAAATCTGATAATTATAATCCAATTTTTCGCTGTTCATGATCGCCATTGTTTTGATCCTTTCGAATTCTCGTTGGAGATCCTCGACTTCATTTTCAAGCTTAATTTTCGAATCCCTGTGTTTCTCCTCGTGCTCAATTCTAAGCTTATTCATTTCTTGCATGAAATCTTCTTGTTGTTCAAATTTTTTCTCACATTGCGTCCTCTCTTCATGATCGCGTTTCCTATACAATTCCTCCCACTTCTTCTCGTTAGCTTCAATCAATAATTTCCTCTCCTCCATTATGACACTCTCAATAAACACCCTTTCACGTCGATAAGCCTTCCTCATCAATCCAATATGTTTCTCAATTCGTTTGGCTAAAGTTCTTATATCTTCATTTTGCTTGTATTGATCGTTGGTGAATTTCCTCTCAGCCTCTCTAATTTCCTCCCTTAACATCGCTATAATTCCGTCTTTCTGCTTAATTAATTCTTCACATTTCTCCTTTTGCTGATTCATATCCTCGTGAATCAATAATGGATCGTTATCCTTTAAAATATCGTTCCATTTATTAGAGATTTCGTTGAACATTTCTGTTGCTAAATTAGCTTCATCTTCTAATTGTGCAATAATTTTCTCACGCCCAACACCTTCTTCTTCTCGTCGATCAACCTCACGCGAATCATTAGCTACTCTTATGTTTGTAATCTGCTCCGTACCTTCTAATATTAATTTTTCTAAAGCTTCTGCACTTTTTTCTAATTGCTGCTGCAACAGAGTTTTTTCCACCACCTTCACTTCAACTTCCTCACCATCCGGCATATTTTGTCTAAATTTATAATTAAATATAATTTTAAATGAAGATAAATTAAAATTTAACAGTACCTCCGCAATGTTTCAGCTCTTCTTTCAATTCTCAATCTCCTAGCCATTTTCCTTTCATTTGCATCGACGGAAGTAACTAGAGGCTCTTTGTGGACAGAATATTGGGAGTCCCCCGAGATGGTTTCGTTCATTTCTTCCAGCATTTTATAAGTCGACATTTTGCCGAAGAACTAAACAACACCCACTAGAATTATGTAATTGTAAAATTTGTTCGATAATGACGGCAAACTAAATTTCCCTCCATGGTAACCGGATGCTATAGTAGCAACCTGTTGTACCGACGCGCATGAATATTGCTTCCTTCCAAATAAAATCATGGCGGTGAGTATTGGTGATTTTAAGAATAATTTTTATTTCTTCAATCATCGGGATTAATTATAATTTTCTACCGATCGTAATTAATTTAATAATATTGTATTATAGTTATTTAATTAATTTTAAATATATTTTATCTTAAAAAATATGTTATATTTAGTTATTAAATTTAGAAGTGATTGTTGACATGTTGTATTAAAATATTACGATTTCTTAAAATTTATCGTTTAAATCAGTATTAATTTAATTATAATTTAAATCAAAAAGCCTCAAAATCAAAAGTTTGGATAATTCTATTTTATCTTGCTCTAAATATTACAGTTCAATAATAACATAACCTCTCATCTTATTTATTTGTCATTTCAAACATGTAATTCAAATTTATCTGTTTATGTTTTAGCCGGTCGTGAAGAAAGATAAAAGAGAAGTCAAGGATAAGACGAAGAATCCCATGAGGGAATTGCACATACGCAAACTATGTTTAAATATTTGTGTAGGAGAATCTGGTGACAGACTCACACGAGCTGCTAAGGTAGGTCGCATTCAATTTAAATCTCCACTTGGTAATTTGAATTCAAATTTTTAGGTATTAGAACAGTTAACCGGACAACAACCAGTCTTCTCGAAAGCGAGATACACTGTCAGATCTTTCGGCATCCGTCGTAATGAAAAGATCGCAGTACATTGCACGGTAAGGGGCGCTAAAGCTGAGGAGATCCTCGAACGTGGTTTAAAAGTACGAGAATACGAATTGAGACGGGATAATTTCTCTGCGTCGGGGAATTTCGGTTTCGGTATTCAAGAACACATCGATCTTGGGATAAAATACGATCCGAGTATCGGTATCTACGGTTTGGATTTCTTCGTCGTTCTCGGCAGGCCTGGTTTCAATGTTGCGCACAGGCGAAGGAAGCAAGGTAAAGTCGGCTTCCCGCATAGACTCACGAAAGAAGACGCAATGAAATGGTTCCAACAGAAATACGACGGAATTATTCTATCGAGTAAGAAATGAAAATAGTAATTGTTTCACCTGTTGGTATGACGTATATTATGTTTTATAAGTTCTTAACATATAATCGACGTTAAACCAATAAATTTGTACAAAAAAATGATGAAACGTGTTTTATTTTATGATATAATGTGCGTTTAAAGATGATTACGGTATACACAATACTGGTCTTCATGATTTTAAATATTTAGGTGATCAGAATGGAAACTTTGCTGAAAGGTAAGTCACCTTAATTAATCGTTTATTATGAGAGACTTTGTTATTGTTTAAGACATTTTACCCACAAGTAAATCCTATTAATTACTAAACTAGCTTTTGAACAAGAATATTTTAATCAGGTCTCTACATTTTCAAGCATTTTAGACGAAATTTTTTATTATTTTATAAGCAATCCATACGAAATTAAGTCCTATTAATTCGGGGTATTAAATACAGTTTATATCCAACTTTATTAAGCAAAACTTCATTTACGTCTTTAATTTTTCAAGCATTTCAAACGAAATTTTTTGTTATTTTATAAGCAGGACATACGAAATTAAGTCCTATTCATTTGGCGTATTAAATACAGTTTAAGCAAAATATGTCTTTAATTTTTCAACTTTATTAAGTAACACTTCATTTGGGTCTTTAATTTTTCAAGCATTTCAAAAGAAATTTTTTGTTATTTTATAAGCAGGCCATACGAAATTAAGTCCTATTAATTTGGGGTATTAAATACAGTTTGTATGGAACTTTATTAAGCAAAACTTCATTTACGTCTTTAATTTTTCAAGCATTTCAAACGAAATTTTTGTAATTTTATAAGCAATCCATACGAAAGTAAGTCGTATTAATCTGGTGTATTAAATACAGTTTATATACAACTTTATTAAGCAATACACAATTAACTTCTTTAATTTTTCAAGCATTTCAGATGAAATTTTTTCTTATTTTATAAGCAGTCCATACGAAATTAAGTCCTATTAATTTGGGGTATTAAATACAGATTATATGCAACTTTATTAAGCAAAACCTCATTTACGTCTTTAATTTTTCAAGCATTTTTATGGAAATAGTTTATTATTTTAAGGAAATTTATGAAATGACGTCTTATTTATTGGAAGCATCATATATCTAACCTTAAAACCAACATTGTCTCTAATTTTGAAAAGCAAATTTTAAATGAAATATCTCAATCAGGTCTTCCACTTTTCAAGCATTTCCTATGATTTGCTTTGTTTTACGAAGATTTGTATTGGCAAAAAAATAATTTGTTGGTCTTGTTGCAAATTAGACCTCCTCTTGTCCTCACTTTCTGCTTCTGGTCCTCACTTTTTAGTTCATTATTATACGGACCAATGTTGTATTATAATAGGTGGTTGATTTAGCAACCGTTGCTATGGACAACGCCCGCGAAATTTAATTTCAAACAAAATACTGTCAAAATATGCAGCTATTATTTTACTAAACTGTCAAATAGTAATCATTGTATGTAATTATTTCTTGTACAAATTTTGTCCGTGACTGTATAAAAGAAATAAATAGAGGAGATGTGGGTATAGTGGCCATCACATTCTTCATGCCCCCATTTTTTGCACACCGAGCAGCATCTCCAGCTCTCTTTTTACCTTTTTTTGATTTTGAGAAAGGGCTGGAGCAATAGGCACTCGACATTTTAGAATCGGAACGATGTCTTTTAGACTGACGAGTAATCCAGAGCAACTTGATCCACTATTTTGGAAATCAGGCATGTATTGATCAACCGATCGTTTGTTAATTTGCAAGATTGAAGCATCTGGATCTTTCTACATCATCTAGATGATCTTCCCTAATTTCAACATCCCTGTCAGGGAGGAGGATTTTCGCATCCATTCTGGAAGGAGCTCAGTCCATGAACGCTTACTAAACTGTCAAATAGTAATCATTGTATGTAATTATTTCTTGTATAAAAGAGGGCAATTATGTATATGCCTCGTACATAAATGGGCTTTCTCGGCGTCGTCTTTTTTTGTAGCCTCGCTTATCCATAAATTCGGCTATTTTTATGTCAATTTCAGGTACTAATCACTAAAATATCACGTCATATTGACATTTTATAATCAACATTTTGACACATTCTAGGTCTGTTTGTTATATGTACCTATTTATTTCAAAAAGAGAGAGACAAAATTGTGAACAGACCCAAATGACACTATTATTCACTAGCTGAAAACAGGGCAAAATCACATTATGCAACGTTCTGTTATTTCTGTTCACTGTCAAACATTCACACGTGCATCCAAAGTTTTACTATAATTATTACATTAGTTTATCTATTTTTTGGTGTAGATTAGTTCTCTTTTACCTTATTTATCAGAGAATGTCATAAAATTTATTTTGCAACACATCTTTTGTGGTTCTTTTCGTTTTAATAATAATATAAACAACAAAGTTTAATATAAACATTTCAAAATTCAGGTTTTGTGCTCACATTTCTACAATTATAAATTCGAAATTTCCAATTGTAAGTTTGAACGAAGTTAAGAGTTTAATTTCTGTTGAAATGTATTATACAGACGCAAAATATACTTGTAGGAAGATATTTTTCAAATTTAAATACCCCGCAAAAATATCTTTCGAGTTTACTGACAGTGGAACCAACATTAAAAAATACTAAATTTCTAAAAGTTTCCGAATCAACAGGTTAATTTTCTTGCGTTTTCGAAATTTAAAAAATCTAGACAAAAATTGTAGGTTCATTATTTTATTAAAAAATTCATTGAAAACGGTTCACAATTTAAAAATATTTCAAAAAAATTTCAATGTGACCAACTGTTTGTCTATAAAGATAAAACTGAACTTTTTAACGGTTTTTTTTTAAATAATTGAAATTGAGAGGACGAGATCATGAAGAGATGAAATGAAACAACTGGAATAAACGATAATATCTTATTTTCTTTATTAACAATGCTAATGTATGTATTTCAATAACTGTTATAAGATTATAAGAAAGAAGTACAGATAATGATGGTAAGTTTATTTTTAATATTATTACCTTTTGCATTTTATTGCACATACCGACCCAGATCAAATAAAAAAAAAATGTATTATAGTAAGGATCGATGCATATTACCAAACACACGATAAAAGAACAAGTAATGCGGCAAGTGAAACGTTTAAACTGTAAGCGATAATGTAATATGAATCGAACCCGATTTGGTATTATAGAACTTTTTAAGATGTAAGGTAACTTAATATAAGGTAGTTGTTTCGTAATCATTCTACGAAGTATAAAAAGTTGTGTACGCATTAAAAAATCCTACATTTTAATATAGTAAATACTTATAATTAAATAGTATATTTATTTAACGTGGTACATAAAGTGAAATCTAAAACAATAACGTATATATTTTTAAATAAAAACAAACTCAACACAAACGTTAAGAATTTCTAAGTATTTTATGCAACAAAATACGAGAAAATCTATCATCCGATACACAACAACAGCAACAAAAGAACCGATAACATATAAAAAAGAGGAACTCGGAAGAAAAGGTACATAATACCGGTGAGAATACACATTTTTGTCATATTTATCTATATTATGAAAAATATACGAGTCTATTTTTAAATCTACGACATTCATGTATACTTATAGACGAAGCAAATAAATACCCCCAATTAGCATCCATTTGCGGTACATATTCATTCACCAAAATTTTTGGTTTCGATGATCACATTATATAATATAAATGCAAGTTAGTGCAAAAATTACTACATAGTAGGTACTTATTTTATAATAATTTTTATTTAAAAAAGAAAACTAGTGACGTACTCTTTTAATTTCAATAATATCTATACCTATTGCTTTGTATTATTGGAAAAAATAAAATTAAAGCATAATACAGCATATATTAATTACAACATCGAGTTTGGAAATCAGAATCATTTAATATAGGCTGTAAATGCAAATTATTTTGATTTATTATGAAGTTCTGCATTTTTCAATGTTATTAATCTCACTCGGAGTAAACCCTAAAATACTCTGTATCGCCCTTAAATGACCTTGACTATTCTCCTTATCCGTTAGGAAATAATATATAGCTGATTTTAAAAACTGCAACGTTATCTCCGGATCAATTTTATTCCTACTTTTCGCCTCAACTAGTTGCCTGTACATAGCCTGTAAGAAAAAAAAAAAAAATGGGAAAAATTATTTTTGAAATTTAGAAATCAAACGAAGAATTAATTTTATGGAAGTGCTAATGTGTTTAGATAGAGAGAGAGAGAAAAAAAGCCTGTGTTGTTAATCATCCTGTATAATTCTGCAACTACCAAACTAACTAAATCAAATCAAAACAATCACGGACAAAAAATTTACGACAATATTTATTTAAAAAAATATAAATTTGGAATAATAATTTTGGCCGTGACTGTATAAAAAAAATAAATAGAGGAGATGTGGGTATAGTGGCCATCACATTCTTCATGCGCCCATTTTTTGCACACCGAGCACCATCTCCAGCTCCCTTTTTTATCCCTTTTTTGGATTTTGGGAAAAGGCTGGAGCAATAGGCACTCGACATTTTAGAATCGGAACGATGTCTTTTAGACTGACGAGTAATCCCGAGCAGCTTGATCTACTATTTTGGAAATCAGGCATGTATTGATCAACGGATCGTTTGTTAATTTGCAAGATTGAAGCATCTGGATCTGCTACATCATCTAATCTAGATGATCTTCCCTAATTTCAACATCTCTGTCAGGGAGGAGGATCTTCGCATGCTTCAGAAAATGCTCAAACAAACTGCATCCATTCTGGGAGGAGCTCAGTCCATTAACGCTAACTGAACTTAACCTCAAATTCCATCAGGTACGTCCAAAAACACAATTATGCAGATATCACCTGAAGTGTAGACGTTATGGTTTTCTTGCAAAGTTAACGATAATGACACAGATATAGATGGCGTTGTAGTGGCTACTATGCCCACATCTCCCCTAACTAAAGAAGGAAGAAAAAAAAATGAACAAATGAGGCTGAAAACCGACATGCAATAGATATAAACCCAGGAAACCTAAATATTAATAACTACAATAAAAAAGAAATAAATTAAATGTTACTTTCGTGTCGGTCTTACACTTTTTGCGATTGTATTTTACCTTTCTTGCACCGAGTACCCATAGTGATACAGCCTCTTTTGCACTTAATAATGGATGCTTATTGTTAGAACATGATGCGTATTCTACGTCCTAAAATTAGTTCAGACATGAAATGTTGGAAATAACATCTTTGAGGAAAAATAAAACAATTTTCACACAATAGAAAATGAAACCAAAGACAAAAAAATTCAAATTCAAAAATTCGATCGAGCTTACTTTTAAATTTTCTAGTTCCGATTGGGTCGATTGAAGCTGCTGTAGTAATTCTGAAACAGATATCCGACTTGGATTTTGTATAGCTAAATCCATGACCTGAAAAAAATATATTAAAAATAAAAATTTAATATAAAATTAAAATATTACTCTTTGTTCTTGCTCGATTTTAGCTGCCTCTTGACCTTGATGGTACATCTGTAGATAGGTTTGTTTGTGCTTTTCATCTTGCTCTTGCAATTTCTTACAGGCATCATCTAATTGCTTTTCTAGTTCTGTTATTCGTTCTCGAGCACATTCCAATTCTGGTACTAATTGCCAATACCTGTCGAAATAATATTTAAATCTTCGATTAGAAATTAAAATAATAAATTACTGGAAAAAAAAATATTTATTCCCAAAATTGTCTCTAATTAGCCGCCTTCAAATCAGCTATTGGCTCTGTATGCCAATAAAGTTGACTCCTCCCCTAGTAGTGTCCCTCTGCTCGTCACCTCTACGGATAGAATCTGTGAGCCCTCAAAGCTGAAAGTCCACGCAATGTTCAGCTCTGAATCCGAACTGCTCGTCAGGCAGAACTTCGAGATTGGTTAACTCCATCCGAAGTCTCCCGAGTATTACTGATTCTGCTAGTTTGGACAAGTTGGATCCTTTCTGGGCTTGCAGATCACCACCACCATGGCATCCTTCCAAACAGAGGGGAAGTGTCCGGTACTCAACATAGAATTTATTAAACTGACTAGACGATCAATGGCAGAAACAGGTACAGGACAAAGTTTGAAGAAGCTGCTCTACAGGTGCGTCCCTGACAGCGTTACCACTGGGATTGTCCTCGAAGATTGTTGGCAGATACTCGGCATAGACTTCCACCTTTTCGTCTGAGGGATTTACTAATTTTCCACGGCGACAGATCTGTATTTACGGATTGAAGTTTGCCTTGCCACATTATCTGCCTGTGATGATCTAGAGCCGTTCTAGGTTCTAAAGAACTCCGAAAGGGCTCTGTGTATGTCTAGAAAGACCGCCCCAGTAGAGTCCCTCTGCTTGTAACCTTTACGAATAGAGCCTTAAGAGTTGAAAGTCCACATACTGTTCAGCTCCGAATCCGAACTGCTCATCAGGCAGAACTTCGAGATTGGTTAATTCTGTCTGAAGTCTCCTGAGCATTACTGATTCCGCTACTTTGGACAAGCTGGATAACACACTAATGGGGCGGTAACTCTCCGGAAAGGCTCCTTTCTGGGCTTGCAGATGACCACCACCACGGCATCCTTCCAAACAGAAGAGAAGTGTCCGGTATTCAAGATAGAATTTATTAAACTGACTAGACGATCAATGGCAGAAACAGGTAATCATTTAATGGCCTAGTGCACCCACTGCATTCGACAAAGTTTGAAGAAGCTGCTCTACAGCTGCGTCCCTGACAGCGTCACCACTGGGATTGTCCTCGAAGATTGTTGGCAGACACTCGGCATAGACTTCCACCTTTTCACTGGATCTCCAGACAGGACCATTCGATCCCTGAAACGGACACTTATGGATTGAAGTTTGTCCTGCCACATTATCTGCCTGTGATAATCTAGAGCCCTTCTGGCTTCTAAAGAACTCAGAAAGGCTCTGTGTATGTCTAGAAAGACCGCCCCAATAGAGTCCCTCTCCTTGTAATCTCTACGAATAGAGCCTTAAGAGATGAAAGTCCACATACTGTTCAGCTCCGAATCCGAACTGCTCATCAGGCAGAACTTCGAGATTGGTTAATTCTGACTGAAGTCCCCTGAGTATTACTGATTCCGCTACTTTGGACAAGCTGGATACCACACTAATGGGGCGGTAACTTTCGGGAAAGGCTCCTTTCTGGGCTTACAGATGATCAGCACTATTACATCCTTCCAAACAGAAGAAAAGTGTCCGTGTACTCAAGATAGAATTTATTAGACTGACTAGAATGGCAGAAGCAGCTGCGTCACCACTGGGATTGCCTTCGAAGATTGTTGCCACATAGTCGGTATGGTCTTCCAGCTTTGCATTGGATTTGTAGACAGGACCATTCGGTCCCTGAAACTGGCGCTCCTTTTCGTCAAGGATTTACTAATTTTCGACGATTTCGAGCGACAGATCTTCTGTATTTAAGGACTGAAGTTTGTCCTGCCACATTATCTACCTGTAATCATCTAGTGCCCTTTTGGGTTCCAAAGAACTCGGAAAGGCTCTACATGATCAGTAGATGGCTCACTTTGGCATCTAGAACACTCAAAAGCACCTCAGCTTGCTGTATGGATATCAACTGGGCTTCTTCTCTCTTTTGTCCTGTTTCTCCTGCACCAATCACCAAATAAAATCTTAGTAATTCTTAAATGGTATCGAAGGCTTCCACAGTCCGAGAACGAAATTCTAAGGACCTAAACAATCGTGACCCTAACTCATGTTACTACGGAAACAAACGATAACAATGTGTGAAGCGTGTAGTTGTTACTGTTTGCTGCAAATCACACTCAAACTGCATCATTTTTTCGAGTTCAGAAGTTTCGTCGCAGTGGTAAATGTGATATCTTGGAGGTTTATTTTGGGGCGTCGAAAATGGAATAAAGTTAATTTAGATCACCCTGTATATCAATGATTTTTTTTTATATTGATGACAGGAATGGAAGTTTAAAGGAAACACGATTTAGGCGTTCTAGAATAAATTGACTTCCACTTCCTTTATAGTTTTATTGACTTAATAGTCGAAGCTTGTAATAAAAGACTAAACGACAATTTCATTACCTGGCATTAATTTCTGTAATCCTCTGCAATAATTCTTCTATTTTATCGTTGTGCTTTTGTTTAATTTGATGCGTCTCTTCCTCATGAGTTCTAACCAGCTCTTGTAAACGTTTCTCATATTCAGTAATCAATCGTTGGTGTTCTTGATTGAAATCCATGGGGCCTAAATCGGCGCTAGTGGACTTATCGCACGTATAAGCGCTTCTACGATGTTTATAAGGCTGTAATAAGACAATCATCATTAAAACACAATTTGTAAAAATGAAATTACTTACGGAAGGACTATAATCTTCACTTAACACAACTGATTCTTTGGAATGCACTGAGGAATTCGTAAAATCATCGTAATGACCTGAATCGGCATAGGAACAAGATAAATCTGCGCTAAGATGATTTCCTACAACGCTAACATCTACTACGTCACCGTCGGGCGTGGCTTGTTCGTCCGTGGTGTTCTCCCTAACGGTAACGGCATCACTCGAATTGGACTTATCCTCCGGTGAACTAAGGGCGGCTTTGTACAGTCTTAATTCCACAACTTCTTTGGTGAGCTTCACTATATCGTTGTCTTTTTTCTCGAGATCCTTCTGGGCTTGTTGCAGGAGGGCTTTCAGTCGTTTAACCTGCCTGTGCGCCCTCTGTGTAGGCGTCAGGTAATCTTCTCCGGTGGCGCCGGCATGCTGGTTGCAATGGACTACGTATCTGATGGATAAATCAGGTGTTGTTGAATGTAAAATGAATTGATGAAGATCTGCTTACTTCATACTCCTTCCCGAGAACGTGGTGCCGTTTCTGGCTACGCTCGCATGGTCGCATGAGGAAGCCACGCTGATGTTACTGTTCACGCTCGTCACACTCTCCGAGTCCCAGTCCCTGTAGTGTCGATGTCTAACGTCTGGGGATGCTGGCGGTGTTCTAGGTGACGCTGATGTAGCGGGAGATTTCGGAACACTGAGATGGGTGTTAGACAACGACAAAGACTGCCCCGAGAAAAAAATGAAAAATTAAAATGAAAAGATGCAAAATTAAAAGCAAAATGGGGAGAGGGGGGAGAGCCAGCCGAAATTGGGTCAAGAACAATCTTTGATACAACAAGACAATTTGGATTAACTTTGATAATTTTGAATTTTAGAAAAAGGAGGGACAGGTATACAAAAAAGAAAATTAAAGAATTAAGAAGGCTCAAAGTTTTCAAAAAAAAAAGAGAGAGTGTGGTAGCGAAATTGGAGCCCAAGAGGGGAGGTTGGAAAAAGTTATTTTTTTGTCATATCTTTCAAATTGTTTAAGTTTTGATTTCGAAATTTTGCAACAATATTTGGTACAAGAAAACGTGCAAAATTTTGGAAAATGTTTAATTTCAAAGGGGGGTGAGAGGCAGGTATAAAAAAAAGGAGAATTAAAAGGAAAATTTTGAAAATTTTCAAAAAAAGTAGGGAGGGGGTGGCAAAATTAGAGCCCAACAGAGAAGGGAAAGGAAGAAGAAAGGGGTGTCATCTTTTGAACTGTTGAAGTTTTGATTTCGAAACCTTGGAATAATATTTGATACAACAAAAACAATTGGAAACAACTTTTAAAATTTCAGGGGAATGGGTTTAAAAAAGAGAAAATTAAAATGAAAAGGTTCAACATTTTCAAAAAGTGGGCGAGGGGGTGGCGAAATTGGACCCCAACAGAGAGGTGCTGGTAAAAGTTAATTTTTTTATTAGATCTTTCGAACTGTTCATTTTCAAAATCTTGAAACAATAGATAGAAGATTTAAATAAAAAAATAAAATAAATGAAAAGGTTCAAAATTTTCAAAAAAAAGAGGGGGCGGGGCGTGGAAAAATTAGTGCCCAACTCCAAGCTGGAAAAAGTTAATTTTATTGTTGCAAAATTTTGCAACATTATTTGATACAAGACAATTTGGAACAACTTGAAAAAATTTAAATTTCAAAAAAGGGGTGACGAATATAAAAAAGAGGAAATCTAAATGAAAAGGTTGACAATTAAAAAAAAGAGGGGGAGGGGTGGCAAAATTAGTGCCCAAAAGGGGGTGGAGGCGGGGCTGGAAAAAGTTAATTTTTTTGTCATAACTTTTGAATTGTTCTAAGTTTTCTAAGTTTCTAAGTTCAAAATTTTCAAAGGAGGGGAGATTAGTGCTTAACAGGAGGGAGGTGAGGGGAGGGGGAGGGGCTGGAAAAGTAATTTTTTTTTGTTATATCTTTTGAATTGTTCAAGTTTTAATTTCGAAATCTTAGAACAATTTTTGATGCAACGAGAACAATATAATTGAGAACTTTTAAAATTTTGAGTTTCAAGGACCGGGGCGGGGAAGAAGGTATAAAAAACAGAAAATTAAAATGAAAATATTCAAAATTTTCAGAAAGTGGACGAGGGGGTGACAAAATTGGATCCCCATAGAGGGGGGCTGGGAAAACTTCATTTTTTATTAAATATTTCTAAGTGTTTAAGTTTTATTTTTAAAATCTTGAAACAATAGATAGACGATTTAAATAAACTGAATCGAAATTAATATTACTATTTTAACTGGCTTAATTTTTTATTCTAAACTAAAATTTAACCGTTGCTTTTTATCTGTACAGAAACAACTGCATCGTAGACATTCTGTTGCGTTATAAAACTCCTTCACGAATCAGTGAACCACTTCATTAAGAACGCCATTGTTATAAAAGTTTACGGTTTTCGTATTCCTTTACTTTCATATTTTTAGTGATTTTCTTTTCAACTGGATCGTAAAAATATGAAAGTTCATTTTCTCGCAGTAATTCGACAGGAAAAAAAAGCACCAAATCTAATCTTAAAGTAGTGCAATAAAAATAAAAATATGTTTATGTTGCCTGCCTATCATACTTTTTTTGATTATTCATTTATTAAGGCTAATATTAGACATCGAAATTCCGGTATTTAGTTTGATAACACGGCGATAGATAATTTTAGAACGTACTTAGGCAATTAATATGATATTTTTAATCAATTTTACGTAATATTTGATAATATAAACTAGTTTGCTGACCTCTCAAGTTATGTCGTTTTTAAAAAAGAAATCCCTATTTTACATTTTAAATTCAGTAGCCGTACACATCTTGCATCATTTATAAAATACACATTCATGATATGATCTACAACTGTGGGGAATACTAGACGCTCCTTGACCTAATTTTAGGTAATGCAAGTTGCAAGTGCACAGTAAAAATAGATCCACATGCAGACATAAATATTATGCAAAATAGTTTCTTTGTTAAGTAAATTAATGCGCTGCAATCCTAACATTGTATTTGAGTACGTACACGTGTATATTTTATAACTGTTTTTAAAGCATTAAAATCGCTTAAATACTAGTTCTAAATTCAGAAATATTTTTAAAACTAAATTTTCTGTTAAACTGTAAAAACAGGTGTAACTGTCAAAATATTTTTGACAGCTGTCAAAGTTTGAAACTAATTTTGACAATGTTCCTTCCTATTTTAGCAATTGTAGCTGTCGAAATACACCTGAAAGTGAGAGACAGATCTAAGATCAGTTGCAATAGTAGTAACTAAGACTTTTACAATGTTAAGCTGTCAAATTGTCAAAACAATTATTTTTACACTTTTGATTGTCGTGGAATTTTAAAAAGTTCCCAGGTCTCCCCAGGTTCCCAAAATACTTCTGACAGCTCCAAATTGTTATTCTGTTGCGGTTGTAACAGACGAAGTCCATCAAATTATTTCTGACAGCTGTCAAAATTACACCTGACGATTATTGCTTCTTACAATTCCGATAGTACTAACTGGCAAAATATTGTAGTTGTCTTTTTGCAGTGTTGAGTGCCGTAACGATGAAAAATTTTCTGACAGCTGTCAAATTTTCAAAAAAGTTATTAAAAAAAATGTTAAGTGTGGTAAACTCAAAATCTAAACTGTAAAGCAGTTATTTTGTTGCCGTTGTCACAGACGTATCTATCAAAATATTTCTGACAGCTGTCAAAATTACACCTGACGATTGCTCCTTACAGTTCCGATAGTAACGTGCCATCTAAAAAAACATAATTGGTGTAGGCTATGAAAATGCTTTTGATCGTTGCTTTAGCCACTACCACATAATGACATTTATTATTTGACATTTTATTGTAACCAAATTTATAACCTCAAATTAAATGTCAAGGAATAAATGTTATCTTTTTACAATGTTGGGAGCCGCAACGATAAAACAATTTCTGACAGCTGTAAAATTTTCATAAACGTTATTTTTAAAAATGTTACGTGTGATAAACTAAAAATCCAAACTGTGAAGCAGTTATTTTGTTGTGATTGTAACAGAGGTAGCTATCTATCAAAATATTTCTGACAGCTGTCAAAATACATCTGAAAGGGATAGAGACGGTACTAACTAGCAAAATATTTCCGACAACTATCAAATTTAGTCACAGTTAACTTTTTACAATGTTGAGTGCCGTAACGATGACAAATTTTCTAACAGCTGTCAAATTTTCAAGAAAGTTATTTTTCAAAATGTTAAGTGTGGTGAATTGAAAATTTAATATTCAATAATTCCAACAAGTCTCTAATTTAAACACAATTTAGTCACAGTTTTTTTACAATGTTGAGTGCCGTAACGATGAAAAATTTTGTGACAGCTGTCAAATTTTCAAAAAAGTTTTTTTTAATGTGGTCAATTGTAAATTCAAACTGTAAAGCAGGCGGTTGTAACAGGCGTAGATATCTATGAAAATATTTCTGACAGCTGTCAAATTACACGTAACGAGTGCTTTTTAGCTGTCAAATTTTCAAACAAGTAATTTTTAAAAAGGTTATGTGTGGTAAACTGAAAATCGAAACTGTCACAGACGCAATCTATCAAAATATTGGTGACAGTGTGGTAAAATACACCTGAAAGGGATATTGAGGGATTGCTCTTTACAGTTCCGACTACAGTACTAACTGTCGAAATATTTCCGATAACTACGGTTGCAACAAAGGTATTTAAAAAAATATTTTCTGACAGCTGTCAAGATCAAAACAGTCGATAATTTTTCTCGGCGTTGATAATAATTGTAGCTGCCAACCCTGCAAAGGAGGAAAGATATCAATCAAAAATTATTTTTCACTTACAAACGATGTATTTCTTGTTTCTTCTTAACACTGTCAACGTATAAAAGCACAAATTTTAAGCTATAAAAACAGTTATTTGCTCTCGTCTCAAGAGATATATGTAACTGTCAAAATGTATCGGACAGCTATGTAGTTATTGAAAAAAGTTTTTGAATTTTCTCATATTCGCAACTGCCAAAATAGATATCAGAGATGAGAGAGAGAGAGATGCAAAAGTCTATTTTTATTAAACAACACGATCACGGTTGTCTGTCAAATCTATCAAATTGTTACCCGTCTTGGCGGGTGTTGTGGTTAAAATACTTCTGACAGCTGTCAAAATATTTCAGACAACTGTATACAATAAACTATACAAACATTTTGTGACAGCTGTCAAATTTTAAAAATAGTCTTTTATTACAGCTCTGAGAGGTCAAAATGTATCGAAATATTTCCGACGCCTGCCAAATTAAAAAAAAAACGAACAATATTTTTCAGATTTGACAGTTGTAACAAATGTTTTAACATTTTTAAGTTTGAATCGAAATAAATTTTTAGAAAGAAACTGATTTAAGCTCGTATACTTATATAAAAAAAATAATTTTAGAAATGAAAAATTCATCAACTTACCGACGAAATTCCTAATTCGTAAATAAATCCAAAAAAAAAAAATTGTAATAAAACGATCCCTATTAGTCCTTCAATTCTATGCAATTATTAGGAATGTATTACACGAAGTTTACTCCGCGAAAATACCACATCTCACTTGCCAAACTCAATAGATTGGACTAATTTAGAAAAGTTTCTGATTAGTTAGACGGTACGTAGCAACTAGCAACAAAAATAATAGAGCTCGTGAATTAATTCAGCTGTAAATTTTCGCTTTTTAAATGACTGCTTATTTATTGCTATTATACTCGAAGAATTTTAATTGTAACACGTTTGAGAACTTTCATTTTTTAATTTATATGAATTATTTGTATTATTATTATTATTTATCTAAAATGTGTTTTATATTATGTAGATCGAATGGAAAATTATATAAAATAAAATTTATCTTCTGACATTAAATTAAAAATAAAATAAAAATCGATAACTATACATACCCCCTTAGATGTTTTATTTCCTTTTTTATTTTATAGGTTCGAATCTTCTCGAAGATCAATAATTCAACTTTTTTCGTTCACGTTTTTTTTAACTTTCTATCTATTTTCGCCAATTCCCGCAAAATATCGCCATTCAATTCAAACTAATTCCTAGGTTATGTTTTAAAGATTTTAACGAGAAGTGGGGGGGTGAACGCAATGCACCAGCTACGTGTATTATATTCCGTGCATTACAACCGAAAATATTCAATATCTCAGATGAAGATCGCAATTATCCTAAATTGCCTACCGTATTTAAGAGAGGGTGAAACTACCCCCCGAATCGTTTAAAGTCACGCTATCGTTATAGGATCGATTATAACACACGACTAAATACCACGGCGGAGACACACAAACGATTTCCCCCCTTTTCGTTCACACAAACATGAAGACAACACTCACCAAGCTACGCGTCCTGCTACCATCGGGGCTGGGCGCCCCTAACGGGGACGACCCCTTGCTCTTGGACTCCGTGTTTAGGTTCCTGCAACGATACGAGGTCTGCGGTGTATTCCTGGCTCCATTTCCGATCGTACCCCTCTCCACGAACGAGTTACCCCTTCGTAAAACCTCACCGCCCACTGCTACCGAGGGTAAACGTTGCGATCGTATGTTGTTTTGGTTGTGGTCCAGGCTACGACGTTTAGTCGGTAATGTAGCGAATTGCTGGTGGAAATTCAGCAGGGCTGTTTCCCCTTTCATCCTGAGACTGATGGATCGACGTAACGGTAGGGGGGATTGCGGAACTGGGATCCTCGTCGGGTGGTATTCGTTCGTGTTGGAGTTGGAGCTGTCTTTGGTTGACTTGAACATGTTCGCACTCATTGTTTATTCGAGTCGACCTGGAAAATATGAGAATGTCGTTATATTTAATTTGAACTGCATGTAATTGTAACGAGTTTGTTAACCGCTGCAAATATGTTTTGATATCCAGTCTTAGTAGCAACAAGTTTAATAAAATAACAAGTAAAACATTGCAGCGTTAATTACCGCATTGCAGTAATTTTATTTAAAATTCAGATTATTCTTAATCAGAAACGGTTCAAAAACCTTTGACGTGAGGAAAGTGCTAAACACAGATGTTTACGTAACCTACGATTTAATAGATAGCAACTTTTAGATATATGTATATATACTTTCAATTTAGTTGGTAAACGTGAGAGGTTACTAAGACCTTCTATAATAAATTGGACATCGATTACTTAACTAGCTGTTCGTGGATACACATTCGTTATGTCTTTCTTTGTAGATTATGTACACGGTTATATAGCGGCTTAAATCGATATCGATTACTCCCTCAGTTATTAAATTGTATTCTAATTTTATATTCCTTTCAAACAACATGAAAATAGATAGAATATTTCTTCGTTTATGAAGAGATTTCGCAAATTATACGTCACATCGACGTCAATTTGATGTCACTTACGAAATGTTAATTAGAACGTCGATCAATCGTTTGTTGTTCACAGTTTGTTTGTTCGTAAAAAACTACTGTACGATGTAGATGTTAAGGATACAAGATGGTAAGTGTAATTGGTCTGAGAATGACGGTATTTGTACGTCAAACGTTCACCTGACTTGTACGACAAATATCGACGTCATTTGTACATCCATAGATCCATCTTCTGGTTGTAACAAATTGACGTCAATTTTCGGTATGTCAGTTGTTTTTCATAAGGTCAGTCGTAAGAATCACTAAAATATGACGTCCCATTGACGTTAGTGTGCTGCCTGCAGAGGTGCCAAAATTAATTAGATTTAAGAATACAAATTCATCCGTGCGTTAATGGCAAGAGATTGTTAATTACTTAGATTATTTATTGACTAAAGACGGCATTTCTAATTATTGCAAACACATAGGTACTGATGTAACTATTGACATTTGTTGACAGATATTACACACAGTTATTGTTCTTGGATCTACAAGTCATGCAATTTAATCAATTTTTTTGTGAAACGTAATATAAACTTTTTCTACATTTGTGTAAAACTGTTTGGGACACGCTGTATATCCATTAACATTGAACCTTTCAATAATAAAAATAGCGAAGCTAAATCATTGTTATGTATGTTTACAAAAACAATTTTTTTGTGTTATTGTACTTGAAATATTATATTTTCTCATTTACTGATAACATTGTTTTTGTTTTATTTATAGTGAACATGAATGAATAAAACATCTTACCGTCAATGTAGCTTAAATATTTTTTCTACGCTGAAATGCAGATTTAGTTGATGATGCAGAATATTCCACATAAAAACCACACCTTGCAAAGATATCGGGCAGATTTAATAATTGTAAAAGATTTTTTAGTTTCTTTAATTTTCAATAGATTGAAAGTTGTTTTAGGCTATTTAAAGATTGTTCTAAATTATTTTCGAGTTTTTAAAAACTGTAAAAAAAACAATTGCTGCTTCAGGTTTCTTCGTTGTTGTTCCAGAACATTCTAAAATAATATTAAAAAAAAATAATCGAAAAAAACAGAACAAAAAACGAAACATCGTTTTAGGCCAAGCTCCTTTTTATTGAAATTTAAAGCTGTTCTACATTGCTTCTTTTAATTAGACGGTAAAAAACGTGTTTTTGTTGTTCCAAATTTTGCAAAATAGTATCGAAAATTTGTCGGAAAAAAATATTTTTTTGATCAATCCCCTCATTTTCGAAATTTGAAATTTTCTAAACTTGTACTAAATTGTCGCAGAGTCTTGTAAAACAATTGTTTAATTGTACCACCCCCCTTCTCTCCAACTCCTCCTTACACGTTTTAAATCTAAGTGTTGAAAGTTGTTTTAGATTTGTTGTTGCAATTTTGCAAAAAAGTCGAAATAAATAATTTTCTAGATTGTTTTAAATTTGTACTAAATTGTCGCAGAGTCTTGTAAAACAATTGTTTAATTGTACCACCCCCCTTCTCTCCAACTCCTCCTTACACGTTTTAAATCGAAGTGTTGAAAGTTGTTTTAGATTTGTTGTTGCAATTTTGCAAAAAAAGTCGAAATAAATAATTTTCTAGATTGTTTTAAATTTGTACTAAATTGTCGCAGAGTCTTGTAAAACAATTGTTTAATTGTACCCCCCTTCTCTCCAACTCCTCCTTACACGTTTTAAATCGAAGTGTTGAAAGTTGTTTTAGATTTGTTGTTGCAATTTTGCAAAAAAAGTCGAAATAAATAATTTTCTAGATTGTTTTAAATTTGTACTAAATTGTCGCAGAGTCTTGTAAAACAATTGTTTAATTGTACCACCCCCCTTCTCTCCAACTCCTCCTTACACGTTTTAAATCGAAGTGTTGAAAGTTGTTTTAGATTTGTTGTTGCAATTTTGCAAAAAAAGTCGAAATAAATAATTTTCTAGATTGTTTTAAATTTGTACTAAATTGTCGCAGAGTCTTGTAAAATAATTGTTTAATTGTACCACCCCCTTCTCTCCAACTCCTCCTTACACGTTTTAAATCGAAGTGTTGAAAGTTGTTTTAGATTTGTTGTTGCAATTTTGCAAAAAAAGTCGAAATAAATAATTTTCTAGATTGTTTTAAATTTGTACTAAATTGTCGCAGAGTCTTGTAAAATAATTGTTTAATTGTACCACCCCCCTTCTCTCCAACTCCTCCTTACACGTTTTAAATCGAAGTGTTGAAAAGATTTGTTGTTGCAATTTTGCAAAAAAAGTCGAAATAAATAATTTTCTAGATTGTTTTAAATTTGTACTAAATTGTCGCAGAGTCTTGTAAAACAATTGTTTAATTGTACCACCCCCTTCTCTCCAACTCCTCCTTACACGTTTTAAATCGAAGTGTTGAAAGTTGTTTTAGATTTGTTGTTGCAATTTTGCAAAAAAATTCGAAATAAATAATTTTCTAGATTGTTTTAAATTTGTACTAAATTGTCGCAGAGTCTTGTAAAACAATTGTTTAATTGTACCACCCCCCTCCTCTCCAACTCCTCCTTACACGTTTTAAGTCGAAGTGTTGAAAGTTGTTTTAGATTTGTTGTTGCAATTTTGCAAAAAAAGTCGAAATAAATAATTTTCTAGATTGTTTTAAATTTGTAGTAAATTGTCGCAGAGTCTTGTAAAACAATTGTTTAATTGTACCACCCCCCTTCTCTCCAACTCCTCCTTACACGTTTTAAATCGAAGTGTTGAAAGTTGTTTTAGATTTGTTGTTGCAATTTTGCAAAAAAAAGTCGAAATAAAAATTAGAAATTTTCTAGATTGTTTTAAATTTGTACTATATTGTCGCAGAGTTTTGTAAAACAATTGTTTAATTGTACCACCCCCCTCCTCTCCAACTCCTCCTTACACGTTTTAAGTCGAAGTGTTGAAAGTTGTTTTAGATTTGTTGTTGCAATTTTGCAAAAAAAGTCGAAATAAATAATTTTCTAGATTGTTTTAAATTTGTAGTAAATTGTCGCAGAGTCTTGTAAAACAATTGTTTAATTGTACCACCCTCCTTCTCTCCAACTCCTCCTTACACGTTTTAAATCGAAGTGTTGAAAGTTGTTTTAGATTTGTTGTTGCAATTTTGCAAAAATAAGTCGAAATAAAAATTAGAAATATTGTAGATTGTTTTAAATTTGTACTATATTGTCGCAGAGTTTTGTAAAACAATTGTTTAATTGTGCCACCTTCTCCCTTTCCCCTCCAACTCTTCCTTAAAAATTTAACAAGCAATCGGTAGTTTTGTAAATTTGTAAAAAAAAAATTGTAAAAAAGTAACCGTAAATTCACACCTAATCTCAAACGCTAAGCCCCCTTAAACATTAAAATTTTGAAATTGTTCGTCATTGTTTCCTAATTTTGTAACATGATTTAAAAAAATTGTCGGAAAAAAAAACGGCAAAAGGCCATCGAAGCCATGAAGTTGCCTCTCTCACCGCACTTTTCCGAAACTCGAAATGTTGAAAGCTCTTCTAGAATTCCTGCCCCATTATGCAAAATAAGATTTAAAAACTGTCGGGGACAAAAATGAAAAACCATTTTTTTGGTCGCCACTCCCCCTCCCCTATTTTTTCGACAATTTTACAAAATGATATTGAAAAAAAAAACAAGTTTTCTATCGGTCCCGGTGTAGTAGTAATAATAATAATAATATTCTCATAATAATATTCTGTATAAAGAATGACCAATATGAATAGTGACCAGTATGGCTAATGACCAGTATGGATAAGTATGAATAATGACTACCTTTTTCTATCCAGTCGTGTCCGTATACCTTTGAAAGTCACTGTACAGACACACGGCTACTGCTATTAAGGAATACTTTGAAGAAAAAAAAGGAGGTCAAGGAAAAGGAAAAAGAAGAAGGACAAACAAAAAAAAATTGGATTGATTGATTGAAAAAGAAATGACAGATGCGATAAGATAATAAAACGAGATTTTGAAAGAGATTGAAAAGTGAGGCAGGAACAAGGAAGGAGAAAGATAAGAGAAAAAGAAGAAAAGATTTTGAGGAAGGAAAGGGAGGTTGAGAGAGATTTGAATTTGAATAACGGAGTCAGGAAGAAGGCGTTTGTGGGGGTAATTTGGGGTATTTTTCATATACACCACACACATATGTTAAGGTGAGAGAGGGTGGGATTCAAAATTCAATTGTAAAGTGTTTTTTTTTTTTTGACTTGAAAAATTGCTCAAATTGATCAAAAATACTGACAGATTTTTTCGTTTCAAATTTGGGAATTGTTCCCAGTGAATTCGTCTCGGTGAATGTAGAATATTATCTTGGAGTTGTACAACGATTATGGGTCAGAATTCGATGAGAGTCATTGTTATCGATCATCCACCGTATTCACCTGATTTGGCTCCGAGCAACTTCTGGCTATTTTCCAAACCGAAATTGGCAATGAAAAGTAATCGTTTCGGTCAAAAATTGGTTGAACGTTTCCTCCAATGGTAGGACATTAATTTTTTGGGTGACTGTACAAGATAATATTTAAGAACTTTATTCCTTTACAATTCCAAACATCTCTAACAATTGTTACCTAAAAAAAAATCATGAAACAATAGCGTATCCGTTCTATTAACATTGCATCGACACAATAGAAAAATACAATTAACTTCACTTCGTTTTACTGCTTTCAATAAATGTTAACGGTGCATCCATATTCGTTTGTTGTTGGACCTCCATCCGCTTCCTCGGTGAAATGTATAGTTTCCTACTTGATGCAAGTTGGCGAAATCGTTTAATGAGTGTCTTCAATACGTTAAGAAACCTTTACTACCGGATGTCGGTTAAGAATCCTCTAGGTGGATTACGTTCTATTTTGTATTGTTCTTTTAATTGTGAAGAATCGACGGATCTTCATTACATGAAATTAATATCAAGATATTTTATCATTCGTGGTAAATATAAATTTGATTGATGAAAGATATAATGAAAATCAGAAAGTTTTTATAAGAGAAAGTACAATTTAAGTAAATATAATTAAAGTTATAAATTATATTGATTCCTTCGTGAAGAAAGTGACAGCAATTAGGTGCAATATCGCAATTAAAAATGTTATGCGGTACTTAATGCAACGTTAATTGCGATTGCAATATATTCCCCGTAATAAAACCACCTTGAAAGTCAAATGTATCAAGTAAATGAAGTGAGCAAGCTTCCTGAAGTGTTCGCTAACGAACTAACTCGGTACACAACTTAGTAAATAATGTAATTTTTCTGACGTAACCGTTAGTTTAATGTATGTATTTATTGCTGTAACATGTGGAATAAATGCAGGAAAAAAAGGAATTAATGTTTATCGCAGAATAGCGTACGAAATTCAAGGTCATTTTTAACAAACAAATTGTGTAATGCTAAATTTAGTTAAGACACATTTGTACTCCTATTATTTCTTATACGATTATAGTCTCTAAATAATAAATTTAAAATTTATTAATGGGATAAATGAACATGATAGAATATCCCTCACAGTTAGGGCGTTCCAAAATTGAACCCTTCTTCCCCCTCTTTTTGAAATGTTGTAGGTTGTTGTTCTAGGTTTGTTCTTCATTGTTCCAGAAGTTAATTAAATAGGAGTAATATTTAAACGGGTCGGTAGCCACAGTGGTTGGGCGGCTGACTATCGTTGTGGTGGGACGATTGGAACCGGGTTCCAATTCTCTCGAGGGCGGTGACACTTTTTCAGAGGGTTGAAATCCGGATCGACTTACCATGAGATATGATGCTGTCACAAAGCCATTTGAACACAATTTACACACACACAACTACACTGCGAGAGTTGCAGTGATAGCCAGACAAGTAATACAGCTTACGGAGTCACTGCAACTAACCACCTACCACACATAAAAAATATGTCAAGAAAAAACCGTTTTTTTTTCGTTCGGCCGTTTCAAAATTTCTTTAGTCTCGTTCACTTGAAAATCAAAATTTTTAAAGTTATTCTATATTATTCTACAATTTTGCAAAATGTCGACCCTCTTATACCCTCTTTTTTTATATTGTACCAAACTTGTAGCCTTATATCATACACACTTCGTAAGATAATTGAGAGAAATGAAATTTTGCATATGTGAAGTTGGCTTTGACTTTTTCGGAACTCGAAAATTTAAAAATTTGTCCTAGGTTTCTTCCATAATTTTCTAAAATAAGTTACTAAGTCATTAGGAAGGCAAACCGACTACGAGCGCAGTTTGACCTTTAACCCCGCGAAACAATTTAGGAAGGAAGATTGTTCTTGGAAAAAATTAATTCCATTTCACTGTTATTTATTTAAAAAATGTGATCAGCTTTTTAAAATATTTGATCAGGTTATGGAACGGCTTTGATCAGATATTAAACAGCATCGTGCTGTTCAAAGTTGATCACATTCTTTAAATAAATAACAGTGAAATGGAATTAATTTTTTCCAAGAACAACCTTCCTTCCTAAATTCCTTCGCGTGGTGAAAGGTCAAACTAAGCTCGTAGTCGCTTTGCCTTCCTACGTGAGTGCAAAAAAGAAATTAAAAAAAAAATTTTTGTGGATCAGCACCCTTCTTTTTCAAAACTCGAAATTTAAGCCACCCTCCTCCCTCCCCCCAATCTTGAAATTATTCCACAATTTTGCAAAATTGTCGGAAAAAAGTTTTCTTCTCTTTTTTCGTGAAATAATTGATTAGTGTACATGAAGTTGGCCACCACTTTTCTGGAACTCGAGATTTTAAATCTTTGTCTGAGATTTCTTTAACGCTATTTCACAATTTTATAAAATAATATGAATGAAAAAAAAAAAAATATTTTGGGTCGCCCTCCTTCTTTTTCGTAACTCAAAATTTGAGCCACACTCTCCCTTGCTTCCCCCTTCACCCCCATCCCAAAATCCAAATTTTGAATGTTGTTCCAGGCTCCAGTTCTACATTGTTCCACAATTTTGCAAAATGCTTCGTGAAATTTTGAAAATCGTTGTAGATTTTTCTAGATTCGTTCTAGACTGTTCAAGAATTTTGTAAAATAATCTTCCCCCCCCTCCCCCCTCCCTTTTTTTCCTAAATTATTCCGAACATTTTAGTCTTCGTGAAATAATATTTCACCAACCAATCTTGATAAAAAGCTAGAATTTTAAAACAATACATGTAGAACAAATCAGTTGATGAGGATCACAAGAGGGTGAGGTTGGTGGTTCGTTTCTCTAAATTATTTCGCGAACCATACCTGATAGAAAGCTAAAATTTTGGGACAATATATAGAACAAACCGGGAACCTGTAACAACTGTCAAAAATTCGATTTGTAGGCAAGAGAAGATGCCGAGGGGGTTCGATTTTCTAAATTATTTGAGAAAAATCTGTAACCTAAAACAACCGTCTCAAAATAGAATCTTCTTCCCGGTTTCACCGAGTAGTCACAATTTCAATCGACGTTTCGCTATCCATGCTGCCACCTTCCTCAGAATCTACTAGCAACTGATGCTAGCAGATGATTCTATTATAATACAAGTGACACCAACCGGGAAAGCCTAGGGAATTATAACTGTCTTTCAAAATTTGGTTTTTTTGGAGTTCAGGGACAAGAAATGGGAGTCAACAATTTTTAATGCGATTTTGCTAAATTCTGGAACAAATGTATATTAGATATGAGAGCAGTGGCACTGCTGCCTTTAGTCACCTCAACCTACATGGATCTATTGTAACATTGCCTATCTAATTGTTAGACTAGTTGAAGGCTTTTGATGAACCCTAGAATTAGTCTAGGATTTCCGTCCTGGACGTCAATAGGCGTTAGAAACGGCCTACTGAAGTGTTAATGTTGAGTATGACTGGCAGCAACACGTTTACACAAAATGTGTTCCGCCGTCTCTAGATCTTCTTGGCATAGACCGTTGATTTGATCTTCAGCTTTTCCAAGCTTATGTAGGAGGTACTTCAGGGCCACATGACCTGTCAGAAACCCTGCCAGCAGTCCAAGGTTCCCTTAGCTGAACGATAGCAACGACTCTGCTGTCTTAAGCGATATTCTGCCATTGGGAGACCTTTCTGTTGTCCTCCTATTTGCTAACTGCTGGTTTTAGGTGGCTCTTTTGCAGTCCACAACAGGGATAAGATCCAATGAAAGGCATTTTCGTTGCTTGTTTGGCAAGCTTATCTGCCTTTTCGTTTTCTCCGATCCTTTGATGGTTTGGGACCCACTGAAGAGTTACGTGGTTATTGCGTCCCAATTTCCAGATAGTGGTTAGACCCACTGACCCTAATGCCCGTCCCCACTCCTTCTATTCTAGAGCCGTCGGTGTACTATGCCAGGGTTGCTCTTTTGAGTTGCGGCTCACCGGAGGCCCACGTAGTACGGTTTTCGATGATGACTTTGTAGGGTTGGTCGAAGTTGTATTGCATAGGGATCTTGTCCTTTGCAATGTAAATTAGGTAATTGATGGCTTCAGAGAGGGCAGGCAGACCACAGATGCTATTCTCGAGGTATGCAAAATAGTCGACGAAGCAGCAGATTTTTCCCACAAGCATCGGCGGCTATGTGCAGTGATCACCCTAGACGTGAGAAATGCTTTTAACAACGCCTCATGGCAACTAATATTGGAAGAGCTACGATCTAGACACATCGACGAACACCTAATCGGCATCATGGCAGCTTACCTATCCGAGAGGAAGATAGTGCTGGAGGCAGAGGGGGAGAAGAGGACTGTCCAGATAAACAGCGGTGTGCCATAGGGGTCAGTGCTGGGACCTAGTCTCTGGAATATCTTATACGATGGGCTACTTAGGACAGAGATGCCATATGGCGTTAAAATAGTGGGCTTTGCTGACGACGTAGCCCTTGTTGTAACGGCTACAGGGGAGGAGAACCTTATGAACCTAGAAGCTGTTGTTGTACAGTCTTCCGTGATGTTTTTGGCCACCATACCAAAGCAGCATAGGTGACCATGGATCTTATAATTGCCGTATATAACCATAGTATCATTTGAGGCTTGAGACCCCAGGACTTATCGAGCAGCCTTCGCCAAATTGGCGATGCCTTTTAGGCTTTTTCTGTAAGTAGTTGATATGAGGGTTCGACGACAGTTTGCTGTCCAACATAACCCCCAACAAAACAAATGTATTCAATGTTTTTTCTATTTTCTTCTTCTGATACCTATGTTCGTTTATTTTCTTCGTTCATTTCTTGTACCCAGCTGCAGGCTTTATTTATAAATTGGTGCAAATCAGAGTATGGTATGCGAAAGTAATACGATTTTTATACTTAGTAAGAAAATACTTTTAACACTTTTTATTGAAGTCAATTTACGATAAGCGTTAACATATTATTCTTATCACGTTTCATATTCATGTGCACCAAATCGCATTGCACAACACACTTTCCAATACACACATCAATGTTTAATTCCAAATTCCAATCGCACCAACGAAGACTTTGCATTTGAAATCCGATTCGGGATCAAATTAAATTTACTGCTACTCTCTTATAGTACCGCATGGCATGTAGTGGTTACTTCCTCAATTAAGCGGACAAACGTTCCAACACGCCAAGCAGGATACGGATCCGTTTTTATACGGGAAATCAAGGAGCAAAAACATTGCATCAACATAGTAGTCAGGCAAAACAAGCCCAGCTAGCGTATCGAACCGTAAATTTCGAAACAGACGATTATTCGAGAGAAAAAAAAAGACGTTGAATAAGGTATAGCATGAAAGGAATCGGTTGTATTTAAACGTTACGATTCCGAGTGCAAAATAAACTGATTATGAGTTGTTTGTAGTATACAGGATGTCCCAGCTGACGCGGTTACTTTGATAATTTGTTTATTTTACAGTACTTATAGAGAAAAAAGTTTCAAATAAAAGTTGTCCCTATTTATACGATGCATAGCTAGAAAATATTTTCAAATATACAGGGTGTCCCAATTATAGAAAAAGCGTATGTAACTTTATTATTTTAAATGGATCACCCTATATGTTTTGTTTTCGACAAAATAAATACTTTATCAAAAATGATTATTAAATATATCTGTCACAATATTATTGTTACGTAGCCTACTTTGTGCAAATAAAAGTGGTCTGTTTCGACAATAGCAGAAGAAATATACATTTTTCTCTGAAAGGGTTGAAGATAAATGGGTACATTCTTATATCAAAAGAAAGAGAATTTAATTTTACATCCAACCCTGTAAACAGATATAGGGTGTCCCATTAAAAAAACCGAGTTATTGGCATTTAAATGTTTCCAAATGTTGGCGCCAGTAACTGTATGTCAATAAAAGGATCCGTACATGTTAATATAGGAAATAGTCAAACAATTCAAGACGGATCATTTCGCGCAAACCAAAATTTTCTACCTTTTTTAGTTTTGATCCTACAGCTCATTAACGAGAGCGCTGAAATTGCAAAATTTTTGATAAAATATTTATTTTCTCGAAAACAAAAGCACATAGGTCTAGGAAGGTCTGAATAAAAGTTACTTAAAATATCATGTAGAATCTAAAAAATATATAATATATAGGGTGATTCATTTAAAATAATAAAGTTTGTAAAATTGGGACACCCTGTATATTTGAAAATATTTTCTAGCTATGCATCGTATAAATAGGGACAACTTTTATTTGAAACTTTTTTCTCTATACTGTAAATTAAAAAAATTATCAAAGAAACCGCGTCAGCTAGGACACCCTGTATATAAAATGATTGGACAATAGCGAAGATTACATTATTGTGTAATGCAGATTTTTTTTTTACACAGCTCTAATTAATTTATGAATATTATGACACGATTGCAGCTTGCAGCTGTTTAAAACAATTACTCTTTAACCGTAATATATAATTATGAGAACACTTACCTTAAGCAAGACATTTCGGTTACCACGACATTTTATATTGGAAGAGAATGTTTTCAAGAGGTGAATCAAATTACGAAAGTATGTCCACGTGAAAAAAAAAGAAACAAATAATAAACATTCGGTAATTGTTGCGTGATCAGCGTTGTCTAATGAGGCTAATATTATGAGAAAATATTGCCAAATATATTGTTCGTGGAGATAAAGTGTTTAAAATATTTTCAATTTTTTAATCCTTGAGAATCTGTTACGCATGATTAGCTCTTACATTGACATAATCTATTATAGAAAACAGGAAATCATGACCAAGTTTTCTTCTGTTAAAATGTAGAGCAAATACATGCAAATTGTTATTCTCCGATGTTTGAGTAGGTATGTATGTTATAAATAGATTATAAGAAAGTTTTTTTAATTATTAATAATTACTATAAGTGATTGTGATATCGTATATACCTCGTATTATATTTTAAATTTAAAAAATATGTACCTATATACGTGGTGTTGTATTTATTAATTATTAATCAATAATCAATTATGTTATTTCAACATATTCTCCTCTTAATTGGATACATTTATTACAACGATTCTGTAACGACTCTAAACCTTTCGAAAAGAAATTTTTATCTTGCTTTGCAAACCAGGCCTGGTGGATGCATGCATGGCAACATGCGATTTCTCCTGCAAAAACAAAACACAACTTTCCGGATCTTCTCTGGATCGAAGGGAACGAAAAGGCAGATAAGCTTGCCAAAGAAGTAGCGAAAATGCCTTTCATTGGATCTTATCCTGTTGTGGACTGCAAAATATCCACCTAAAACAATTAGTTAACGAATGGGAGATCAAGAGAAAGGCCTCTCTCTGGCAGAATACGCCTGGACAAAGGCAGTGTTAGGCAGGAGATCTTGGACTGCTGGCAAAGTTTTTGATAGATCTTGTGGCCCTGAAGTACCACCTACATAAACTCCAATCCTAAGAAACTGAAGCAAGAATTTTTTCCAGCAGATTTTCGAACACGAAACTTCTTAGAGGTCTTGAAGAACCAGAATCTCTCCATTCCATCGATTCATCCATAGTAATAATACGACTTAAGAAATCAGCATGATTCTTGCACGCTTCTGATCAACATTCAGACATGCATTTTGGGGATTCATTTTCCCAATTCGATGGTATGACAAAATCATGTCATGAACTGCGTCAACATTTTCGGGTACGGACACAGAAACTAATCTTCCCGATGTGTGTCCATCTTCAATGGAAAATTGATCGCTTTTGAAGCTTGCAATCCCATTCCCGGTCTAGGCTAACTAGATACCAATACATCCTCGTATTTTCACATACAAAAAAAATTACCTCTTTTTACCCAAGTGATTTTCCAGAAAAATGATTTTGTCCTTACTTTATATTTAGTTAATGCAATAACGTAAACAATCTATTTATAAAATGTATAAAACTATTAACAAGATTTTATGAAACTGTGCCAAAACGCCCAGCTGATTTAAATTTCTGATAATCCGATTGTGTTTTTTTAAAGTTATTTAATTTAGATTTGATATTTGATTGTTCGACCAAAACATTTTTTTTTTCAAATTAAAAAGAGAAAATATTTTTTAACAGCTATCAGAAGTATTGTGATGTGACTGCAATAAACATCAAATCTAAACAAAATGTTTAAGTGACAATACGTCCTTCAAAATACTAAGAAAACAAGAGGCAGAAAAATGATAACTCGAGTAAGCATTAAAACAAATCTGAAACATTGACTATTGTTAACTTTTTACAATTTTTAACTTTTAACAATTGTCAAATCTGAGAGTAGTATAATATGATTACACAGCATTACCTGATATTTCAGGTTACCCTTCTTCTTTTGATTAAAAATAGAAAATACTTTCCCAACAGCTATTGTAGAAGCAATACTAGAGAAATAAATGCTCTCGTAGTTTGACAATCTTAAAAAACCGTACACCTGTTCAAATTAACTGCTTTTAGAATTTGACAGCTGTCAAAATTATTTTTATAGTTTAATTGTCAAAAAGGGAAGAAAACTACTAATTACAATTTGACAGTTGTCTGAAAATTTTTGATCGATACAAAACTCGAATTTATAAAAAATAGTTTTTACCATTTTGACAGATGTCAAATCACAATTGTCAAATCTGAGAGTAGTACAATATTAAAAATATTGTAATAGTGTGATAAGTGTTACATGAAAAATATAAAACATGTGTTAAAATTGTGAAACTTAACTATTTTTATCATTTGAAAGCTGTCATCAGTTACTTTGACAATTTACAATTATTAGAATAAAATCCCTGTTAATTGCAATTTGGCCGAAATTTTTTGGTCCTAACGACGCTCGAGCTTGTGAAAGACAACTTTCACCATTATGAGAAATATATTTTTTTACAATTGTCAAATCGTCCTCCTTCTTTCGATTAATTAAAAATAGAAAATACATTTCAACAGCTACTACAAGCAATACTAGAGAAATAAGTGCTTTCGTAGTTCGACAATCTTAAATAACTACAATACCTACTAAAATTAACTGTTTTTCGAATTTGACAGCTGTCAAAATTATTTTTATAGTTTAATTGTCAAAATGGGACGAAAATAACTACTAATTACAATTTGATAGTTGTCTGAAAATTTTTGATCGATACAAAACTCGAATTTATAAAAAATAACTTTTACCATTTTGACAGATGTCAAATCACAATTGTCAAATCTGAGAGTAATACAATATTAAAAATATTGTAATAGTGTGATAAGTGTTAAATGAAAAATATAAAAAATGTGTTAAAATTGTGAAAATTATCTATTTTTATCATTTGAAAGGTTTCATCAGTCACTTTGACAGTTTAGAATTACTAAAATAAATCGAACAAAATTACTGTTAATTGCAATTTGGCCGAAATTTTTTGGTCCTTACGACGCTCGAGAGAAATGAGAAATATATTTTTTTACAATTGTCAAATCTCCCTCCTTCTTTTGATTAGTTAAAAATAGAAAATACATTTCAACAGCTACTATAGAAGCAATACTAGAGAAATAAGTGCTTGCGTAGTTTGACAATCTTAAATAACTGTACAATACCTACTAAAATTAACTGTGTTTAGAATTTGACAGCTGTCAAAATTATTTTTATAGTGTAATTGTCAAAATGGAACGAAAATAACTACTAATTACAATTTGACACTTGTCTGGACATTTTTGATCGATACAAAACTCGAATTTGTAAAAAATAACTTTTACCATTTTGACAGATATCAAATCTAAAAATAGTACAGTATTAAAAATATTATGATAATAGTGTGATCAATGTTAAATCAAAAAATATAAAAAGTGTGTTAAAACTGTGAAAATTAACTATTTTTATCATTTGAAAGCTATCATCAGTTACTTTGACAGTTTAGAATTATTACAATAAATTGAATAAAATTACTGTTAATTACAATTTGGGCGAAATTTTTTGGTCGTTACGACGCTCGAGCTTGTAAAAGATAACTTTCACCATTATGAGAAATATGGGAATGACAGCTGTCAAAATTATTTTTATAGTTTAATTGTCAAAATGGAACGAAAGTAACTACTAATTACAATTTGACACTTGTCTGGATATTTTTGATCGATACAAAACTCGAATTTATAAAAAATAACTTTCACCATTTTGACAGATGTCAAATCACAATTGTCAAATCTGAAAGTAGTACAATATTAAAAATATTGTGATAATAGTGTGATAAATGTTAAATCAAAAAATATATAAAGTGTGTTAAAACTGTAGAAATTAACTATTATTATCATTTGAAAGCTGTCAACAGTTACTTTGACAGTTACAATTATTAGAACAAATTGAATAAAATTACTGTTAATTACAGCTCAGCCGAAATACTTTTCAACAGCTACTAGAAGGAACATTAAATAAATATGACACCTGTTAAAATTAACTGCTTTTAGAATTTGACAGCTGTCAAAATTATTTTTATAGTTTAATTGTCAAAAATGGGATGAAAATAACTACTAATTACAAGTTGATAGTTGTCTGAAAATTTTTGATCGATACAAAACTCGAATTTGTAAAAATTAACTTTTACCATTTTGACAGATGTCAAAATTATATACGTTTTAATTTTTACATTGTTAAATCTAATAGTAGTACAATATTATTACACAACGTTACCCTCCTCCTTTACATTAGAAATAAAATACTTTTTGACAAATGCAGTAAGTATTATTCTTAAACAAAATGACTGGAAAATAAACATAGTTTAATAGTCAAAAGAATATATTATGTACATATATCACGTTCAATTGTGGAAATTAACTGTTTTTATAACTTGAAAGCTGTTAGATATTTTGACAGTTACCATTATCGGAGTAAATGTCGACAAAATCGATGTCTTTACAATTTGACAGCTGTCAAAATTAAGTAAACTGTCAAAATGAGAAGCAAATAACTGTTATTATATATTTTGATAGATGTCAATCAGTTTAACAGGTCTCAGAAAACAACTCTCAAACACGAAAAAATTGTTTTTACAATTTGACAGCTGTCATAAATTGTTCTGGCGGATTAACGGAGTGTTGAATAATTCTGTAGTTTAATATAATATATTCAAAAATACTATACAGGGCGATTCATTAAGTTTACAGGAAAGTTCAATGAGGGATTTTTAGAGCCAAGAGAAGTATGAAACAAATTACTGATATCTTAATGAGGTAGGTATCATTATCGTTAAGGAAACGTGTTCGAACATATATAATTAATAGATTATACAATAGTCGTGAACAAATAGTTACACATATCTATGTTTGTACGGCGTATAATGTAGTCATAAACGTTTGTCGTTAAATATATTGAACAATTTATTTAATACATCTTAACAATCATTGGAGATGAGGTTTTAAATATTTTATATTTCTGTGTGTGGTTTTTTTTTAAGTTAACAAAATTTTAAATCATCTAGGTGGTCTTACCTTATTGGATAACTAATTCTCACGGTCATAACTACGCCAACTAGATTTTTTTCATGGAAAAATTATAGCCATACACGTTGTACAAACTTTAATAAACAACAATTACTATTTAGGTGTTTTCATACCTGTGCATTTGAAAGGAACTAACTTTAAAAAATTATGTCAAACACGCAATCAATTTAGATTAATAACTTGATCTCAATTACTAAAGTATGAAACATACTTCCTTTGTCAAAATAAAAAAGTAACAAACGAAGCTACTTAATTTGATTTTATCATTTGTATAAGTAATAAAAAGAGACCATATGTATATGTATAGAATATATACGGGTAATTAATGTTTGACAGAGACAATATGATATAATATTAAATCTTGTGATAAGATAACAAAACATAATGTTGTACGATCTCATGCACATGTGTCACGCTTAAACCGCAACATAAAACCAATTACAATGCACCGGTGAAACAATTAAACAAAATCCTGTTTAAAAAAAAACCGCAGATATATTTCAAAATTCAACTTTCACTTACCCGTATTATCTAATTGGCTTGTCCAGCCGTATTTTATTACTTCTTAATGTTCACGTAGCATGCACTTGAACACCTTGAATCAAATCACTAAATTAAAACAAAAAAGATCAATATTTAAATGTTAAAAAAAAATTTTTTTAGCTACCGATGTATCGAACTTAATTTTATTAACTTATAACTTAAAAAAAAGTGACAGGTCCAAAACGTCAAACGTTTCAGTTTCGGTCACCGATCATCTTCAACGATAATTTCGCGGGATGTTTACATGACGTGTTCAAAATACACTAACACCGATTCGATGGTATTTCAGTAATTTTTCGCCTTTCGCGTTTAAGAAAACCCCGTCTCGCGCTCTATTTGTTCTCTTGAACGCTCCAAGCTAAGCTATATAATACGAATGAGTGTATTTTTTTTTTGTCTCGTTGCTATAGTTTGTAACGATTTCGCGACGAATGCTTCGATTGCACCATCGTATTGTACCGTCGTCTTGTTGAATTGGTTGCCTAGTTATGGGTAGTAGTAATAAAGTCGAATTTGAATAATTTAGCTACGGTAGAACATAATCACGATAATTATGTAATGATCTCAATAGAAATATTGCATTATAAACAACTGATTTATTGAATTAAATGTAATAAGTAATTGACTCATTACATAAAAAAAATTGTACTTCAAATAGTAAATATATTTCAAATACATGCACAGATAATACAAAAAAAAACTTATAAAATATACAAAAATTCATGTGTAAGATGCTTGCCTCTAGCGCCATCTTAATTACCTGTACCGAAGCTAGGCTGTCACCTTTCATTTAATTAACAGATGTCGCTAGGTTGTCCACTGCATTACCGAGTGATAAGGCCCGTCGCTTAGAATATCTGCTATTATTTCACTAGAGGGCGCTAAATGTGTAATTACCAACTCAGTATTGCCAATGCTAGTAATTAGTGTTTTTTTTACTCTCGAGATTAGTGGATTTTATTTTTAATTTTTTCAATTCACTTAATTAACTTTCTGCTATTCAAATCGCTGATTGGACCAAAATTCCATATGTCAGGCATTAAGTTGATTATTCATATGAATTTTAATAAAAAACACGTTTCAGGTACTTTAAAATGGTCTCTCTTCTTTTTAGGAGTACTCTTAAGGTATTTAAAATTCGAACTGAAAAATACTATTTCTAGGTTATGTACGATGAGCGATTTGACATTTTGGCGCCAGAAAGATGACCGAAAGGATTGACTGTTAGCGATTTTGTTTAGGTTACAGCTACCTACTATAGACATATTTAGAGGCACAGCAATTTAGTTCATTGGATAGTTTTTCTTCAAGGACAACATTTTTTTGCATGATAGGATTGACCATAATTTGAGCACGAAATAGTTTTTCAAAAAACTCGAAACCAGTCACAAAACAAAATTAAAAAAATTTCAACGTAATGTCTATATTTCGGAGATAGTTAGAAGTAGTCAAATGCTGAAAATTGTTTCAGATCTTGAGGTCACCAAAAATCGTTTGACCACTCACCACGTAATTTTTATCCGACCTTGAAGCTACATATAGGTAGCCGAATTTTCAAACTTCATCGTACTTTTTAAAAGCTTTAAGAAGTGATTAAACGCTGAAAATGGTGCAACTTTAGGCACAAAAACAAAAGAATTGTGAAAATATTTATTGGAATATCATTTATTGCGGAATGGAGCACCATCTGAACGTGTTTTTTTAGACGTGTGGTATCCTACGTTCCTGCAATTTTCCAAATTTTTTTGTTTGGATGTAGGAGATATCTTGCAGTCACTTTTCGTTTACAAAAAGTGTTAAATCAAAAAGGATCTAGGAGGAGGTGATCCTCCTAGATCCTTTCCTCGATTTCCAGACGATATTATAACATGAATGTTTTTGTTATAATCTTTAATACTGCACTGTGCATGCTAGTGCAATTTTACAGTTAATTTTGTACCATTTCTTGTTTTTCACTGTACTGATGATTATTCGGCGATAGTAGGTAAGGGGCCATCGTGGACATTCTCCAACACTACTCTTTGTCATACGTGACGCGGTTGTCGATAGTTCCGGTCGACCACTTTATTGGTTTTAGTTGGTTTTGAGCTGATTTGAGTTGGTATTGAGCTGGTTTTGCAAATAGCTTACTTGGTTTTGCATTGGTTTTGAAAAAGCACAAAACTAACTACAACCAGCACAAAACCAAATAAAATAAGCTCAAAACCAATTACAACCAGGTCAAACCCAACTGAAACCAGCTCAAAATCAACTAAAACTAGGTAAGCTGGTTTTGAAAAAGTAGAAAACTAACTAAAACGCGCTCAAAATCAACTAAAACTAGGTAAGCTGGTTTTTGAAAAAGCACAAAACTAACTAAAAGTAACTCAAAACCAACTAAAACTAGCTCAAAGTCAACTAAAACCAGCTCAAAACCAACTAAAACCAGCTCAAAGCCAACTAAAACCAGCTCAAAACTAACTAATGCCGGCTCAAAACCAGATCAAAACCAGCTTAACTAATTTTAGTCGGGTTTGAGCTGGTTTTAGTTGGTTTTGAGCTGGTTTTTGTTGGTTTTGACCTAGTTTTAGTTGGTGTTGACCTAGTTTTGAGCTGACTTCAAGCTAGTTTTGCTGTTTCTAAAACCAGTTGGTTTTGAAAACAACTCAAAACCAACTAAAACCAGCTCAAAGCCAACTAAAACCAGCTCAAAACTAACTAATGCCGGCTCAAAACCAACTAAAACCAGGTCAACACCAGCTTACCTAATTTTAGTCGGGTTTGAGCTGGTTTTAGTTGGTTTTGAGCTGGTTTTAGTTGGTTTTGACCTAGTTTTAGTTGGTGTTGACCTAGTTTTGAGCTGACTTCAAGCTAGTTTTGCTGTTTCTAAAACCAGTTGGTTTTGAAAACAACTCAAAACCAACTAAAACCAGCTCAAGTAAGTTGCTTTCAAAACCAGCTCAAAACCAACTAAGATCAGCTCAGGTAAGCTGTTTTCAAAACCAGCTTAAAACCAATAAAGGAGTAGGGGTGAGGGTGGGGAGCAAGGTGGCCCCTTACCTACTGACGATGTAGTGGATACTATTACCAGTTACTACACATTTAATAGACACAAGTAATGGGTTTTCGTTAGGAGAATAGTTACGGTTTCCTCGCATTGTATCACAAGTCAAGGAATGTATCCTTACCTAAAAGTTTTGTGAATAGTGAAGAGCTCGAAAAAACATTGTGTTTTCTCTTTTGTGTCATATTCCTACATAAAAGTTTAGAAGATATCAAGTTTCACCACAGATAAGAGCTCATACTTATGTACACTCAGGGAAAAAATAGTCGAGACAAACTTACCCTACGCGCAGTTTACCTTCTCATTCGCACCCTCTACCGAGTTTTACATTCTCTGCGTGTGCGAATGAGACGGCAAACTGCGCGTAGGGTTTGTCTCGACTATTTTTTCTCTAACTGTACTATTTTACAAGAGTTTTATCCTAAGTATCACTATATTCTAATCAACACGGAGTGTTAGCTTGTATAACTTTTCAAATCCAAGGTATCCCTGTTATGGCAAAGCTAGGGAACTTTCGTACTTTTTCTCGCAAAAGTTCTAGAAGTCAAGTTCAATTTATTTAGTTGTTTCAGTTAGGCCAGCTTTAGATCTGTAAATCTTTAAACTTTGTAAAAGGTTCTAAAAAATCGTCAAGTCCGCGCTTGTTTTTCTGATCGGGTGTTCTACTTTTTTTTTTCTAAAAAACTGTTTATAAATTAGAGAGTACTGGGGCCCGATTCTCGAATCGCGAATGATGAATGTCGCATGCGACACAAGTCAAATGTCGAATGAAATGTGCGCAGTCGTATTCTTAAATGTCGTGTGCTACAATTTTTAGTCGAGATTTCAGCGAGTGGGTAACAACCATTCGACATACAAAATCTTATGCGACAATAGTGCTACTTGTTTACACTTGGTGGCGTAAATATAGTATATTATAAAATAGCGAAAATATTGCTGTAATAATAATAATAATAATAATAATATATTTAGCCCAACAGATTATACAATCCAATTATAGGACATAACTAAATTATAACGTGTTCCTGATAAACATAATTCATTCTTAAAGCTAACAAAATATATTCAAAATAGATAGATGTATCAATGTGTATCAATCAATCACAAATAATCATATGATAGAGATGATGTTCAATTTTACCTACATCTAAAATAAAATTGTTTCAACTAGCAAACTCATTACATATATACACTAATATTAAGTAATTAATTAATTATATATAGTGAAGGTCGGTGGTACACTCATTTAGTAGTGTCGCCAATGAATCAAAATTAATATCAAGGGAAGTATTCGATGAAGTATTATAATACATACAGATTTTATAGAGAGGCGACTTAATCATCATATTAGTATTCGGTTTATTGCAGTAAAAGACCGCTGATGATCTAGAACCTGGACGAGGCACGACAAAGTTAACTTGTTCTAAAAGTTTTGGAGAGTCTAAGTGATGGTTGACTAGGTCATATCAAAATTTCATGCCTGCGTGATTACGACGAAGTTCCAAAGAATCAACCTTATATAAATTGAGCAACGTACCATGGCTAAAATTCTGAACAGGATACTCTGAGGTGTCTTTAAAGTATAAGTATTTCAAGAATCGTCTTTGGACTTGTTCAATTGTGTTGATATGATGATTGTAGATTGGTGACCATACTAGTGACGCGTACTCCAGCTTAGAACGGACGAATGAAAAATACAAAGGCAAGATAGAGTTTGAGGACATGAAGTTACGTGTTGTTCTTATGATGAAGCCCAACATGCGCAAGGATGAGGCAGCCATAGTATTGATGTGCTCGACAAATGTAAGTTGAGAGTCAAAAATTATGCCTAAATCTGTCATAGACTGAGTACGTTGAATGCTTTCTTTGTTATATGTGTAGTTGTAAGTAAAGTTACTTGTTTTACGCGAGAAGCTCATACACCTACATTTAGCAACGTTCATCGTTAGTTTGTTTCTAGTGCACCAAATCTGCACCACCTCAATTTCATTCTGAAGCGATATACAATCATCAATGGTGTTGATTGCAGCATATAACTTTAAATCATCGGCAAAGAGTAATTTTAAACAATTAAGTTCAAGCGTTAGGTCGTTAATAAACAAGAGAAATAATAAAGGACCTAAATTAGTTCCTTGCGGAACACCTGAGGATGGTGCAAAACTATTGGAAATGTGACCTTTGTAAGCTACGTAGTGATCACGATTGGTTAGGTAAGACTTGAAGAATGTGACTAGTGATGAGGAAAAGCCAAGAGCATCCAGTTTAATTAACAGTAGAGAATGGTCAATGTGGTCGAAAGCTTTTGTCAGATCGGTGTAGATAACGTCGACTTGTGTATTATTATCGAGTTTCTCAGATATGTATTGGGTAATAGTAGTTAAGTTGGTGATGGTGGATCGCCTAGCCACAAAACCGTGTTGATCATGAGATATTAAAGTTTGGACCTGAGCATAGATAATTTTATATAAACAAGATTCAAATACTTTGGCTATGTTGTTAATAATAGCTATAGGTCTATAGTTTTCCACAAAGTGACGATCACCTTTCTTATAAACTGGAGTAAGTCTAGCAGATTTCCAGATATCGGGGAAAGTACAAGTCTTGTAATATAGGGTAATGTCGGGTAATATGAGCACGTTAAGTGAATGTCAGATATTTTTCGTAATTATCTGTAGTAATAATAATACCATAAGAGCTTTGAATTTATCGATAATTTCACGAATGCTGGTTGCATAGCGACGAAGACGAGTGTCAATTTGACAAGCATTTAAATCACGACAGCCCGCAGGGCTGGAATGATTTAATTGTCAAATTGACACGAGCCGAAGTCGTTATGCAGGAAGTATGAGTGAAATTATCGATTTTAATTCAAAGCTCGTATGGTATTTGATTAGATTATTTTACGTAATACAAAATGAAATTTATCTAACTCTTTATTTATTAATTCATGTATAAATTACCAGTTTTTTGACAGAACTTTAGAAATGTCTATCCTTATTAACCGCATTTCCATAACAACGCCTAATTATTCTACTATGAAAATTATCGAAAAATTACCGCTGTAATTTCGAGTTGCTTCAGTAATACGCGAATCTGATTGGTTTATATTTGTATGTGTAAAATAATCAAAGTTCAACCAACATAAATATTTTTCATCATGCAAAATATCATTCTTTATCAAGTACTGTACAATAATTTGTGTTTTTAACATGATCATGTTTGTAGAGGCTATACCTATTTTGAAACATTTTATACCTAGTCTTTTCCCATGCTCATATTACCTACTATGCTCATATTACCTCACATTACCCTATACGTAAGTGATTTCGGTAATTTTTTTAATGCATTTTATTCTATTTAACTGTATTAATATGTGTATGTATTGTAGTGTCTCGTTTCTATATATCTGACATAAAGTAAAAATGGCAAACATGGAAGAAGGAATCATGCTTGCTGCAATAGAAAATCCTACCAATACATTCTTTTGCTCGTTACTGCAATACGATTTTATTTATCCATTGTAAGTACTCACAATAATTACAAAAAAAGATGTAATTTTGGAACTCGCACAAGTATGACTGAGTGTGAGTGAGTATGAGCAATATTTCATCAATCGATATAGTAGGTGCACATTTATATCCATTAAAGCGCTGTTGCCGCTACTTACCAATCGAAAATTATTTCGAGCGATCGTCTTAGTGTCGATGAGTATTCGAGAATAGATCATTTCAACGTCACTCGACAAATTCGTGCGACATTTGTCGTACGCGACAAATTTCATTCGAGATTCGAGAATCGGGCCCCTGATCGTAAATTTTCGCATATTTTAAATAGTTTTGAGTCATTCTTGTTTTTATAATTAAATCCTGTACAAATAATAAATAATGCTACTGATAATTATACTTGATCCCAAAACAAATTTAACTAAATTTTACTTGTTAGGTATATACGAGTGTTTATTATTTGCGATTCACATGAAATTAAATCTTAGTAATTCGAGATAAACGTGGATATAAACGAAACAACATTGCAATTTAAAAACTTTATTTTTAAATAATTTAATTCATACACAATATTAACACGTACACTCTTATTATTACAAAATATAATATGTAATATACGATTTTACTTTACAAAAATACTTTTTACATTTTCTATAAAATATTTTGTAGCATTTTTATTAGGAATGTGCTTGCGAAGTGTGTTTCACATCAAACCGTTCTAAGTTGAAAATAAGCTGCCATATTAAGGAAACAAAATGGAATGGTAAATAACATTACACGAGAGTAAAATAAATATACACACAATCACACAAGAATAAAGCTTGCTACACAACTTATTCGGTATACATTTCAAATCTTAATATATATGAAGAAATTTTGGAATTGGTGGATGATCCTGCCGTCTGATGGAAGACTACTTATTACTAAATCGTTTCCGGTTGAACAAACAAAAAAGAAACATTCGTGTATACGAAACATATCACAGTTATTACATATTTAGTATAATCTTAAAAAATTTGCTTTCAATATTTATCTTAAAAATAGCGTTTATATTGTCTCAAGTTTTGAACGTTGTTTTCGCCATCATCAGAGATTCGTGTTCGTACAATTTAAAAATCATCTTACGCCTTATCGCTCTGCATAATCTGTTTTAACCAAATTTCCGGGTTATAACTAGCTTGTTCGCCGCCCATTTCAGCCGGAAGCACATCTACATGAACGTAATTATGTAATGTACTCAAATTATTTCCATGCACGTATATCCTCTCTTTAGTTTTATCTTTCAGAAACGGTTTAATAACAGTAAGAGCTGCTTCGACATACCACGGTTGGCCGATAAAATGGATACCTTTAAATCTAGCCGGGAAACAATCTTGCAAACCTTCGATCATAGTTTTTAACACGCTAGGCTTCAAATTCGTGCTTTGCCTAAACGAGAACTCAGTCCAATCGACCAAAACAACGAAACCATTAGCTTGATTATGAATATTCTGTATCAAAAATTCTAACGTGTATAATAAGGCTCTGTATATCGACATCAGACTGTAAGAGCAATCCCAATTGATTCCGTTCACGATTAGGATGCATCTTCCTTTCCTATCGCGACTCTCTAAAACGCCAGGTAAACCGTTCTCTAAAGATTTTCGTATATCTTCGGCTTGTATCGTGAAGTTTCGGAAGATCTCCGGATTCTTTCGCCTGTACCAGTAGTAATTTCGTATTAATTCGTAAGTATCGTTGATGTCGAATTTTCTAGCGTAGAGGAATTTTAAAAGGGTTTTATCATCTTGTTGCATGTTATCTTTGAGTTCCCTATCGTCGCTTCTCTGAATTAGGTTTCTGAGTGATTGGACGGAGATGGCTTTATCTTTCGGTTCTGTACTCTTCCAATCGCGGATTATGTCCCTACTGAGCATTTGAGCTTTCCAATCGAGCTCCAGGAATTCTGCCATTGCGTTTGCCTGTAACAAGAATAAAGATTGAATTATATAATTTAAATGAAACATAAAATATCTTGTTTTATAACGGTTATTTGAAAATGGATTCTTAGTAAGCTTTTGAATTTACACCTTTTTACTAATTTAACAGTCTCTCTATGTCTACGACTCGTTATGTATAAGAATTTGTTGTCGCCAACGATCAAAACAAGCACGCTTTAATTAACGAAGACACGACTTTAAAGATTATAAAACTTCAATAATTACTGCAAACCACCTGAAGCATAACAATGATAACTGTAAAAACGAAAGAACAACACTTACATTCACAGTTAGTGTGTCCTGTCACAATCTTGATTATTATTCAGCGTTATATCCTAAATAATTTATCCGCAAGATGTTTTTTTTTATATCTAGAGTTATAATTTCACTTGTTACAGACTACTGAACAAATATTATAATAAATTAGTAATAAATGCAGTACACTTTCGACATGATAAGAAATCTAAAAATTATCCCGAGATAGCAAAAGGTACATTAATCCAAAGGAAGGATTACATCAGATTTAAGGCGTGTTATAGATACTTAGCGGAGCTTTATTAAGGTCTAGGTTTAGGATATTTAGCGATAATATTTTAAAACAGATTTCGCCTTGATGTGAAATAAAATCGTCATACCACGTAAAAAAAAAATTAAAATAAATTAAATATTAAAATAAGTATAGTTTTAGTGAATAATTTACGCAAACGGTTCGTGAAGTGTTGACCAGATGTTGTGAAAGAGCAAGCAGTAGGTGGTACAGGTTCTATAAATGTATATAAAAGGCTAGAATTTATCGATATAAAATATAAACTCAAGGTGTAGTAGGTTGAATAACGGAGGAAACAGCATTTACTTAATGGTGGCAACGTTAAAGATACAGACTTTTTTTTACAAAAAAAAAGTCGAAAATTTTCGCGATATCTCGGCTATTATAAGAGATAGAGCAGTAAACTCTTCGGTACAACGTCCAGGACGTCGATGGGGAAGCAGATCCATCAAACGGTAATCGAGCTAGGTAATATTTATATGATGAAAAAGTTGTCCAGAAAATTTATGAAAGTTTGAATGGTCACAGCGCTCAAACGCGTTAAGGTGCCTTCCTGGGGGTTTGTCCTCTCGTTTAGATGAACAAGATGAATCATCTGGCCGAGAGCGGAGTAGCTTCATCAAACGGTTCTCGAGAAAATTTATCTCTATAACCCGTTAATGTGCCTTGCTGGGAGTTTGCCCTCTCGTTTAGATTAACAAGGTGAAGCTACCTGCCGAGGGGAAAGCAGATCCATCAAACGGTAATCGAGCTAGGTAATATTTATATGATGAAAAGTTGTCCTGAAAATTTATGAAAGTTTGAACGGTCACAGCGCTCAAACGCGTTAATGTGCCTTCCTGGGGGTTTGTCCTCTCGTTTAGATGAACAAGATGAACCATCTGGCCGAGAGCGGAGTAGATTCATCAAACGGTTCTCGAGAAAATTTATCTCTATAACCCGTTAATGTGCCTTCCTGGGAGTTTGCCCTCTCGTTTAGATTAACAAGGTGAAGCTACCTGCCGAGGGGGAGGCAGATCCATCAAACGGTAATCGAGCTAGGTAATATTTATATGATGAAAAGTTGTCCTGAAAATTTATGAAAGTTTGAACGGTCACAGCGCTCAAACGCGTTAACGTGCCTTCCTGGGGGTTTGTCCTCTCGTTTAGATGAACAAGATGAACCATCTGGCCGAGAGCGGAGTAGATTGATCAAACGGTTCTCGAGAAAATGTATCTCTATAACCCGTTAATGTGCCTTGCTGGGAGTTTGCCCTCTCGTTTAGATTAACAAGGTGAAGCTACCTGCCGAGGGGGGAGGCAGATCCATCAAACGGTAATCGAGCTAGGTAATATTTATATGATGAAAAGTTGTCCTGAAAATTTATGAAAGTTTGAACGGTCACAGCGCTCAAACGCGTTAACGTGCCTTCCTGGGGGTTTGTCCTCTCGTTTAGATGAACAAGATGAACCATCTGGCCCAGAGCGGAGTAGATTCATCAAACGGTTCTCGAGAAAATTTATCTCTATAACCCGTTAATGTGCCTTGCTGGGAGTTTGCCCTCTCGTTTAGATTAACAAGGTGAACCTACCTGCCGAGGGGGAGGCAGATCCATCAAACGGTAATCGAGCTAGGTAATATTTATATGATGAAAAGTTGTCCTGAAAATTTATGAAAGTTTGAACGGTCACAGCGCTCAAACGCGTTAACGTGCCTTCCTGTTGGTTTGTCCTCTCGTTTAGATGAACAAGATGAACCATCTGGGCGAGAGCGAAGCAGATTCATCAAACGGTTCTCGAGAAAATTTATCTCTATAACCCGTTAATGTGCCTTGCTGGGAGTTTGCCCTCTCGTTTAGATTAACAAGGTGAAGCTACCTGCCGAGGGGGAGGCAGATCCATCAAACGGTAATCGAGCTAGGTAATATTTATATGATGAAAAGTTGTCCTGAAAATTTATGAAAGTTTGAACGGTCACAGCGCTCAAACGCGTTAACGTGCCTTCCTGGGGGTTTGTCCTCTCGTTTAGATGAACAAGATGAACCATCTGGCCCAGAGCGGAGTAGATTCATCAAACGGTTCTCGAGAAAATTTATCTCTATAACCCGTTAATGTGCCTTGCTGGGAGTTTGCCCTCTCGTTTAGATTAACAAGGTGAACCTACCTGCCGAGGGGGAGGCAGATCCATCAAACGGTAATCGAGCTAGGTAATATTTATATGATGAAAAGTTGTCCTGAAAATTTATGAAAGTTTGAACGGTCACAGCGCTCAAACGCGTTAACGTGCCTTCCTGGGGGTTTGTCCTCTCGTTTAGATGAACAAGATGAACCATCTGGCCCAGAGCGGAGTAGATTCATCAAACGGTTCTCGAGAAAATTTATCTCTATAACCCGTTAATGTGCCTTGCTGGGAGTTTGCCCTCTCGTTTAGATTAACAAGCTGAAGCTACCTGCCGAGGGGGAGGCAGATCCATCAAACGGTAATCGAGCTAGGTAATATTTATATGATGAAAAGTTGTCCTGAAAATTTATGAAAGTTTGAACGGTCACAGCGCTCAAACGCGTTAACGTGCCTTCCTGGGGGTTTGTCCTCTCGTTTAGATGAACAAGATGAACCATCTGGCCCAGAGCGGAGTAGATTCATCAAACGGTTCTCGAGAAAATTTATCTCTATAACCCGTTAATGTGCCTTGCTGGGAGTTTGCCCTCTCGTTTAGATTAACAAGCTGAAGCTACCTGCCGAGGGGGAGGCAGATCCATCAAACGGTAATCGAGCTAGGTAATATTTATATGATGAAAAGTTGTCCTGAAAATTTATGAAAGTTTGAACGGTCACAGCGCTCAAACGCGTTAACGTGCCTTCCTGGGGGTTTGTCCTCTCGTTTAGATGAACAAGATGAACCATCTGGCCCAGAGCGGAGTAGATTCATCAAACGGTTCTCGAGAAAATTTATCTCTATAACCCGTTAATGTGCCTTGCTGGGAGTTTGCCCTCTCGTTTAGATTAACAAGCTGAAGCTACCTGCCGAGGGGGAAGCAGATCCATCAAACGGTAATCGAGCTAGGTAATATTTATATGATGAAAAGTTGTCCTGAAAATTTATGAAAGTTTGAACGGTCACAGCGCTCAAACGCGTTAACGTGCCTTCCTGGGGGTTTGTCCTCTCGTTTAGATGAACAAGATGAACCATCTGGCCCAGAGCGGAGTAGATTCATCAAACGGTTCTCGAGAAAATTTATCTCTATAACCCGTTAATGTGCCTTGCTGGGAGTTTGCCCTCTCGTTTAGATTAACAAGGTGAACCTACCTGCCGAGGGGGAAGCAGATCCATCAAACGGTAATCGAGCTAGGTAATATTTATATGATGAAAAGTTGTCCTGAAAATTTATGAAAGTTTGAACGGTCACAGCGCTCAAACGCGTTAACGTGCCTTCCTGGGGGTTTGTCCTCTCGTTTAGATGAACAAGATGAACCATCTGGCCCAGAGCGGAGTAGATTCATCAAACGGTTCTCGAGAAAATTTATCTCTATAACCCGTTAATGTGCCTTGCTGGGAGTTTGCCCTCTCGTTTAGATTAACAAGATGAACCTACCTGCCGAGTGGGAAGCAGATCCATCAAACGGTAATCGAGCTAGGTAATATTTATATGATGAAAAGTTGTCCTGAAAATTTATGAAAGTTTGAACGGTCACAGCGCTCAAACGCGTTAACGTGCCTTCCTGGGGGTTTGTCCTCTCGTTTAGATGAACAAGATGAACCATCTGGCCCAGAGCGGAGTAGATTCATCAAACGGTTCTCGAGAAAATTTATCTCTATAACCCGTTAATGTGCCTTGCTGGGAGTTTGCCCTCTCGTTTAGATTAACAAGGTGAAGCTACCTGCCGAGGGGGAAGCAGATCCATCAAACGGTAATTGAGCTAGGTAATATTTATATGATGAAAAGTTGTCCTGAAAATTTATGAAAGTTTGAACGGTCACAGCGCTCAAACGCGTTAAGGTGCCTTCCTGGGGGTTTGTCCTCTCGTTTAGATGAACAAGATGAACCATCTGGGCGAGAGCGAAGCAGATTCATCAAACGGTTCTCGAGAAAATTTATCTCTATAACCCGTTAATGTGCCTTGCTGGGAGTTTGCCCTCTCGTTTAGATTAACAAGGTGAACCTACCTGCCGAGGGGGAAGCAGATCCATCAAACGGTAATCGAGCTAGGTAATATTTATATGATGAAAAGTTGTCCTGAAAATTTATGAAAGTTTGAACGGTCACAGCGCTCAAACGCGTTAAGGTGCCTTCCTGGGGGTTTGTCCTCTCGTTTAGATGAACAAGATGAACCATCTGGCCGAGAGCGGAGTAGATTCATCAAACGGTTCTCGAGAAAATTTATCTCTATAACCCGTTAATGTGCCTTGCTGGGAGTTTGCCCTCTCGTTTAGATTAACAAGGTGAAGCTACCTGCCGAGGGGAAGCAGATCCATCAAACGGTAATTGAGCTAGGTAATATTTATATGATGAAAAGTTGTCCTGAAAATTTATGAAAGTTTGAACGGTCACAGCGCTCAAACGCGTTAAGGTGCCTTCCTGGGGGTTTGTCCTCTCGTTTAGATGAACAAGATGAACCATCTGGCCGAGAGCGGAGTAGATTCATCAAACGGTTCTCGAGAAAATTTATCTCTATAACCCGTTAATGTGCCTTGCTGGGAGTTTGCCCTCTCGTTTAGATTAACAAGGTGAACCTACCTGCCGAGGGGGAGGCAGATCCATCAAACGGTAATCGAGCTAGGTAATATTTATATGATGAAAAGTTGTCCTGAAAATTTATGAAAGTTTGAACGGTCACAGCGCTCAAACGCGTTAAGGTGCCTTCCTGGGGGTTTGTCCTCTCGTTTAGATGAACAAGATGAACCATCTGGCCGAGACCGAAGCAGATTCATCAAACGGTTCTCGAGAAAATTTATCTCTATAACCCGTTAATGTGCCTTGCTGGGAGTTTGCCCTCTCGTTTAGATTAACAAGGTGAAGCTACCTGCCGAGGGGGAAGCAGATCCATCAAACGGTAATCGAGCTAGGTAATATTTATATGATGAAAAGTTGTCCTGAAAATTTATGAAAGTTTGAACGGTCACAGCGCTCAAACGCGTTAAGGTGCCTTCCTGGGGGTTTGTCCTCTCGTTTAGATGAACAAGATGAACCATCTGGCCGAGACCGAAGCAGATTCATCAAACGGTTCTCGAGAAAATTTATCTCTATAACCCGTTAATGTGCCTTGCTGGGAGTTTGCCCTCTCGTTTAGATTAACAAGGTGAAGCTACCTGCCGAGGGGGAAGCAGATCCATCAAACGGTAATCGAGCTAGGTAATATTTATATGATGAAAAGTTGTCCTGAAAATTTATGAAAGTTTGAACGGTCACAGCGCTCAAACGCGTTAAGGTGCCTTCCTGGGGGTTTGTCCTCTCGTTTAGATGAACAAGATGAACCATCTGGCCGAGAGCGGAGTAGATTCATCAAACGGTTCTCGAGAAAATTTATCTCTATAACCCGTTAATGTGCCTTGCTGGGAGTTTGCCCTCTCGTTTAGATTAACAAGGTGAAGCTACCTGCCGAGGGGGGAAGCAGATCCATCAAACGGTAATCGAGCTAGGTAATATTTATATGATGAAAAGTTGTCCTGAAAATTTATGAAAGTTTGAACGGTCACAGCGCTCAAACGCGTTATCGTGCCTTCCTGGGGGTTTGTCCTCTCGTTTAGATGAACAAGATGAACCATCTGGCCGAGACCGAAGCAGATTCATCAAACGGTTCTCGAGAAAATTTATCTCTATAACCCGTTAATGTGCCTTGCTGGGAGTTTGCCCTCTCGTTTAGATTAACAAGGTGAACCTACCTGCCGAGTGGGAAGCAGATCCATCAAACGGTAATCGAGCTAGGTAATATTTATATGATGAAAAGTTGTCCTGAAAATTTATGAAAGTTTGAACGGTCACAGCGCTCAAACGCGTTAAGGTGCCTTCCTGGGGGTTTGTCCTCTCGTTTAGATGAACAAGATGAACCATCTGGGCGAGAGCGAAGCAGATTCATCAAACGGTTCTCGAGAAAATTTATCTCTATAACCCGTTAATGTGCCTTGCTGGGAGTTTGCCCTCTCGTTTAGATTAACAAGGTGAAGCTACCTGCCGAGGGGGAAGCAGATCCATCAAACGGTAATCGAGCTAGGTAATATTTATATGATGAAAAGTTGTCCTGAAAATTTATGAAAGTTTGAACGGTCACAGCGCTCAAACGCGTTAATCGTGCCTTCCTGGGGGTTTGTCCTCTCGTTTAGATGAACAAGATGAACCATCTGGCCGAGAGCGAAGCAGATTCATCAAACGGTTCTCGAGAAAATTTATCTCTATAACCCGTTAATGTGCCTTGCTGGGAGTTTGCCCTCTCGTTTAGATTAACAAGGTGAACCTACCTGCCGAGTGGGAAGCAGATCCATCAAACGGTAATCGAGCTAGGTAATATTTATATGATGAAAAGTTGTCCTGAAAATTTATGAAAGTTTGAACGGTCACAGCGCTCAAACGCGTTAAGGTGCCTTCCTGGGGGTTTGTCCTCTCGTTTAGATGAACAAGATGAACCATCTGGCCGAGAGCGAAGCAGATTCATCAAACGGTTCTCGAGAAAATTTATCTCTATAACCCGTTAATGTGCCTTGCTGGGAGTTTGCCCTCTCGTTTAGATTAACAAGGTGAACCTACCTGCCGAGGGGGAAGCAGATCCATCAAACGGTAATCGAGCTAGGTAATATTTATATGATGAAAAGTTGTCCTGAAAATTTATGAAAGTTTGAACGGTCACAGCGCTCAAACGCGTTAACGTGCCTTCCTGGGGGTTTGTCCTCTCGTTTAGATGAACAAGATGAACCATCTGGCCGAGAGCGGAGTAGATTCATCAAACGGTTCTCGAGAAAATTTATCTCTATAACCCGTTAATGTGCCTTGCTGGGAGTTTGCCCTCTCGTTTAGATTAACAAGGTGAACCTACCTGCCGAGTGGGAAGCAGATCCATCAAACGGTAATCGAGCTAGGTAATATTTATATGATGAAAAGTTGTCCTGAAAATTTATGAAAGTTTGAACGGTCACAGCGCTCAAACGCGTTAACGTGCCTTCCTGGGGGTTTGTCCTCTCGTTTAGATGAACTAGATGAACCATCTGGCCGAGAGCGAAGCAGATTCATCAAACGGTTCTCGAGAAAATTTATCTCTATAACCCGTTAATGTGCCTTGCTGGGAGTTTGCCCTCTCGTTTAGATTAACAAGGTGAACCTACCTGCCGAGTGGGAAGCAGATCCATCAAACGGTAATCGAGCTAGGTAATATTTATATGATGAAAAGTTGTCCTGAAAATTTATGAAAGTTTGAACGGTCACAGCGCTCAAACGCGTTAACGTGCCTTCCTGGGGGTTTGTCCTCTCGTTTAGATGAACAAGATGAACCATCTGGCCGAGAGCGGAGTAGATTCATCAAACGGTTCTCGAGAAAATTTATCTCTATAACCCGTTAATGTGCCTTGCTGGGAGTTTGCCCTCTCGTTTAGATTAACAAGGTGAACCTACCTGCCGAGGGGGAAGCAGATCCATCAAACGGTAATCGAGCTAGGTAATATTTATATGATGAAAAGTTGTCCTGAAAATTTATGAAAGTTTGAACGGTCACAGCGCTCAAACGCGTTAACGTGCCTTCCTGGGGGTTTGTCCTCTCGTTTAGATGAACAAGATGAACCATCTGGCCGAGAGCGAAGCAGATTCATCAAACGGTTCTCGAGAAAATTTATCTCTATAACCCGTTAATGTGCCTTGCTGGGAGTTTGCCCTCTCGTTTAGATTAACAAGGTGAACCTACCTGCCGAGTGGGAAGCAGATCCATCAAACGGTAATCGAGCTAGGTAATATTTATATGATGAAAAGTTGTCCTGAAAATTTATGAAAGTTTGAACGGTCACAGCGCTCAAACGCGTTAACGTGCCTTCCTGGGGGTTTGTCCTCTCGTTTAGATGAACAAGATGAACCATCTGGCCGAGAGCGGAGTAGATTCATCAAACGGTTCTCGAGAAAATTTATCTCTATAACCCGTTAATGTGCCTTGCTGGGAGTTTGCCCTCTCGTTTAGATTAACAAGGTGAACCTACCTGCCGAGGGGGAAGCAGATCCATCAAACGGTAATCGAGCTAGGTAATATTTATATGATGAAAAGTTGTCCTGAAAATTTATGAAAGTTTGAACGGTCACAGCGCTCAAACGCGTTAACGTGCCTTCCTGGGGGTTTGTCCTCTCGTTTAGATGAACAAGATGAACCATCTGGCCGAGAGCGGAGTAGATTCATCAAACGGTTCTCGAGAAAATTTATCTCTATAACCCGTTAATGTGCCTTGCTGGGAGTTTGCCCTCTCGTTTAGATTAACAAGGTGAACCTACCTGCCGAGTGGGAAGCAGATCCATCAAACGGTAATCGAGCTAGGTAATATTTATATGATGAAAAGTTGTCCTGAAAATTTATGAAAGTTTGAACGGTCAAAGCGCTCAAACGCGTTAACGTGCCTTCCTGGGGGTTTGTCCTCTCGTTTAGATGAACAAGATGAATCATCTGGCCGAGAACGGAGTAGATTCATCAAACGGTTCTCGAGAAAATTTATCTCTATAACCCGTTAATGTGCCTTGCTGGGAGTTTGCCCTCTCGTTTAGATTAACAAGGTGAACCTACCTGCCGAGTGGGAAGCAGATCCATCAAACGGTAATCGAGCTAGGTAATATTTATATGATGAAAAGTTGTCCTGAAAATTTATGAAAGTTTGAACGGTCACAGCGCTCAAACGCGTTAACGTGCCTTCCTGGGGGTTTGTCCTCTCGTTTAGATGAACAAGATGAACCATCTGGCCGAGAGCGGAGTAGATTCATCAAACGGTTCTCGAGAAAATTTATCTCTATAACCCGTTAATGTGCCTTGCTGGGAGTTTGCCCTCTCGTTTAGATTAACAAGGTGAACCTACCTGCCGAGGGGGAAGCAGATCCATCAAACGGTAATCGAGCTAGGTAATATTTATATGATGAAAAGTTGTCCTGAAAATTTATGAAAGTTTGAACGGTCACAGCGCTCAAACGCGTTAACGTGCCTTCCTGGGGGTTTGTCCTCTCGTTTAGATGAACAAGATGAACCATCTGGCCGAGAGCGGAGTAGATTCATCAAACGATTCTCGAGAAAATTTATCTCTATAACCCGTTAATGTGCCTTGCTGGGAGTTTGCCCTCTCGTTTAGATTAACAAGGTGAACCTACCTGCCGAGGGGGAAGCAGATCCATCAAACGGTATTCGAGCTAGGTAATATTTATATGATGAAAAAGTTGTCCTGAAAACTTATGAAAGTTTGAACGGTCACAGCGCTCAAACGCGTTAACGTGCCTTCCTGGGGGTTTGTCCTCTCGTTTAGATGAACAAGATGAACCATCTGGCCGAGAGCGGAGTTGATTGATCAAACGGTTCTCGAGAAAATTTATCTCTATAATCCGTTAATGTGCCTTGCTGGGAGTTTGCCCTCTCGTTTAGATTAACAAGGTGAACCTACCTGCCGAGGGAGAAGCAGATCCATCAAACGGTAATCGAGCTAGGTAATATTTATATGATGAAAAGTTGTCCTGAAAATTTATGAAAGTTTGAACGGTCACAGCGCTCAAACGCGTTAACGTGCCTTCCTGGGGGTTTGTCCTCTCGTTTAGATGAACAAGATGAACCATCTGGCCGAGAGCGGAGTAGATTCATCAAACGGTTCTCGAGAAAATTTATCTCTATAACCCGTTAATGTGCCTTGCTGGGAGTTTGCCCTCTCGTTTAGATTAACAAGGTGAAGCTACCTGCCGAGGGGGAAGCAGATCCATCAAACTGTAATCGAGCTAGGTAATATTTATATGATGAAAAAGTTGTCCTGAAAATTTATGAAAGTTTGAACGGTCACAGCGCTCAAACGCGTTAACGTGCCTTCCTGGGGGTTTGTCCTCTCGTTTAGATGAACAAGATGAACCATCTGGCCCAGAGCGGAGTAGATTCATCAAACGGTTCTCGAGAAAATTTATCTCTATAACCCGTTAATGTGCCTTGCTAGGAGTTTGGCCTCTCGTTTAGGTTAACACGATGAACTAACACGCGATGAGTACAATCTTTTCCACCCCTCGGAGATCGAAAATTCGACAAATGCCCGGCTAATAAATGTATTGTTTTTTTTTCGCGATATCTCACAGCAAGCAATACAGACAATATACACCTGCATGATCTATTTTAATCCTAATAATGTTTTAAAGAAAGTAGTATTCCTCTCCCAAATTAAGCTTAATCTCACGCAGATAACCGTACGAATCACATGATAACCAATAAAATATAAACAAACAAGCATTATTTAAATAAACTACAATATATTTACATACCCGCGCCATAGTTGCAGACTTATTTATGCGTTATATAATAACAAAAATCAACAACTAAATATGTAATACAAACTCTTCTTCAAAGCGTGATACAATGCTAGCAAAACAGACTAAATAATCTCATGTGATAAAATCGATTTTAATCTTAATATCATATCTGACGACGAAGTACAGCTCTATATCTACTTCAGATATCAGATAATACGCTTACATAGATACATAGTAGCAGATCATTTCGCATTATAAGTATATAAACGACTTACGAAACCTGTGTTGGTACTGAATTTCAAGAAATACTTGCTCGAGAAAGTGCAATATTTTAAAACTGCCTCCGTACAGGCAGCTCGATATAAGACAAGGTATCAATTTGTGGTAATTATAAAGTTGCTGTAATAACATGAATTGTTTCTGTAGATACAGTATTACATATTATGCAGTATGTAAACTTTTAAAATAATGATCTTAAATTTGTATTATTACATGTAATTTTAGTCTGTAAAAATGTAAGTAATTTTAAGCAGGATAAATTTAATTATTGAAAGTGATTGAAAACAAATCTGTTTAACGGTATACATAGATATATTAAGACAGTTATAGGACTGTCTAAAAAGTACTATGTGGGTATGAAATATCTCTTCTTTAGAAGAAGAGTGTCTCCATTCCATCGATTGTTGTTTTGTTTCTGGGTGGTAGAAATGTGCCCAAGTTTCATCCATACTAACAATACGGCTTAAGAAGTCATTGCATCATTTTCCAACTAAGCACAGATCGAACAGGATGCTTTCACCCTTGTTGCACGCTTCTGATCAATATTCAGACATTCGGGATTCATTTTGCAAAAATGGGGCTGTGCTAACTAGATATCTATAAATCCTCGTATAAGAGTGACTTGGATCGTGGAAGCCTTCAATGTCACTTATAAATTTAGTAAGTTTGACTTACGATTTAAGGCAGCTAAATTTAAGGTATTGCTTTTTGGAAAATCTAAAATCTCTAAAGGCCTTCAATAATAAATTTCATTATCAAATTACAAAGAAATTTCAAATTTAACAAATAATTTTCCACTTTCGGGACTAACTCCAAAATGAACCACTTTAACAACTATATATGCATCGACTTCAATCTTGGTGCCCATTAGTACACTCAGTTTTTATAATTTTGTGTGTGTAGATTGTGTTCAAATGGCTTTGTGACAGCATCCTACCGCTCTTTAAAATGTCGTGCTGTTAATCACTTTCCTCCCAACAGTGAATGGTAAGTCGATCCCAATTTCAACTCTCCGAAAAAATGTCACCGTCCCCTCTCCAGAGAATTGAAACCTAGCTCCTATCGTCCCACCACAACGATAGTCAGCCGCCTAACCACTGCGGCTATTGACCCGTTTGATTGTAATAATTAAAATATTTCTGATAACTGTTAAATTGTAAAAACAATTACGTTTTCCTATTTTGGCATTAGGTCAAGCATCAAAAGATTCCTGCGTGAATTGTAAATACAGTATTTTGTTGTTAGATTGTGCACACCTTTTTAGTGCATATAACTGTCAAAACAATTCTGATAGCTGTCAAATTGTAAATATAATTTTTTTTTTCAAATTTAACCATTTCAAACCCGATATTGTTAGAGTTTGCATTTTCAAAAAGCTGTCAAATTATGACAAAAAAATTTTTTTAATATTTTGTGAGTAAAAATATATTTGACAGCTGTCAAATTGTAAACACACGTCACAATTAAATTATAATTTTATTCGGAATTATCAAATTTCAAATTGTTGTGTAGCTTCAAAGTTACCTGCCAATATTTTGTAATCCCTTTTTTGTAACCTTACAATCGATCCATTACAGTCAATCACAATACATAAATTGTGCGAGCTAGATCCCACCCTCCCCGCTGGAGAGCATTGGTTTGGAATTAGTCCATTGTCGGAGGTATTATACAGTTAAAGTTGTGATGTGAAGGGCGATGAAATTAGATCTTGCAGTCGTAGTTGCACTGACGAGACCTAGAAGGTCGAAACCACGTGGTCTGCTTCTAATGTTTGATCATATTTTTATTACATTCCAATAATATACCATGAGCGCCTATTATCGCATTTTTTTGGTTTTTATATTGTGACATTTCTCCACATTTTTTCATACCAGACATTGTTTATATTTTTTAATAATGACATTGACACTAATGACATTTTTTCTTAATAAAACCTAGAAATTTGATGTCCACTTCCTTTTGATTTCGCTCGTATAAAAGCAGTTATTTCTATCTTGTATTGGTGAGTGCAACTTAAACTTAAAAGCACTTCTGACACCTGTCAAATTAAGAAAATACTTCATTTTAAGCTTTAATTATAATTTTAGCTGTGCAACTATAAAAGCGGTTATTTTCGCCTTGTTTCGACGACAGCAATAATTCAAATACTTCTGACAGCGCTGTCAAATTATAAAAACACTATTCTTTTGTACTTTTTAGTGTAGCTGTCAATATACATATTTCTGATATTTTCCGAATTGTGCATATACAGTATTTACTTTCCGAATTTGACCATTATAGCTGTCAGAACACATTTGACAGCTGTCAAAACGTAAATTTCGATTTCTTGGAATTTTGAGTTAGAAATTATAGAAACTTTTGATTTTCTTTTCTTGACACTTGTGTCAGAATATTTTCGACAGTTATCAAACTGGAAACAGTTATTTTCTCACAATTTAAACACTAGAAAACTAGAAAAGCAGTTATTTCAGCGATTGCAATAGTTTTAATCCTGCTGACAGCTGTCAAACTATGAAAACACTATTTTTTTTGTACCTTTAATAGGTGTAACTGTCAATATAACTTTGATAGCTTCCAAATTATAAATACAGTATTTTTGGTCGAAATTTGACCATTCTACCTGTCAAAATAGATTTAATATCTGTCAAATTGTTAAATCGACTATTTCTTTTACAACTTATGCGACGCTTGTCAAATTGTAAAACCTATTAATTTGCCGTATTTTAGCGTTTGAGACGATCAAAACATTTCTGACAGATTCGTAATTTTGACACTTGTAACAATCAAAAAGTGTCAAATTTACTGAAAACTGTGCAATTAGAAAAGCAGTTATTTCACCGATTGCAATAGTTTTAATCCTTCTGACAGCTGTCACACTATGAAAACACTATTTTTTTGTACCTTTAATAGGTGTAACTGTCAATATAACTTTGATAGCTTCCAAACTATAAATACAATATTTTCGGTCGAAATTTGACCATTCTACCTGTCAAAATAGATTTAATATCTGTCAAATTGTTAAATCGACTATTTCTTTTACAACTTATGCGACGCTTGTCAAATTGTAAAACCTATTAATTTGCCGTATTTTAGCGTTTGAGACGATCAAAACATTTCTGACAGATTCGTAATTTTGACACTTTGTAACAATAAAAAAGTGTCGAATTTACTGAAAACTGTGCGATTAGAAAAGCAGTTATTTCAGCGATTGCAATAGTTTTAATCCTTCTGACAGCTGTCAAACTATGAAAACACAATTTTTTTGTACCTTTAATAGGTGTAACTCATCAATATAACTTTGACAGCTTCCAAATTATAAATACAGTATTTTCGGTCGAAATTTGACCATTCTACCTGTCAAAATAGATTTAAGGTCTGTCAAACTTATGCGACGCTTGTCAAATTGTAAAACCTATTAATTTGCCGTATTTTAGCGTTTGAGACGATCAAAACATTTCTGACAGATTCGTAATTTTGACACTTTGTAACAATCGAAAAGTGTCAAATTGTAAACACAGTTACTTTCCCACGATTTAAACGCTTGCAAGCATTTTAATTTTATTGGAAACTGTACAGCTATAAGAGGAGTTATTTCTTTCTTGTTTTGGCGGACGCACACATCTGACAGCTGTCAAACCTGTGAAAACGCTATTTTTTTACCATTTTAACAGACGTGCTGATGCTGGAAAATTGTAAATAAAATATTTTCTCTTATTTTGTAACTATTCAACATTTTCTGACAGTTATCGAATTGTAAATTTAATTCTAGTATTTCAGCATAGTAAAATGAATGAAATTGATGATTATAATGGCCTTGTTCTATAAATAATGACATGATATAATTAAAAGTAATTAACGATCAGTAGGAATATAGTTTTGTCTAAAATTAACGGAGTAGGGTTTAACCGAATTATGACAAGATAAACAGCAGCTGCTAACTACATACAACTTAAATGTTACTTAATACAATTTCACAAGAACGAAATATTTTTGTATCATTTACAAATTATACTCCTTTCACATTTATTAAAAAGTCAAGTATAATATAATCACGATTGGTATATCTTTATAGCAGGTAACTAAATAAGAAAAATCCAATCAAAACCTTTGATTCTTGATGAGCAAATCTAGGTTAGATTAAATCCCTATATAGACAGATAATATCATACCAGCAGAAGGAAAAAAAAATAAGACAAGGTGTATTATAGCCGATGGTTAGAACACAGCAGGTGCTTTTCTTAAAAAAAAAACATAAGATAAATACGTGTAGTATGCATGTTTAAGTACAAAACAGATGGAGGTAGAATGGACCAATCGAACATGCAGCAGAATGAGAAACATCTGCCAGTAGAATAAATTAAAATGCGTTTTTATTACATAACCTATTTATCCCCAATTTTCGACAAGATTAAAAGAATAAATACAATAGGTGTTAACAACATTATTATCCATCTTCCTGTTTGTGTGCGTTCGTATTGCAATTGTATTTAAAATTAACTGCGTAATAGGGAATAGAAATTTAGTATTCTGCACGAGTAATGTTGACTTCCTATCGAATGAATGAGTCACCAGCGAATGGTCGACATATAATTTACAACGAAATTAATCGGATATAAAGTTACTGAAGCCTGTCTAAATTTACCATCTGCCTGATCGTAGTTCCTAATACGAGTTCCCCCATATAATTTTCACCGTATACATTTCCATACAAATAAAAGATAAGTTAACAACAACAAAAACATCGATACTAAAACAGGAATTGCATTTCTAAACTGTATCATTAGAAAAATGTGTGGTAAGAGGCCAATAAACGTCCTTGACGAACGATATAATCGAAAGAAAACGTACCTTAATACTTTAGCAATTTATCCGGTCGATGTTGTAAATGGAAAAGTCCGGGAAATAATCCGGTCGTACAGGACGAAATTTTTATATCACAGATACACGAGATTGTAAACACTTCTGAGCACTAGATAAATATAATAATTATTACAATGTTCTGTGTTGCTGTGCATGCTCTTGTTTTACCACGAACTTGTGGTGCCTGCTGCAACGGAGCACAACTCAGCTTATTCACCTAGATGATTCAGACAGGTAGCGAGCGATACTTAACCGGTTGAAGAAGTATCTTACGTCTGCCCATTTGAATGGTAAGTTAGTCTAGAACGACGTGTGCGTATTATTGTTTCGCTCGTTTGTTACGTTTGGAGGGGCATTCAGTATTGGAAAGGTGAATATTTTGTATACATACAACGATACAGTGATTGTGTGTGCATAACTATAACTACAGACTGCGTTAAAAATATGAAACCAGACTCAAATAAATGATAAAAACGCAAGAAAATCCTGACACTCCTTGACACTTACAACCATCAAATGTCGAAATAGGGCAAACTATAATAGGTTTTACAATTTGACAGTTGTCAGAAGTATTTTGGCAGTTATAAGTAAGCAAATATTTTATTTCTAATTTGGCAGCAATCACAAATATATTGACAGTTACATCAGTTATAATACATTTAAAAATAGTAGAAAAAATAGCGTCATCACAGTTTGACAGCTATCAGAAGTATTTTAACGATTGCACCCGTCAAAAACAAGCAAGAAAAAACTGCTCCTATAGCTGAATAGTTTTCAATAAAACTGACTACAAGTGTGTGAAGTCATCCTGTTTGCAAATTGACAACTGTCGTAAATCTTTTGTTATAAATGTTGAAATAAGACCAACTGATAGGTTTTAAAATTTGACAGTGAAGTGCCAAAATAACTGATTTTACTATTTTACAGCCGTCAAATGTGTCCTGACAGCTATATGTTTCCAATTTTATAGCTGTCAAAAATTATTCTGACACAAATACCCAAAATCTGACAGCTGTCAGATGTGTTTTTATAGTTATAATGGTCAATTTCGGCAAGTAAATACTGTATTAACCATGCAGCAGATATCAAAAATAATTTGACAGTTACACCTATTAAAGATATAAAAAAAGTGTTTTCATAGTTTGACAGCTGTCAGATGACATTGAACTATTGCAATCGTTCTAATTGCACATCAGAATAGGAGAACACAAACGTTACTATAATTCCTATTAGAATTTTTTTATATACATACATTTAAAATTCTAACAAAACCAAATTTACGACTTGACAGCTGTCAGATATGTTCTAACAGCTACAATGGTCAAATTGGTAAAGTAAATACTGTATGGACATGTGTTCGACATACAGCAGAAGTATATTGACAGTTACACCTATTAAAGGTACAAAAATAATAGTGTCTTCGTAGTTTGACAGCTGTCAGAAGGATTTGAACTATTGCAATCGCTGAAAATAACTGCTTTTCTAATTGCACAGCTTTTGGCCAAATTGTAATTCTTGCAACTGTTTCAATTCTGAGAAAATAACTGTTTCTGAGTTGATTGCTGTCAAAAATATTTTGACACAAGTTTTAAGGAAAAAAACATTTCTATAATATCTATTATAATTTTTTTCATAAATGTACATTCAAAATTCTGACAAAACGAAGTTTACAATTTGACAGCTGCCAGATGTATTCTGACAGCTATGACAGTCCAATTCAGAAAATATATACTGTATTCACAATTCGGCAGATTTCAGAAATATATTGACAGTTACACCTACAAGCGTACAAAAAAAATAGTGTTTTAATAATTTGACAGCTGTCAGAAGGATTTGAACTATTGCAACCGCTGAAAATAACTGCTTTTCTAATTGCACAGCTTTTGGCCAAATTGTAGTTCTTGCAACTGTTTCAATTCTGAGAAAATAACTCTTTCTGCGTTGATTGCTGTCAAAAATATTTTGACACAAGTTTTAGGAAAAAAACATTTCTATAATATCTATTATAATTTTTTTCATAAATGTACATTCAAAATTCTGACAAAACGAAGTTTACAATTTGACAGCTGCCAGATGTATTCTGACAGCTATGACAGTGCAATTCAGAAAATATATACTGTATTCACAATTCGGCAGATTTCAGAAATATATTGACAGTTACACCTATACAGCGTACAAAAAAAAAATAGTGTTTTCATAGTTTGACAGCTGTCAGAAGGATTTGAACTATTGCAATCGCTGAAAATAACTGCTTTTCTAATTTCGCAGCTTTCAGTAAAATCATAATCCTTTCAAGTGTTTAAAATGTGACAAAATAACTGTTTCCAATTTGATAACTGTCAAAAATATTCTGACAGAATACGAAAAAAAAAACATTTCTATAATTCTAACAAAACGAAGTTTACGATTTGACAGCTATAATGATCCAATTCAGAAAGTAAATACTGTATGCACAATTCGGCAAATATCAGAAATATATTGACAGCTACACCTATAAAAAGTACAAATGAATAGTGTTTTCATAGTTTGACAGCTGCTAGAAGTATTTGAATTATTGCAGTCATAGAAACAAGACGGAAATAACTGCTTTTCTAATTGCACAGCTTTCAATAAAATGAAAATGCTCGCAAGTGTTTAAATTGTGGGAAAATGACTGTTTCTAATTTGATAGCAGTCAAAAATGTTGTAACACAAGTGTCAAGAATAAAAAAAACAAACGTTTGTATAATTCCTACTAGAATTTTTTTATGTACATTCAAAATTCTAACAAAACGAGATTTACGATTCCGAACGAATCCACGAAATCCGGAAACTAAATATGGTATGGACAATTCGACAGATGGTAGAAGTATATTGACAGTTACACCTATTAAAGGTATAGAAATAGTCTTTTCATAGTTTGACAGCTGTCAGAATGATTTGAACTATTGCAATCGCTGAAATAACTGCTTTTCTAATTGCGCAGCTTTCAGTAATTAAAATCATAATTCCTGCAAGTGTTTAAATTATGAGAAAATAACTGTTTCCAATCTGATAGCTGTCAAAAATATTCTGACACAAGTGTCAAAATATGAAAAAAAAACATTTCTATAATTTACGATTTGACAGCCGTCAAATATGTTCTTACATCTATAATGGTCAAATTCGGAAAGTAAATACTGTATAAAAAGTACAAAAGAATAGTGTTTTCATAATTTGACAGCTGTCAGAAGAAATAACCGCTTTTATGGTTGCACAGCTTTCAGTAAAATTATAATTCTAGCAAATGTTTAAATCGTGAGAAGATAACTGTTTCCAATCTGATAGCTGTCAAAAATATTCTGACACAAGTGTCAGTCAGTATCATTTTGACAGGTGTCAGAAAATTTTGATTAATTTTCTGGGAAGTAGGTAACTGGTGTCGTAGTTGTTAGATACGTTTTGCCAATTGTACTTGTTGAAATAGCAAAAATTACTATTATTACAGTTTGACAGCTGTTCAACGCTTGCAAAGTATTTAAACTGTGTGACATAACCGTGTTTATAATTTGACAGCTGCCATAAATATTAGCTACAAGTGTCAAAATAGAAAAAAAGACTGGTTTTGCAACTGTCAGATGTATTTTGACGGTTTCTACTATAGGATTGCTACAGAACAATGTGAGAGGTCATGGCTGTCAAAAATATAACAATCATAACCCCAGATTTCATTTTGGAATTTTATGAATGAAAAGGATTACACTTACATTTTTATTTTAAGTCGAGCAAATGAATAAGAGATAAGCCAAAATAAATATGTTTATCTAAAATCCAATATGCTATAAATATTCCTCTTTCTCGGAAAGGAAACATATTAAAAAACAATTTTCGAATAGGTAATTTATCATTGTATACATCATTATGTAAATTATTTGAGCAAGTGTAAGAACAAAGAGAACCGTTCATGGATATTGAACAGCTTATTATTAGATATACATCTTTATATTTGTAGAAAGTGGACCAGTTCCATTACCGTTTCGAATGCAACAAAAGTAACATGCACCGTTGCTTTAATAATTCCTATTAAATACCTGTTAATTTATGCGTTTTTACGCTGAGCACTATATGGCATACAAATGCTTTCTATTGGCTTGGAAATGCAAATGCTTCCCTGCATATTGGCTCTCGATATAACAGTATTTTTAATGCATAATAAAATGATTAATTGCAATATACACAGTTAAATACACAATACAATTCCAACATTTCGAATATTAAAAAAAAAACTAAATTTTCTTACCCTTTAGCACAAAAAAAAATAATAAAAAAGTAAGAAAATGGATCACAGAAGGATAATATTTTTTTGCTGCTTTGTGGGATTTCGAAAGCAAACTGCAGTGTAATTTCATCGTCTTTAATCGTACTGAGTTGTTTGACAAGCAAATATAAGATAATATATAAGTAAATACTTCATAGCGTTGAGATTAAGACTTCAGTAAAGCAGACAAAGAGTCTATCGATTCAGCTCAAGCATAAACATATTTTTCTGAACTTTAATGCTATTACAATAACAAATAAGAGACATTTTTTTTAAGTTTTGTTGAGTACTACAGTGCCTGCTAAAGTGCTGGCAAACATTTATGCATTTGTGTCAAATTGGTTGCCTATAGCAAGGGCAAATATACATCTAATTTCCTTCTAAAAACTTTATAAATTGTTTTAATACCTCTAGTCACAGTCTACAGATGATACAAAGGGAAGTATGTTTGAGTAAATAACATACATAGAAATCTGCCTTAACAAATTTAAGAGGTTTCCTGTAGTTTGTCATTTAGACCTAGCGATTTTTGGCGTTGAAAGTCAAAAATTTAAATTTCACATTTTGAACAGTGTCCTCTTTTTAATTTCTAAGCTCGTAAATTGTAAATGGTGACCAAACGTCTATTTCCTCTGAAAGAATTAGTGGAACTTAAAATAAAACTTGAAGACCTTTTTGATTGGTTGTTTATGTCTCTGCTCTCACTCTCTTGCCTTTTAGACTTTAACTTCCCTATCTTCCTCAATTTTAAGCATCGAATACCAACTCTATAAACTCCAACTTTTGAAGGTCTTCGATTTCAACATGAAAGATGCCTGAGGTCTTCATTTTTCCTCTAAAGCTGAACTCACTTAGTCCATAAGCCTTCACATCTCTGCGGAGTGGCTTTCGATATGACCCCCATATGAGCCCAAAATGTTTCTGACCAACGCCATCGCATATTTCCTTCCGGCTGGATTTTCAAGGTCTCTATCAAGTTATGCATTTGTCATAAACCAAGGCACGTTGACAATGACACCTAGCACCTGATTCTGTAAGACATCCAGCCTCTTGATTTGCGATTTAGCGGTGCTAGATCTGGTGATGGTGTCATAGATCGATATTTGAAGTCGAGGACCATTTATGATAACTTGCGAGGAAGGCGGATTACGCTTTCTACACTTTTCGGGATTTCGGAAGACCTTTGCAGTCTTCGTATTACCAGTGCATCATTTCGGTAGTAGAGTGCCAACATAATACAGGGCGAGTTGGTCATTGGTAAAAAGTATGAGAGTTCCGCGCCAAGAAGCGAGCCCTGAAGAACACCGACTCGGATGGGTCTGCTGCTGGTCCTTTATATAGGTAACCCCCTAAAATTTTTGCCTTATCCCACAATCAACAACGGTCAATAACGGTTTTAAACTGAGATAGCCAAAAAGTTTTAAAAGGCAAGACAAATGAATGGCACGAATAGCACATTTCTGCAGTAGTTTTCTATAAGTGGCTGTTTCAGAGTGAGTTGAACAACAGTATAAGTTCAGGACTTGTACGCCCCTGCCTCTTCCTCAGATTCCAGTACAGGAAATCTTTTATTACAGAGAGCTGTGGGTATACTCTTTCGAAATACATAACATAATGGATGATAGTGGGCAGTTTTATATGTATCACGAAGGACAAGTCCTCAAAGTGTCGAATGAGGTTCGCACTTTTTTAAAGCATTATAAGATTACCAAGATACCTCCGGAAATAACAGAATTTCATGTGTTCTCAGATGGCTGTTCTGGTCAAAACCGCAACAACACAGTAATAAGGTTTCTTTTGACACTTGCAGCAACAAAACGATTTACAACCATACACCAATATTTTCGCTTTCGTGGACACTCGTTTGTGCCTTGTGACCGTGACTGGTGGTCCCAGTTTCACAAAGCTACCAGTAAAAGTATGATATCAAAAAATTCTCCACAAACGTATCTGGAGAGCAGCTTTGCCTTTATTTGATACGAGTGTGTATCTGTTCATGTATTAGTGATGAATACGTTTTGATTTTGTAGTTTGCAAATTCGTTTGTACTAATAAACAACAACAATTTTTTTTTACAAACATGTCGCAATGAAATAGGAAAACCTAATTCAAGTACATGAATATGACGTTAACCACACGCCGTAAAAGGAAACGTTTGAAAGTTCAATCCTGACACACAGACACGTGTTTCGAACTTATTAGTTCTCATCAGTGCGTGATACAAGAATATGGGATATAACGGGTCCGGGGAATACGTTTGTTGGTTCATATTCTTGTATCACGCACTGATGAGAACTAATAAGTTCGAAACACGTGTCTGTGTGTCAGGATTGAACTTTCAAACGTTTCCTTTTACGGCGTGTGGTTAACGTCATATTCATGTACTTGAATTAGGTTTTCCTATTTCATTGCTACATGTTTGTATTTTTAACCGTTCACCTATAGAGTGACTTGCACGTCTTTACACATTTGTGTTTTGTTTAACTTTTTTTTGTTTTACTGAGTCAAAAAACCAATTCCAATTCTTTGTTCTATGAATGATTCTTTTACAAATGGCTGAAATCAAGATTTATCTGCTTATATGAATGAAGCATCACCTAAATATGGGACAGATGTTGATTGAATTCAAACTGTGGCATAATCAAGAAATTCTCTCGACATCCAGTACTGTCATCGCTTCATGTTCCTGTTATACAGCGTTAGTAAAAAGTCCCGGAACGGTCGAATAACTTTGTTATTTGAAAATTATGATTACTGAAATTTGGTTTGGGGGTATAATTAATATAAATGCATTTTATGCAATACAGTTTATATTTTTTTCACTTCCGGTTTAATCGGCAATACGTCCAACTTTTTTTTTTTTAAACGGAACGCCCAGATGTTTTTAACACTTTTGAATGCAAAATAAAAAACTACGTTCAGGAAGTATTAAGATGTTTATTTTTATTCACAAGAAAACAGTTAAAAAATTTAAAAAAGTGTCCTAATACAGAAAAATCAAGATACCTGTCTATTCAGGTTGCGATTACAATAATTGTTCAAAATGCTCACCATTTACAATTTGACAAAAACGTAAACGGTCAGTAAAATTTCTTATTGAATTTTGTATTTGTTCTGGAGTGATGCGATTGGCTTCTTGAACTATTCTCTCTTCCAATTGTTCAAGATTATGGGGACGATTTTTGTACATTTGACATTTCAACTGACCCCAAAAGAAAAAATCTAATGGCGAGAGATCTGGCGAACGTGCTGGTCATTCGATTGCTCCTCTACGTCCGATCCAAACGTTCCGGAAAAATTTCATTCAAATAATCGCGGACATTATGGGCAAAATGGGTGGGGAGCTCCATCTTGTTGAAACCAAAAATGTGCATTAGGGTGATCACCTATGTTTGCATTTGGAAAGGGGGCCGCAAGTGCTGGAACAAGCTCATTTCACAATAAATTTAAGTAGACGTTGCCAGTTAAATTTCCTATTATAAAAAATGGTCCTAAGATGTTGTTTCCAACAAGACCAGCCGAGACATTCACCTTTTGAGGACGCTGTGTATGGACTTCTTCAATCCAATGCGGATTTTCAATTGACCAGTAGCGACAACAATGTCTGTTCACAGTGCCGTTGAGACAAAACGTTGCCTCATCTGAAAAAATGATGTGATCTAAAACATTAGGCTGCTGCTCGATCAATTCCGTCATTGTTTCGCAAAAATGTAGTCTACGATCTGGATCATCTGCAGTTAACTCATGTAGGTTTTCATTCTTGCTGATTTAAGAATCTTATGAGCAGATTTTTGAGAGATCTCGTGAATTTGACCTAATTCTGTTGTGGACACGTGATGATTTTCTTCCACTGTTAGTAACACATTCAAACTAAGGTAAGGTGGGGTAAGAGGGAACGGGTTTTTGTTGAGATGACTTAAATCGTTTACTATTTAGAAATACATATTTATTAAAACATGTGACTTTTTAAATTTGGCTTCTGTATGGCTTTAGAGACATACTATACAACCCTGTATTTTAAATTGCAAATCTTTTTTGCAAGAATAAACATATATTTTTTTAATGACATGTGTTTCCACTTTCCCGGGTAGCCGGGGTAAGTGGGAATATTGGTATAGAATAACTATTTAAACGTGTATTCATTTTTTCGGGGAAAGTGAGTATGGTTAAAGGATAAAACAACTCAACGTCAATTTTTGAATTTTTTTTTTAATAAAGTTAATACACGTTGAATCCAGTGAACTCCATGCCAAATGAAAAAATTGTACCACGTCGATCAACCGTTGGTTTGGGCAAAACCAACACTACACTTTCTTCGGAAATGTTGTCAGTATCGGCCATTGAAGGAAAAGAGAATTTACTTTTTCCTGAGTGTTTTAGAAACGTAACTGTCCAGGGTGCATCAAAATCGTTGGTCTTTTCTTGCACTTTTCCCACATAATGTTTTATAGTTTTTTTTCCAGCGTATTTGACTAATACCCACTGACCTACGTCTACTTTTGGATTATCGGTAATCTCCATGTTCGGGCAGTTTTCTTCGGGCTCAAACTCATCCAGATCTAAGTCGGAATTGGACTCTATGGCGGGAGGATCATCTTCGTCTTCACTACTACTAATGATATCCTTTGGTTTCCTTTTGTTTTTTGATTTTGCTTTAAATGGACCAGCACACGGCTCTTTAAGACGGCTAATTACTTCTTCCGAAGTTATTATTTCGGCTCCAGCAGCTACTCTTCTGCGTTTCAATGGTTGCGAAGGTGTTGTTTGTTTGATTTTTTCGAGAATTAGGCTTTCTATGGAAACTTTTGGATTTAAATTTTCTTGTTCGATAATTTCATTTTCACTCGTCTCAGTGCTAATAGTCTTGAGAGATGCTTCTTCGTCACTCTCTTCATTAGCTAAATTGTTGTTATTCCTATTCTCGAAACGCTTAAAAGCTGATGGAAGGTAAGTAGCATTTGGTATTACTTCTGGATTAAAAGGCGAAATACCTGCCTTTTTAAAACCATTTTGGATAATTTCTGGTTTAGTTTCTAACCAAACCTCTCTAAGAAGTTCAGAAAATATCTTCTTTGGCATTTTTTTACCCTGATTTATCCTCTGCCAAACCACAAGTTTTTATCCCAAGCGGTTTTTAAGGACTTAAACACTGACAGATCTAGTGGTTGAAGTAAGTGGGATGTATGGGGAGGAAGTTTGAGGATGGTGATATTGTTTTCTTTAGCTAATTGCAGAACCTTCCAATCAACATGTGTACTGTGTCCGTCATAAATGACAAGAACTGGTCTTTCTTCTCCAATTATTGGTAGAAACGATTTTTCAAAATAGTTGTTGAAGATTTCCTTTTCCATCCACCCCTTGGTGCTCGCTGCATACACAATTTTTCCTTCAGGAACATCTCCATGAGCATGTGGACCGGCAACCCATTGATCCCAGACAAACTTGCCTTTGTAAATTACTAAGGGAGGTGCTTTTTCACCCGCCGCACTAACAGTCGACAGAATGGTTGTATTTTCTCTCCCTGGCCCAGATATTACTCTTGTGGATGGCTTTCCCTTTTCACCGACAACTTTCGTTTTACTTGGATCCATACATAGACTCGTCTCATCCATATTCCAAATATGATTTGGTTTATCGTGTAGGTCAAAATCATCTAAGGTTTTTTTCAGTAAGGTGAAGTATTCATTTATGACAAATGGATCGGTCATCTTTTTACGTGCATATTCTATGCCTTGTGGTTTCTTAATTGACAAATTGTATCTCTTTTTAAACTGAAGAAACCAATCTTCGCCTGGAATATTATTCTTAAAGGGCGTTTTTGAGTGACGTATTCAGCTATCATATGTAAAATTTCGCTTCTCGAAAGTCCAAATCCCCATCGTTCGAGAGTTTTAAGCCCAACGGCGAGCTGCTCCTCTATGTCTCTTCCTAGTGCTAGTGGTCTTCCAAGTGACTGACTTTTCACGCCTCTTTTTCCGGTCAGTCGATTGAAGAGAGTCGTTTTTGGTATACCATATGTCTGCGACGCACGATGTAACGTAATATTTCCGTTTCTTATGTCATTTAAGGCGTTTTCGAGCTGTTCTTCAGTGTACCCACTTGCCCTCTGAGTTTTTCTTACGTAATTACGAACCATATTCGTACCTGAAAGCAAACAAAACACGTTAAAATACTAAAAATTCAACGAGGCAAGTGAGAATTCAACTGGGGCAAGTGAGAATTCAACTGGGGCAAGTGAGAATTTAGCCGGGGCAAGAGGGAACTTCCAATTAACGCATACTAGGGTGAGGTTAGGTGTTGTAAAATATTAAAACACAAAAGATTAATGATTTAAACATAATTAACGTACATAATATGTACTTACCGTAAAGTTCTTCAGCACTATTTCACACAGGGGCAAGAGGGAATGACGGTTACAATGATCGATTCTGTATCTGGTTGACTCCACGTGCTTAACACTTCAGCTAAACGTAAACACAGCTGACTTGCCACCATCACACTACTCCATAGACATGTTTCGACAAATGGACGGAGCGTCGCAGGCCTTGGCATAGATCGCGGGAAGTTTAAAGTACCGTTCTCACTTACCCCATATTCCCACTTACCCCACCTTACCTTAGTTTCTTCATCAGTTGCTGTTAATGGACGTCCCCTTCTAGGTAAATCCTTCACCTGACGAAAGACTTCAAACTTTTGAATTGTTCGGCATACCGTACTTTGACTAATGTGACGATCCGGATAAACAGTATTAAACAAAATACGAACCTCTTCAAAAGAACGTTGACAATCACCGTACCCACGCATCATTAATATCTCAATTCGTTCTGATTCAGTAAGTTTTACTGCCATTTTCAAATGTGTCAATGTCTAAAACAAGTAAATTTAGAACGATGCAAAAGTTAAAACGCTTTTAAAATTGTCAAATGTGACGGCAAAAAGAATGCAAACACTAAACAACTTTTTTCAAAGGTACCTTATTTTTTCTGTATTACGACACCTTTTTAATTTTTTAACTGTTTTCTTGTGAATAAAAATAAACATCTTAATACTTCCTGAACGTAGTTTTTTATTTTACATTCAAAAGTGTTAAAAAGTAGTAAGTTGGACGTAATGCCGAAAAACCGGAAGTGAAAAAAATATAAACTGTATTGCATAAAATGCATTTATATTAACTATACCCCCATACCAAATTTCAGAAATGATAATTTTCAAATAACAAAGTTATTCGATCGTTCCGGGACTTTTTATCAACGCTGTATAAGAACACTTGAGTCGTTTTCTTTGTAGAACTTGTGACTCTTTGGTATGTTAGCACAGGTGCCTGTAGAATGTGTTGAATGCATTTCTTCAAACATCTTTTTAATTAGCCTTAATATTTTTTAGGTTAACTAAACTTTTTCAGTTGTCCTCGTATATACCAACTTAGTTCTCCTCTTATTGGTATTAGTTTAACTTTTTGTTAAGGAACAAGTTTATTCGTTAAATTCTATTTTTAGAACGCTACCTTCAAAATTCTGCTGGGCTATATCCGAACCAGTTGTAACCGTTCATCTATATATCATCGATTATTAAAACTTTAATATCTAGAGTGCACGATACAGTATCATCACTAAATCAGAACCGTAATTCCAAATACATTATGTGACATTATGTAATCTACAAGTGTTTAAGTATCACAAAATAAATCTAAATCATCGCAATGTTTTTATAAAAATTTATAATCGTATTGTTTCGGTTAATTTCGGTTGCCTATTTCGACATAAATTAAATAATTGTTTAGAACCAAAGTTCACTATATATGTATGTGTTTACAACTTTTTCTCGTGTGCAAGTAGATATCATATAATCAGTAAATTAAACGTTGCGTCAGGAGAAATTACTGTAGAATCATTTTAGACTCCTACGAGATAACATTAAAATTGCTACATACTTATACAGTTCGATAAAGCGGTGGTAATATCGGATTGGATTCATTAGTGTTGTGTTGCCGTACAAAGTGATGACGTTCAAATATTGATGCTCCTTTTTTATCGATATAATACATATTTAGAAACGTAAAAATTGCCGAAGGAAAATGCCGAAAGTGAACAAACCGTTATATTATGGAACCATTTCCGCGTACTACATCCTCGTTATTTGGTACGACCAAAATTATATTGACCTATCATCGGTTTCACCGTATCCAAAATCAACTGATATTAAATTTTTTAAAGGTCGATTAAAGTATTTAACGCAATTAAATATGGTAAGTATTATTATTTAATATTATTTTATTAATAATAATGATGAACAGATACCGATTGGGTAATATGTATTTGATAAAATTAATCTCAAGTGTCAAAAATGACAATTATGACTAATTCTGATATCTGTCAAATTATTGTCTTGATTTTTGAAGTTGACATTCTGACATCTGTCAAAATAGAAAGTTTCGGCCCGAACGAACATTTTAGATTTATCAGCTTCAATTTAGAAAGCGACAATCCTTGTGACAGTGGAGTAACACTCAGCTTGTTGACGAATGTAGGTGTACAGTTGTGAGCATAAGCTGTTGAATGATAGTTTATAAAATGGTCTGATATTTGATGTTATTTCAGTGATAAAACTCGAAGTTGTTAACTCACTTTTTACTGTATAGACGAACCATTATAATTTGAGAGCTGTCAAAAGCAGAGTTGTCATCCAGATACAGTCGTTGATTGAAGGAATACATAAAGATGTGCAACCTATGGGATCTGAAATTTCTGTCAACTGTCATAGGTTGCGATGATTGCGAACGATACAATCACAACACAGTTTCGATCTTCCAGGTCTCGTCAGCGCAACTATAAACGCAATATCTAATTTCGTCGTTCGTTCATGTCGGTTATCCGACCTTCTCTACTTTCAGCTTCACGTCCCCTTGGGATGTCCTTCTGGCGATCCTCGGGTGTTGATGGGTTGGCTTCTTACGAGCTTCTGGTGAATCTCCTTCGCTGATGAATATCTGAAATCAGCGAAACACATCTTTTGCATTTGGAAATATGTAAACGTCGAAAAATGCCACAATGAAAATAGTTCGAGCATGAGAAACGGACCGCACGGTTTCGATCTTCCAAGTCTCATCAGTGCAACTATGAACGCAAGATCTAATTTCATCGTTCGTTCGCGTCCCTTTTCCGGCCTCCTCTACATGTAGGCTCATCTTCTTCCAGCTTCACATCCTCTTGAGATTTTCTTCTGGCGATGCTCGGATATAGATAGGTTGGCTTCTTGCAAGCTTTAGGTGAATCTCCTTCGCTGATGAATATCTGAAATCAGCGAAACACATCTTTTGTATTTGGAAACATGTAAACGTCGAAAAATGCCACAATGAAAATAGATCGAGCATTAGAAACGGACCGCACGGTTTCGATCTTCCAGGTTTCATCAGTCCAAATATGAACGCAAGATCTAATTTCATCGTTCGTTAACGTCCCTTTTCCGGCCTCCTCTACATGTAGGCTCATCTTCTTCCAGCTTCACATCCTCGTGGGATTTCCTTCTGGCGATCCTCGGATATAGATAGGTTGGCTTCTTGCAAGCTTCAGGTGAATTTCCTTCGCTGATGAATATCTGAAATCAGCGAAACACATCTTTTGTATTTGGAAACATGTAAACGTCAAAAAATGCCACAATGAAAATAGATCGAGCATTAGAAACGGACCGCTCGGTTTCGATCTTCCAGGTTTCATCAGTCCAAATATGAACGCAAGATCTAATTTCATCGTTCGTTAGCGTCCATTTTCCGGCCTCCTCTACATGTAGGCTCATCTTCTTCCAGCTTCACATCCTCTTGGGATTTCCTTCTGGCGATCCTCGGATATAGATAGGTTGGCTTCTTGCAAGCTTCAGGTGAATCTCCTTCGCTGATGAATATCTGAAATCAGCGAAACACATCTTTTGCATTTGGAAATACGGACCACACGGTTTCGATCTTTCAGGTCTCATCAGTGTAACTATGAACGCAAGATCTAATTTCATCGTTCGTTCGCCTCCTCTACATGTAGGCTCATCTTCTTCCAGCTTCACATCCTCTTGAGATTTCCTTCTGGCGATCCTCGGATATAGATAGGTTGGCTTCTTGCAAGCTTTAGGTGAATCCTCTTCGCTGCTGAGTATCTGAAATCAGATAAACAGAATTAGGTATTAGTGGTGTTCTATTACAACATCGCGTTAGCCCCGAGTGTCTCGGTCGTCGTGTGGTGCTTGGTGGGCCTTGATTGAAGTCGGTTCAAGTCCTGGGCACCTGCCGTTGTTAAGTCTCGAAGGACGACCGGCGAGGTGCGTTTAGGGAGACGTAATCCAAGTCACATGACGCCATTTTGTATTCGTATCAGTGGGAGGATGTGACCGATGTCCCTCCTGTTTGCTTTGAAAGTTTGCTTCCTCTCAGGTATTCGATGTTCTCGTTCCAATCGATTTCCATCCGTAGAACGATGATTTTTCCTGGCGAGGGTTGTCATCTCCGACTGTAATTGTATAATACCTCCACGTCCTCCTCGAAGTTGGCACCATAAAGTGGTCAAAAATCAATAAAAATGCTAGAAAGGATTGACCATTTATTGACCACTATTGACCATCAGTGATTTCGATTGAACTTTGAAAATTGTTGTATGTAACTTCAAGATCGGATAAAATTTAACCGGAAAGTGGTCAAACGATGATTTTCAATTTTTTGTGATCTATTAGTGACACGAAACAAATCGTATCATTTTCAGCGTTTGACCATCTCTCAAAGTTTGTGAAAAGTGCGATGAACTTTAAAAACTCTGTTGTATAAGACTCGAGATCCAATAAAAATTAACCGGTGGGTGGTCAAAGGATAATTTTCAGTTTTCTGTGGTCTAGAAACACGAGATAGTAAGTCGTATTATTTTCAGCGTTTGATCACCTTTCTGGTGCCAACTTCGCGGACCTATTACCTCGAACAATAAATTAATTCCAACCTCATGTCCTGTAGTGGATAAGGTGGAAAATAGCACGCCGCAAAGCACTACACAACACAAGTCGGTACAGCAAGCACCGATCTGGCTCGGACAATTCGTAGATTGTCATTCCCATAAAATTTGCACGAGAAAAATGTATTGAAACACCCGAATGTGGCTTCTCCATTGTTCTTAGTTGAATTATAAGAACTAATTTAGAATTTCAAAATTATAAGTTTAAAATTTAATACACTGTGTCTTGATCGTAACTTTCAGCTGTCAAAGCAGTTTTATTTGTGTTTTATGTTTTATCCTGTTTTCAAGGTCACTAATCGGAGCGATTATGGTTTTTTATCGTAAAAACTTTATCATATAATTAATTAATTAACTTCTACTTTATGTTGTCTTTAAATTTCTAATGGGACATTATTTTATAAGAAGTGTACGCGTAGCTTTATGGCGAACTATGTATACTTACATAATATTGATTATTAGATGGACGTTACCGCAGTAACAACGAGACAACAGTTGTTCGAATCCAGTTTTTTAGCAACTTATTTTGCATACGACGTGCCAATACTCATCCTCTACATATTGCCAACTCATCGCAATTATTTTAATCTAGAGTGCGCGTTTTTAAATATTAGATAGGTATCGCAATAATAATTGGTAATGGAAATTGTATAGTTATCTCAGTTATCTCGGCAAAATGAAGGTGGTGTATTACGGTGGCCTTACTCTAGGTTACGCACTTCTCCTGTACAATGTAGTTTCGTTTAAATTGCCCAATATAATGCGTTCTTCCGATAACGATATCAAATTCTTGAATGGTCATTTCAAATTTTTGACGTTTTGGAATCTGGTGAGTTTAAAAATTTAATTTCACTTAAAAAAAAATCAAGTATGCTTTGAATTGATGCCTTCTAAAGATGACAGATGAATTCAGTTGTCAATATTCGTTGATTAGAAGTAAAATGAGGCGTCTTAGTGAAGTGCAAGTTGCTCTTATTCAGCACGGCCAGTCTATTCGACATGTTAGTAGGGACCTCGAAGTTTTCCCTTCTGTTATTCAGCGTTTATGGAATCAGTTTCGGGAGACTGGCCAATATGTCAGAAGAGCTGATTCTTCTCTGCGTAGCCGTATTGCCACAGCAAGGGACTTCCTAAACGACCTAAGACGAGCACATGGAATTGAAATTTCTGATCAAACTGTTAGAAACAAATTAAAAGAAGCGAATTTGAAACCAAGAAGACCTGTTACCCAGCAAATGAGGTTTGCTTTGGATCACAGATATTGGCAACTTCGTCACTGGACGCCTGTACTGTTTACAGACGAGTCCGGATAATAATAATAATAAATGACTTTATTGATGCACAACAAAAAGTAACAAAATGATATGTTCTAAATAAGAAAAAAGAAAACGATACACATGTATACATCAACAGGCGAAATCCAACAAAGCTAATTTACTTAACCTTTACATAAGAACAAAAAAACAACAAATACAAACAAAAAAAAAGAGAGGAGAATGTAAGTCAGTCCTACACACCATCACATGACATAACACAGCCTCAGAAAGCAGATAAATAAAAAGAAAGAGCCAAAGACATGCACATGATCAGTCACTACAAGCTCAATTGTAATAAATGTCTACGAAGTGATAATTTAAACGAGGGAGGTGACAGGGATTTCAAATTTGGTGGAATAGAGTTAAATACTTCGCTGACAACATACGTGAATGACCTATCAAAATAGATAATCTGTGAATAGGCGACAGCAACATCAATACATTGGTCATTTAACGGGTCGATGGCCGCAGTGGTTAGGCGGCTGACTATTGTTGTGAGAGGACGATAGGCGCCGGGGTTCAATTCTCTGTAGGGACGGTGATATTTTTTCAGGGAGTTTAATCCCGGATCGACTTGCCATTCGCTGTTGGGAGCAAAGTGATTAACAGCGCGGCATCATAAAAGGCGATATGATGCTGTCACAAAGCCATTTAAAACACAATTTACACACACCAAACTACACCGCTAGAGTTGCAGTGATAGCCAGACAAGCGATACAGTTTACGGAGTCACTGCAACTAAGCACCCATCACATTAAAAAAAATAATAAAAAAAAATAAACCACGTCACAATAGTTCATTTGAGATAAAACGATGAGAGAGTCGTATAAGTCAGTTTTAATACTTTGATTTAAGATATGCCTGTGGGGGTAGATCATTTTTAAAGCTATGTAAGCACGTTGAATACATTTACCAATATGCTGTTTGAACCTCAACGAATTATCCATATATAGGTCAAGATTCGATCCTGACTACTTCCACGATATTGATATGGATCCGTATCTGGTCTAAGTTCAAGTTTGTGCGTCGCCCCGAGAAGACAAGAACCGCAGATTTAAGGGGATTTAAAAAGAGAGAGAATGCTGTTAACATTGCTAAACAAGAAATATAAACGTGTGTGTCATCGGCATAGCAATGATATTGACAGTGAAGGAGACAAGAAAACAAATTCGAAATGTACACAGAAAATAGGAGAGGACCAAGGATGGAACCCTGAGGAACTCCTGACTTGATCGGTTAAAATTCGGAAATAACATTATCTATTTTTAACTGCCTGAAAACGATCAAGCAAGTAATTACGCATAAGTTCAACGGCAGGCACTGAGAGACCACAGAAGCGTAGAATAGAAAGCGATAAGTTGTGATTAATAGTGTCGAACGCTCTACTGAAGTCCAATAATACCATCCGGCATCACCAGAAATTTTTTACAAGAACGTGGAATTCAGATAATGGAATGGCCGCCACTAACTACATATATAGGAACTGACACAAGCCCTAATTGAGGTATGGGAAAGCATATCCCACGAATATCTTCGCAGACTATAGTGCGAAGCATCCCACGCAGATGTGAAGAAGTGAGTGCTCGTGGAGGGCATACACAGTATTAACCATCACCAATCCACAGAAAACCCTACTCTCATCGATATACTATGACAATTGTTTCCATTTTGTTTTGCGTTGCTAATTTACATTTTTAAGTGTGACTGAAATAACTAAGAGTTGTAAAATTGTTTGCTTGACGTCTTATTTAAAACAACAACTAACAACTTTATTTCAAGGTCTCGTTTTTAGAAACGAGACCTCGAGAATTTTAAAACACTTATGTACATATTTTTTGAAATATTTACATGAAAATCGCCTGATTAATAAAATTTAACATAATTCATCGTTTAATGCTTGCCTGACGTAACATTTTTTAAATAATTTTTATGTTTATGATAAAACAAAAATTCCACTCAAGTAATATACATATTTTTTAATATCTCTATTTCCATCGAATAAATCTAAACCTAATTAATAAACAGGTGGAATAAATACAAAAAAAATTGCTCGAAAATGTCAATATTTTAACAATACGCCAAATAGTCTAAATAGGAGTTGAGGACTGGACTCCCACCTAACCAACTCCCACCAACAAAAAATTTAGTTTCATAGTGGCCCACACATTTTCGATGGGGTTTGCGTCGGAAGGTTGGGAGGTCCAATTCAAGGTGACAATGTCACTTTCCTCCTGGAAGGAGGAGGGGGAAAGACTCAGGCTTTGTTATTGAATCAAAACATCTTGGCTGAATTTAAAAGCCCCGTTTATAAATTTTGAGCATTTTGACCGAATCTACAATAGATTTTGTGTGAAGAGCTCCAAATATCCAAATCCATACACTGAGAAGCATCTCCAGATACTTATTTCTATAGGGCGTCTGATACCACAACTCACGCCCAGAAAACGCGCCCAGCTCAAGATGTGAGCCTAATCGTTTGTTGAGACTAACATGAATTTCCTTCTTGCAAAGTTTGAACTTTGATTCACGCAGACACAGAGTGGGATTACTCCTGAACAACCGCACAATCGTTTTTTTTTGTGCTTCCTCGACGTCGCTCTTGTTTTCCTGTGTTCAGGAAGATCATCCTCATTTTTTTATGCTTTATACAGCTTCACCCACCTCTCACAATTTTGGTCCTTTTGTGTGCATGCACAAGAAGACAGGCCCAAATAGCTTCGGATATGCGGAAATCATTTTGATAATCGGCCGTTGTCTGCAACGTTTCGAATGATACTGCAATAAATAAATTAGTAATGGCGTCAAAGTCCACTATGTAGTGGTATAATCGCATCGAAAAGAAAACCTCTTTCTTGTGGAACAGACTGTCTCTCTATCTAGTTTTGAACTCTCAATGATGAGCATTGGTCCACCCTAAGATCGTAAGAGGAATTGAAATTTTGGGCATCCTGTATACCAAAATGTAAACATGTTTTAGTTCAGTCCCTCTCCCCCCTTGTTTTTCGAATAAAATTTGTTCCCAATTATTTCAGGAACTGTTTTGTCCCTAGTATTTCATGAGCTATCTATTGTAAAAGGCTGAAACTTTGAAACAACTAAAACCTGGAACAATCTTCAAACTCGAAGCCCAAAAAGAGAAAGAGCGATTCGCAATTATTTCATGAACTGGCGATTTTTAAAGAATGACACTTTAAAACAGAACAACCTCAGAATATCTAAAATAAGTTGGAACAAACTTCAAAATTCTAATTTTCAAAATTTTGTGTTTCGAAAAGCGGGCTGGAGGCTAGAAAAAAAATGTTGTTAGACACCTTTTAAATGGCACTACTTTCGTAGGTAACTCTGATGTGTGCGATCAATAGGAAACCTTAATTTTAAATGAGATCTCCCCATTCCAATCAAACGACAAAAAAAATCAACTCCTTAATTGAACTTCAAAGCATTCATTAATTTCTTTCACATCTCCGGAACAATAAGCCGTATAAGAAGACACAATTACTTATAATTAATTAATTTAAATTCTCTTAAACGTTACGTCTGTTATCGGTACTTACTTAGGTACTTCCATTCAAATTTTAATTCCATTATCACACACACTTAGGAATTTCTAATTTCCGCCTATGTCATATATATATTCAGGCGAAAATTCAAATTTAACGCTTCCAGATGTCATATCAGCCGGCCACTTTATCTGATAACGATAATGGGTTATCGATCCCTTCATCCAGCTCGATTTAATTCGATACGAGAGCCTACACTATAGTCGCGATAGTTTAATTTCCCTTCAGTTTTAAAGGGGGGCATTGAAACGTCAAATACAGGGTGACGTTTATTGAACGCAGCTGGATTTGTATGTCATTGATCAATATAGCATTCTTAAATTGGGGATTCTAGCGATTCTTGAAGTTAACATCCAGTGATGCCAGATCGTGTTAAACTGAATTCGTCAGCGTCGTCGGAAAAAAAATCGTGAGAAATAGTAACTGGATAGTTTTTGGCTGTATGTACTTCCCCGACTGTGTTTTTGAACTAGCTAAACTTACCGTACAGTTATCTACACCAGGACAAGAATCAGAACGCTTGTTACTTTCTTTGTGTTAACCATAGATGGCAGCAGTTATTTGATGCCGCCAATGTAGGAAATTACAAAAAATCACATCAGACTGAACTAGGTTTAAATCATGAAATAAACTCGTGAGATAAATGGCTCTTATCATAAGATCGTGAGACTGGCAACAAAATCGTATGAACTCACGATAAATCGTGATAATCGCTGTTAACATCAGTTATTGCTGATGAAATGCCAGAATCAGCGCATCAAGAGGGCATTCAAATTCCTGAAGCGAACAAGAAAACTAAACGAACTAAAGCAGAGTGGAAGATTTTAGGGTCATATTTATAGCTCATGCATTTTAACGTAAATGTCATTAGAGATGTGTCAAAATCACATGCTCATGACATTTATTATTTGACATTTTATAACCAAAGTTTATAACCTCAAATTAAGTGTCAAGAAATAAATGTCATTATGTGAAAGTGGCTAAAGTAACAATCCATTCACATAGCCTACTCTAATTATGATTTTTTTCGATGTGTCTATATAAATTATGACCCTTAGTGCAATCTCGTTCCCATGAAGACATTTCTATGGCAATCGAATTAAGTTTATAAGATTTTGGGAATAAAGATGCTACAAACTTAGTGAAATAATTCCCCTGAAAGGTCTACACAATTGAAAAAATATAAATTTATGTCAAAATCGCATAACATGATAAACATAAACATCACTGTCGTACAATACTTTTAAAATTTCAACATTTTTTTGCTTAATAAGTTCAATATTTAGAGTATCCTTTTCAGATTTTATTAATTCAATCCCACAAAGCATCTATGAATGGAACAATCATAGATGCTTTGTATGGGATTGAATTATGGTCATATTTATAGTCCATGCTTAAGGTTGTACCGATGCTTGAGTACCGATTTTGACGTAAGTGTCATTACAAATGTGTCAAAATCACGTGCTCAAGCATCGACACAACTCCAAGCACGAACTATAAAAATATGACCCTGGTAGGTATGGGGCCACCTTGGGCACCCCCCACCACCACCCATCAGTACCTGATAAAAGCTGTTCCATACCTGATAAAAGCTGTTCCATACCTGATAACAGCTGTTCCATACCTGATTAAAGTCGTTCAGTACCTGATCTTATCGAACAGTTATCAGGTACAGAACGGCTTCTTGTTCATATCCACTAGCCCACTAGCTAGCGAAAAGTAGGAGTGGTGGGGGGTGACCAAGGTACCCCCATACCTGCTGACCCTTATTAGTGCAATCTCGCTCTCATGAAGACATTTTTATGGCATTCTAAATAAAATTCACGAGAATTTTGGGAATAAAGATGCTACAAACTTATGGAAAAAAAAATATTTATAATTCGTGCTTGAGGTTATATTGATGCTCGAGTACGCGATTTTGACACATCTATAATGACATTTATGTCAAAATCGCATAACATGATAAACACCGATTTAATATTTTCTAGGGTTACGTTTGGCTTTTATTACAGTTTCCAAACGTTTTGGTATGGAACTGACCAGTTTTTGATATCAGAAACGGAAATATTAATCTACTCCTGTGTTAACATTTCTAGTAGATCCTTTTTAGATTTTATTTTGTGATTTACCCGTATTTGACGTTCTAAATGCTTCCCAAGGTCAAGTGCAACGCCAGATTTAATTTGGTGAGACTGTAATGTTACCTGCCTTGACATGGTAACTTCATTCTTATTATGTTTAGCTGTCAAAAATGAAAATTTTATGTCAAGATTATCCATCACTGAATTGATAACTTTCTTTTTGCAGAAAAACCTAATACTAATCATCATTAAGTTTACTAAATAAACGCAAAAACGTAAATACAATATTGACAGTGAAAACTGACGCGATGTTGACGTAAATGTCATTACATATCTGTCAAAATCGCGTGCTTAAGCATCGACACAACCTCAAGCACAACTTCTATTAGATCTAGACAATTATATAAAAGCCATAAACGTACAATATACGATTTATGCTTGGGGTGGTTATCTTGATAAATGTGAAAAATGTTTTTAAATTTTTAATATTTTATGAAATTAATTTCACTTCTAAAGGCAAATACGTATTTGCATATTATAATAACTACTGTACGAAAGTCGCTCTATCTACAAACCGTAGATCCTAATTTTTAGTAATTTTTTATTGCCAACGCAAGACAGCTCAAAATGATCACTTCGTATACTGTAGTTAATCATATTAAATGATGATGTCGCTCCAAATAAAAATAAAATTGTTATTATTGAATAATATTTCTATTTATATCCGACATTAAATTATACCAAAAGCGTACCAGGGTTAGAGAACATTTAAAAAATTTACAATACATATCTATCATCAAACGTCAAGTCAATAACACCATGTTAGGAACCGTTCGATTCGGTCAATTTCGTCGCATACTTCGTCTTATACGAAGCGACGTTCGTGTCATCGAAGCGAAACGCGCAGTATCGGCATATTAATCGTATATTTTCTTAATAAATAACCTCTTCGTGTTCGCGTGTGCTTTGATTTTACATGAACGGATCGGAATGAGGTTTCACCGTAATAACAATAATAAACGTAAACCCCGCGTTCAAAGTTCAGTCCACCGTTCGCCACGAGATAATACGGATGGATGTCCGTCGACAGTAGCACGGGTATCATTACCGGATTACGATCATAACAAGTGTTGTAATAGTCGAAATGACAACTATTAGGGCCGTTGCGTACTTAGCGGTGGCTGTTCATTTTTGGTACGCGTGCTATTACGATTGGAATTATGTTAATATACCGCCGACGGTTCATCCTATGGGGATCACTTACGGTAGAACGAAAAAATTGAAGTTCTTAACTTATTGGGATGCGGTTAGTATATTGTGATTTTAATTTGACGTTTGTTTATTTATTTTAAATGTCAAATTAATGACATAACCTCCATACCTATTTTGAATTCTTAATGCACGCTCGGTTAAGTTTAATTTTTATTTGATAACATTGAGATTTTCTGCACAATTACTAAATATATAATTGTAGTTGTAATACCTCGGCATTAATGATGCATTTTAATTGCTTCCTGCCATGGCCTTTGTCCGTAAAGGAAAGTTGAATTTTATGTTATGCAATTAACAATTACAATTAAATTAATGTCTTATAAATAATTTATTGTACCTACCTATTTAATTAATTTAAAGTTAAGACTCATTGTTAGACATATAATCAAAGCTATGTTCTTGAATAGATAACTTTGTTTTCAAATTATTCAGGAAATTTCAATTCCTTATCTCTTCGCTAAATGAGCATTGTTTTTAACTCGACGAAATTCTATTTATACGACTGAACAATACATCTTGAAATAATAAGCATTAGAATCGGGTATTAAATTAACTCTCTTAACTACTTAAGCATAATAAAACGTAATGAGCTCTAGATGGATGTTGTCTGATCCATATTTTATTGAATTGAACTTGATTCAATGGATTAAAGGTTATCTATGAGTGAATGTAAGATCAATCTGGTATATATGTAGTGATAATGATTGAGTAATATATATTTGTTTATTGTACTCTTATTATAATACCGGATCTTGTCTTATCTCTTACGTTTATTTAATTTAAACTTTAATAATCTTGATTTTGTTCTTTTTTTTCTAGTTATTGCAATCATTGTTCTTCACAATATCATTCCTAAATGAAATTTTGGGTAACACGGAGGTATCACCTTCATGGGGAAATAATTCTATCTTTAGGAAACTAAAAGACTTGGTAAGTTAAAATGTAATATCGTCATTATTTAATTATCTTTTTCGTCGCTTTCTACGCGGTGGACTTAAGTTAGGCAATCAAACTTACCTGTCTACCACGAGCTAGCTCGAAATCTTCTCTCAGGACGTCGCCACCATCTGCAGCAACATCCTAGCAGACAAGATTATATGGAAACACCACCAAACACCTATAATATACGTTACTCTGATCATGCTGTCAGCTTCTACGTTTTTTTATTCAGAAATTGACTGACGAATATGACAACATGATAAAGTGGGTACGTGATTATCAAGAACGTTTAGAATTTGCAGTGCGGATCATTGATAACCAACCCATCACATACTTCATGCGCCCATTTTTTTTTTTACACACTGATGAGCATATCCAACTCTCCCCTTTTTGTGGATTTTAAGAAAAGGCTGGAGCAGTAGAGTCACTCGACATCTTCCCGTGCATCATCGTCACTACTGCTTGCGTGTGATCTTTAACAGGAATTCTTGATTTCTTCGTCGTAATCTTGCTAACTGCTACTGCTTTTTTAGAACCTCTTTTTCTATTATTTCTCTGCGTTTTCCGTTTTACATTTTGGAATCTAAACAATGTATTTTGAACTGACGAGTAATCCCGATTAGCTTGTTCTACTAATATATGAAGGATACAGTCGTAAAAGGAATCAAGTCACAAAGGAGTAGTTTTGTAGAAAACCAATTTTAAACTTTGGAAACTGGTGGATATTCTGCTCTTAGTCGGTGGTTAACCAAGCCCATGTTTTTATCGTATTCCATATACGAATGTCCTCGTACAGGAAATGTGATCTTAATATGGTCCAGTCTCTTCTCTTCATGTATCTGGTTGTGTAGGAAACGGAACATGGTAAAGTTTTTGTTTTGTCCGCTACACAAGTGGAACACAAGTTGGGAACACTTAAATTTTTGCCATAATCCTCTTTTACTAGTGACTTTATTGCAACTTTCTTCGCGTCTCTTTTCCGATTATAAAAAACTTCGGCTCTAACTTCATACAGTTTATTTTCAGTAATTATTTTTCCTATTTCTGTCTGCAACCTTTGTCTAGCTTTGTCGCTAGCTGTACTTTCTTCTACATGTAGTGTCTTCAGCTTTACCATAGACTCATCGCAAGTACTACTTCGTTCGTGGATAGACAAGACAAAGGAGATATTAAAATCACGATAAAAAATTGTCCTATAAGTTTCATATGAAACTGTAATTGTAGAGTTTGATTCACAAAAGAGGTAGTACATTTTATTAATATTGAGCTCTTCTGGTAAGTACATTTTGTTCCATGAATCGATAAGAAAGCATTTCTAAAAACTATTTCTTCTGTTGCAACATCGTCACCAGCACATCTTACTCTGTACGCATAGCTCGTGTCCCTAAGGTTAGCTTCTGCTTCAACATTCCTGGGTAGTCGACGTCGAATTGGCAAAACAGAAATTAACCCACATAAGTAACTATTCTGTTCGGTTAGAGACTCCATTAGGTTAAAATGTCTAATAATTTGGTGTCTCATCTTTTCCGATACTTGTTCGAAACACTTTTTTCTGCAGTTACAATCGGGGCCTAACTCGTGACTTTGCAAATTTAGTTTTCTTTGCACATCTCGCATTTTACCATAACGCTGCCTTTTTTTCGTTTTAGGTTCCATCACAATATTATTACTTAGGTCACGTTCCTCGTCACTCATTGTTCTTTAAAAATCAAACCACGGCAATTATAACCTCAAAATCAAAACTCACACCGATATCAACTTGTCACACACTAATAAGAGAAACAAAACGTGGAGTTAGCACCTTTTATTTCTGTTTCAAGTGGACTTAGAGTCTTCTACCTCCGTATACCCTTTTTTAAAACCTCGATTTTAGGAACTTCACCTTTCTTAGGCGCCTACAGTTTCATTTTAACTTAAAATGGACGCCTGTACCCTTCATATGCCATAGGCCCTGAATTGTTTCTTCGCTTTCATGTTGACGTACGCCTGAATTCTATACATAATCGCTCACTGTGTTAAATGTTAGTGTATTTTCGAAGATGAAAGTCGTAGATTAAAACAATTTAAGGGAACGTGTGTATAAGTTGTTTGGACAGCACACAAAAAAAATGATGAAAAAACGATATCTTCAATTTTCTCAAGATACAGCAAAGGATTGCCGGCTGTTGCACTACTACTTGCAGAAAAATGATATTAAATAGAAATCAACAGGAGAAAACGATCAACGAACAGAACTTTAGCACGAAAATTTTATATTTCCAAGGAAACAATTCGTCAATATTTGAAGAAACTGGATGTGACATATCACAAACTTGAATATAGTGAGAAACAATTACGTGAAATACCAAGTGTCGATTGTTGCTACGAAAGTTTTTAAAGAACGGTGTTTCGTTAATATTATTGACGATGAAAAATATTTTACATTTGTATGGAGTAAAGGCGAATAAAATAGTGGCTTTTCATAGGGACAATATTGCGATGACCACTCATAACATACATTTCAAAAACTAAATTTGAGTCAAAAGTTTTTGTCTGGTGTGCGTCCTACTGGTTAGTCCACGTAACCAACAATTTAAAAATTAGCTGGCTCAATCCTAAACCGCTGCGTCAATATAACGTTACTTATGATCCCAGCTGTTCCAAAAAAATCACTCCTCTTTATTTGATAGTAATGATGGGTTGGGTGCTGTACTACTGGAACAAAAATCAACTGGTTTAGTGAGCAGGTGTTGAGCTTCCTGTTGATGTTTTCTTGTGCTCGTTTCTGGAAGAATTGTTTGACTGGATTGGATTCCATACCAACTTATTTGCTATGCAGATAAATACAAAAAAAAGGAAACAAACTTTCCAGCCAACTACATGCGAGGAAATGAAAATGTTTTCTGATGGGTGGTGGGCGGACTACAGGTCCTTTCAAGAAGAAGTTAGGGATACTTACATCTCTAAAGTTATTTCGAGATAGATTCTAATGGCTGCTAAGCAATTTGCATTTACAAAACCGGTATCATAATCCCGAGGATGTAGTGACCACTAATCCGCGCAATAAGGATGGGTCCCTGCAAGAAATTGCTTGCCCAAGACATGAGTTCCGTCAACAAAGCTGACATGCTAAAAAAATGTTGCACTATTGATCGAAAAACTAAAAAATGGTATCATCGCATCATTTTGCCATTTTTTCGACTTTAGTAAACGCTTACATATTGTTTCAAAAGTTAAAATATTGTCAAAATATTGTTTTAATATTGTTTCAAAAGGGATGCGGCGGATCGACCCTCAGTCTGAAGCAATTCAGGATTAATTTGTCCCTAAGGAAGCAAATCCACCAAATATTCCAAAAGCTAGGCCAATTGAGGAGTTTAGGAATTCATTGTACCAAGAGGTATACAAGAAACGATGGGAAGCCAAAACGACCGACGAATTTACTCTGAAAGTCAAGAAATCTGTGAAAAAAGTTGACTATAGCGTTGTCCAACAAATGCTTAAAAATGTTTGCAGTAAACTTTGTAAAATCGAAGATCGAAGAAATAAATCATCATACATCATTTAGATGATCTTCCCTAATTTCAACATCCCTGTCAGTAACTTCAGCTGCAGCAAAATTTGCATCACTGAACTGCATGTGGATAATACAGAATGTTTGAATCCATTTATAGCTGTTGTAGGCACTGCTCCTCGAAGATATGTAGCACCAAACAATTTGCTGCAACTTGAAATTGTGATACCGTTCTTCCTGGTTTATTTTTAAGATATTTTTCAATATTTCGATCATAAAACGAATTCAAGAGCCCTGTATGCGAATTCAAGAGCCTCATGCTTCAGAAAAGGCTCAAACAAATTGCATACATCCTGATTTATGACGACGGCGAATTCAGTTGCAGATGGAGCTCCATCCATTAACTCTACTTTCATTCGCACTTTAGGAAAAGAATTATGATTGGGGGAATGAATGAGCCACCAACAGACATGCAGACGACAACTGTTGATAAAACTCCTAATTATGTCTGGATGGGAATCGACTAATGCATTCATCTAAAAGAGGAAAAAACCCTATCAAGACTAGACTTAATGAAGACTCTAGTTGGTGCTGCACTAGTGATTTCAAGTGTGCGAAGATTAATTTCCGGATGTCTGTTAACCTGTCCTCCCCCTGTGTTGAAAGCCATTTCTCTCACCTAACTGATACACAAGTAATCTGACTTTTTTTTTAGTGAGACCATAAAATCGAGTGGCCAGTTCTTGAATATGTTTCTACTATTTCGCCTTCGTCAAAAGTCTTGTGTTATCATACTTGCGTAGAGGAGAAACAGACATTAGAAGTGAGCCTCTCGACTTGTGATTTTTTTTCTTGTTTCAAAGTTTCTGTTGACGAAAGGAAGCCTCGAACATTGAAAGAGTTGAAGGATCCTAACAAGGAAAATGTTATGAGCAACTGAGAGAGTGAGAAGATCTAGACGAGCTGCACCACAGCAAATTTGACCGTATGTTGGTATGTTGGTAATTGGTATACTGGAGTGCTGAGGAGGACACTTTTACCAGTCAACAGTTATAACAGTTTGGAGCTTGGCAGTGATTTCTCCTCTCCATTGCTACTTTGATCGATCATCGGCAGTGACATGCACTCCAAGAGTTGCCAGCAATGTCTTTTACTTCACTATCTGACAATTCGTTTTTATAGAGAAACTGCAGTTACCGGCTGATAGATATCCCGAATTATCAAAATGGTGATCATTTTATCTGTGGCTCTCAATAGTGTCAGTGTTGTTACTGTGATATGAAGTTTGAAAAATATTGTGTATCTTGTGAGTGGACATATTAAGTGCGTGTTATGAGAGGACAGGAATCTAAGATCCAAAAAATAATAGATTAATAGACTCCATTATTGTTAATAGTAGTTTAAAGGTAATTAAAAATGTAAAAATATCTCTATTATTGACTGAGTTGATATCTAACGACATCATTTTATTTCTATATTTTTCAGATTTTACCAAGTCTCGCCTTCCCCATATCAATGTTCGTAGGCCTAACGTTTTGGGGACTGTACTTCGTGGATAGGGAACTGGTATTCCCCAAAGCGATCGACCCCTTCTTCCCGCCATGGCTGAACCACGTCATGCACACGAATATAATGCTCTTCGTCCTCGCTGAGATGTACATGTCCTTCAGGAGATACCCGTCGAGATACGTCGGCGTCGGCATCCTTACGATCTTCATGGCGTGCTATTTAGTGTGGTTACATGTGATATATTTCAAGACCGGCATCTGGGTGTATCCGATCCTCGAGAAATTAGACTTCATAGCGCGGGTCGTGTTCTTCGTCGTCCTATTAGGCTTGTCGCTCGTCCTGTACTTCGTCGGCGAGAAGATCAACCAGAGGATCTGGTTGAATCGCGTCAAATTCGAGAAACCGTACTATAATGAATACAAGGCCAAATAACGAGATTTGTTCATGGTTTTTTTTTTTTTTTTTTGGATGATTCCTAATGTGTAGTGATTTTTTATACGATTTCTAAGATTTCTACTTTGTTCTTCTACATTCAAGATGATTTCCCGGCTTTTTTATATGATGTTTATATCTTTGTTACGAATATGATTGTTTCGTTTCTAAATTACACGAAAGGGCGTACTTAATATGTGATAATACTTACAGAATTAAAATCTAATGCGATAGTACAATTTAGACTTTAGAGATGTACGCTATTCATCTCTTTTTTTAATAGAATTTTTATAATACAGCTATCAAACTACTTATATTGTATAAAGAGGAAGATATGAATCTAATCGTCTTTCTACTGACAAAATTAAAATTAGCACAAATTATCTACTTGCTTAATTTTATGAAAGATCAAAAGACAAGGCTTTGAAATATGTACAATTGTTTGGCAAGTCTTCTATTATTGTACTTAAGTTTAATATTTCTTATAAACATCTCTATTTTTTTTCTGTTTGGCTGTACTTCCGCTAGAAAGTCAAAATCTTGCTAATAGTAAAATGAAATCTAAACATTATTTATTGTATTTACTCTAAGTAGTGATAACGTAACGGTAAAATAGTATTCGTGCCTCGACTTCTGGCAATAATATTCTAATAAACTACTATTGTAATCTTCATATTTCAGAAATTGATGATCAAAAGGAAAAATAATAAACAATGATAGTAATAAATAGAATTTGGAATAAACGAATTTGTGTTTTATTTGTGAATTATAGACCGCAGGATAGGTATTCAAAATTGAGGAGCAAATATTAGGCTTTATTAAAAACTTTTTTCCCGTCTTTGAGGGAGAATAGAATCATCATCAGACCAAAAACAGACAAGGCATTCTACATTGATCAAAACAAGTGGTAGTCAGGATGCCTCGACTATACTGCTGCTGGGTTAAGACTACTCATCCGCTATTTTCCAAGTAAGTTTTAACGGGTTGCCTGGGTTAAGAGTTATCATAATGGATCCATTTTTCATCTCCAGTAACGATACGATGCAGAAAAGACTTCCCTTTGTACTTTAACTCTTGATTTCAGTTCATGTGAAATCCAATTTCTCACATTCGGGATCATACCCATGTTCTTTAAAGGCAATGAAATGACTTCTCGAGTCACTCCCAAAGATTCAGCTGGCTCCTTTTTAGTTTGACACGGGTCTTCGTCCAATAACGCCTCCAATTCAGCGTCGTCAAACTATTAGAATTGATGCTGCAAGTCTCTGTAGGAATAGGCATCTGACGATGATAATGAAAAATCAACCGCAATGTTGCTACATTCATCGCAAAAATTAAATAAAATGAATCAATCAAATCAGGTGAGAAAAAAAAAGCAGTAAGCAGCAGTCTATCATTAGATCCGGTTTTGGCATCTGACCGTGCTAGTTGTAATTTATCCAACACTGTTTATAAATAATATCGTTAATTAATAAGTAATTAACTTGATTAATTTCCCTTGATTTTGAAAGTACTCGTGAATTTGGTTGCCTATCATAAGGCGTCTAAAAGCATGAAATTGCGTGTAAAAGGTTGCATACTTTAGATGTTAGAAGATAGCGGATAAATGTAATTTTATTATATTTCGTTCTAGTTCCAATAATATAGTTTATTCTGGAATATTTTTTACGTATTATATTAATATTCATATTTAGTATTTATTACTTCTTGAAAATATACAAAACGTTTCTATTATTCACAGATTTGTATAAAGTGTATAAAATGTCATTTAAATAGATTTCTGTAATGGTTTAGTACCCAAGAAAATTAAGAGATGGCTATAGAAGTTGGAAATGCATGATTTTTTAATATTTCTCTATATTTAAATTTTATATCATCGTGAATTATAGCCAATAGCTTGTTTATTCATACATAAACTTCATTTTTTACGTAATGTCGTTTTCACAATTTCAATCGGAAAAATAAACTCGCCATTTTTTACATCACTAGTCTAAAACCGTAGACTTGTTTTATTATTAATAGTTGGGAGACACTGTGATAACTATCCTAATTAATCACAGCTTCTATAGATAACCTATTGAATGTGTAAAATGTTTGCTGATTAGAATGAACTGTTCTGAGTATTTTCTTTAGTAAGATTAGCGACACTGCGATAGTTTTAAATTATACAGGGTGAACAAAGTCTCGTGAAGGGTGAGTCATCTAAAATTTTCAGTTGGGAACAGTGAGTAATTGGCAGTAATGATAGCGCGAACTAACTTGTACATAAATTGTTTTGACAGATTCTGTAAAGGTTCGCTAATATGCAACCTGAAACGACAAAATGACAGCAAATGAAAACAACAAAATGACAGCAAAGGAAAACAAACAAATGACAGGATGAAAGTACATATTTATTCAATATAAAAAAAAAATCAAGCGAATTAGGGATTTGTATGGTATAGTTAGGTTTGCCATTCGTCCCGATACGTCGGGACATGTCACCGTTATTAACAGCGGTGTCCCGACAAGCTATAAAATGTCCCGACAAACATAGTCGAGCGCAGAGCTAAGTTTTTAAAAATTGATAAAGCCCCATCTAGTGAGCGTTAGGGCAACTAATTTTAGAGATCTGTTTTACTGATGGACTGGTAGTGATCGGAAACTTGAGTTGAGTGAAGGAGGGGTGGAGAGTGCCGCCTCACAGTGGTTCCAAACTGAAAAAAAAATGTTCAAAACCGACTGCAGCCTACATTTCTTCACCGATTTCCAATTTTTTTACATACTCTACAGATATTTTACAACAATCGCTCTTTGCCAGTTTTTCGATATCCTCCTCTAAAAATTAGCGACATAATCTCAAACGTTGAAAAATAATATTTTGTGCTCATAATACGATGGTTTTTTGATTAAAAAATTTTTAAATAATAATAATAATGACCGGAAAAATTGTGCCCCGACGGGGTTTTGGGGATTTATGGCAATCCTAGGTATAGTTGACGCACGACAAGTTCCAATGCACGTCATCAATAAATCGTGACGTCAGATTTTACACACTCTCCTTCAAACCTAACCTAACTTCTATATCTAATGTATTATTTACTTATTATGACGTATAATCGTTGTAATCGTGTATGGAGAAATAAAATATAATATAATCTACTTCTCTGGCAGGAGTCAAGGGTAACAAAGGGCCTATATTATCACGTTCTTGTTCAAAATATATAATCAGCGCCTGTTGAGACAATGCACGTGACATTTTGGTAAATATACGTCGACTAGTTCTAAAAAGAACTTTTGGCGATGCAAAGCACTAAAAAAATTCGACGAAAACTGAACACAAACTGACATAAACGGAGAAACAACGATAGCGGTTGATACTCTACGAACTGTCAACATTCAAAATGACTGGACGAATGACAGCTGGTGGACAACTGCATGACAACTGGTATGTATCATGTATCATCGCGTTTTATCAAGTAAGTACCTTTCCAAAATAGCCAAAAACAGAAACATAAAAGCACTACAATTTTGAAAATGTAATTAATGAAATAATTAATTCCTTCTTTACATTTTTAACTTTGAAATAACGATTGTTTGTATTAAAAAACAGTAAGTATATTGCAATAATCTTTGAAATGTAATTCAATTATCAAATAAAAATACTTTTAATAATTTATTTTGTATGGTCACATTGCATATTTATGATGACATTTCATTATTTGTTTGACGTCACGTTAATGACGTGCATTGGAACTTAGCGTGCCCTACACTTCACTTGAGAATGCTCGCATTGTACTTCAAACTGTGACAGCTGTCAGTGACAAACCTAAATTATAAAGAAGCTTACATTTGATTATTTATTAATATGTTAGAGTTACAATACAAACAGTATGTAATTGAAAGTTACTTTAGAAGTGGTTCAAAATTGAAAATAGGTAATGGCGAATATAATAGGTTTATTTCATCAATCATGCAGTCATACCACCCCAAAAAAATTCCCTATAGTCTGCGTGACGTAAGTAGTCCATACTTCAATAGTTGCCTGCATTTTCATTTTTCATAATGACGCTGAAAAACAACTTTAAAAAGTTTTATCTCGATAAATACTAAAGAATCTAAATATATAGCAAAATAAAAAAATACTAGTCTATTTTTTAAATTCATCTAGGTACATACAGGTATCATACAGGGTCAGGCAAATGGATTCTATTAAAAAAATAACCTTCATTAAAGTTTTTGTAGTATTTTCACTTGTTTCGAGATATAACGTTATCGGTAGTTTTTTTTTAATAGATCAACCTGTAATTTTAAAATTTTTGGATAGATACATATTAAAAAATTACAATTATACGGTTTGGTTGGTGTGCGATTTGACATATTAAAAAAAAACGTTGGATATAAACATCTTTTTGTCAGATACATCTGATATTCTATTTCCAAACCCTATAACTCCTTCACTATTCTTAGATGCCATTTGGTGTCAGCAAGATGGAGCCCCACGGCATTGTGGGAATTGACGTGCGTACATACCTAAATGAAATATTTCTATATAGCGTTGGATAGATCGAAGAGGATAGGAGATTTAAGTCCTTTAGGCTTTTTCCTCTGGGGACATTTGAAACCTACTGTTTATAAGAATAAACGTCAGTCGCATGAAGAGTTAGAAGATCGAATTAGGATGGCCTTTCAAAACATGATTTCAACATAATTCTTGAAAATGTGTATTTAATGATATTTATGAAGTTATTACATCTACTTAGTGTGTGTGTGTGTGTAGTCAACTTTTTTGCCTGAAACAGCATTTCTTCCTATACAAAACTGGGAATAAATTTTGAAGATCTATTTAGCTCTTACTGATGTTAATGTTGGTGTAATAAGTTCGCTTCAATACTACAAAGTTTGCTATTGCTGGTGTGCAGAATGATTTAAAAGATAAAATGTTAAAAACTGATTGGAAATCTAGGTTCGAACTAATTGAAATGTGTAGTGTTTAAACAGGAAAGGAAACTAAAAAACTTACATATTTATGATTATTGTACTACTTATTCGGTTTCCTTTAAAGAATAACTGCTACATTTTTAGATTGTAATTCCCGTTATCAATTCGTTTCATGCCGACTGTAATATCCGGCTATATATATATAATGTTAATGACCGTTTTGTTTGGTCAGTATGCATTTAATAAGTAGGTCAAGATAGAAAAGGCTTTGTCTTGGTAATCCGCATGGTTAGACTACAATTTTCTGGAAAATGTGTTCTGGGAATCACAAAAATGATTTGCATTTATCGAAACCGAAATCGTATTAGAATTGGCATACATATAACCAACGCTTTTCAGGCTAAATGGTACATCAATATTTGTTTAACTTTTATATAACAGTATGAGTATGTATACACAGACGCATATGTCAACAAACGATACAATTTCTGCTTGTCGGCTGAACATCACAAAAAAATGGTAAAACTTTTTAATAATAATAAAGCGATATAATTCTAGATATAATAATACAATCATTATGAGTACTTACATTATGTGAAAGCATGCTGTCGATGTATGCGTGTATGTGTATACGACCGCGTTTTTTGATATCGGCATCGGAGCGACATAAGGATTTCATTTATATGGAAGTTGCGATGTTATAGTAACAACCTCTTTATCTCTATTTTATAGACATTAGATAAATTATAATCTTCTGTTTATACACCTAATATTCCGCTTACATATTAAATATATTATTTCCGTGTATGATGTGGTAAAATATGAGGATTTGTATGTTACTAGTTTTTTAATAAATCTAAACTAGGGTGAATGTGCCGTGCCGGTTTTCGACCAGTTAAGAGAAATTTCATATTCACTGAATCATAAACAAAATATAAAATAAGTTTATAAACAATTAATTAGTACTTCGTATTCCTTCAGAGTATCGAAAATTAGTTAAATATAAATGTTTTTTTGTTTATACTTCTGGAAAATGTGAAAAAAGTTCAAAAAAAAAGAAATAGACAGTTTCCCATTTTTCGACCACAAAGCACAATTGCACCGACTTTCGACCAGTGATCGAAAATTCGACCACCGAAGTACCGGTTTTCGACCGGAGGTCGAGAATATTGGTTCTGTGGATTTCTATTTCGACTACCTACCACTCAGAAAACTTTATTTCTCAACCACAAATCATTAAAATCAAATAAAAAATAGGGACAAATGATATAGATGATGTAAAAAATAATTTATCAAAAATACAGTATGCTTTGGTGGCATACTGTGAATAACTATCCGTGGAGGACGAATGTAAAGGAAAACGACTAGAGGAGGACAAATAAGTAGAACCCCGATTATCCGTGCGCGCTTTATCCGGGGCGCGGATTATCCGTGGCTGTCGGTCAGAGGCTGGCGCGTGAACCCGTGCAGTCTCGGGGAATCCCCAATTTATGTGTTTAGTATGTATGTACTTTTTTTCTTCATCTATTGATCGGCTCATTAGTTGATCGTAAATAAACGGCTGCTAACGAAAAGCGTAAACGCAATGTTTTAACTATAGAACAAAAAATAGAAATTTTAAAACAATTTGAAAAAATAAAAGCGTTGCAGCATTGGCTAAAACATATACATAACATTGGAAAACAAACGGTTCGCGACGTTGTGCAGAAGAAAACCGAATTAAGTACATAGCTTTGTAGCTAAAGCTGACAGTGTAAAAGCTATTACTGAGAGGAAGTCTCTAATAGGATCTACTTTTCGAGAACTTGATGATGCTATGACCAAGGAAAGGAAACTTCTCTGCATTTTCCGGTTGGCTACACAGATTTAAAAAACGTCATAGAATAAGACAATTAGCAGCTTACGCCTGCAGCTGTAGACTGACTTAAGATGTTACCTTTCCGTATTTGCCGTGGAATTTGGAAAACTACAGACAACCAAACTCAGAAAGGAAGCACCGGGGATCGAACTCGGTACTGCCGGACTACGAGGCAAGTGTGCAAGCGAATAGCCCGACAACAACAACAGTGCTATGCTGTGCTAATGTATCAGGAACCCATAAGCTAAGGTTAGCTGTCATTGGAAAATCAAAAAATCCGGAGGCTTTTAAAAATGAAAAAACACTGCCAGTTGATTACTATGATCAAAAGGGTGCTTGGATGGATCGAGCGATTTTTAAGAAGTGGTGTTTCGAGAAATTTATACCACAAGTTAAAACTTTTCTGCAAGAAAATAATCTTCCATTCAAGGATGTACTGTTACTGGATAAGGAGGAATATATTCGCGGCATATTTTCCTCCGAATGTGACATCTATTGCCCAGCCAATGGACCAAGGTCTTATAGAGACCATGAAAAGGCTTTATAGGAAAGACCTTATGCTTCAATTGTTGGGAGAAAATGACCTTATGGGATTTTGGAAACGTATGAATGTGAAAGAAGTAATTTATGCTGTAGCTCGCGCTTGGAGTGAAGTGAAAGAGACTAACATTAAAAAAGCATTTTATAAAATAATGACCTTAGAAGATACAGCAGATGAAGAAGGTACTGAAGATAATAATCGCTTAAATGAACATCTATAGCCTCACAAATCGAAGACTCGAAATAGACATCGAAAAAATAAATGAATGGATAGAATGTGATCACCAAAAAGAGGGGTATCAGATTATGGATGAAGATTGTCGAAGGCAGACCTCTGAAGAAAGTTCTGACAAAAGTAGTGATGACAATGAAAATAATTTCGTCATCAGAACAAGTCGAGAAGCAGGAGATGCAGTAAATATATTTATCAATTATTTTGAAGAACAGCCTGACACTGATGTTATTCATGTATTTCAACTTAGAAAAATGAAGGAAATTATAAGAGGCAGAATTTACGAAGCCCAAAAACAAAACAATATTACTGATTTTTTTAAGTGATTTTATTAAAACTTTTATTTTTTGTGACATGTTCAATCACGTTTCTTTTTTCCTTTGACATACATACATATGTACTTGTTTAAATAAATTATTAAAGAATTAAAAGTGAAGTTTTTGGATTATCCGTGTTTTCGATTATCCGGCCAAGGTTCGGTCCCGGCTGACCCGGATAACCGAGGTTCTACTGTAATTCCATTCGCAGAAAACACAATTAAGACCGTTAACTTCTCTTTATCGCTTCCTTATTCTATTTGGTACAGGTTCTTTCAGCCTTTTGGAGCTAGCACTTTCGCTGATTTTGGACAGAGGAGAAAGCCGCTTTCATCGCCATTGAAAACTCGGCTCGGATCATTTAGAATTTCGAGGAGTCAAAATTTTTTCTAGTTCATTGAACCAAACTCGAGTGTGTTCATCCGTTATGACGGCGCGAGCTTTATTGATACCCTCAGCTTCCCTAAAGGACAACTCCGGATATCTATTCATAAATTGTTTGTATCATTTTTGTCCTGGTCGCCCATGTTAAGGAGATCTGTTTTCTTCAGAGGAAAGCCGCACTTGGCGATTTTAATTATCCACTCAACAATTTTTTTTTCAACCTTGACTGTTAGAATAGGTTCTGGTCCAGTCTTTCTTCGAGGCACTAGCACTCTAACCTTGACACGATCAATTATTGTCGTTTTAGGGATGCTAAATTGTCTACTAGCCTCCCTAATTCCCATTCGATTTTCTTTTATTTTTTTCCAGTGCCCTCTCTAATTGTTCTGGAGCATACTGGAACAATTTTCATTCTTTCTTTTTTGCCTTTTCGGAAGCTTTTCATTATTTACTTGTTTTTGAACATTTTTTGTTGGTGGCATCTACAAGAAATATAATAGGAATAGGTAGTAATTGGCACTCTGTTTAGGTATTATACACAGAAGCATATTGCTAGAAAAGAATAAAACTAGTGGTCGATTCTAATAATTTACTTAAGCCATCTCTCGACCACCAAGAATTTTGGTTGAATATTTAAAAATGTATAACCGACAAACAGTGGTCGACAACTGGCCGGATTTTCATATTTATAACTCAAATTGTTTCTTAGAATGAAAACGAACATATCTAAATTCCATGAGCGAGAAAATGATGTCTAAAAAACACTAACCTTTAACCCAGTTCTCGACCACATATTGAATAAGTATTGTGTTCAGCGATTTTCTTATTTTATAGCATTTTATGGGTAAATGGTCAAGAACAGAGGGACTGGTCGGCCAATTGGCACATTCACCCTACTTTGAGACCCATAATAATAATAATTCGATAAATTGGGACCGACGACATCGTGACTAAATAGTAATAAAGTAACAAATGGATGCCAACAAATGTTTTCATTTCTTGGAGGCAGGTCGAACCAAATCTTTGATGCTGCTTTATGACATACAAATTTGTGAACTCAACCATCATTTCTTCAAAGAGTTCGTCGCTAAAATATTGAGAGAGAAAAAAACATTGGACTTTCTAGCTTATCTACATCTTCAACTGTTTTCTCAAACCACTTGACGTTTGGAGTTAGAAATTGGACTCCTTTTCTCCAACCAATATTTTCTTTGGGAGTTACTACTACTCCTTCGTTACGTCTCCTTTGGGCGTTGAAGCTAAACGTGAGGTGCTTGGGGGAGGCTGAGGCTCAATAGGCTTATTCAGTTTCCACAACTTTTTCCGATTTCTGGATTTTTTCATTTTCTTCTTCAAAATCTTCATCACTCGTAGGCCAAGATTCAGGTCCAGAACTTTCATTATGGGGTCGATTTCATCGTCTTCGCTCAGATCTTCAGTTTCCGTTAGATGCTCGGCCAAGTGCACCATCTCCTCATATGTTTATCGTCGTTTAAAACAAAATTTAGTAGTAGATTTACCAGTGAATATGGTTTTAAATGTTCTTTCGCCTTCCTGGATGTTTTTTATGGGGGGGGGGGGGTGGCTCAGTTACCTCAAAATAATTAAAGCAGAGGGACAACTGAGCCATGATCGTGGGGTAACTGGTGGTCCTGCTACCCCAGTCAACCCAATTGCCCCATCGATAGTGTTTTACAACAAATACGTACTTAATAGGTAGTTAAAAACAAAAAACAAATTTATTCTATTTAAAGAATTTCTTACTTATTAATGTGAATAGTTTTAAAACCGGTTTTTTAAGATCCATCAGTTATTATTCAATACCAAAGTATGGAGGAAACGAAGTACGTTTTTTTCAAAAGACATGGACAAACAATGAAGAACAGGCTTCCATTAAGGCATCAGATGTAGAACGTCCACTATCACAACTAATGGCCTGCAGCTCTGCTAGATTTAAAGACTTTTCCACAGATCTGAGTGTCTTAACAAACATACTCATTTTGTTTCTTTATGCTGCAGTATTTATTTTGATCCTTTACTGTATTCCTTCACATGCAACGCCTGCAAGAAAAATTTAAACCATCATTGCAGTCAAATCATAATTTTGTACTTATGTGGGTCCATTTGCCCCAAAATCGGGGGGCCAACTGGGCTCTCCTATTATACATTTTGCTACTGGCAGGTGGCACCATAGTGCATCGTAGGGATTGCCAATAATGTTTACAATTGAATACACCATGACCAAATGGTATTTGCAGTTATTCAGTTCCTATGCTGTAAGCTAAAGTAAGGTGTCGTTAATTGAAGACTCTATGACCAAAAGGGTTAAATGGATGGAACTTGCTATTAATTTCACGGACACTGATATCAGGATTTTCAACTTACTTTGCTCACAAAGCAAACAACTTTTGAAACATTCTCCAAGAATAAACACCACCCTGTATAACTTGTTTATCTGGCTTTATTATAGAAAAAAAGGTTACCTAATGAACACCATTTCCTTCACGCATATCTCTTTCACGTCATTAACAACAGTATCATAAATCCACTTACTACCTAGCATGCAAAAATAATCTATAATTTTCCAAAATATCGAATCAATTAAAAAAATCACTAACATCTTGCGGAGCGTTAATGAACATAACAAAGCAAAAACAGAAGATTGTGCGACCCGATCGGTATATATGTATGTATACGAGCCGGCATAACATAAAAAGAATGCATTTTTAACGTTGAGTGTACGCCAGGTCCTACCGGAGTGTACCGGGAGCGTATTATGTACGATATTTCATCTTTTTTTGTACGGTTCGCTTGATACGGGAGATGATTAGTGGACGGGAAGAAAGAGAAGTACCAGGTATTAAAGGAAGATGGCGTTATTCAGGAGGGTAATTATGAACTATTAAAGTTTTACACATCTCACCGCTCTCTATATAGTATATACCATAGCGACTTATGTGTATACCTGGGTTTACGCTGCCGGTTCGATCTCGAGAACTGTTTTAATATTGTGAGCCATGTCCCGCTATACGCATAGTGTATAAGACGAATATGATGGTCTTTAAGACGAATTTTTCACGTTTTATTGTAGATTGGATATGGACGGTGGAGAAATTCACGCTTGGACAGGATAATGTTTAGAAAATGTTTCGCTGGGTTTCCGTTAAAATTACTTTTTTTTTCTTTAGATTTTACAACTTCTATTAGGTATATAGATATTTTTATCGTTGGATTAACGGATATTTATCATTAATAAAATCATATACAGAGTGTGTAAGGGAAAGAGAAACTGCAACGTTTGATTACTGGTGACACGTGTTTCGAGAACGCAAATCTCATCCACGGTTGCGCGCTTGAAGAAATCCCTTGGATTGTGTTGAATCCTAGCCAAACACTCCTCCGAAATAGTCACCCGATTTCCCATCAGGATTAAGGAGAAAACTGATTTTCGTTGTCATTTTACCAAGTCTAATGGCTGCCAAACGTGGTTTGTGCACAATAGCAGATGGTCGATGAGGATCACACTTTGAAAATTCCAAAAAATCGACCTTTCCGGCCGATGGAGCGGTCTTTGCTTTCTTCGGAGCTAATCCGCCCAGAAAAGTCCACTGCTTCGACTGTTCCTTGGTCTCCAGTATGTAGTGGTGAATCCAAATCTCATCCACGGTGACGAAACGCATGAAGAAATCCCTTGGATTGCGTTGAATCTTAGCCAGACACTCCTCCGAAATAGTCACCCGATTTCCCATCAGGATTAAGGAGAAAACTGATTTTCGTTGTCATTTTACCAAGTCTAATGGTTGCCAAACGTGGTTTGTGCACAATAGCAGATGGTCGATGAGGATCACACTTTGAGAATTCCAAAAAATCGACCTGTCCGGCCGATGGAACGGTCTTTGCTTTCTTCGGAGCTGATTCGCTCGAAAAAGTCCACTGCTTCGACCGTTCCTTGGCTTCCGGTATGTAGTGGTGAATCCAAGTCTCATCTACGGTTACGAAACGCATGAAGAAATCTCTTGGATTGCGTTGAATCTTAGCCAGACACTCCTCCGAAATAGTCACCCGATTTCCCATCAGGATTAAGGGGCAAACTGATTTTCGTTGTCATTTTACCAAGTCTAATGGCTGCCAAACGTGGTTTGTGCACAATAGTAGATGGTCGATGAGGATTACACTTCGAGAATCCCAAAAAATGGTCGTCATAGCTTTTTCGGCCGATGGAACGGTCTTTGCTTTCTTCGGAGCTGATTCGCTCGAAAAAGTCCACTGCTTCGACCGTTCCTTGGCTTCCGGTATGTAGTGGTGAATCCAAGTCTCATCTACGGTTACGAAACGCATGAAGAAATCTCTTGGATTGCGTTGAATCGTAGCCAGACACTCCTCCGAAGTAGTCACCCGATTTCCCATCAGGATTAAAGAGAAAACTGATTTTCGTTGTCATTTTACCAAGTCTAATGGTTGCCAAACGTGGTTTGTGCACAATAGCAGATGGTCGATGAGGATCACACTTTGAGAATTCCAAAAAATAGACCTTTCCGGCCGATGGAACGGTCTTTGCTTTCTTCGGAGCGGATTCGCCCGGAAAAGTCCACTGCTTCGACCGTTTCGTGGTCTCAGGTATGTAGTGGTGAATCCAAATCTCATCCACGGTTACGAAACGCATGAAGAAATCCCTTGGATTGCGTTGAATCCTAGCCAGACATTCCTCCGAAATAGTCACCCGATTTCCCATCAGGATTAAGGAGAAAACTAATTTTCGTTGTCATTTTACCATGTCTATTGGCTGCCAAACGTGGTTTGTGCACAATAGCAGATGGTCGATGAGGATCACACTTTGAGAATTCCAAAAAATCGACCTTTCCGGCCGAGCGGATTCGCCCGGAAAAATCCACTGCTTCGACCGTTCCTTGGTCTCCAGTATGTAGTGGTGAATCCAAATTTCACCCACGGTTACGAAACGCATGAAGAAATCCCTTGGATTGCGTTGAATCCTAGCCAGACACTCCTCCGAAATAGTCACCCGATTTCCCATCAGGATTAAGGAGAAAACTGATTTTCGTTGTCATTTTACCAAGTCTAATGGCTGCCAAACGTGGTTTGTGCACAATAGCAGATGGTCGATGAGGATCACACTTTGAGAATTCCAAAAAATCGACCTTTCCGGCCGATGGAACGGTCTTTGCTTTCTTCGGAGCTAATCCGCCCAGAAAAGTCCACTGCTTCGACTGTTCCTTGGTCTCCAGTATGTAGTGGTGAATCCAAATCTCATCCACGGTGACGAAACGCATGAAGAAATCCCTTGCATTGCGTTGAATCTTAGCCAGACACTCCTCCGAAATAGTCACCCGATTTCCCATTTCTTTTTTTCTGAGAATTCGACCGGAACATATTCGGTTTCCTTTTTACTGGATGAAACCATAATTCTTTTGGATAAACCTCAATTTCATCATCCAGTTCATCGTCCGTTCCATGGGTACTGCCTCTTCTGATTCAGACGAATACAGTTCTTTTATTTTCCTTTTCTTAGACAGCATCTTAGATTTTTTCTGTGCTCTCTCCTCTAGCTTTCTGTTCCGGATTGTCAGATATTATTCCACTCTTCTTCTTGGTCCGGCCTTCTCTAGTATTCTTTAGTGCTTTCGCTGTGGGAAATCCAATTAATTTGTGTGGAGACACAAATGAATTTGTTTTTACTCCTTTTGGTACATTTTCGTTCTTGTGTTTCTTGAATTTGGTGGTTACCAGGCTCAATGATGTTGGGTCTGTCTGTCACTTTACAGGATAGGAAATCGAGCTCGGTGAAAATGTGCTTGTCGTATGGATAAATCCCAGTTTTCCTGAATCCCGAAGTGATGTTCGAAGACCTACACAACTAGCTATTCCATAGATATTCATCGGAATTCCTGGGTGAGCAAGCAGCCAACTATCCACTGCAGCCTTGAACGAATAAAAAACTGACACATCGAGCGGCTGCAGTTTTTTGGAACAGTGTGGTGGTAATAGTTACCCCATTATCTTTGGGTAGGTTCAATGTTTCCACAGAAATGTGGCTTTTATGATTATCCATGATCAATAAACTCGAATTATCTTTTGGACTGGATGTTTTTTTTTAAATAAAATGTTTGATCACTTCCTCGAGCAATTCAGTCGTTATGGAGGTGGAGCCCCAGTAATCATATGCTCTTTAAATTTCTTCCTTGAAAATATCATCACTAATACCTCTTTTGGCTATCTCTTTTGTCGGTTTCTGCACTGTTGTTGTTGCAGTTTTGTCGATATTAAAGATTCTGGAAGGGTCAGCAAACATCTTTATTTTCCAACACAGTTTGAAGATTTTCGAAGAAAAGCCAGACATTATGTGTGTTGAAGGACGAGGCTCTTGAAAATATAAGTTCGTTAGGAGTGCAATTTTAGTTCCAAACTTTGCAATCACACAGTACATTTTTTACCCAGATGCAAACAGGATTCCATGCTGTTATAACTAAATCAAAGTCTCCGTATACGTTTGTTTGTACTTAACCAGTTGTTCTTTGAGGTTTAACTTGTCCGGAATTACGAAGGGGTGGTTTCTATTTCTGAAAACGGAGGATTACCTCCAGGCAGTACCCTAATACATATTATATTATAAAGGAGGATTGCTTTATTGCTATTTACAATTCTATTTTGAACAGCTGTTCTAAAACTGTGGCGGTTCATAATTTAAGAGGGAGAGAACCGCTCAAACGCGGTAATTAGAGACAAGAGAATAGTCACAACGATATACAGAGTGTTCGTTAACGTTCAATAGAATATACTTCAGTTAATCCTTCTTAAAATAAGCGACCTCTCCGCTATGATCTTTTTTTTTCTTTCTTTACATACATACATAGATACATACGTTCTTTCAAACTTTATTTGTCGGCATGTCGAAGACTAATCCACGACGGAGATAAACAGATAGGAGAGGTATACCAGTTTAAGGTATAAGAGGGAGTTCAAGAGGAATATAAAGAAGCTGTGTATATACTTTATGTATGTATATTGTGTATTGTGGAGGTGGAAAAGAATAGAATATAAAGAAGAGCCACCGTTGTTCACGGAAGAATGGATTTGTCGTAAATGTTATTGATCTGTTACGGTTAAAAGCGACGATAATTGGTGGAATGCCCGCGCTGTATGCATAACAGTAAACCTACAATGGTTACGTGTACACTTAAGGTAATGTTTGCATTTGCAATTCCAGTACTTAGTGGACCATTTCGAGATGTTAAAACAAGGAATTTCTTTCTTGCAGCGTCTACTCAGGATGTGTTTATGTGTTGTAAGTGTTGAGGTCGAGGATGGATATTATTTTCAATTTACAACTAATGTTTATACAAACATTGCTTCTATGTTGCCTTTTATAGGTATTAGCATCGATGTTTGCTTCACGAATTCCGGAATTAAATTAGTAGCTGTTAATGGTCTAAAGCTTCCACTGAGTAATTTTGTATAATCTCTATTAATTCAGTTAAGACTTGAATATAGTTAAATAGCTTTAATTGCTTCGAGTTGATTCCAGGATGCAGATAGTAGTTCGAAAATTGCAAAAACAGATTAGGTATCAGATCAGTTTCATTTTTTTTACGAGATGAAGATCTAAACGCACCGTCTTAACAAATAAATTAATCACTTCGATGGTTCGATTTTTTATCCCATCAGGATTAAGGAGAAAACTAATTTTCGTTGTCATTTTACCAAGTCTAATGGCTGCCAAACGTGGTTTGTGCACAGTAGCAGATGGTCGATGAGGATCACACCTTGGGAATCCCAAAAAATAGTCGCTATGATCGTTCCGACCGATGGAACGATCTTTGCTTTCTTCGGAGCGGATTCGCTCGAAAAAGTCCATTGCTTCGACCGTTCCTTGGTCTCCGGTATGCAGTGGTGAATCCAAGTCTCATCCCATCTCCCAAACGGTCACCCCACTGAGATGGTAATAACCTAAGACATATTAAATTTAAAAAAATTAGATGCCAACTCCAATGTCTTCTTCTAAATAATCATATTCCTGCTGTAATTCAGAATTTTCTCCTTGCCGCTTTTCACCATCTTTGTTTTCATTACATAAGATTTCCTTGTACCAATCCAAAGTTGAATCAGTTTCCCAATTCTCTCCAAAGTGTTGACACATTAGGTGTTTGACAGGTTTTTTTTCTTCTTTTCAGGAATGGATCGACCCAACTCTACTTTTTTCAAGCTTAAATTGTTATCAGTTGTGCCTCGTTTTAGTAAACTGTGTGGGATTTCATTAAGGCCATCATAGTTAAAGTTCTTGTAGCAATTCCCAATATTTACCAACCTCTTTTACATTTCCAAATTCAGAATATAATTCAGCATATTTTTCCTTACTTACTAAGGTAGGGTGTTTTCTTAAGAATTTTTCGACGCGGCCGAATACCCTATCTGCCGGCCAAAAACTATGGCCCCTGACAGGAAATGCAATTCTAATTTCCAATAACTGTGGAGGCGATTTAACTTTTAACCAATAATGGAGCGCATGAATTATATGTGAATTTTTGTTTTGGCCTCCACAGCTTTCGCAAAATAATCGTACCATTTCCCTATCCTCTAGGTTTAAAGAATCTAAGTGGGTTAAAACTGCTGAACCTATCTGTTCAGCTCTTCGCCCAGCTTGGTCTTCGGACCACGTGCATTGCATGTTGACGCAACAAAAACATAATAACTAATCTGGTGTGAATATAAGGAGTCATTCGCAGGGGTTCGTAAAAGAGATTGAAGTCAAAGCAGAACGTACGTGAAAGTGGTGGAGTTTTCTTGGCTAGTTCATAAAAGACTTTGGCCCTTCTTCCAGCATCCCAGCATCAGCTTCTTTTTTGATAGAATATTGTAATCTGGTACATAAGGCGCAGCAGTCTGCAGCCGGTGTTGAAAATCCAATATTGAATTCGTTACTAAAAATTCTAGTAAACATGTTCATGGCTTGCTTCAAATTCGGTTTCACTTTGTAATATTTGGCTATTTGGCTTTTGATTTATTTGAAATTCGATCACCTCCTCTGCATTCTTTAGGAACTTAACCTTTCTCTTTTACTTTTGCTACATGACTTACAAAGAGGCGCGTTTCCTTATAATTCCCAAAGAAATTCGGACAAACTCTAACTGGAAGTGACTTGCGTCTAGTTTTTAAATAGTAGGTGCAGCTGATTGGTCTGGTTTTGGCTGTTTCCATAACAGAACGTTTCATCTTTGATGCAACAATAGATATGTATGGCACAGTTTAATTTCTTGATCTATTTTACTTGCCGTTTCGTAGTACTGTTCTCGTCATTTTTCAACTTGATTTTTTTAAACTTACCTTATATCTTTCGCGAATTCACGTTTTGTTGTATTCGATTTCCTAGCTCTACTTCCTGTGCTACTATCTTGTACCGATATATCCATAATAATACAACCTACGTCCACTGATTAACATTGAGATCAATAAGGCAATCAACAGTAGTGACGGCCGATAGTAAAACAGATTTAGTGAGAATCGCAAATAAAAATCTTAAAACGGTAGATGGATGCAAGCTAATAAACTAAAGCTAGCATCAGAAAAACCGAAGCGCTAATTGTAACAGCTGGGAGGAATCGAGATGGCCTAAGCTTTAAGTTAAATAACGAAATTATTGTGCCGAAGAACAATATTAAGTATTTGGGGATTTTCTTTGACACAGAAGGAGACTTTAGGGAGCACATTACGAAAATACCCAGAAAAGGCAGAGACTTACGAGGCTAATACCAAATATTGGAGGACCAACAAGCTCAAAGAGAGCGGTGCTGGCGGGAGTGGCCCATTCTATACTACTGTACGGAATATCAGTGTGGTAGAGTGCACTGAAAGTTAAAAGAAATCTTCTAGTTTTGCAAAAAGTGCAGCGTAGGGTACTAATCATAGTTGCGGCGGCCTACAAGACCGCATCTACCATAGGGCTTCAGGTAATTACAGAAATTCCGCCAGTAGATCTAATGGCAGAGGAGAGAAGGTACATTTATGAACAAAAGGGACAAATAACAGCTAAAGTGGCAAGAGAAAGGACCTTGGATTTGTGGCAAGAAAGATGGCAAAGCAACACACTTAATGGCCAGTAGACTAAGGAGCTAATACAAACCTGAAAACCTGAAGTTCTTCATTGGATCTCTTGGTGCAGAAGTAGAACACTAAACACTTTAACCCACTAAACACCAAACAAGTTTTAACTTTGGTGTTTAGTTAAAGTCTTTAGTGTTCTGAAAACCTGGATGCAATGCAAACACAAATGCACAAGATAATAATCATCTTACACAGGCCCTAACAGCACACGGTGTTTTCAGAGCTTTTGCAAAAAGAATAGGCAAAGTAGCTGGAGAGGAATGCGTATATTGTGACGAAATAGATACTGGAGATAACACAATATTTTACTGCGTTCGATGTGTGACGGTAAGACAGAGGGCCAACAGAAGGATCAAAAAGGATATCACCCCACAAAATCTGATAAGTACTATGATAAGGTGCAAAGAACAGTGGGATGCCTTGCATGAAATGATCAAGGCTATAATGAAACAAAAAGAGCAGGAAGAAAGAGAAATGCAAAACAGGCAATAAACAGGTAGAAAAGATGACTGGGAGTCCTGCACTGCGTTAAGGCGTCCGTAAAGGATTTTTCCACTGACGAAAAAAAAAACAAACATTACTCAACAAAAGTGCTCTTCAATCCGTCTCAATGACATACACTTTGGTATAATGTCAGATTTCAAAGCACTCTGCAAACACATCCTGAACATCACTGCCATCTAGTAAGAAGTAAGAAAATTAATATATGCTGCATAGAGGTAGGAATTTATCACGATTTACTCGAGTTTGATTTTGCTTTTGGATTTAATTCGTTATGCTTGATTTACTAGTTTTTAACAGAAGATTTATCCCACCCCAATTATATAAAATCTGCATCGAACTCCCAAAATGTCAAAAATTGATTTAACGCGTTTTGAATGCTTGCTCCTCATTTGTGCTTGTTTGGCCACGTTTGAACTCGCTGATGGTCAAAAATGATGGAGTAGATCCGTCATGAAGCTCTATTAACAGTGCTATTAACAGTAGATGCTTGAAATTTTGACAGTTGCTGTCAAAAAGGTTGCCCTTACCGACCAATGAATCAACCTTCTCGAGCCATCCCCGGTCCTCCATCAGATTTCGACCGCCATATTAAATTGTTGAACGTTTCTTTTGAATAGACACAATTCCCCCTTTTAAAAAGTGGCATTTAATTTGAAAAAGATAGTACATATTTACGTAGCATATACAAGCATCCATATGCCGTAAAAAAAGCATTTATTTAACATCCGAATAGCCCTCTTAATATAAATTAAATTTATACTACAATTAAGTAATACATTTGCAATAAATATACATAACATAAATTTCAAAAGAGGATCCACGAGTACGTCTCTGTTTTTTTTTTTAATTCCATTAATTACTGGGACAGACACACACAATACACGAGCGCAACTTCCACCGCAGCCGGCAACGTATCATCATCATCAAGAACTCCGGACGCGGTTATGCCAACCGAATTAAACGAAAAGCAATTATTTCATTGCGAGACGTCGTTGCTTTTGATCACGGCCGCCTTTGTTCTTTTTTACATATGTATACACGTGCATGTGAAGTATACATTCGACTGAATGTATTTATCTGTGTGTATGAATGTATTAAGAATAATATCCGCAATCTACAAGTTATTTTTGTTAGATACCAACCGATCATCAGACGGTGACTTCAAATAAAGTGTATTTTTTCTTTTCAACGTATTTCGCGAACGTTATGGACTTTAAAATTTAATTGCTTCTTGTATATTTATTTGCTCTGGGAATATTAAAAGGATTTTCGTTGGTTTACGATGGGGGCCTGCTGTAAGAAAAATACTGTTATTACGCCCGGAACGATAGCTTATTTTCTTTGTGATCTTTGAAATTATGACATTAGTAAGATAAACGTTAAAAAGAAATCGTTTTTAATATCAAAAAGTTACTGGAAAATTTCAAACTACAAACTTACAAATAAGAGAATTATTTCATATTTAAATATACCAGCGTTCTAAATATAGTTTAGTTTTTAATCAAGTCTCAGCCTTTTGTTCGGTCGTTCGAATGTTATTTTTGGGTAGGTACACGGTAGGTAATATTTGACAGAAGCATCAAAGGGCAAAACATCGAAATAGAAACGCTCACCGAACAGGGGAAGGCGTTATATTTATCCGCTCTTGCAGATAATCGAATAAGAGGGGTTGTTTCACGCTCAACCCTTTCCATAGTACTTAAGTTGTATGAGTTATACATAAAATGATTTCCAAAAGAATTCCTGCTATGTAAAGATGCCACCTACGTTAGCTTTGCTATATTTGTCCCAAGATTTCATTAATTCTAGTAAATGAACTGTCAAAATCTAAAGTTTACTTTAGAAATATGGCGAAGACATATCTAACCTATAATTAAAATCAAATCTCTCTAATGTAGAACAGAAGAGAGATTTTTTTTTGGTTTAGGCCATCGTGTTCATTCCCTTTTCTCCTTATTGGTTTTTTTCTTCATTTCGCGACGACGATAAATGTAAGGACCATCAGTGTAGACTTTATCCGCTGTATTATTTTGATTGGTTTCGTTATATGTCTGATCATAGACTACTCTCTAAAACCATAGAGGATAAAGAGATAGCAGTGTCCGCCTTTCTGGACATAGAAGGAGCGTTCAATAACGCTACAACGTACTCTCTTGTAGAAGCAGTAGCAAGACGAGGTATTTCACCCATACTCTGTCGGTGGGTAAAGGCCAGTCTGGAAAATAAAGTGATAATATCTACAATAGATGAAGCCACCTTAACAGCAAGACCTGGTGGAGGTTGCCCACATGGAGGGGTACTGTCGCCTCTACTGTGGGCAAACCTAGTTGATGAGCTGCTAGAGGAGCTGTCAGCCAAGAGCTTTTATTGCCTCGGATATGCAGACGACCTGGCAATCGTAATGAAGGGGAAATTTGCAGGAGTGATTTCTGAACGAATGCAAACATCCCTAAATATTGTGAACGATTGGTGCATTCGAGAAAGGCTGTCTATTAATGCCATGAAGACACAGATTGTCGCATTCACAAAAAAGAAAGACCTTAGGGAGCTTAAACCGGTAAGGCTAAGGGATGTAGAAATCGCAATGGCCAAGGAAACAAAATACTTGGGGGTTACCTTTGATCAAAAACTCACCTGGAATACACACGTACAAAAAACATGCAATAAGGCATCCATGGTCATTGGCAGATGCAGAAAATTGTGTGGAAAAAACTGGGGGTTAAACACAAAAATGGCTATACGCTGGTGTGGTGGCCGAAGACCCAACAGGCCGCAGTAGCGAGGCTCCTAAATGGTGTACAAAGGCTAGCATGCATGTGCATCACGGGGGCCATGAGAACTACTCCAACACCGGCTATGGAAGTCTTATTAAACCTACCACCTCTACATATCCATATACAAAGAGAAGCAAGGTCTGCTACGTACAGGCTGATACAAAATCAAACACCCATCGCACACACATATGGGAGAATATATCAGAAGTTGATTAAAGAACTAAAAACCGGGGAGGTAACTCGTTTACCCACAGACGTAATGGTTCCAAGATACAACTTCAACAAAAAATATAAAACCATAATACCAGAACGAGAGCAATGGAAAGGTGGCTCTCCCGTTAAAGTCTCTCTACACTGGTATACAGACGGCTCGAAAACGGAACAAGGTATAGAAGCCGGAATACTCGGACTTAAACCAAGAACGGGAGTCAGTCTAAGTCTATCGAAGGAAACTGAAGTTTTCCAGGCAGAAACAGTTGCGATTCACCACTGTGTCAGAGAAATATTAAGACAAGGGACAGAACAACGCTTGACGCAACAAAGATCACATCAAAGCTGATATGGGGCTGCGTATGCGCACTAAACTAGGGGCGCACAGTAAGGTGACCCTAGCTTGGGTACCGGGGCACGAAGGTATTAAAGGAAATGAGAAGGCTGATGCCCTGGCCACAGAAGGAACATCTAGGCCACTCATTGGGCCTATACCATCGTGTGGAACCACGAAAAGAGAGATAGTCAAAACCATGGAGAAATGGTCGGCAAGTAAATCCCTCGAATGGTAGAAAAGCTCCCCAGGACAGCAGCAGGCTAAAGAATTCATTAAAGAATACATGCCTTAATACACCGAGGACCTTCCGAACAAAGGCAGGAGAACGGTCAGGCTAGTTGTAGGCCTTTTAACAGGACATAACAGACTCAACAAGCATATGAGCAACCTTGGTTTGGCGGAAGACGCCATGTGCAGAATCTGTCAGACAGATGAAGAGACCTCGCAGCACATCCTGTGTCAATGCGAGGGACTAGCCAGATTGAGGCTAGAGTGCATCGGCGAACCATACCCACACACGGCGAGCTACATGAAGACTAAGGTTGGAAAGCATCATAAAAAAGTCTAAGCTAGACCAGGTGGTCTAGGTAATAGAGAGCTACAATAGACCTATAGGTCGCAGTAGCAAGAGGCCACATAGCCATCCCATGTAATTATCTATCTATCTATCTATATGTCTGATTTACTACATCGTCTTTTTGGCTTCCATCACTTGTTTATTTATATCCATCTAGATTTCATTTTGCTTGAACTACTTTGTCGTTTTTTTTCTATTTTTTTGTGTTTTTGTTTGCTGTAGTAGACGTAGACCGACCCTTACTGCAACTGGAAACCACTTCAGACTGCAGAGCTCTCTCTCTTCTGTCATTTATTTCATTTTGTGTCATTATATTCTCAATCATGGCGTCATTCTCCAATTTTTTACATATTCAAGCATCTTCCTCTTGGAATGATTCTCTATGCCGGACTAACTCTGTGTTTTCTTCGCCCAATCCTCACCCATCTAAGAAGAATTGAGGCCCGATTCTATCCATTCCCCAATATTAGTAGAAAGACTGGATTAAAGAATCGGATCGCCATCCAGACAGCTAACTTGGACCTGGGTCGCTCATCTTCTCCTCCCTCCCCTCTGCACCCCTCCACGTTGCGCCGTTAGGAGGGTGGCGCATCAAACTCCCAACCAGTAATGGATTAATTTGTGATTTCGGTAAGCACCTACGGGTCAACATTTTACTTGCTGACTCATAGTTTGGCGAAATTTACTACACTGCTATCTTCTCGAAAAATCTTCCAGCGATTAATGAGCTTTTTCCTTTATCAAATCGTAACCAAAATCGTGACTGAATGGCAAAAATTATGATCGTGAAACAACATCTCCTGTCACCCTCTTCGACTCAACTTAATCCATAGTGGACCTCTGCATTCATAAAGACGAAGACGGAGAGGCGTAAGAGCTCCGATCAGTCTTAGAAGGAGTAAGCAGAACACCAGTGAACGTTTGAATGATGTGGTAGTCCAACTCGCACTGTCGACATTCTATCCAGGATTTAATGCCTCGAACTAACATTTTGATCCACCTCACTTTTTCAGTTTCCTCGTTCAATCTATATACTGTGCCCAGCATCTAGAGCAATACATCCGTATCTATTATCATTAAATCCTCTGCTAATTTTATTTACTTCCTGTCGTTCATGGCTTTAATCTTCAATTTTCTTTTAAATTTCTGTATGAGTCAACGACATCTTGGCCAATTGCATCTTCATCTTCGCCAAAACGACCTTGACCATCATGTTCTTGCATCGTTCTAAAATCTCTCCACATTGTATTTTAATACTTCCATGACGCTATCTATAAATTTTTGGATTATAAAAGGGAAGGTGTACCAAAAAGTACAGAGCAATCTTTCCAGCTTGTTAGAGCAGGTAGGTTCAAGAATTTGTTCTGATAGTCTTAGTGTTAGTTTAAATATGTTCGAAACTCTGTTAAGTCAATTTTTCTTCTTCCTTAAAAAAAACAGTGATTTCTTGGCATCTTGTCTCTAGTTACTTGGTTAACATTGCACATTTTGAAATTGGCACTTAGCACTATTCTATAAGATTGTACGTAATGCTTTCCTTCCTGGTAAGAAGAGCCAGCTCGTTCAAGACGAAAAGGTTGTATGACGTTTTGGACCAGCCTCAGCAAAAGTCGAAGACAAATTCGAGCTTTGTGAGACTCGTTTAGGGACATAATTTCTTTATTATTATTCCATAATGACAACGCTGTACACTCCACTTTCTTTGCATCATAGTTACCTAAAAAAGAATCCAACATTTAAAAGTCCACACCTTTATACGCTTCCAGTATTTTTTTCCTACAACTACGCCCTATATTTACAGAATCATTTCTGCGAAATCAACACAACATCCACACGCAGACGAAACGCCGAAACAGTAAACAAACTAAACAAAGTAACACAAACAATTCGCACCCTAATACATATAAAATAAATTCACACGTATTATCTAAAACACACACAGAGAACGCCGACAAAACTCCGGAATTTTACATTACATACACTCCACGATTATGTACTCAAGCATAATATACATAAATACGTACATAACCTAAACGAATCGTTCAATTAAAAAAAATTAATTTCCGCGCGTACGATTCCTTGTGATGTTGAAGCGCCGGGCGAGTATGTCAATATCGAAACCGAGCTAATTCATTTTCGATGTAAGCCGGTAATGTGATATCGCTGTTGTAACTTATATACTGCTCTACCTATATTATATATACATAACACGTATATTTTATGTAATGCAAAGCCTTTTTTAAGATGATGATAAACAAATAATCAATGGTGGAGAGCGATGCTAATCTTATCGCGAGTTCGGATCTGGCAGATTGGCGTGACCGTTCGGGTGGCATCGTGGCCGGTCAAAGTTGTAACGATTCATCGGACTTGTGCGAGTTGTAGATAGATCGGTGTTAGTGTAGTCGCGCTGTAAACCGTTCGGTTATCGAGCTGTAAACGCGGCTCCCTTTGATCTCGCGGTTACATTCCTCATGATCCTGGCACTTATCTAGCTGCACCATTCGAATAAAATCGTGTATGTTGCCTATCGTACTAAAAATTGTTTTTGAGGTTTACAGGATACACTCATGTTTATAAATTTATTTAAAAACTGACATAGCAATTTGACAGATGTCACGAAAACTAACTCTCCTGACTAGTCTTGATTTTATTTGAGACTTAACAGATTTTTTCGAACATTTTTGTACTTATTTATCTAATTTGAGACTGAACCAAAGCACTCCAGTGAACGTTGACTGGAGTCCAGACGTGTTCAGAAATAGGTGGCAACGTCCCTTTAACTGTATACACACTATATGTGACACATTCGTTACATCTTATTGATGCTGGATACTGTTGTTCTTCCCAAAATGAAAGTAATGTAGAAATAGAAGACCAGAACACCTATCCTGCACACTAGAGGGCATTAACACAGTTAAAGTTGTGATGTGAAGGGCGATGAAATTAGATCTTGCATTCGTAGTTGCGCTGATGAGACTTAGAAGGTCGAAACCACGTCGTCCGCTTCTAATACTTGATCTATTTTCATTGGATTTATTTGGAGGGTGAATTCCAACATTCATCTTGAATATCGAACCGTGGTACTAAACAATATCAAACGCGCAAGCCAAATTGAATGAAATCAAGCGCATTGCAGCTTTGTTACTGAAGAATATACATTCTTATTGAAAAAAACCTCCACCCTCAACCTGTTCGTCAGGAATTTTCTGGAGTTTGGCGTTGGTAATGCTATCAAAGCTTTTCGAGCTTGTAATAAATGATTTCGTTCGTATAAGCTGCCGGATGCTCGAGAATTCGATGAACTTACCTTCAACTTCGTTCTTATCATAAACTAGATCATCAAAGTTTAACAGCTTTTGCAGATTTCATAATTTGTGTTTTGTAGATAACATATGATCTTAGATCTAGTGTGTGCTAGTCCTGTGTTACTAGTGAGGAAGAAAAATTATGATACTCGTTTGGAACTTGACCATCAAGTTAGGAGAAGAAAACAAGATGCCCCTTCGTAGGCTGAACCACGTCAAAAACAACTTACCTGATTTTGACCTGGTTCCGAAAACAGCTTACAAGGAATTTGGAGCAAAGTTGTGCTATTAAATTTTGTGTTAAGGTTGGAGAATCGGCAAGGGCTATGGGAAACATTCTTTATCCCGATCTCAAATTTTTCGCTGGCACAAATCATTTTGGGGAAGGCTGAGAACACGTTGAAGATGAACACCATTCAGGGAGGCCTTCAACTTCTAATACCGATGAAAACATTGAAAGTGCCAACACTCTAGTGTGATCAGATCGTTGTTTAACATTAAGAACATTGAGTGAACAATTAAATTTGAACAGATTTACCGTTCATCAAATTTTGACTGAACATTTGCACATGCGAAAGGTCTGTGCCAAAATTGAATCGCTTGAATGAGAATCGCTAATGATCAAGATTTCTTTAGTCGTGCGATCCTCATGGATTTTTGAATACGATCCTGGGACCAAAAGGCAAAGTCAAGAGAGTGTCACACTGCAAACTCTCCTCGACCAAAGAAACCTCGAATGAGCAAATCGAAGATTCAATCAATACGGATTTGTTGTTTTTTTACAAAAGGGGAATCGGCCACAAAGAATTTGTTCCTCCAGGTGAATCTGTCAAACAGGTTTTTTCTTTAAAAACGTCCTTGAAAGGATCAGAGAAAGAGTAATTCGCGTGAGACCAGGCTCCCCAGCCCCCATATTCACCTGACCTCAGTCCCTATGACTTTTTCCTTTTTCCTAAACTGAAAAATGTCCCCAAAGAACATCATTTCGAGACTTTAGACAACATCCAAAAGAGTGTAATGGACACACTGAAGACCATACCGGTTGCAGACTTCCAGCGCTGCTACCAACAGAGGAAACAACGTCACCATCGGTGTGAAGCTGCCCAAGGGAACTATTTTGAATGGGATAACATTGATGTCTGAAAAAAATTAAAACTTTGGTAAATAAAAAATCAGTCTCATTACTTTTCTGCCACAGCTCGTAGAATCTTTGCCGTTACTTATCTGATAAGATTCAAAAGTCTTTAGGGCCGCCTGGCTATCTGATAGAATATGAATCAGCTCACACTCAAAAGTAGATCGGTATCTGCTGCATCGACCTGGATTGTTTGACAACCGGCAGTGCTGCTTCCTCCCTGATCTATTTTCATTACATTCGCTTGTAGCAAATTAATTGAAACAGTAGTAAGGGATCATCTGAAGCATCGTTGCCTCGCCAGCAATTTATTGTATCATCTCCTGCCACTCCGTTGCAAAATGGATGTTATGCAACCAGCTCCAGGAAAAGGATTGTATTGATTCAATTTTCTTAGATCCGAACGGTCTCTTTTTATGCAAGGATCGGTAGCATCTGTATATTGGAGACGTTCATCGAAGTAAAGGATGCAGAATTTTTCCATAACGATTGACAATTGTTCAAAAGAAATATTCTTCATGGTCTATTTTTGTGCCCAATTCTTTCTGATGTCTTGTGAATATCATTGAGTGGGTTTAGAATATGGAAAATGCCTGCAGCGTGAACCTAGGAAGTCATCAGTTTGGTGGTACTTACCCATTTGTTCAGCAGAAATATTGCCTTTCAAAATGAACACCACCCGAAAGTTAGATCTTTATTAAGTCGAACAAGATTCTTCGTCTTTGACTAATGCGGAAATATCTTCATTATTTTCTATTAGATCGAAGGAAACTGGGAAGGTGGCTACCCAGTGATGTGGGAGTTCATTGCTGGCGACGGTTCAATTCTCCCAGGGGATGGCGACATTTTTCTGGGAGAATTGTTTGATGATCGATCTACCATTCACTGTTATAGGATCAAAGTGGTTATAAATGGCGAAATATTGCTGTAACAAGGCCATTGAACATATTACTACATATGAGGGTGTGCTTGAAGGTATTTTTTTCTCATATGCGCTCAGCAACTGCGTCCAGTTCTGCGATTTACTGATCAATAATATAAAGAATTAACGGAGATTTTTCCTTCGTCAAATTTGACATTTTCTGGGCATCCTTTAATACTGTAGGTCAGTTTCTGACATGGTGTTTTGAAGAACCATTATTGACTAACATTTGGTTTAAAAATAGCTTTTCTGTTAATTAGCGTCACCGCAAAATTTGCGATATTATACAGGGTGGGGCAAAACAACCTCCCTAGTTTTTAAAGTGAATTAAAAAAAAAGTAGTAGAGATAGAAAAAAATTATTTCAATATAATAAAGTAGGTACATGACCAGTTTCATCTTATATGGTTTTAAAAATCACATCGGGCAAGTGTTGTCCTTCATTGTCTACACACTGCTGCAAACGACCTCGGAAGTGCCTCATAACCCTTTCGAGCATTTCTGCAGGTATACGACGAATTTCCGTGCGGATTGCCTCCCTTAGGGTCCGCAGGTTCCTCGGACGATGTTTATAAACCTCTGCTTTAAGATAACCCCACACAACCCCACGGAATATCGCCTCTCTGAGAGATCAAGCGCGCGGGGAACATTTCCCTTAAAACCAGCATTGATGTTCGCGCTGTATGGGCTGTGGCCCCGTCCTGCTGAAACCAGACATTCTGGAGATCAAGTTCATCAAGAGCAGGGGCAAAAAAATTCTGAAGCATGTTCACATAGCGCTCAGAATTGACAGTAACTGTGTGATTTCCCTCCTCAAAAAAGTAAGGCCCGATGATCCCTATTCGGGAAACTGCGCACCAAACTGTGACACGATCACTATGTAGTGGCTTCTCATGGATCACCCTCGGGTTGTTTTCGCTCCAATATCGAAAATTTTCATCATCATTTCATTACATGCCACAATTCGGCTATGCCAATCACATTCCGACCATTCTTGAACAATGAGCATCTTGTATGGATGAAGATTAATGTCTTGATGAAGAATTCGCCGCATAGTGCGAGTGGAGAGGCGAAGTGCGGTCGCGTGTTTGCGAGCGGAGCGTGTAGGTGACCGCAAAATTGAGCGTCTGACTGCGTCTATGTTTTCGGGTGTTCGAGCAGTTCGAAGTCGTCCACCTCTCTTTCTGACAACAGCTTCTGTTTCCCGAAAGTTTTTTACCCACAACGTAATCGATTTTCGGTCCGGAATAGCTTGACGACGGGGAATTTCGAATCGAATACGGAAAGCGCGCTGTGCGGCGATTGCAGACTCGTTTCCGCGTATGTATGCTTCCACAGCGAAAGCGCGCTGCTCGTTCGTCCACATTATGTTTAGGACTGAAACCTTTTGTAACGCGAACGGCATATCTACCTGCCGCCATATACGTCATCCCCACCTTTTTACAACCTCTGCTCGCTTTACAATTTTGTATTGAAACTAGGGAGGTTATTTTGCCTCATCCTGTATAATATAGGTTTGTATTAAAAAAAAACAAAATTGCTGTTTGTGCAGAGGAAATGGAACACTCTGTATATGTATGGTGGGCACCCTGTATATGGAAAAATGCATTCAAATTTCATTTTGGGCATGTTGTGAAACCTAAATCTCTTTGATTATTGTCTTGAAATGACCCTGTATAGTGTTTAAAACAAAACAGCGTTTAAATAATTTAATTTTTAGAATGCTAAACGGATGGGGATCCTAAATTACTATTTTATTTCAAAAAGATATGGATTATTACCGACAACTTGCGTTCAATAATTTACAATCCACAAATGACACATCGATTCCATCATAATCCTTTAAAAGTTACCAATATCGAAATCATATAATAATAATTGTTAACTAAACACCCGATAAACGATTTTACATTAATCCAGATGTAGTATATATTTACAAGAGAGTATCCTACTAAATAAAATATGTTCCCTTATCAATATCACATATCAGTCAATAAATTTTAACGGGATTTACACACAAAAAAAAACACGAGAATAAACGAATTATAAAATCGATTACAAAATTTATTCGTATTTCAGGTAATGGATCACTCGAGCCGCCTGCTTCAAGTGCATTTAGTATGCGTACACACGGTCTTTTTATGTCGTGCCGAATTCAATTCAGATAATGAATTAGGTTTTAATCTCTTCTTTTCACAAGTTCGCCGCCTCCTTTTCGAAAATGATGAAAATTAAGTTGAAACACGTCCAGAAAAAATCTAATCCCCTGTATATGTATACAGGGTGTCCCAAGTTGAGTGGCCTACTAGAATATTTCCTAAAGTACACCGAAGAAGGCCCTGAAAATTTGGTTGCCTTGGTTTCTGGCCATGCTCTTTTTAAATAAATTAATTGATGACCGACTTCCGGTTATAACGGAAATCGATAGGAACTTCGTTATTTTAAATGGAACACCCCATATATTAGTGGATTTTTGGATTTTACACAAAATTTTAAGCTAACTTTCTTAAATGAACCTTATGTCTAAAATGCACCGTTTTTGAATAATTCCACTTTTTTTTTTAATTCGACAATTCATTGCTGGGCGTCATTCGGCCTCTCTCAGGGAGCCTTCAAAATTTTTATGATGGGCACTAAGGTCTAATTGTAAATCGTGTTCAGCGGCTCTGGTTGATGCTCGTGCAAACGCTTCAAAATAAGCCAAAACCAAAACTTCATTATCTTCATTCCCAGTAACCGCAGCAGATGTAGGTTTCTTTATTTTAACGCTACCAGTTGTTAGAAAATTGGCCAAATACCTTCTCAATTTTTTTCTGTCATCGGTGGTAGCTGAGGGTAAGTTTCTGCATGTTCGAGCAGCCATTCTGTTACGCTGTCCATGAATAAAAAACAAATTTAAAATGTCTTCGTTTGAATAATTGTAATTATCCATTATGGTTATTTTTATTATTATCATTTGTATTATTATTACTCAGTGTATTGTAATCAAACAGTAAAAATAAATTAAAGGAACAACTATTAAATTAACAATAACACTCTTGGTAATTATCAGATTAGTTTTCGAGTATTTGTTTTATTGGAAATGTCATTTTATGATTCATGGCAACTTGGTTTTTTTTCAGTCTGTTTTATAAAAATCATAAATAACTCAAAAACCGTAAGAGTTAGATATAGGGAATGTAAATACAGATCAAAAGGAAATAAAATGTCCCAACTATTAGCCCAGTAAAATACAGGGTGTCCTATTTGAAATAAGCGACTTCCCAAGGTATAAAGTTGTCTACATTGGCAAGTGTATTTTGAACATCCTGTGTAACATATTAGACTTTTTTTCCAACAACGATTTACAATTAGACCTTAGTACTCATCATAAAAATGTTGAAGGCTCTAAGTCAAACGTTGTCTGAGAGAAGCTGAATGACGCCCAGCAATGATTTGTCGAATTATTAAAAAAAAAGTGGAATTATTCAAAAACGGTGCATTTTAGACATAAGGTTTATTTAAGAAAGTTAGCCTAAAATTTTACGTAAAATCCAAAAATCCACTAATATCTGGGGTGTTCCATTTAAAATAACGAAGTTCCTATCGATTTCCGTTATAACCGGAAGTCGGCCATCTTTAAAATTATTTTATTTAAAAAGAGCATGGCCAGAAACCAAGGCAACCAAATTTTCAGGGCTCTCTTCGGTGTACTTTAGGAAATATTCTACCACTCAACTTGGGACACCCTGTATGTAGTGAAGCGTATATTTATAACGAAGCTTCAACTAATTGATAGACGAGTGTTACGGGCATCTCGAAATAGAATCGACCGGCTGTATATAGACGGGCGACCGTAATATATTCAGAACGGAACGAGAGCCGAGGACGGACCGAAAGCTCGGAATGGGCGCGCGAGCTGCAGCGGTTGTTTATGTTTTTAAGTGTACTAGGAAAACGTGTAATGTGTAAATTGTCTGTTTTAGTGGTGTATCATCAAAAGGCGATGCGAGGAGCGGAAAGAAAAAAATGTTTACGCCGGATCATCAAAAGGAATAACGGGCTTGCGAAATTTGAACGAAAAAAAAATAAAAATAAAGGAAAGATGTATATATTCGTTGGGTGCTTCTTTCTTTTTTTATTTATCTCGGAGATCCCGAACGGTTTACATTTTCCGCGCACGTTCGTGGATGCTTCTTTTCAACAAAATCATTAACAACAAATTTAATTCGGTGAGAGAGGGGAGCTTACGGTTCACAAAATGTACGTTGTACGGAAATGGGCTCCACCTATACTGTTGTCTATCTATAATATTGCCATACATTAATGATGACGAAACTGCCGTAAGTTTATTATCTCCGAGCGATTGTAATTCATCATCTTTGTGAGTTTTAAATTGAGCTGTTTTTTTAGCAAATTGAATCATATCCTGATTTTAACCGCACGGAAAACCATTATTAATTCAATTAAATACTTCTTTGTCGGTTTACGAAGTATTCAAAGAGTTGTAACAACAAGAAACACGTTACAAAATCATTACTACGAAGGCGTATTTTTATGTTATCTACCTAGCCATGAAAAAAGCACATAAGAGAAAAAAATATTTTTCTACATAATTCCCTTCAACACTAATACACTTATCCATCTTTTTTCCAATTGCCCCATACCCTCAGAAAAATTAGTTCGGTAACCCCGCAAAATATTCTTCAACAGCTTCTTTGATTTGCTCATCAGTTGCAAAACGCTTTCCTGTGAGATCCTTTTTTAAATGTTTGAATAAGAAGTTTGACGGAGCTAAGTCGGGTGAACTTTGTTTACCTTATGAAATCGGCAATTGTCGTGCAGCAACAACTTTTTTGTGGATAAGAACGCGAGCGTTTTCCTCTACAGCAGTTTTAAAATTTTTAATTGTGTTTTCGTAGGCCTCTCCATTTATGGTAGACCCTTCAATAAGCAAGGCTCCTTCAACATCCCATAAAACACAATAAACATCGGTATCACCTCACACCACAACTTTGATTAATTATTCGGGACACGTGTTTCGAAAACGCATGGGTTTTCATCATCAACCGAATACCGAATGAATAAATAAAATTAAAAACCATCAATCTAATTTTTGTACTTACTTTGTAGTACCAAAACGATTTAATTCCTTGGGCTGGAAGGCCATATCAGAGTGATTTCAAGGACTGTGGGCTCATAATAACAATAAACATCGGTATCACCTCACACCACAACTTTGATTAATTATTCGGGACACGTGTTTCGAAAACGCATCGGTTTTCATCAGTTCAGTCCTTGAAATCTTTACACGCCGATCCATCAGTACCAAATTCTTCAGTCTTCAGTTCGAGCTTCAACAGGTCGTCCGGACTCATCACCGGATCATCATTGATTGACTGTCGACCCCATCGAAAGAGTTTAGAGCAATATTTTACTTGAAAATAAAATGGCGCATCTTCCCCATACACAGCAACCATTCTTTCATGAATTACTTTCGGATCATTGCCTTCTTTTGTCAGGAACTTTATTCAATCAAAAGAGTTGAAATGAATCCACTTTTTTTTTATTCATAATTTAAAAATGAACTCGTCGACATCACTTTAGAAATAAATTGTACACATTTTCTTCTACACAGGAAATAGATGAAACAATTAAACGGAATTAAAATCGAAGCTTTCGACGAATTCACTGAGTTCCTGTAACCAGATTTTGTAACCTGTGAGATATAACTTTTTCCAACAGTCTTATCAGTAAATTTCTTGCTCTCAGCAGTGGTAGTCTCCTTCGTTCCAATTCAACGCATTTAAAGACAATGTGGTAGATTATCTCCTCCTCCTCATTGCATAGTCTACAAATAGGCTCATCCTTAAAGATACCAATACTGTCCCATTAACAGACTCATCACTGTTCTAAGCTGGACTCGGTTGAAAGTTAGCACAACTGCCGTTAAATGCCTTTATGGCTGCCCTATCATCCGTTTGCTATATATCTGCCCTTCAACGTTGTTCCAGTATACCTGGTGTGCTAAACTACCTAAACTATCTCACTATGAGCCCATCCACTGGATGTGGACACGCTGTATAAGGGATCCTTCGTAAGCTGTTTTCTGAACCACGTCAAAAACAGCTTACCTGGTTCTGAAAGCAGCTTGATTTTGACCTGGTTCTAACAACAGCTTACAAAGGCGCCTTTATACAGCATGTCTGCTGGCGACTGATGAGTCATCGCGTAGTATAGAGAGTGTCCACGTCGAGTGTGCGGTCTCGTAGCGAAGTACGCGGCCACTCAAGAAAGCTATTCAAAGCTGAACTCGGTTGAGAGTTAGCATTAGGGCTGGGCGATACCAACATTTTTGATATCGGGTATCGATACCAATCGATGTATCGATTCCGTCCAGGATATCGATTCCGAATACTGGAATCGGTTAAGTATCGGTAGGTATCGATACTTGGGAACCGATCTCTTGGTATCGATACTTTGAATCGATATCTCAAATTGATTTCTTGAATCGATACCTTGGTATCGACACCTAGGACTGAGTTGTAGGTATAGATCTTTTCAGGTTGATTTCAAGAAATCATATTCAATAATATATCTACAGTATCAAATGTACAATATTATGATGCTTTGGCTTTTTTTATTGTACGCGAATAATTACCTACCCTCATTCGTTATTTGAGTCGATATATGAAAACTCAGGTATCGATTCCAAGGAATTGATACCCAGGTATCGATTCGAAGGTCCAAGGTATCGATACCGATGTTATCCAAGGTATCGGAGAATCGATACTTTGCCCAGCCCTAGTTAGCACATCTGCTGTTAAATGCCTTGATGGCTGCCCCATCATCCGTTTGCTCTGTATCTGCCCTTCAACGTTGTTCCAGTGTACCTGGTGTGCTTTTGTGGTCCGCTCAGTCATTGCACCACGTATCACGGTCTTCATTATCGCCAGACTCAGTTCTTGCCTGGTAAGATTCTAACGTCTTTAGGGCCGCCTGGCTATCTGGTTGTTTTTCCAATGCACTTCGAGCACAAATTAAAATAAATAGATCAGTATCTGTTGCAGTGCTACTTCCTTCTTGATCTATTTTCATTGCATTCGCTTGAAGCAAATTCATTCAAAACGCAGTAAGAGATTCACTGGTGCATCGTTGCCTTGTCGGCAATTTACTGTCTCGTCTCTAACCATTCCGTTGCAAAATCAATATTGTGCAACCAGCCCCAGAAAAAGGATTGTATTGATTCAATTTTCTTAGATCCGAACGGTCTCTTTTTATGCGAGGATCGGTAGCATCTGTATACTGGAGACTTTCATCAAACTAAAGGATCCAGAATTTTTCCATAACGATCCTTTCCGTAGCAATTGTTTGTTCAGAAGAAATATTCTTCAGGGTCTATTTTTATGCCCAATTCTTTCGTATGTCTTATGAATATGATTGAGTGGATTTGGAATATGGAAAATGACCTGCAGCGTGAACGTAGGCAGTCATCAGTTTGATGGGTACTTACCCATTTGTTCAGCAGAAATATTGTCTTTGAAAATGAACACCACCCGAAACTTAGATGTCTATTAAATAGAACAAGACGCTTTGTCTTTGAGTGGGTATCTAATGCGGAAATGTCTTCATTATTTTTTATTAGATCGAAAAAAAACTGGGTAGGTGGCTACCCAGTGATGTGAGAGGTCGCTGCTGTCTCGGCTTCAATTCTACGAGGGGATGGCGACATTTTTCTCGGAGAATTGTTTCACGATCGATCTACCATGCGTTGTTAGGATCAAAGTGATTATAAATGGCGAAATAGTGCTGTAACAAGGCAATTGAACATATTACTGCAGATTAGAGTGTGCTTAAAGATATTTTCTGTTCATATGGTATCAAGATCTTTCTTAAGAATGACATCTGTCAACGACGGGGTCCCTCATATTCCTGCTCATGATTTTAATTCCACCACACCGAGTTTGTAATGACAAGGATTGTAGAAAGATTCATGAAAAGTTCCTGGAGCAAATCCTGAAACAACCAATACATGATGAGAAATTGAAATTTACTCTTACTTTTAACATGATTTCGAGTAGGTACATTTAACATCGTCATTATTAAATTCGCTTCGATCCTGTCATTCTTCCACAATATTAATTGTATTTTCATTTATTTTGATTAGTCATCAGATCGCCTTGTACATAATCGCTTTTTTTAAGTCTATCAATTCATCGATACCGCCTAATATCTTAATAGAGCACTCGTAAAACTCATCCGATACATATCAGCGTTGATCCCTTCACGCTCGACGGAACCGCACGACTTTATCGAAATGGACCGGCTGTAGAACGAGCACGGCACTCTCTGCGTTCTCGTACTTTTATCATTGAAGCGGTTGTTTGCGGGCCGGCTTTCATTTGTTGATCGTAGTTGGCCGTGCGCGTTTGGGTTTCTCAGTCCGCTAAGAAGAACGGAGTCGAAGAGACACCCAGCTCTCTATACACGCTTTTTAAAAACATTCTCGAACGAGTTTTCGATGTTTCACGAGGGTTCATTCGCTCCCAACGCATAAACAAATTTCTATATACGCGAGTTCTCTTTTTTTTATTCTTTTCTTTTAATTTCGCGAAACAATTGCGTCGATGTTTCGTAAATTTAATCCGTCGTACTTTTCGTTTAAATATTCGTCGGTATCCTGCCGTTGAAATTGAGCGGAATTCGAAATGAAGTGGTCGCTTTTATTTTAAAGAAATTAAATCGCGTCCAAATGGAGTCTTGGATGTTAAAATTTTGGATCCTCCTGTTCGCGATCCTGGACGGATTCGCGGAAGGACTTCCGCAATCTCGTTGCGAGAAGATATCAGTTCCGATGTGTCAGGGTATCGGATATAATACGACTTTGATGCCGAATTTTGTCGGGCACGAGAATCAGAGCGAAGCATCTATCGGGGTAAGTTGCGCTCACACGTTTTCTTTACATTAGCGCTTTATCGTACACCTGGATTTACGAGAAATTTATTACACCTGACATGTTAAGACTTGAAATGATAAAGAAATATATAATAAAAACTTCAAGTCGTTGTAATACCTTTTGAAATGCTTGAAATATAATGAAAACAAAGAGAAATATGACTTGAAACATTACGGTTTCTATATTTAAAATAATAGAGAGAGATAGCGGTAGATATTAATCTTCCTTTTTGCTATTTTCTTGAGGTCTGTTACCGCACTACACTTGAACACCTGTTTTGTGTATATAAACATGAGATAAATTGTGTAGGTTGGTGTTAACGCTGCAGTTTAGCATTTTCTTTTTTTTTATAAATACAAAGCGTTAGCTATTTTATTTCAGATAACTGTAAAGACAACCAACCACCTGATCATTTTTATTGTTATAAAAATTTTTAATAGTATTGATTGTGCCTGACAGATGTTTGATTTAATATTGTTTGAAACATGTGCTGTCCTAATAAACCATCCGTTACTTCATCCTATAATGTTTTCTTAAGCTTTATTTATTGAGTATTCCTGATTGGGTCAATAGTTAGTTAAATTAGCCAGAACTTCCTTCTCAAGTTTTGATCTAATGGATCGTCCATCGTTTAAGCATGTTTGGTCATCAAATGATTTTACTGAGAACTCAAAAACAGTCACAAAAGAATGAGTTTATCGCATTGCTTATAAAGTTTGAGAGGTTGTCAAAATGCTTGAAAATCGAAAATCATTGTTTGATCACCCACCAGTTAATGTTTACAGGATTTTCGAAATTCATTATATTTTGCATAGATCTGGATAGACTTTGAGTGCTTGCTACATATCTTCTAAGATTCTGTCAGTAATCAAACTATAATGATCAGTTTTCTGCTCAAAATTTGCGATTAACTTTGAATATTTGAAAATTTGTAACTGCAATTTGAAATTCGGATAAAAATTGTGGTATGTGGTGGGTGGTCAAACGATGATTTTTGGTTTTCTGTGGTTTGTAAATCTGAAACAACAAATCGTAATATTTTCAGCGTTTGACCACCTCTCAAAGTTGCTGAAAAATTGCGATTAACTTTGAATGTTTAAAAATTTGTAATTGCAACTTCGAGATCGAATAAAAATTGAACGGTGGGTGGTCAAACGATGATTTTTGTTTTTCTGTGGTTTCTAAACATGAAACATAAAATCGTAATATTTTCAGCGTTTGACCATCTCTCCAAGCTGCTGAAAAATTGCGATTAACTTTGAATGTTTAAAAATTTGTAATTGCAACTTCGAGATCGGATAAAAATTGAACGGTGGGTGGTCAAACGATGATTTTTGTTTTTCTGTGGTTTCTAAACATGAAACAACAAATTGTAATATTTTCAGCGTTTGACCATCTCCCCAAGCTGCTGAAAAATTGCGATTAACTTTGAATGTTTAAAAATTTGTATTTGCAACTTCGAGATCGGATAAAAATTGAATAGTCGGTGATCAAATGATGATTTTTGGTTTTCTGTGGTTTCTAAACCTAAAACAACAGATCGTAACATTTTCAGCGTTTGACCACCTCTCAAAGCTGCTGAAAAATTGCGATTAACTCTGAATGTTTAAAAATTTGTAATTGCAACTTCGAGATCGAATAAAAATTGAATGGTGGGTGATCAAACGATGATTTTTGTTTTTCTGTGGTTTCTAAACATGAAACATCAAATCGTAATATTTTCAGCGTTTGACCATCTCCCCAAGCTGCTGAAAAATTGCGATTAACTTTGAATGTTTAAAAATTTGTATTTGCAACTTCGAGATCGGATAAAAATTGAATAGTCGGTGATCAAATGATGATTTTTGGTTTTCTGTGGATTCTAAACCTAAAACAACAAATCGTAACATTTTCAGCGTTTGACCACCTCTCAAAGTTGCTGAAAAATTGCGATTAACTTAGAATGTTTAAGAATTTGTAATTGCAACTTCGAGATCGGATAAAAATTGAATGGTGGGTGATCAAATGATGATTTTTAGTTTTCTGTGGTTTCTAAACATCAAACAACAAATTGTAATATTTTCAGCGTTTGACCATCTCCCCAGGCTGCTGAAAAATTGCGATTAACTTTGAATGTTTAAAAATTTATAATTGCAACTTCGAGATCGAATAAAAATTGAACGGTGGGTGGTCAAACGTTGATTTTTGTTTTTCTGTGGTTTCTAAACATGAAACAACAAATTGTAATATTTTCAGCGTTTGACCATCTCCCCAAGCTGCTGAAAAATTGCGATTAACTTTGAATGTTTAAAAATTTATAATTGCAACTTCGAGATCGAATAAAAATTGAACGGTGGGTGGTCAAACGTTGATTTTTGTTTTTCTGTGGTTTCTAAACCTAAAACAACAAATCGTAACATTTTCAGCGTTTTACCACCTCTCAAAGCTGCTGAAAAATTGCGATTAACTTTGAATGTTTAAAAATTTGTAATTGCAACTTCGAGATCGAATAAAAATTGAATGGTGGGTGATCAAACGATGATTTTTGTTTTTCTGTGGTTTCTAAACATGAAACATAAAATCGTAATATTTTCAGCGTTTGACCATCTCCCCAAGCTGCTGAAAAATTGCGATTAACTTTGAATGTTTAAAAATTTATAATTGCAACTTCGAGATCGAATAAAAATTGAACGGTGGGTGGTCAAACGTTGATTTTTGTTTTTCTGTGGTTTCTAAACATGAAACAACAAATTGTAATATTTTCAGCGTTTGACCATCTCCCCAAGCTGCTGAAAAATTGCGATTAACTTTGAATGTTTAAAAATTTATAATTGCAACTTCGAGATCGAATAAAAATTGAACGGTGGGTGGTCAAACGTTGATTTTTGTTTTTCTGTGGTTTCTAAACCTAAAACAACAAATCGTAACATTTTCAGCGTTTTACCACCTCTCAAAGCTGCTGAAAAATTGCGATTAACTTTGAATGTTTAAAAATTTGTAATTGCAACTTCGAGATCGAATAAAAATTGAATGGTGGGTGATCAAACGATGATTTTTGTTTTTCTGTGGTTTCTAAACATGAAACATAAAATCGTAATATTTTCAGCGTTTGACCATCTCCCCAAGCTGCTGAAAAATTGCAATTAACTCTGAATACTTAAGAATTTGTAACTGCAACTTCAAAATCGGATAAAAATTGAAGGGTGTGTAGTCAAACGATGATTTTTGGTTTTCTGTGGTTTATAAACCTGAAACAACAAGCCGTAACATTTTCATCGTTTAACCATCTCTCAAAGTTACTGAAAAATTGCGATTAACTTTGAATTTCTAAGAATTTGTAACTGCAACTTCGAAATCGGATAAAAATTAACTGATGGGTGGCCAAACAATAATTTTAGAAGTTTTGTGGTCTGGAGATACGAGACAACAACTTGTACTATTTTCAACGTTTGACCACCTTCCTCTCTCTCTCCCCCAAAATATCCCAAATTTTTTGTTTTATATAACGTCCAAGTCGCATAGATATTGTCTTGTTTTCAGTTTTTCTGTGATTGTTTTTTGAGTTTCCAGAAAAATCATTTGGTGATCCTATCGTGGAACAAAAGTTTTGCCCTTGCTGGAAAAAAATCGTAATCGTTTGTTTTTGAGATTTTGGAAATGTAAGAGGTGGTTTAGAAAGGATCAAACGATGCTCAATGATATCTGATGAACCAAATATCTGTTATTTCCGTTTTGTTAATTTTTCGGCAGGAGTGTTTGCCGCATAGACTTGGATGGTGAAGGTTATTCTTTGAATACTCATCTATTGAAAAGATCATTAGAGCAACTAATGTTTGATTATCGATACCGTGTATTTATACAACAACAAAAGAACTGTAAAAGGAATTCTGGGACACTACAAGGGTGTGGAGAAAAAACACTTTTTTGATTCAAATCAAATTAGTTTTTGAACTCTATTGATGTTTATGTATTTCTTCCATTTTGGTCGCCAAACCTTCCATTTCTTTTGCACAACAGTCACAATTTTTTCTTCCCTTTATTAGGATTAAAATAATGCAATTTATGAGGAAAATTATGGCTGAACTATGATGCATGGTCTAATATTGGATCGTTCGTTTTATGATCAAATTTTTTTTTTAATTAATACTTTGATTGATTACACAGGATATTGTATCACAAAATATGGAGAAACCTTATTGGCTTATAAGATCTCGTCAACCAAATTCAAATTTAAAACGAAATCTACATATTAGTTTCGGATGTGATAAGGCAATTTTGAAAAATCTTTTTGCTTTCCTCTTCACCTTCCTCACTTATAAAGAGTTGTTTTTGTCTACTATTGTTCAGATCGATGTCTTGAATGTTTTTAATTTTTCAATCCCAGTAAACCTACCATCAATGGTTTTCTAAATCTTTTGCCAATATTTTGTGTTTTTGATAGAAGTGAGTTGATTCAGCAAAGCTCCATATTTTGCTGAATCGATCTGTTCCTGCAACTTTATACGTTTTCTTTTTTGGACTGAGAAATTTGGGCAAAACAAACATAATCCATTCCTCGAAAAATACTGAGGAACTTACCGGTTAGAACATGTAATGCACTTAACATCAATTCCCAACGCATTTCTATGAATAATTTTTGCATGATTATTTTTTTTTACAAATTACACGACTTTGTGTTAGATTGAAGTGCACATTTCGCAGTAATTAAGCAGCTTTATCGGTGGATATAAATGTGATTGCAGCACAGACTAAATAATCCGGACTAATTAAAACATGCGTTTCGATTAATTAAAACGCATGGACGGTTACCGAAACCCACATTAATTTTTAATTAAAAAAATATATTAATATATTATTAAAATATATAATCTCTCAACTATTTTTAAATCCCAAGATAATTAATGAAATTAATTAATTAATTTTTTTTCTGCCTGGCGTAGTTTCTCCTTTTGACTGTGCGTCTGGGACTTGATGACAAAGTTTTGATTTTTTAAATCTCCTTAAAACTCGTAACATGTTTGTAATTGATATTGATATTCGAAAACTATAATAGAACAATGTTGTCCGCGACTTCTTGTAGGAAATTTCATGCTCTAGATTCTCTCTAGATGCTCAATGGCCAGCAAAAGTTGGATAATAATTTGTTACTGCGTCAAAGCCACACCCACTCAAAAGGAAAAAATTGGGCTAAGCATAAACGTAGAGCATGAAATTTTCTACAAAAAAATCTCTGACTCAATTCAAACAGTTATAGTTTTCCAGTTCTATTAATTAGAAACAGATCCGTGAAGGTGGCACCACAACCTGGTCCAAAATCGACAAAAAAGATTGGAAAAGAAAGGATTGACCATCAGCGATTTCTATTGACCAGTTTTAGTTTAGGCTACAGCCACCATATCATAAAAATTGACGGATGTGTTGCCCAACGATGACTTCCGATTTTCTATGGTTTGTAAACCTGAAACAGCAACTCCTAACGTTTTAAGCGCCTGACAACCTCTCAAAGTTGCTGACAAGTTGCGGGTTAACTTTGAATATTTAAGAATTTGTAACTGCAACTTCAAGATCGGATAAAAATTAACTGGTGGGTGATCAAACAATAATTTTTGGGTTTTGGTGGTCTGGAAATACGAGACAACAAATTGTACTATTTTGAACGTTTGACCAACCCCCAAAATATCCGAAATCTTTTGTTTTATGTAACTTTCTAGTCGCATAGATATTGTCTTTTCTTTCACTTCTTTTGTGACTATTGTTGAGTTTCCAGAAAAGTCATTTTTTATTTTCTGTGGTTTATAAACCTGAAACAACAAGTCGTAACATTTTCAGCGTTTAAACCCCTCCCCCCCCAAATATTCGAAATCTTTTGTTTTATGTAACCTCCAAGTCGCAAGATCATTTGGTGGTCCCATCGTGGAACAAAAGTTCTGCTTTTGCTGGAAAAAAAATTCTAATCTTTTGTTTTTGAAATTTTGGAAATGTAAGAGATGGTTTAGACAGGATAAAATGGTGATCAATTGTTTCTTATGAACCAAATTTCTGTATTTAATTTTTGTGGATTTTTGACCACTTTAAGGTGCTAACTTCGCGGACCTAAACACAGACTAGTGTTGAGTGTTTGGTGTTTCGTTGTTGGACCACCCAACAATGACTTTCGATTATCTGTGGTTTGTAAGCTTGAAACATTAGGTCGTACATCTTCAGGGTTCCTTCCTCTCTCTCCCCACCCTCTCAAAGTTGCTGAAAAATTGCGACTAACTAAAAATATTTCCGAATATGTAATTGCGACTTCAAGACCGGATAAAAATTAACTGGTGGGTTGCCAACCAATAATTTTTGGATTTTTGTGATCTAGAGATACGAGAGAACAAGTTTCAACTCACTTTCTTTGTGACTGTTTTCGAGAAAAATCATTTGGTGATCAAGTTATAGTCAGTCCAATCGTGGAACAAAATGGTTAGACAGGATCAAACGATGCTCAATTATATCTGATGAACCAAATGTTTGTATACCATTTTTGTCAATTTTTGCTTGTTGACACTTTTTGCTAGCATGAATATTGCCTGCTTCCCTTCCCAAGAAATCGAGAATATACGTGATCTTCCACCCGAGCATTTTCTACCTTTTTTTAATGTTTGTTTAGAGCAGAGGCTTTGTGTTAAATTTATTTTCCGTTTTTCAAAAGAATTAGACCATATATGGGTTAGATTTCTTTGTTTAGTCTTTAAATTGCTATATTCTAAATGTTTCTCATTATGTCCGTGCCATCTCTTACCGATCGGGAGAATTATTTAATCCGCCTTTCCTCTTTCTTGCAGTTCTTAGTAGTAAGAATTTTTGGATTCTTCTACGCAATTGTTTGACATACTTTTAAATTTTAGATTGTTCATTCATTTAGCAGCGTTGTAACACTTCACGTAATTTTTTTGTGTTAGTTTTTGGACAAACAATATATTCGAACTACAACTTCGAAATCAGATAAAAATTGATGGGAGGGTGGCCAAACAATAATTTTTGGATTTTTGTGGTTAATGGTGTTTTAGGTAACTTCCAAGTCGCATAAATATTGTCTTTTTTTCAGTTTTTTTTTTGTGATTGTTTTTGAGTTTCCACCAAAATTATTTGGTGGTCCCATCGTGGAACAAAAGTTTTGCCCTTGCTGGAAAAAATATCCTAATCTTTTGTTTTTGAGATTTTGGAAATGCAAGAGGTGGTTTAGGTTCTGTTATTTCCGTTTTATGGATTTTTTAGCACTGTGGGAGTGAGTGTGGAGTGTTTGATGCATAGCTTTAGACCTTCTAAATCGTGGTGAAGGTTATTCTTTGAATACCCATCTATTGAAGAGATGATTACAGCAACTAACGTTTGATTGACCATCCCCTCCCAAAATATCCGAAATCTTTTGTTTTTATATAATTTCCAAGTCGCATAGATATTGTGTCTTTTTTTCACTTTTTTTAACAGTTTTCGAGTATCCAGAAAAATCAATTGGTACTCAAATAATAGTCCCAACGTGGAACAAAAGTTTTGTTCTTTCAGGGAAAAAAAAATTTAATGGTTTGTTTCTGAAATTTGAAATGTAAGGGGTGGTTAGACAGGATTAAACGATGCTCAATGATATCTGATGGGAGTGAGTGTGAAGTGAGAAAAGACGATTAGAGCAACTAATGTTTTATTATCGTTATTTAGCCAAAAAGAAAAGAACTGTAAAAGGAATTCTGGGAAACTACAAGGGCATGGAAAAAAAACACTTTTTTGATTCAAATCAAATTAGTTTTTGAACTCTATTGCTATTTATGTATTTCTTTCCATTTTGGTCGCCAAACCATCCATTTCTAATGCACAACAATCATAATTTTTTCTTCTATTTATCAGCATTAAAATGATGTAATTTATGAGGAAAATTGTGGCTAAACTATGTCTGCAAACATGGTCTAATATTGGATCGTTCGTTTTATGATCAAATTTAAAAAAAATATATTTTAAAAATTGATACTGCATATCACACAGGATGCAAGCCTTTTTTGATATTGTATGACAAAATATGGAGAAATCTAATTGGTTTATAAATATGTCGTTGGCCAAATTCAAATTTAAAACGAAATCTTATCTACTGCTATCCTTGCTGCTTCCAAATTGTCAAAACAATTATTGAAAATTTTTGGATTCTTCTAGGCAATTGTTTGACATTTGTGTTTTTATTTTTTGACAAACAATGGTTGCATATTTGTCGATATTACATAGATGTAGGAGATTACATTTAATCTAACAGTTTGATGCACAAAAGTACAACATAACATCTTGAAAAGAAGGAATTAAAAACAGGCAAGATATGACATTGAATCAAGTGGTAATTTATCGATAAAACTGACAGATAACGTGGGTGAATAAATGCAACGATTAGACAAGGTTAGTTATATATAAATATACTAGATTAAATGTGAAAATCATGTTGTCAAAAGAAGCTATTTTCCAGCTTAATCTTTTTATAGAATATTGCAATGCAGGTATGTACTTATATAAGTACATATTTACTGTAAAGTATGTACTTGTGTACATATTTATTATCTTATGTTACATGGCGTTAAAAATATATCATGTTGTATTTAAGATATATTTCGTACATCTTTATCGTTGTTTTCGGTACTAATTTATTCCAAATTTCCGTAAAAAAAGGAGGACGAAAAAAAAAATCGCGGTTGATTTCCCAATAAATTATCTTAATTTACCGGTTAGACTCGGGTCCTTAATCGAGTTAATTTAGTATTATGGGCGTTTTTTAATATATTTACATCGGGTTATGATGTAGACGGGGACCGCCAACATATTTTTTTATGGTATACGAACGTCGTAAACGAAAATAAGCGACGTCATTACATCTGGTATTAATTAAGTAGACGTTCTTCCAGTCGAGGAGACGCGGTGGCCGAAAAAATCAACCAAGCACATATAGTACTTCGTCTATATAAAGAAGCGTGAGTTGACTTTTGAAAAGAAGATACATATTTTAATAGTGCATAATAACTAGATTCTCACACAAACTCGAATTAGCAATTTTTTTTTTTTTCATTCTGCTCACGCGATATATTCAAAAATTATATAAACATGATTTTTTATATCGGAAGATCATAGGATTTCGTTTGTTTCGTTCCACGACGGCGAAGTTTAGTTGATTTATTAAATGGTGGAAGCGTAATAGACTGGAAACAGATGTACGCGTCCGTAGTTGTAAATAAGTTTCCTGTTTTGCTGGCTGGCGGCTCGCTACAAAGCGAAAGCCGAAGCAATTGGCTCCTTTATTACTCGGTCGTTTGCATTCATTACCGCCGTGCAGCACGATAACAGCGGCGAAGGCGAACGGACGGCAGGAACCTGCGATCCGATGTTGAAAAATAAGCGCGCGAAAAAGCCGTCAAACGACGGATGACGTACTTAACGATTAGGTATGATGTTCCAAGCACATCCCGTGTAATAAACGTTTCTGTTTTCTACATACATAAGTCTTTATTGATTATTAATGAATTCGGAAATTCGGTAAAATTTTGAAATTGTCGTAAGAAAATGTATTAATCATAACTGGATTGATTTTATTAAACACAATTTGACAAGTTACAGAATTCGGGGTCTTTGACTCACTTTCTAAATTAACGTTATCATAATTACTACTAGTATATTGGAAGTCCGTGAAGTTGGCACCACAAAGTGGTCAAAAATCGACAAAAATGCTAGAAGGGATTGACCATTTATTGACCACCAGCGATTTCAATTGACCACCTTTTGTTTAGGCTACAGCCGCTATACCCATATTTTGGGGTCTAATGGCGAAAATGCTAAAATTAGCCAATATAGACATTTTGTTTATCGGATACGATTGCCCATCGTTCGACCATGTTTGACCACCCCGGATAAAATTTAACCGGAGAGTGGTCAAATGATAATTTTCAGTTTTGTGTGGTCTAGAGACAGGAGACAATAAGTTCTATTATTTTCAGGGTTTGACCACCTCTCAAAATATGTGAAAAATGCGACGCAAGAGGTTATGACATTATCTGGATTTGATGTCATGTCATTGGAAATATGTACATGTTTTTTTCATTTTTTTCGAATATTTTTAAGTTTTCAAAAAAATTATTTGGTGGTCAATCATGGTCAAACGTTGGTCAATCCTATACTGCAACAAAATTTTAGAGTTTGCAGTAAAAAAAAAATTCGAACAAAATTTTTTTGAAAATTTTGAAACTGTGATGGGTGGTCAAACGATGGTCAATCGTATCCGATGAACAAAATTTCTGTATTGGCTAATTTTAGCATTTTCGCCATTAGACCCCAAAATATGGGTGTAGTGGCTGTAGCCTATACAAAAGGTGGTCAATCGAAATAAGTGGTCAATCCCTTCTAGCATTTTTGTCGATTTTTGACCACTTTGTGGTGCCAACTTCGCGGACCTTGTTATGTGCAGTGTGGTACGAAAATTGCAGGATATGGGCTAACGCCTAGGTGCCTGTGGCTCAACACCTAAGCCATTTTCAAATCGTATCTCTCGTGAGCTATATTATATTAAAAGAAAATTAAATTCAATAATTTTATTGGGAAACAAGAAAAAATATAGTACACACAAATAAAAATCACTCAAATATAAACTTCTGCATTTCTGGAAGGAGAAACATATTTTCAGAAACTTTTTTCGGTTCTCCAATCACGTCCAAGTCTGCCATGAGGCAATAGAATAGGAACTTGGAGCCAACTCCAAGTTTTATTCCCACTTGATTCCATGGTTTCAACTAAATCTTGTCTGTAATCTCGTGAATATTTTTGAAATTTCCCAAGAGCATAGCCTCCATCAAAAGAAGCTATAACATAATCGCCCTTCTTAGGCAGAATTTCTTCTTCTTTAGAAGTGTCATTGTAGACGACACAGCTATCAGATAGAGAAGAGTTTTCTTTTTGTTGGTATTCTGGAGTCCACTGCAACCAGGTTGTGTTATTATTGCCAATGTTTGGTAATGCTACATCCAAATTATTAATTTCTCTGGCTTTTAGGTCATCGTTTTGGTTATTGGGTGAAACTATAGCCGCAATCTGATTAGTTTTTATTGGTTGTTTGTTATTTCTTTTTTGTTCGTTTGAGGCTTTGCCTTTTTTCGTTCTAGAAGTTTTATTTTAAGCTGTCTTATTGTTTTGCATCAATAAATCTTCTTTCGAGATGTTACATTGATTTTCTTTCTTCTGTTTAGTAACTGGAGTATCAGTATCAGATCCTTTTTGCTTTGAGAGAAAACCTAAAACCACTAGGTAGTATTCTGTCCAACACTCTCTGACTGTCCATAGGAAATATTCCACATTTCTTAAATCCGCTTCTTAAGTTTTCTGCTCCGTTGATTGAAATCGCGTCCACCAATTGTTTCAAAAGTTGGGAAAACGAACTCTGTGGTAATAAATTTGTTTTTCTATTTATCATTTTGAAGTCTGTTAGTATCTTCGTCCAAACAATTTTTATGGGTGTGAAATATGCCACATCTAGAGCCTGCGTGGGATGTGTAGAATTTGGTGGTAGGCACACGAATTTGATATGTTCTTTCTGGCAAGCCTCTACAACTGCCTAAAAATGTGTGACGACAAGTTGTCTCCTATTAATAATTTTTTCGCAAAGTATGAACTAGGAACTAGGAAATTATTAAGTTTTTCCCGGTAAGATCGCGAATAAATAAAATCTTTCGAACTATAAGAAATTAAATACCTAAATGCTAATCGATTAGTGATTGTAACGTGTCTCTGAACTTTGATTATTGTTAGAAAAACGGATTTGATTGAAATTTCTGAACCGTATTGAAAGCTCTCTGTATCTTTTTATACACAAGGAATCTCGCTTTTTATCGAAGTGCACTTTTTGTGAGTTTGTATTTTACAAGTAAACTAACACAGTTAAAATATTTAGCTACCATGATCGCTCATATGAAAGTTGCTGATTTACGAAGAGAATTAGGCAAACGAGGTGAATTAACTACTGGAAGAAAGGACCAATTAGTTCAGAGGTTGCGGAATGCCATGGACGTAGAAGAAGATCGATTAGACTGTAGCATTTCCTCAAATAGTGATGATTCCGTAATCACCGTGAAACAGTGTCCTCGAAAAAATCCCAAAAAAAATTGCTTCAGACTTTTGAACTATGTTACATATTGATAGATCTGGTGAGGAAATGAAAGTTTGTCGTCGAAGTTTCAATGTGGATCAAATAAAGTACTTTTCGGATCTGCTCTCAGTTGAACCGTGGGACGAGGTGTTTGCACAGACTGACGTAAATCATCAATACAATAGCTTTTTAAATATATTTTTGTATTACTTTAATTTAGCTTTTCCTTTACAAATAAAAAGTCAAAAGCAATATAAAGATGGGTGGATTGATGATAGGGTTGTACAGAGTGTCACAAAATTACGGGCCATGTATGATTTTCAACAGCATTATAGCAGTAATGACTACAAAGAACAGTACAAAGAGGAAAAAAAAGCTCATATCAATCTTGTACGTACAACTAAAAGGCAATATTATGAAAAAAAATCTTAGATTCAGATAACAAATCTAAAGCTGTGTGGGAGATAATTAAAGGAAAGACGGGTAAAAAATGTAAACAACTAACTATCAACCATAACAACAAAACGATATCAAATAGTCAGGCCATTAGTGATATTTTTCTAGATTATTTTAGTAGTGTTAATGGTGTTACTGTAAATAATGATACTTTTATAGTTTCCAGTAAATGTCAGCAATCGATTTATTTTCTGCCCACGGAGGAGTCCGAAGTTAGAGAAATTATATGCAATATGTCTGGTAAATATTCGACGGGATATGATGAGATTCCATTCTCAATAATTAAGAAATGTTCACAACATATTATTAAACCACAATAATTAATAATTCTATAATTTCTTTCATATATCCGGAGAACCTCAAAATATCAAAAATAGTACCAGTGCACAAAAACGGACCTGTTAGATAACGTGCTGAACTATTGGCCGATTTCTCTTCTACCAGCCTTTTCAAACATTTTTGAAAAGGTTATTAATAAGCGTATTATAGGGCACTTAGTGAAACATAACATAATTCCTGCAACACAGTTTGGTTTTCTGCCTGGCAAAAGTACCGAAACGGCTGTATACAACTTTATAAATAAATTAGTTCATTGTCTTGATGGTAATGAGAAGGTTGTGGGAATATTTTACGACATATCCCGTCCTTTTGATACCATTAGTCACCAAATTTTGGTGAATAAATTGGACTCAGTAGGAATACGCGGAGTGGCACTTGACTACATAAAGTCTTACTTAACTAACAGACGACAATTTGTGTCTATTGCGGGAACACGTGACGGTATACAAACGGAATTTTTGTCGAAATCAGCTAGTATTGCCAGGGGGATACCTCAGGGATCAATAGTCGGACCAACTTTATTCTTGATATATGTCTCCGACATGCCCGACGCCTTGACTCATTGCTGTCTTTATCAGTACGCCGATGATACGTCGTGTTTAATAACGGCACCATTCACAGCACAATTGTCCCAGTTGGAAGGTAAAAAATTGTTTGGAGTTAAATATTAACAAAACAGCAGCAATATCTTTTAGGTACAATTTAAACGAAAGTATTTATTTAAACTTAAACGGTAATTCGTTGCCCAATGTAAATAGTTTAAAATTTTTAGGTATGAATTTTGATAATGCTCTGTCGTGGGACATTCATATTGGTGATCTTGTTAAAAAACTTAATTCTGTATTTTACGCAATTCGCAATTTACGAGATAAAGTTAACTTACACGTGCTGAGGTCTTGTTATTTCGGGTATGTATGTACCGGGTGTCCAATTTTCGATGGTTTTGGGGGGTATCTCACTTATTCGTAAAGATAGAGAGTTGCGGTTTTCGCATTACTGTGCTACTTTTTTGCGAAACGAAAGATGCCGCGAACAAAATTTTCATAGCTCACTTCGTTTTCGAGATACAGGGTGATTTTGAAAATATTGCATTTTGGAACCCCCCTCGTATCTCAGTTACCGTTTAACTTATCGAAAATGTAAAAAATATTTTTTATGCAGTTTTTTACGTAGACTCCAGTGGCGTAGATAGATTTCCGCTGAAGACTGTAATTTTTTAGATATTAATCAAAGTTATGTTTTTTTAAATGAGACATCCTATATGTTTTTTGATTGTTTGGTTAAGCTTTTTACAAGCTTTTCAAAAATATATAACACTTTAGATATATTTGCATTTGAATGAAAATTCTAATTAATAACTACATTCTGACACTATTCTGACATAAACCACCTAAAACTCGTAAATTGACATAAGACGCAGTTGTTTTTTTTTATTCGCCATGGCCTACTAACAAAAAAATTATATTTTTAATTTAAAATGCAAATATATCTAAAGTATTATATATTTTTGAAAAGCTTGTAAAAGCTTAACCAAACCGAAAAAAAATATATAGGGTGTCCTATTAAAAAAAACATAACTTTGACTAATATCTAAGAAATTACAATCTTCAGTGCAAATCTATCTACGCCACTGGAGTCTACGTAAAAAACTGCATAAAAAACATTTTTTACCTTTTCGATAAGTTAAACGATAACTGAGATACGAGGAAGGTTCCAAAATGCAATATTTTCAAAATCACCCTGTATCTCGAAAACGAAGTGAGCTATGAAAATTTTGTTCGCGGCATCTTTCGTTTCACAAAAAAGTAGCAGTGAGACCCCCCAAAACCATCGAAAATTGGACACCCAGTACATTCCCGTATAAAATATTGTATTCTTGCTTGGGGTGCCTCGACTCAATTTATTCGGGTTTTTAAAGCGCAGAAAAGGATAATAAGATGTATGCTAAAGAAACCGGCAAATACGCCATGCCGCCCATGTGAGCGCGACAGAATGTGCAGAGTCTAGATAAGAACTGCACCTATTACGATGCTATGGTCACTAGAGGAGCAAATGATTTGAGAGTACCGCGTCACAGAACTGCCTTGTTTGAGAAATCACCTGAGTACCGCGCAATAAAAATGTACAACAAATTGCCGACATATATAAAAACGATGCCTACGTTCAGTAATTATAAGGTTGCTTTAAGAAAATATCTAATTGAGGGATGTTTCTATTCATACGACGATTTTTTTTTAATATGTAGTAATGTAATGTACTTGTATGAGCTGATGTACTCTTATTATTATAATGTATTATTATGATTATTATTATTATTATTACTAACGACATAAGCCAGTCTTCAAAACACTTCTCCCACAGCATTAGCACAGAATATTAGTGAAATAGCTGACTTGCTCGAATTAATAATTTTTTCAGGATATTTCATACCACTCTTATTGTAAGAGAGAGTTGTAAAATTGCTTTTGTAATGTTCTTTAGTTAAATATATGCAAATTTGATTTTCCTTGACCAACAATTTGTTTTTGCAATTTGATATTATGAAATAGTCATCTACACTAGTAATTAATTAAAGTACATAAATATATATATCTAAGTATATACTCGACGTTGACTGCAAGTAAATAATTGACTAACATATCGAGCCGCTTTGAAGTGTTTAATTACAATAACATTTGTACTAAGAATGAGAGGACCTCGTGTGAAATTGAACGATGTTTACGATTATTTGCGTTTTTAGATATGACATAACCTTTTGTTTTTTTTAAATCTCAAGTATGTATGTAGTTTAATTTAAGTACAAAATTAGTGATTTCAAAAAAATTGATTCAAATACGAAAAGCTTTTATTCACACCTCCGTAAGAAACGCACCCAACCTCCATCAACACGTAGGCATTTCATTTATTGCCTCTATACACTTCCATCTCGCTCAGGTAAATATTACAACGGTTTTATAACAACCCAAGAACGGATAGATACCTACCCTTGTATAACAACCATACGCACACAAAATCCTCTTCAATACTCGCCGGTATTTATTTTCGATCTTCGTTTGTTTTATTTATTGTTTTACGATGTTTACGTTGCGTGGGGTTTCATTTTTTCTTCTTCTCCTCCTTTCATGGTGTATGTCTACGATCTCTTCAATTCACGTCTTTTATAATCCTGCTCTATCCTTTTCCTGTCGTATAATACTTGCGTTTTGTTCGTTTGACGTGCGAGCCGCTAAAAACGCCCGAAACGCTGTAAATAGTTACTGCCGGCCCAAACGGGGCCGAGTGGGTTCTCTATATCTACCGACAAAGACACGATAAGGAGAGGACCCCTCGCTCTCTATATACGGTTGTTGCGATAATAAAATCGAAAGCTCTTTTAATATCGATTCGTCAAAAGTTTGCCGATGTAATAAATGCGTTTGTTGCTGTTATATAATGTTACTAGTTTCGGAAATTCGGATAAATATTTTCTTTTTAAATTGTAAATTTTTATAATCGTGAAAATTCTAAAAGGAGAGAAATTTCTTAATGGAAGACCCCACACCACATGATATAGGGTTTTTCCACATATTTATAATACAGGGTGCGGCACCAAAATCCGGACAAATTAAACATTGTTGTTGTTTGTTAGGTCATAAAGAACACATTTACTCAATATAATCTCCTTCTAGTTGAATGACCCCCTCCATTCTCAGTCTCAAATGCCGTTTTAATAGCGGCTGTCAGTGATGCGACGTTTGGATGTTTGAACTTGTCTTTGGACCAAAACATGTCAACGTTGTCCGAGAACTAATTTTGCACTTCAAATGACAAATGAGACGATAGTTTCCATCCATGGCTTCACCACATTTATCAGAACATGCAAATAAACTTTTTTCGTGACATTTTTCCCTTTCTTAAAGAAATGCGATGGCATGACATCACCCTCACAGGACACAACACTTAGCACGTGAACATTCGCCGAGAATTTCGTTCTAGGAACAATGGGGACATCTTCAGGATCATGAGCGAGCCAGCGATTATTCCCTCGATTGATTTTCGCATCGAGACTAAACATTTTTTCGCACGAACAAAACCTTAGGCGTCCAACAGCATTGTTTCGTAAAGAACATAAAAGCATGTTGCAGCGTTCAACTCGCTTTGTTATGGGAGCTTCGGAAAGCATCTGTCTCACTTTAATTGTATAAGACTTGACAATCGACGATAATTTTAGGATCGACTGCCCTGGACCTTCAAAAATCAGCTCCTCATCCCTTTGAATGATTTCGGGCTTAATAACAATGCGCTCCTTCGAGTGAGCTTTCCTCACCGGTGATGCAAAAACCTTCGTTGGACGTAATCATCCTTTGATTTTGATCAGAGATTGAGGAAATGGTCACTTGAACAAGACGACAAAAAAATTATTGTCCACCCTTCGAACTTTTCAAAATTTTAAATGTTGAAAGTTGTTCTAACAATGTTTTGTCGTTGTCCCAGAACTTTCTAAAATAATCGAAGAAAACGGAACAAAGCCAAGCTACTTTTTAATGAAATTATAGTTTGTTCTGCATAGTTTCTCAATATTAGACAGTATAAAACATATTTTAAGTCGAAAAAGAAATTTGCATTATATTGTCGCAGAGTTTTGTAAAATAATTGTTTAATTATTCTCCCTTCCCCCTCCAACTCTTCCTTACAAATTTAACAAACAATCGTTAGTTAGCCCTAAATTCACACCTAATCACAAACGGTAAGCCCACTTAAAAATTAAAATTTTGAAATTGTTCCTTATCGTTTCCTAATTTTGTAAAATGATTTTGAAAAAATCTCGGAAAAAAATACGAAAAAAGCCATGGAGTTGACCCCCCACTTTTCTGAAACTCGAAATGTTGAAAGCTGTTCTAGAATTGTTACGCCCTGTCCATTGCACCATTATGCAAAATAATATTTAAAAATTGACGGGGAGAATAATGAAAAAATGTTTTTTTTGGTTGCCACCCCACTCCCCTATTTTTTCGACAATTTTACGAAATGATATTAAATGATGTTGAAAAAAAAACATCTTTTTCTCTCGGTTACGGTGTATATAATGGTTATAATAATAATCTCATCATCATCATAATAATATTCTGTATAAATAATGACCAGTGTGGAAACTGACTAGTATTAATGATGACCAGTATGGATAATGACCAGTATAAATAATAACTGACGAATACTTTGAAGAAAAAAAGAAGGACAAACAAAAAAAAAATTGGATTGATTGATTGAGAAAGAAATGACAGAAGGAATAAGGAAGGAAAGATAACAAGAGGAGAGAAAAGGAAAACAAAAATATAGATTCAAAGGAAGTCGGGAGAGATTCGAATTTGCATAGCGGAGTCAGGAAGAAGGCGCTTTTAGGGTAATTTATTTTACATAAATATACACCACACACATACAGGGTGTCTCAGCGAGATCGTTCATTAAAAGTTTATGGGGTTCTGGCCAAAATATGAAAATTCAGAATCACATATAGTCGATTATGTTCTGTTCAATGAAAATATTAGATTCCTAGGGTTTCCGGTTATACCCGAAGTCGCCATCTACTTTGTTATTTTTAATGGAACACCCTGTATATTTTTACATATTTGGATTTACCTATCTTTAATAAATGCCTTTAGTTTTTTTTTAATTTAATTCGGGCGTTTTGTAGTTGTTGTCGCTGCTGTAATCGCTGCAACACCCTGTATATTAAAGTAAGAGAGGGGCAAAATTCAATATGGCTTTTCGTCTCTCTACAGTCAGTTTCCAAATCTTTTAAACAAACTCTAAATAACTTCTTACGTGTTCCAAAGCGATCTCGAATGTTAGAATTGACAATATCGTTAGTATAAAAATTAAAAACAATACAGGTTCCTCTCGTTCTTTCATCGGCTGTGCTATAAAATGACACAATTCCCGATCAGTTTTAAATGTTCGAAGGAATCTTTCGAGGATATCTATCAACTTTTAAGTCGAAAATTGCACGCAAAACCTTGTATTAAACCTAAAAATACAACTAATCATATCCTTGTGCCAAGTCCATTACCGCCTTCGCAGCAAAATACAACCATAAAATCGTGATCGTATCCATAGTTCGCAATAAAGCATTGATTGACACGATGAAAATAAATATCGCACAACACCTACATACACTCTAGAAGTATTTAACGAAGAACCTTAAGATTGACCTATTTACTTACAGAGTTTTAATTTTAGAATTTATTACGACATAACTTTTATTGTTTAGCGGCAATAGAACGAAACTTAAACAATGCGTTCAGGAGAACGTTTTTGTTTTTAATGGCGTGAGAATTTTTTTTATTTCCACGTTTATGCACCGAAAGATTAGACGGTAAACGTAATTTGACGCATCGTATAATAACTATAAACGTTTCTCCCCGGCATTAAAACGGAGTAATACTTTCGTAATCGAATTATTTACAACTGGATTAAACGGCGAAATCTCCAAATATAATAAATCATGTAATAACAATTAATTAAATCTATTTTTAGCCGCCTGTAATTACTCTACACACATCAGCACTATAATGTTTAGTGTATTCGTTAATACCTACACGAATTTCGATATTGCATACGTATCCGCCGAATTGAGACGTTATCGATAACATACCTGACCGCACCGTAGATCTACGCGATAAAAAAAAAAAATAAATGATAAAGAAATATTTACATTCGGCGAATTCAAAACAACAATTTTTCACGTACCAGTTACGAGATTACTTTCTCTGCGTGATAATTATGAAACAACAATGAACCGCAGATGTTACCTTGCGGTTACAGTGTATTAATCTTCTATTCAATCGCGTGTTTTTATGTGTCGAAAACGTAGTATGTATGTAGATATGTCTTCATGTGATAGGTATAATCCTCGTTGAGATTCTTTCCGAGTATTTTCATACGATCATTCTTTAAAGATTTTTTTTTACCAAGAATTGAAATGAAAATAAAATAGCATACAGTCTGTTCTAGATCTAATGTCACTAGTCTAAAAAAATACAAAGCGTTTATTCAAAATAATCTCCTTCTGAGTCAATACAGCGCAAGAAAGGTTGAAGGTCCTTTTCCTTCCTCAGAATCTTTTCTTCTTTTTCTCTTTTCTTTCTTCTTCCTTGTTCCTTTCTCACTTTTCAATCTTTTTCAAAATCTTTTTGTTTTATTATCTTCTCCCATCTGTCATTTCTTTTGCAATTGATCAATCCAAATTTGTTTCGTTTGTCTTTCTTTTTTATTTTTCCTTGACTTCTTGTCTTTTCATACAGGTTATTATTTATACTGGTCATTATTTATACAGAATATTATTATGACTATTCTATACACCGGGACCGATAGAAAAAGATGTTTTTTTTCAACATCATTTAATATAATTTTGTAAAATTGTCGAAAAAATATTGGAAGGGGTGTGGTGACCAAAAAAAATTGTTTTTTCATTTTTCTCCCCGACAATTTTTAAATATTATTTTGCATAATGGCGCAATGGAGAGTGCGTAACGATTCTAGAACATCTTTCAAAATTTCGAGTTTCGGAAACGTGGGGGGCCAACTCCGGTTTTTTTCGAAATTGAGAGAGATTGAGTTGCAGGGGGAAGGGTGGCACAATTAAACAATTATTTTGCAAAACTCTGCAACAATAACACTTCGATTTAAAAAATCTATCCAGAACAAACTTTAAATTTCATTAAAAAGGAGCTTGGCTTAAAATAATGTTTTGTTTTTTGCTCCTTTTTTTTCCGATTATTTTAGAAAGTTCTGGAACAACAACAAAAGAACCTAAAGCAGCAATTGTTTTTTGTACTGTTTTAACATTGTTGGAACAACTTTCAATATTTAACATCATTTTGAAAAGTTCAGAGGGTGGAACGGCGTAGAAACTTAAGCAATATTCTGCCTACACCATCTGATCTTCTGGGACGAACTCACTGTGAGCTGGTGCCTCCCATGCCGCACTCTGATGTTATTCTTGGTTTTTTGACGTTTTTAGCCTTGTTCCGAAGATTTTTGACTTTTTTTTTGTGATTATTGGACGTTTTCCAAAATATCTCAATATTCTTAGTTTTTTGACATTTATTCTTTTTTATTTTTTGACGTTTTTAGCACTTTTTCGACGATTGTTGACATTTATTTTTGATTCTTGGACTTTTTTCCGAAATATCTCAATATTCTTGTTTCTTAACATTTAAATTTTTTTTTACGTTTTTTGTAGCTTTTCGAGCAATTTTTGACATTTTCTCGTAATTCTTGGTGTGTTTTCCGAAACATCTTGATCTTCTTGGCTCTTTTTAATTTTAGTAGTTTCTTTGATTTTTGTTTGACGACTTTGGCATTTTTTCCAACGATTTTTGACATTCTTTTGCAATTCTGGGATTCGTTTCCGAACTACCTTGATATTTTTGGCTTTTTTGACATGTTTTTGACGATTTTTGATCCTTTTTGCAATTCTTGGACCTTTTCCGAAATATCCCAATATTCTTGGTTTTTGACATTTAAGTTTTTTTTATGTTTTTAGCATTATTTCGACGATTTTTGAAATTTTTTCGGCATTCTTCGATTATTTTCAGAAATATTTTGATATCCTTCGCTTTGTTTAAAATTTTGGTATTTTCTCTAATTTTTTTTCGGTTTTTCGTACTTCTTCGATTGGTTTTTGACGTTCTTTCGGCATTCTTGGACTTTTTTAGGAAGTATCTCAATATTCTTGTTTTTTCACATTTCTTTTGACCAATTTTTGACAATCTCTCGTCATACTTGGTCTGTTTTCAGAAATACCTTGATATTCTTGGTTCTTTTTCAGATTTTAGTATTGTCTTTGATTTGTTTAGACGTTTTTAGCATTTTTGCAAACACTTTTTAAAATTTTTTGGTATTCTTGAACTCGTTTCCGAAATATCTTTATATTTTTGGCCATTTTTGACATTTTAGTATTTTCTTTGAAATTTTTTATTGTTTTTAGTATGTTTTCGATCGATTTTTAAGATTTTTTCGGCATTCTTCGATTTTTTTTTCCCAAAATATCTTGATATTCCTGGCTTTTTTTAGATTTTTGTTCTTTCGTTGATTTTTTTGGCGTTTTTGGCATCTTTTCCACCGTTTTTTGCCATTTTTTTGTTTTCGGATAATCTTGATATTTTTGGCTTCTGATTTTTTGAGGCTTTTACCATGTCTTCGATTGATTTTTGACATTCTTGAACTTTTTTCCGAAACATCTCAATATTCTTGTTTTTTTTAATTTTTTAGACCTTTTTAGCATTTTTTTCGACGATTTTTGATATTTTTTTGTGATTCCTACTTAACTGACAGGAATCTTAGATAATACCCACCCCAAGCATACCGTTGAGATGACACCTGCACGTATCATCACCATCGTGTCGTCGTAAACGAGACGAAAACCATTAAGACCCGACCGACCATTACATCATCTCCCTTTCTGGTCTTCACGTAGCCGTTGCCCCCTCGGCATGTAATCCCGTCCATCACAGAGCGTAAAAAATTACAAATTGTACTTAATTATAAATCGTCATTCTCGATTTGATACGAACCACGGTGAGTTATAGCTCGCCCGGTAAAAGGTTCTACCACGTAACGCTAAGAGAGAGAGATGGTAAAGGAGGGGATCATCAACCAACGGCGGTGGCATCCGACGAGAAAAATATTCTCCCCGACAAAATTAATGTCCCCTTTAATGTACTTTTTAAATAATCTTATTTTTTTAACAAGAAGGGAATTAAATTTTTGAGATGATTCAATTGAATTAATTTTATTAAAAACATTATTATTATTATATACGAATAAATCAAGAGCGACATTGGCTTTACATAGCAGTGTACCTATCGGAATAGCCGTGAGCGGCGAGCGCGTTTCTTGGAAGCGAAAGGTCCAGAAAACCACCCTCTGCGAGCCCCGATAATAATGGGAATAATTGAGTCCGGTGGTTGGCATGTATTATGCGAGCCGTACGGGGCGTTACCAGACTGGTCCTAATGACAAGGCGGCATCTGTGAAGGCGCCTATGTCCGTTGATTACACTACCTGGGTCCGTCCATCCAGGCCGCGTAAGAGAAGACCGATTTCCCTCATATCATGTGCTTCTTGTCCTTCTTTTTTTCATCGTTTTCGTTCTTGCGCACTCCACTCATAGTCTGCAGGATGATTGAGTTAAATGGCGAATGTATGGTAGATGAGGAAGGATATAATGAAATAACCTTGTTATGTTGAAAAATCAAGAGCACTTTGTTAGGGTAATTTTCTGAGCTAAATGTACTGAAAATACTTATTTGTTATTTCACCGTTTCAAAACCCTTTTAGGAGATAATAAACGAAATAGTTTTCTATTTAAAAACGTCAAGAAATGCCACAATATACAACATATTTTGATATATTGTTGGAAATCACCGTGCAATGAAAATAGATCAAGCATTAGACGCGGATCACGTGGTTTCGACCATCCAGATCTCGTCAGCGCAACTTCAAATATAGTTGTATACTATATAAACACTAAATAAATGTTAGTGGTGGACTTATCGATTGAGTAAGCAAGAAAATAAAATAAGTACTCTGAAAACAAAAAATAATACCTCATTTTTTAAATATAACAGCTGTCAGGTTTGTGTTTTGACAGCTACAATGCTCCAAATTTTATTTGTGTCTTTCTAAAATTTGACGATTGTCATCAATTGTTCTCTGGATATGACGCTTAAAATTGATTTAAAAAAAATAACCGAGTTTTTACGGCTATTCGACGTATTTTGACAGCTACAATTAATAGTCAAATCTGAACAGGAGATACCAAATTACCTTCAGGCTTATATAGTTTAACAGCTTCCAGAAAAATTTTCAAACAAACAAAAAAAGACGCTATACAACTGTAACAGTTGAAATTATGGATAAAAAATATTGTTTCTACAGTTTGACAGCTGCCAGATTAATTTTGATAATTACAAACGTCCAAACTGCAGAAAATGACAGTTTTACAACTATCACGTCTATTTTGACAGCTACAACCGTAAAATCCCAATAGAAAAGTGCATATTTACAATTTGACAGTTACCAGAAATATTTTGGCAGTTTTAACTGTCGAAATCTCAATAAAACATTAGTAGTACTTGTACAATTTGAAGATTTCAAAAAACAATGCATAATATAACTGTTGATGCTTCTACATTTTTGGCAACTGTCATATGTATTTTGACAGCTACAAGTGTCAAAACTGCAAAAAAAAAAACTACAAATTGTACAATTGTCATGTGTATCTTAACGGTTATAATGGTCAAATCTGGAAAGAAAATACCATATTTACAGTTTGACAGGTATCAGCAGTATTTTGACAGTTCCAACAATCGAAATACCAAAAAAACATTAGTAGTATTTTTACAATTTGAAAATTTAAAAAAACAACTCATATAACTGTTGATACTTCTATATTTTTTGTCGTTTTTACAACTGTCATATGTATTTTGACAGCTACAAGTGTCAAAACTGCAAAAAAAACGACAAATTGTACAATTGTCATGTGTATCTTAACGACTATAATGGTCAAATTAGGAAAGAAAATACCATATTTACAATTTGACAGGTGTCAGTAGTATTTTGACAGTTCCAACCATCGAAATACCAAAAAAACATTAGTAGTATTTTTACAATTTGAAAATTTCAAAAACAACTCATATAACTGTTGATGCTTCTATATTTTTTGTCAGTTTTTACAACTGTCATATGTATTTTGACATCTACAAGTGTCAAAACTGCAAAAAAAACGACAAATTGTACAATTATCACGTGTATTTTGACAACTACGATGATCAAATCTGGAGAGAAAATACTATATTCACAATTTGACAGTTATCAGCAGTATTTTGACAATTCCAACCAGCGAAATACCAAAAAAAGAATATTAGCAGTAATTTTACAATTTGACACAAATTGATGCTGGTATAGTTTGACACTGTTTACAACTGTCATATGTATTTTAACAGCTACAGGAGCCAAAACTGCAAGAATCGACAAATTGTACAATTATCACGTGTATTTTGACAACTACAACGGTCAAATCTGGAAAGAAATATTTACAATTTGACCGATATCAGGAGTATTTTGACAGTTCCAACCATCGAAATACCAAGAAACAAACATTAGCAATATTTTTACAATTTGATACAAGTTGATGCTTTTATAGGTTGATAGTGTTTACAACTGTCATATGTAGTTTGACAGCTACATGTGTCAAAACTTAAAGAAACGACAAATTGCACAATTATCACGTGTATTTTGACGACTATAATGGTCAAATCTGGAAGAAAATACCATATTTACAGTTTGACAGGTATCAGCAGTATTTTGACAGTTCAAACCATCGGAATACTAAAAAAATATGAGCAGTATTTTTACAATTTGATACAAGTTGATGTTTCTATAGTTTGACAGTGTTTACAACTGTTACATGTATTTTGACAGCTACAAGTGTCAAAACTGCTAATAAAAACGACAAATTGTACAATTACCATGTGTATTTTGACGATTATATTTACAATTTGACAGGTATCAGCAGTATTTGGACAATTCTTTTGACAAAATTATTAAGATGCTAAGTCCTGGTTTACAACTTCAAACAAACTGTAAATTTATTCTGCCATTTAACTTAATTATTCCGCACTCGACCCATAACAACACAACAACAACATCATAACACGTAGTACCGGGGTCCGTGTAAAACAAGCCACATGCCGGGCGGTACAATAGTACCAGATATCAACGCTATCAATATCTTCGTCTCTTGCGGGCCTTTTCAACTCGAGCATAGTGGTCTCTGTTGCTCTCCGTTCATTTATGAAAGGAGATATGAGAAAGCCCGTACTGTTTTTGAATTGTGTTTTGCCTCCGTTACGTTAGAAGATTGATGTGCCTTCGTGGTAATAACGATCTCGATGACATTACACACGGGTTCATGTTGAGTGTTTTTAGAAATTTTTATTTCGTTATATTTATGTCAAATATGGCTATCAATTTAACTTGAATACGTACCTGTTTAGATACAACTGGACCGACATTGCGTAACGTTGAAAAGAGCCACGGAGCGGATAGACATAAACATGCCGGTCTTTGTTTTTACTCCTCGCGAAGCGGAGAACGCAACCAATGCCGTTCAGCTCCAGCTACCGCTTTTTATCATAATTCTCTTCTCTTTCTCGACATTCTACGTCTTCACGTTGGTAATACGATTCGCCTCTCGGAACGACGATTAAGCGAGAATTCCAAGATTGGGCCACGGTTTATAGCAGTCGGTAGCTTCAACGATGATCAAGAAGAAAGGCACGACGACAACAACAACAACAGCAGCAGCAACGAGAAGAAGAACGACGTTTTACTTATATTCTTCTTAGTCCCTGTTCTTCTTTCCGATGGCCATCGGCATCGCCGCTACGCGCAAAAAGTAGTCATTGTTCTCTCTTGGAAAACGAGTTATAAAGGCGCTGCGTATCGTATGTATAAGAAGGAAGAGTTAAAAAAAATTAACGCTCTGTGACGGCCTTTCGGTTCTTCTTCGTCTTCTATACGTCTACTTCTTCGTATGTATATACGTTTGAATGTGGCGTGCATGTGTTGTGTACCTAACGTACATTTTTAAGAGAGTGTACACAAGAGATGGGATGCCTTTCCATCTGGAGCTTTTTTATGTGACGACGTTCCACCGGCGGACGGACTTCTTCGAGTTTTATTGTCGCATAGTTGACTTGCCAATCGTCAATGTTTGAGACGAATCTGAAATTACTACGCAGGTACAGTTGTCGAGAAAAGTGTCATTTTTTTTGTGAGTCGCATAACTAAAGTAGCTTTGCGAATTTTCTTCTTTTACCTAACCAATTCCTGTTGGGTTTTATTTTGCATCATCATTTTTTGAAGAACTTCCAGATTAGTTGGGCTTTGTCTGGATGACTTTAAAAAGTTTAGACTTCGCCATAACATATCGACATTTTATTCTATATCAGGAGCTGCCCAGTTAGCTGATGATCTTTTTGATTCAGGCGTGTAATGGTGGATCCATGTTTTATCCATTGTCACATGCCGATGCAAGAAATCCTTTTTGTTTCGTTTGAACAGCTCCAAACAAAGCTCTGAATCGTCGACGAGTTGTTTCTGGTCCGGTGTTCAAGTTGTCAACTATCTCATGCAACTTCATTTTACGATCTTTTAAAACTATTTTGCGGACGTTTTTCGTAACAACTGCCGATTTTTGGTGACCAAATAGTTCAGCATCATTGGCGGTAAAACGATTGGATTGAATTGAATAAACCACACTCTAAGAAATTTGAATCTGAATCATTTAGTGTTTGCGATTTGAATTGATCCTTCAATCAGCATCATCATAACAGGCATTCCATTTGGCATTGTCTTCACGGGAAAGAACGTCATAACGTCAACAGACGGGAGGGTGGGGGAATCACGGTCGCTTAAGACAATCCGGTCATTAAATGTGCAAATATTTTAGGCTGCATCGGCAAGAGATATATAGTCATAATTAGGTATCAATCATTCTGTGTACTGTATCTGTAAATTGAATGTCATCTTCTTCTATTCCTCTAATTTCAGCTACAAATTCTTGGTCTTATCATTTGAAACAAGTACAAGAACAAAATCTTCTTTCTCCAGCCCTGATTGTTTGTCTAGTGTGAAGCCGGAATTCTGGGAAGGCTGATATAGTCACTGCCTTCACTTAGCTCATTATCAGAAGAGTCTTCACAAAGGTTCTTTAAATCAACATTTGACTCTGAAGAGGATTTCTCATTATCTAAACGCTTCTTTTTACGAAAATGAATCAATTTTTGTAGCCGCTTTTCTTTTTTTTTCTTCGAGTGCAGACTTTTCAGATGAATCTGTTAATATTTTCGAATGTTGATTCTTTGAGGATATTCTCGAAATTATACCGAGAGAGATCCACAAAATAGATCGAAGGTGTTTCCTGATCAATCACAGTGTTCTTTCTAGTTAGCTGTTCTCGCTCAATTAAATATTCGATCTGCTTACGCTGCACAGATGGAAGTTTCTCATCTTCGTTTGTAGCTTGAGATGACTGCTCCTCAATCAAATTTCCTCCATTTTCAACCTATAAAGCAAAATCTTCAGCAGAGAATATATTAGGATGAAAATCCTGACACCCCCTTTGAAATTACAGCAACGGTAGAGTAGGCCCTATTAAACAGTTCAGCAAGCTTATACACTGTGATGATCTCGACAATATGAATATGCCTCTAAGCTGATGAGGCTACCTCAAGAAGAGCTGGAGCTTCTTTGCTTGGACTCACATGTTTAATAAAGTGTTTTAACCAAGTAAGAAAGAGCTCCTCATTTGTCCAGCCATTTTCAGAGCATGTATATATTGCCTCGGGTGGCCCATTTACCTCAACTGTAGGAGTCAATCTCTGGCGGGCATAGATGAACATAGGTGGCACAAATCCTCCTGACTGTGGTTGTTCAACCTCTTTCTCCGGATGTTGCACAACCAACCTTTTTCTGTCCCTATGGTCCTAAGATTTTGCTTGTTTCATGGACAGTAGTAAATTATTATAAAATAGTTTTACTTCCTGTCTATTAAATCCTTTTAACCTATGGCTTCAGATTTTCTCACGGACACAGAATTGTTTCTTTTCAAAAAGCCATTAAGCCAGTCTTTTCCGGCAAGACAACGTTCTTTATTGAATGAATGATGCAATTGGTGCTGCTCAGCATATGTAAAAACCAGTTTCCGTAGCTGCAAGGGAGTTAGCCCATAGTACATATTTGCTAAAGTCTTGAGATGAGCAGCTATTTCACCTTCTTGAGTTGCGGAGAAAACAGACCTTCTTCCCATTCTAGGACCACCTTCTCCTAACTTTTCAAACCTTTGCTGAAATGTGCAAAAAAGGATTCTATACTTTTTGGGTGCTTTTCTTTGACTCGCATCATTTTTTACATCCCTGGCTGCATTCCAAATTCTGGGCATCTGAAAGATACATTGAAAAACTAGCTTTGGTAATACAGTATTTAATTAGCATTGTGGGTAAATGCAGTCGCTCGTTGGGTAATCACGGTCAGGTGACCGCCATTGCGCAATCTCGTACAAACATGAAAAAATTACCGTAGCAAAATTTCAAGACTATTATGCACGAGATGGAGCCACATGCTTCCATCATGCTTCGTCCTCGTATGTTAATAGTTATGGGTAATATCACTCCGACCGTCATTACCCGTTGACCGCGATTCCCCCATTCTCTCCTATATACCTCGTTTACTGATAATCCATAATGATCGGAAATAATTTACAAAACAAACTCCCGAACGCCCATTTTAAACATAAATATACGAAACCAAAATTCTAGGTTAACACCATTAATAGCCCACAATCTCTGTCCATATATACAATCGAAAAATCTAACAGGCGCTCTCTTCTCGGATACTTTCCTCTAATTAATTATTCATGTCGTAAATTTTAGAATCCTGTCCTGTTCAAAGCGCGAGATTATAGGTCATAAAACGACGAGACGAGTGAGACGACCGGCAGTGCGCAGCGAAGGAAGCAGCGCAGCCCAGCCAACGGTGTGTGTAGAGTATATCGGGGGCCCTCTCCGCCCTCCTGCCCCCGTCACAAAGCGAAACAGAAAACGTAACGTAAACCAACATCAAAGCCAGAGATGCTGCTCGGGGATTGATGTTTTCCCGAACCGAAAAAGCATCATCCATCCGTCTGTTCGGATCACGTCGTTGACCAGAACGGATGAGCGGTGGTGGAATGAACGCGACATCAAAGCGGTGAATCCAGAAAATCTACCCTATTTTTGTACGGGTTCGCGGTTGTTCTACGCGTCCGATCATGTTCGATGGTTAACGTTGAAAAGCGCAAATGAAATGGATTGACAGAACCGTATTAAGGGATAATCATAATATAATTAAGGGTTAGAAAATGGGAAGAGTTATATTTGGTTAGAATACGGTCCTGTCGTCATTCACCACAGAAAACGTAACTAC